>CM062819.1:663248321-663854631 GCA_031772625.1 Pinus tabuliformis | reverse complement strand
TTATGTTGGTTATATGCTGGTTATGAGCATGTTTTATGGTAGTGATGATGTATGTCTCTCATCATGTTTTGATTTGTAAATGAATGTACAATGAATATATGACCTAATAATTGATAATGCAGATAATGTGATAAGGCATCAATGCTTTTTAGTGATTCTCAAATAAGCATGAGACCCCTATGCTCAGATCTGTTGTTATGACCTTTAGAATGCATATTTGTGACATGTTTGACGAAATGCCTGTCATGTTTAGTAGGCGTCCAACTAAGTCTTTGTTCAAGTATTTGCATTTATATCATTGTTTTGATGTTACTTTTAATTCCTGAAAGTTTCATGGAGTTCTGGGCAGTGGCCCGAGTCCTGGCCCTGAAAAGGTGGCACAAAATCCGGGGTCGCAGGTTCAAAACTAGTTGAAAAAGACCCCAGTCGGTTGCATTCCCATGCTGTGAGAGTGACTGGAGGTCCCCAGTCGCATGCATGCCCATGTCATAGGAGCCACTGAGGCTCTAGCGCAATGAAGTGTTAAGTTGTCTCAGGGGTTGATTACCTAGAAGGGTTGGTTGGCTCATGTAGGTTCTGTGACAGGCGCAAAAGGTCAGGTTGGTTGTGTTGCGTCGGTTCCACTACCTTAACTGTTTATGGGGATTTGAATCAGATTGTAGTAGCCTCTCATTACATGTTTACCCCAGCGGACTGGTTAACTTGGGTAAATGTGGGAGGAGGGTGTTACAGCCATTATCCCTAGTACGAGAGCCCTAAACTGTTGTATTATTCAGTTTGATTAATATAACGAAGTTGGGTTGAAAATTGTAAAAAGTTGTCTATATTTTGTGCACTAATAGATTTACTATTGTTTATATTTTGCTGTGCAAAGTAGTTTTGTTGTGATTCTTGGTTTGATAGCGCCATGATTTAAGATTTTATCCTAGACACCAAGGTTGTGGAAAAACAACATGTTATCAGAGCCCGTCTAAGCTACTTTGTGGCATAGTGAATCAAAGTGTGCACAACGAAGCAACTTATAGAGAGTTGTGGGTGTCTAGATCATGGAGCAGAGGGTTCAGATGAAGAAATAGAGATGTGGTCTTGATAGGTTAGATGGGGGGATGAGCTGGGAGTTCTGGTGGATTGGTGGTGAACTTGGTACACTTTAGTATGTCGTGGCGGTTTGCAAATCGTGGGCTTCCTTTGTCTTGTCATGGATGGTTGGGACAACTTGAGGGTTTCTTTGGCATGGACGAGATCAGGTTGATCAAGATGGCTTCATTTGATGGACTACGGAGTGGCAGGCTAGTGCCTTCATTAGATCGTGACGTTGCATATTTGAGATTGTTGGGATTTGCACGAGTGGTATTTTATCCAGGAGGATGAGTGCTTGCAGGACTTAGCCAATGGAGATCGTATAGGCTCGGAGGGAGTCTAGCCTTAGTGGGAGCAACCATATGGAGGTTTAGGATCTTCATGGTCAGATGTGATGAGGCAAAGGCATTATCGTGGTTGCAGGATTCATTATACAGAGTATGCTGCAGTGATATGCCAGATGAGCTAGTGTCGCCAAATGATGTTGATGGAGACTTCTTAGTGTTGGAAGTACCTTCCTCGCTAAGAGGGAGTGTTGATTTTGGTAGCTTGGGAGGTACTCCAAGCCTTGAGGAAGGAGCTCCACAAGTGGCCTTGTGGGCTGGAAACCCAAGCTTAGGGTTTTGCACCCATCGATGTTTGGGCCAAAACCGTACGAGATTGCGACATGTGATGGATGAGGATGATAGTATATGACGAGACGAATCCAATGCATCGAGAATTGTCTGATTCCGAGTTGTCGTTGAAGGGATATTAATTTTTGAATGTTGGATGTGGGCTTGTTCAAGTTGGCCTAGTGTTAGTAGGTTGTTTGACAGGTTAGCAACCCTTTTAGGGCTATTCGTTGGAGCCCCATGGAAACCTATAAAAGAAGGCCTTGTGTTAGGCATAGAAAGACACCTTGAGGAGCAAAGAAGGGAGCTCGTTTGAGGAGGAGGATTCTCTATTCCAGGTCGTAGCCCTAGGTGATTAAGCGAAGGAGAGAGTAGGGCACTCTCATGATTGATTTGATCTGTGTTTGGGCAGGTTCAGCCAGTGCAACTAGGAGGAGGAAGGCTGAGGCCTGTAAGGGTCCTCCTGGGCATCAAATCTGAAGGTAATCTTTGTGTATAGACCGAGAACCCTTGTGTTGATTGCAGGTGAAATATAGGGCTGTTTGGGTGGCCAAATAGTCTAGAATGCAACCTAGAAGAGGCCACATCTTTCTGTGGCAAGGACGCAAGTGAAGAGGGTCTATGGAGGTGTTTTGGTGCAGGAATAGTAAGCCCTAAACAGGGCCACATATCTCAGTGAGTGCAGGTCCAAAACAATTGTGTTTTGGAGGGCTAGATAGACGTCATTAAGTGGAGAAGGTAAATTGGAAGGTTGTTCCAACAAATGGTAAACAAGTATGTTTTAGAGCTAATTTCTGTGCATAAGATTTGTGTTTTGGCATGCTTTTTGCGCTGCAGAGGTAGGGGAGTTACAACATTGTTTAGGAGGGAAGTTGGGTGGCCCGAGAGGTCTAGGATTGCTCTCCTAGCTCAGCTGTAGAGATCCCTTGGAGGCTGCAGCCTGAGTAATCTCTTCTTCATAGATATTCGGGCAGGTTATACTACTATGGGTACTGTTGGGTTGGGGTATATTCTTTGCACCCTATAATAGGTGGGCGGACCTACCTATGGTTTTGTGCATGGTTTACGCACATGGTTTTGGGCGCGATGGTTTCCGGTCCATGGTATTTTGTAGATCTGGTCAAGGGAACTACGGTTATGTTCTAATCTAGGGTTAATGGATTGGGGTTTATGGATGCTTCAACATGTATATATATGTATTGTAACATTGAAAGGAACATAATGAAAAATCAATCTGGTAGTCCCGATTTTTGGATCCAGGGGAAAAATATCTGTGTATATTTGTTTTATGTGTTATTCTCTCGCCATTGTTTATTTTTTGGTTTTAAATTTCGTATGCAAGTAATTTCTGTACGGGGTTAAAACCTACAGGTACATGTACGCTATAGGGTGTGTTGAGGAGCAACCTCAAGCCCTAACACCATAATCTGATGCCTAGTTTGGACAACAAATGAAGAAACTTAGTTGGAGAAGATAACACAATGTTTGGAGCAAGTGCTGAGGGTTGTGAAGTGTGCCCTAACTAGACTTACAACATGCACAAAACTCAAGGCAAGTGGATAACAACAACAAGTTATAGATGGACCCTTGGTTGATTGTTGGTGGATGGATGCTTGATGGTTGACTGAATGGTGTTGTTGTTGGATAGGGAGCACAAATGTTGGAGGACTGTTGTAGGAGTTTTGGAGGAGACTACAACAATGTGCTTGCATCCCTTGGGAAGAGAGCAACAACATGTTGCAAATGTTCTCTTAATGGTGTCCTAGGAGAGGACTAGTTGAGGAGACTGTTGGCAGCCAAGAGGAGGGGTTTCCTAGATGGTTGGATGCCCTAACTAGGTGCAAATGCTACAACATGATTGGTCTAAGGTGGTCTGTTGGAGGGCAGCGTGAGAGTGGATCAAGTGTGGACAACGGATTGGGCATTTATGGTCTGTTGGATGACAACATGATGGTGCCCAAGTTGGAGCTCGGTGTGCACCATGTTCATGGACTTTAGGTGGTTGCTAGAGTGGCAGTTGTTGAGATCAAGGTTTGATGAGCGAGAGGAGCATTTGAGCAGCCCTAGACGTGTGTGGAGAAGGACATCTATAGTAGATGATGGGCAATCCTCCTAACCCATGTTCATTGTGGGAGATGGACATCTTGCAGTGATAGGTGGTAGCCCTCCGTGCCCTCTGTTAGTTTTCATTGGAGCAACGCAAGAAGACTATAGTGGGTTGAAGTCCCTGAGTAGCTGAGGAGCAGCAATGGCCAATTGTGAGTTGTTCACAAACGAAGTTGTGAACAACTGAACAGGAGTCTCTATGTGTTGTGCGTTTGATGGACTAAAGCACTACTAGTGAGCATATTTGATAGCCGAGTTTCAGTGACCAGATGGACTTGGATCGATGATAGAGGCAGTGTTGCAGATCGAAAGCCGAAGGATTGGGCAGGTACATGGTATGACTGAGAGGAGCTGAGAGAGCATGTAACAGCGAGATGGTCAGAGTATCTTGTTGAGGTTTGATTGGTTGTCGATGGTTTGACACCAAGCCCCAGTTTTGTATTCTTGTACTAGTGATATTTGAGGGCCATTTTCCCTAGTACGAGAGCCCTAGACTGTTGTATTATTCAGTTTTATTAATATAACGAAGTTGGGTTGAAATTTGTAAAAAGTTGTTTATATTTTGTGCACTAGTAGATTCACTGTTGTTTATATTTCGCTGTGCAAAGTAGTTTCGTTGTGATTCTTGGTTTGATAGTGTCAGTGATTTAAGATTCTATCCCAGACACCAATGTTGTGGAAAAACAAAAAACACCTCTGATGCTATAGTAATTAACAAAGACAAGGCGTGCCTAGCCTAGATGCACTCGACCAAAGACATGGTGTGTCCATCGGAGACACGCCCGCCCAAGTTGCAAAGGTACACAACCAAGTAGGGAAAATTTTAGGGGCTAATATTCGCAGGTGGGCTAATTTTCCATGCCTTTTCCAAAAAAGAGATTCTCTAATCTCCATTTTTTCTAAAAATGATTCGCCAAAATTTTATAGTATAAAATTATTTTACCTTAAAAATCGCCAAAATTTCATATAGAGACTATATAAAATTTGTAGAAAATTGATTTTTTTTTTCAAAAATATCACCATACATTTTAAAGATTGCATATTATGGACTAGGGAGATTCGTCAATGTTTCTAAACTTTGAGATAAATCTCTATCCTTAAAATTTTTCCTGCGACGAAGGATGAGATGTGAAGGCACAAGACCGAAAGTGAACTGAAGGGAAGTTTGTATACGACAAATGATGCGACATAATTTGGCGTTTATGTTCAACTTGAACGAAGGAAGGTTGACTTGAATGCCCAATTGACATGTCCCTTGGAAGAGACACGACTGTTCATGGAGGGTGACTCACATATATATAAGATAAGAGGAGAGGAGTTAGAACATCAATCAACCGAAGATCAACAACCTTTCATCGCAAGAAAAGAAGGATACAATGAAGGAAGGAGATAAATGGGTCTCACGAAGGAGCTCGCTCTCTAAAGCAAAGCTACAGAAGGAAGTTGTGCAAGCTTGTGGAATGAAGTATTACTGAGGGTGGTACACTGAGGGGTATTTGTGTATTGAGGCTGTGTGTGGGTCGAAGGGCCACAACTTGGTTATTTATTGGGTTTGGTTGTGGGTTGCTAGTTGAAGTGTTGTAACTCGTTTATTGTATATTTGTGTTGGTGAAGGGTTGTGGCAGCAAACTGTTTCGAGTTTGGCCTAATAGTACTGAAGTCTATTATAAACCAAAGTTTTGTGTATTGAAGTTTTATAGTTCGGACTTATGAACACTTTTGGAGGAGTTGTCCACCTATTTATCCCCTTTTCACTTCACACATGTGGGCATTTGAACTTCTAGGGCTAGACATTGGCTTGGTTGAGGGAATTTATTTCTTCAGGGAAAACCTTACCATGTTTTGGGGCTTATACCCTGCCTTCGACACTTCACTAGTCTTCGTATATTTTACACCCTAGGTAGCTACATGTGGGCATAGCTGCCTCTTAGCTTCATAGCTATTTCATCAACTGTCACTTTATATGCCCTTTATTTTTTAATATGGAAATTTCTGCCATTTATTTTTGATGGTGCTAAAATAGTGTTATACATCCCTTATTTTTTGTCTTGATTTTGTTCACCTTGTGTCCTTGCTGGGGAGTCTGTGTCACCTTCTACCCTCCTAAAGGTAAATCTCTAACATGGCAATTGTAGGATTAATAACCTATTTTGGTAGCAATGTTACCATTCTCACATCTTTCACCTCCTTCAACAATATTCAGCATGAAGACACCCCTTTTGTTAAATATAAATATAATATTTCTAAATATTCTTGTTTGGTTTTTATGCATTTCACTTGTGCTTTCTTTTTAACACAATTCCTATCTATTTTGTTAAGCATGGACCCCACTCTTATGGATTCAACACGTTTTGGCCAAGGATGCTTTCGGATGACTATGATTGTTCATGTGGTGTCAGATTTCATAAGGCAATTTCATAGGTGGTAGTACACATATCCCAAGGCATTGGTCACATTATTTGAGGTACATTTGGGCAACTTTTGCATGCATGGGCATCCTCCTTACATTCCAGGTGCTCAACTAGTGTCAATACCTCCCTTCTTTTTTTGTCTTGATTTTGTTCACCTCCTGTCCTTGCTAAGTAGTTGATGTCACCTTCTCTCCTAGAGGTAAAACTATAACATAGTCATTGCAAGATTGCATCTTATTTTTGTATTGAGATTACCATGTTCACATCTTTCACATCCTTCAACAAGCTCCAACATCAAGACATCTGTTTTGTTCAATGAATTATAATTATTGTAATTATAACTATTCTTCCTTGGCTTTTTGCATTTCATTTATGTGTCTTGCTTAACGCTACTCTTATCTAGCTTGTTCAGCATGGAACCCACTTTTATGCATTCGACGCGTTCTGTCTTGGGAGTCTTGCATATGATTCAATGATTGTTCACGTGGAATCACATTTCATGGGGAAATTTCATAGTTGACATGATAGTACACATATCCCAATGTGTTGGCATTCCTATCTATCTTGTTAAGCATAGATAACCCTCTTATGTCTTCAACATGTTTTGGGCAGTGACTCTTGAGGACGACACTATGATTGTTCTTGTGGTGTCACATTTCATAAGGCAATTTCATAGTTCTTGTTGTAGTACGCATATACCAAGGCATTGGTCACATTTTTCGAGGCGCATTTGGGAAACGTTTTAATGCATGGGCTTCCTCTTGACATGTCAAGTGCTCAAGTAGTGTCAATACCTCCCTTGATTCTTCCTCTTGATTTTGTTCACCTCGTGTCCTTGTTAAGTAGTTGGTATCACCTTCTCTCTAAACGTAAAACTATAACATGATCATTGCAGGATTGTAGCTTACTTTGGTATTGAGATTATCATGTTCACATCTTTTACATCCTTCAACAAGCTTCAACATCAAGACATCTCTTATTTTCAGTGAATTATAGGTATCGTAATTGTAACTATTCTTCCTTGGATTTTTGCATTTACTCTTATCTAGTGCGTTAAGCATGGACCCCATTTTATGTATTCGACACATTTTGTCTTGGGACAATGGGAGATGGTTCTATGATTGTTCATGTGGCAGTTTCATAGTTGACATGGTAGTACACATATGCCACGACATTGGTCACATCATTCGAGGTCCATTTAGGCAAATTTATATTCATAGGCATCCTGTTGACATTCCATGTTGAATATCCTTGAATGCCCTCCTATTTCATGATCTCTGTAGCTATTTTTCACTGGAATAGAGCTCCAAACCATTTGAGAACACATTTAATTGCTATTTGCGAACATGTGGCTTCATTATTTTTGACTTGGAGATGGCCATTTCTTAATTTTTCGAGGTCACTTGCATGATTTTAGGACATATTCTTACGTTTGTAACCTCACCTTGGACTTATGAGCTATTTTGGAGGAGGTTTCAACCTATTTGGCCTTTTTCACTTGACGCGTGTGGACCTCCCACTGTCAAGACCCTCGGCTGAGGGGCTCAAACGTGCACGAGTTAGGTCGAGTCAAGTTTGGTGGAACGACTTGGACGACACAAAGATTGCCCCTGAGACAATTTGACTTTGGTGTGAGGGGCACACTCCAAGATGAGTTCGGTGGAACAATTCAAACGACTTGGTGAGTCGACATGACAAGGTTACCTAGCTAAGGCACGCTCGATTGAAGACAATCCGCACCCAACCGAAGACAAGGTGCACCCAACCGAGATGAACTTGTTTGATTTTCGAAGGCACACGACGAAGGATCAACGTGAAGAGAAGGAGTATATTGCAAAGAAGTATGGAGGGTTCATACCAGGTATGGGTGGATTCTTCTCGGAGATGAGGAGAGATGGCCTTGTGATGTGGAAAGGGAAGTAGTATGACCTCCCCACAACCACCATCCTTTTTGAAGATCATGAAGGAGATGGGCTTACTGTCACTTGCTTGAGATGGTCAGACACCTGGGAGCTTGAGATGCCATTGAATGGAACCTCATGATGAACAAAATTGGTGGAAAGATTGTGTGACATGGAAGAGTTGAAAATGGTTGCACATGTTTGGGTGCATGTGTTCTTGTGGAGTTGACGCTACAGTCAGATTAGCTACCTGACTAGTCGATTGCACGAGGGGATCCGACACATGTCATTCTTGCATGTTGCAATACATGAATAGACATGGGATATATGTTGGAGACAAGATTGTTTTATATTGACAAAGACAACTGATGCGAAGGTTGTTTTGGATGAGGACAATATTTAAGATTTTGTTAAGAAGTTTGCCAAGGGGTGTGTTGTTGAGGACGACAATCATTTTGAAGTGGGGGAGGATGTCAAGCCCTTAGGCTAGACACTTGAGCACGCCTCAGTTAGACCGAGTTGAGTTCTGTGGAACGACTTGGTTGGCATGAAGAGCGCGCCCGAGACAAGTTCTATGGAAAGACTTTGGTGAGATGAGCCCACGAAGAATGCACCTGAGATGAGTTAAGTGGAATGATTGGAACAAATTGGAGAGTCGACACATTGAGGGTGCCTAGGCGAGGCACACCTGATTGACGACAAGGCGCGCCCACCTAAGATGCTTCCAATTGATGACAAGGCATGCCCAATTGAGACACACCCGCCCAAGTTGCGAAGGTGCACGACCAAGGATGAGATGCAAAGGCAGACAACCGAAGATGAATTGAAGGAAATTTTGTATGCGACATAATTTGGAGTTTATGGTTGGCCCCAACGAAGGAAGGTTGACTCGAACGCCCAGCCGACACGTCTCTTGGAATAAAAACAACTGTTCATGGAGGGTGACTCATATACATAAGATGAGACGAGAGGATTTAGAACATCAATCAACCGAAGATCAACAACTTGTCATCATAAGAAAAGGAGACAACGAAGGAAGAAGAGAGTTAGGTGTCACGAAGGAGCTTGCTCTCTAAAGAAAGTTGTGGAAGGAAGTTTTGCAATCTTGTGGAACAAAGTATTGCCGAGGGTGGTACACAATGGTGTATTTGTGTATTGAGGTTATGCGCTGGTCGAAGGCACGTAACTTGGTTATTTATTGGGTTTGGTTGTGGGTTGGTAGTTCAAGGGTTGTAACTTGGTTATAGCAATGAAATGTTATAACTTGGTTATTTGTATTAGTGAAGGGTTGTAGCAATGAAATGTTTGGAGTTTTACACACTGCAATCGAAGTCCATTATAAACCAAAGTTTTGTGTATTGAAGTTTTATAGTCAAAGAGTAGTTGGAAAATCATTTTGGGAGCTCCCCCTCTCCTTTATTGAAGTCTTATTTCTGTACATGATTCGTGTTGTTTATGAATGAATGCGATTATTGCTGAACTTAAGTTAATTGAAGTTAGGTTTTGAAGTGGATATTGTAGTGAGATTTGATTGAACATTAATTTTGCAAGTATAAGATATCAATCTCGGTATAAGGTACATGGGCTAGAGGCATAGTACGGGCATTAGTTAACTGAAGTTGGTTTCTCAATTGAGGAGAAAGCACGCTGGTGATGCACACCTCATGGGACTCGGGAAGCTCATAGCTCAAAGGTGCGCCTAGGGAGCATGACACCCACATTTTGAGGCTAGACATTGGCTTGTCCAAGGGAACTTATTTCTAGGAGAGAAGCCTCACCATGTTTTGAGGCTTATACCCTGCCTTCGGCAGGGATATTGAGCCTCTTGATCCTAAAAGGCTTCATCCTTTGGGGGACGACACTCTATCTTCGATGGTTTTGCTTACGTGTGGCATACTTGCTTATTGTCTTAGTCTCCTTTACCTTGTGGATGGCAAGTGACTTTCTTGTAATTTTTCTAGGCTAAGGAGTTGGTGTTTCCTTTGCCTCTACTTGAGCCAACCCAAAAATATTATCAGTGGAGGTATATAGCTTGCTTGGACAATGAGATTAACATGTTTGGATTTTTAACATGCAATAGTAGTCTCCCACTTATGAATCATTCATGGCAATGGCGGGAATTAGTCTTTTCCATTTTTTTCTTTTTGCCTCTCTCTATATTTTCTCGTTTTGTCAACTCTATTTTTGGTCACCTCACTAGTGATTGATTCCCTCTAAGTCATTGTCATGAGTAGGGCCCAACTTGAGATACTTCTTCCTAGATGGTTCTAGTCAACATGGTCCTTCCTCCTTGTTACTTCCTTGAAACATTAGTGATGGTTCTTGCATCCTATAGACTGCAACTATGGGATTTCTTAATCATTTATCCAACACATCCTTTCTTTAATCTTCTGCTCCTTTACTTAGCTAGTACCACCCTAGTGTCATAACCAATTTTCTCTCTTTCTATATATACTTTCTTCTATTTTTTCATTCTTCTTTTCTCATTCTCTCAACATCTACATACTCATGTTAGATATTTTTGTCTTCACTAGTATGTCACTAACTCATCACAACTCACACCTTTGCTTGTTTTTTTGCTAGCATTGTCTCATGTAGCCTTTGCTTCTGCCTCTCAAAAGTCACTTCTTCTCATGCAACAACTGCCATGGTGATCTTATTTCGAAATCTTGGTTTCATTGGTGCTTCACTAGTCTTCGTATCTCTTGCACCCTAGGTAGCTACACGTGGGCATAGCTATATTGTAGTTTCATAGCTATTTCATGAACTTTGCCACTTTATATGGCCTTTATCTCCATCTATTTTGCAATTGGTGAGGTCGCTTGGAATATTACGAGGATATAATATTACCTTGGAAACCCCTCTCTCGGACTTATGAACACTTTTGCGGGACTTGTCCACCTATTTAGCCCCTTCTCTTTTCACACATGTGGACATCTGAACTTATAGGGCTAGATATTGGCTTGGTTGAGGGAATTTGTTTCTAGAGAACAACCTTACCATGTTTTGGTGGTTATACCCTTGCCTTTGGCGCTTCACTAGTCTTCGTATCTCTTGCACCTTAGGTAGCTACATGTGGGCATAACTATCTCTTAGCTTCATAGCTATTTCATCAACTTTGCACTCGAGATGAGTTTGGTGGAATTATTGGAACAAATTGGAGAGTCGACACAATGAGGGTGCCTAGTCATGGCGCACCCGACTGAAGACAAGGCGTGCCCAACTGAAGACAAGGCATGCATCGTTGAGAGGCGCCTACTTGAGTTGCGAAGGTACATGCTCGAGTATGAGACGCGAAGGCACACAACCAAAGGTGAACCAAAGGAAAGTTTGTATGCGACAAATGATGCCACATAATTTGGGGTTTAGGGCCAGTTTGAACAAGGGAAGGTCAGCTTGTATGCCTAACCGACACGTATCTTGGAAGAGACACAACTACTCATGGAGGGTGACTCATATATATAAGATGAGACGAAAGGAGTTAGAACATCAATCAATTGAAGATCAACAACCTCTCATTGTAAGACAAGAAGGAGACAATGAAGGAAGAAGAGGGTTGAGTCACATGAAGGAGCTTGCTCTCTAAAGCAAGCTAGGAAAGCAAGTTGTGCGAGCTTGTGGAACGAAGTATTGTAGAGGGTGGTTTGCCGTGGGGTATTTTTTGTATTTTGGTCGTGTGCAAGTCAAAGGGCCAAAACTTTTTTATTTATTGGGTTTGGTTGTGGGTTGCTAGTTGAAGGGTTGTAACTCGGTTATTGTATATTTGTATTAGTGAAGGGTTGTGGCAATGAACTATTTGGAGTTTGGCTCAACTGAACTGAAGTCCATTATAAACTAAAGTTTTGTATATTGAAGTTTTATAGTCAATGAGTTGTTGTGAAATTGTTTTGGTCGTTCCCCCTCCTATTTATTGAAGTATTGTTTCTGTACATGATTCATGTTGTTTATGAATGAATGTGATTATTGTTGAAGTTAGGTTAATTGAAGTTAAGTTTTGAAGTGGCTATTGTCTTAAGATTTGGTTGAACACTAATTTCGCATGTATAAGATATTGGTCTTGCTACAGGGTAAATGGGCTAGAGGCATAGTACGAGCATTAGTAAACTCAAGTTGGTTTTGTCATTTGAGGAGAAAGCACGTCGGTGCTGCACACCTTAGGGAACTCGGGAAGCTCATAGCTCAGAGGTACGCCTTAGGGGCATGACACCCACATTTTGAGGCTAGACATTGGCTTGATTGATGTAAGTTATTTCTAGGAGGGAAACCTCACCATGTTTTGTGGATTATACCATGCCTTCGAGAGGGATATTGAGCCTCTTGATCCTAAAAGACCTAATCCTTTTGAGGAATGACACTTTATCTTCAATGGTTTTTTTTACATTTGGCATAGCTTGCTTATTGTCTTAGTCTTGTTTACCTTGTTAATGACAAGTGACTTTCTTGTAATATTTTTAGGCTAAGGAGTTGGTGTTGCATTTGCCTCTACTTGAGCCAACGCAAAAATATTATTAGTCGAGGTATATAGCTTGCTTGGATAATGAGATTACCATGTTTGAATTTTTTAGCATGCAATAGTAGGCTCCTACTTGTGAATCATTCATGGAAATGGTGGGAATTAGTATTTTCCATTTTTTTCTTTTTGCTCGTCTGCCTATATTTTCTCTTTTTGTCAACTCTATTTTTGATCACCTCACTAGTGATTGATTCCCTCTAAGTCATTGTCATGAACAGGGCGCAATTTGAGATACTTCTTCCTAGATGGTCCTAGTCACCATGCTCCTTCCTCCTTGTTACTTGCTTGGAACGTTAGTTTTGCAATTGATGAAGTTGCTTGGAGGATTATGAGGATACATTCTTACCTTGGAAATCCGTCTCTTGGACTTATGAACACTTTTGGAGGAGTTGTCTGCCTATTTATCCCCTTTTCACTTCACACATGTGGACATTTGAACTTCTAGGGCCAAATGTTGCCTTTGTTGATGGAATTTATTTCTACGAGAACAACGTTACCATATTACGGGGCTTATACCTTGCCTTTGGCGCGTAACTAGTCTTCATATCTCTTGCACTCTAGGTAGCTACATGTGGGCATAACTACCTCTTAGCTTCATAGCTATTTCATCAACTTTGCCACTTTATATGCCCCTTTTTTTTAATATGGAAATTTCTGCCTTTTGTTTTTTATGGTGCTAAACTAGTGTCAATACCTCCCTTGCTTCCTCATCTTGATTTTGTTCACCTCGTGACCTTGCTAGGGAGTCAATGTCACATTCTCCTTTGCTAAAGGTAAAACTCGAACGTGACCATTGTAGGATTATTACCTATTTTGGTAGCGTTGTTACCATTCTCACATCTTTCACATCCTTCAACAAGGTGCAACATCAAGACACCTCTTTTGTTAAATATAAGTTTAATATTCTAACTATTCCTCCTTGGTTTTTATGCATTTCACATATACTTGCTTCTTAACACTATTCCTATCTACTTTGTTAAGCATGGACCCCCCTTTTATGGATTTGACACGTTTTGGCCATGGGCTTTTTGAGATGACTCTATGATTGTTCATGTGGTGTCACATTTCATAAGGCAATTTCATAGGTGGTAGTACACATATTGCAAGGCATTGACCACATTATTCGTGGCACATTTTGGGCAAATTTTGCATGCATTGGCATCCTCCTTACATGCTAGGTGTTCAACTAATGTCAATACCTCCCTTGTTTTTTCGTCTTGATTTTGTTCACCTCTTGTCCTTGCCAAGTACCCAATGTCACTTTCTCTCCTAGAGGTAAAATTATAACATAATTGTTGCAAGATTGTAACTTATTTCGGTATTGAGATTACCATGTTCACATCTTTCACATCCTTCAAGAAGCTCCAACATCAAGACATCTGTTTTGTTCAATGAATTATAAATTTTGTAATTAAAACTATTCTTTCGTGGATTTTCTCATTTCATTTATGCTTCTTGCTTAACACTACTCATATCTAGCTTGTTCAACATGGAACCCCCTTTTATGTATTCAACACTTTTGTCTTGGGAATATTGGAGATGATTCTATGATTGTTCACGTGACATCACATTTCATGGGGAAATTTCATAGTTGACATGATAGTACACATATCCCAAGGCATTGGTTACATCATTCAACATTGATTTGAGCAACTTTTGCATGTGGCACATCCGATCGTTATTCAACATTGAATATCCTTGAATGCCATTCTATTTCATCTCCTTTCTAGCTATTTTCCATTCGAATAGAGCTCATTGGAATAGAGCTCCAATCCCTTTGAAGGACACATCTACTTGCTATTGGAGAACATGTGGCTTCATTATTTTTGACTTGGAGAGGGTCATTTCATTATTTGTGGAGGTCACTTGCATAATTTTGAGGATATATTCTTAAGTTTGAAACCTCTCCTTGCTCTTATGAGTTGTTTTGGGGAGCTTTCAACCTACCTTTGACGTAACCCGTTTGGACCTCTTAGATTTTGAGGCTAGACATTGGATTTCTTGAGGTAATTTGTTTTTAGGAGGGCGACCTCACCATGTTTTGAGGCTTATACCATGCCTTTGATAGGGACATTGAGCCTTTTGATTCTAAACAACTTCATATTTTGGGGAATGACCTGCTATCTTTGATGGTTTCTTGTATATTTTACATACCTTGCATATTGTCTTAGTCTCCTTTACCTTATGAATGACAAGTCATTTTCTTGTAATTATTCTAGGCTAAATCTAGATGGATGCTTCAGGATAAATATGAGTTCATTATTTTTGACTTGGAGAGGGTCATTTCATTATTTGTGGAGGTCACTTGCATAGTTTTGAGGATATATTCTTAAGTTTGAAACCTCTCCTTGGTCTTATGAGTTGTTTTAGAGGATCTTTCAACCTATTTTCCCCTTTGACTTCACCCGTTTGGACCTCTCATATTATGAGGCTAGACATAGGATTTCTTGAAGTAAGTTGTTTTTAGGAGGGCGACCTCACCATGTTTTGAGGCTTATACAATGCCTTCGATTGGGACATTGAGCCTCTTGATTCTAAACAACTTCATATTTTGGGGAATGACCTGCTATCTTTGATGGTTTCTTGTATATTTCGAATACCTTGCATATTTTCTTAGTCTCCTTTACCTTATGAATGACAAGTCATTTTCTTGTAATTATTCTAGGCTAAATCTAGATGGATGCTTCAGGACAAATATGAGTTTTTGTAGGTTTCATTTCAATTTCCCGCCATAGAAACGTTAGACTTCTTGGCGGTTTGGAGAGGTCTTAACTTGGAAAATATTTTCGCTTGTAAAATCTATCTTACATTTGGGTTCTGCTAGTTGTGTCATGTTCTAGAAGTTTTTGAAAGTACACGTTCCATTAAATCTACTTTTATTAATGCCCTTATCCCTAGAAATCACCCATAAAAATCTATTTAAGTTGTTAAAACAAACTATTGTTTTTTATTGCAACAATTTCTTGTTTTTTAAGTAAGTTTTACAACATGATTGAGCATATTTAAGATCATGATTGTTTTGGAATAATTTCTCATTGGATAATCATGTAATGAACTATCTAAAATGGCTCCAAAAATGTATCTATCTTAAATCTAGATTTAATTTGAGGACAACCATAATTCATAGTACACATATCATAATAAAATGATGGTCATTTGGGTAGTAACATAGGTGACTGTAGATTTTGTTTGGCTTGCCCATGGAATCCTACATTCTACCTAGTAAAACTCCTTTATGTTGGACTTCTCCTTCATTAAAAATAGGGTAGTAGTTCCTTAGGTGAGAATGGTAACATTTCAATTTTTGACTCGTACTTGTACCTTTGTGAGGGCTTTGCATTCGAGTGTAAGATTGTGTGATGCCAATTCTCTTACAATGTCCATTGTATGTTATGTTTCATAAACTAGCGAGTATTCTATCTCCATGCTACTTAGGCTTGCTGCTCTTGTCCTATTTCTATACTCACATATGATAGTTTAATTGATGTATTAATATTGTAGTCATTAAACTTGTTCGTCTCCTCTCCCACTATACACAAATTGACGTACATATTTTCATTTTTCTTTGCCTCTATTTGTTCTCTCATCACTTACACATGTTGTAATAGCTTAGGGTGATATCTATTTTCGGGGTGTGCAATGTTTGTTGGTGTTACCACCTGTTACCTTTGTAGGAGTTTCTATAACATTGAGTCTCCCTTGCCCTTTTTAGCTCCATGGTAGCATTGTTACTTCTTTCTTTTTTCGGTGCTTCAATAAAATAACTGCTTCTTTTGCTTTCTTCTCTCACCTTCTATCACTTGTCCTTTATATGGAGTTGTTGTTGCATTTGCCTCTACCTGAGCCAAGCCAAAAGTATTATTAGTGAAGGTATATAGCTTACTTAGACAATGGGATTACCATGTTCGAATTTTTATCATGCAATAATAGTCTCCTATGGGTGTATCATTCATGTTAATGACAGGAAATAGTCTTTTCCTTTTTTTATTGCCTCTCTCTCTAGATATATTTTCTCATTTGGTCTCCTCCTTTTTTGGTAACCGCACTAGTGATAGATTCCCTCTAGGTCATTGTCTTCAGCTGGGCCCAAATTGAGATACTTCTTCCTAGATCGTTCTGGTCACCATGTTACTTCCTCGAAAGGTTGGTTTTGGTTGTTGCATCCCATAGACTGCAACTATGGGATTCCTTAATCATTTATCCAACGCATCCTTCCTCTATCCAGATCTTGCCTTTATTTGTGGTTCTCCAGTCTTTGTATCTCTTGCACCATAGGTAGCTACATGAGGGCATTGCTACCTTTAGCTTCATAAGTATTTCATGAATAAATACCCTTTATTTCTTTACATGGACATTTTCTACCTTTAGTTTTTGATGGTGCTTGTTGAATTGTGTAGCTTGGGAGGTACTCCACAAGCCTAGATCTAGGGTTTGTGTGAAGCTTGGCTAGAAAAGGAGTTTGTGGGCAAAGAACCCAAGTGAAGGGTCTTAGACCCATATGTGGTTTAAAATTGTAAAAGGAAGTTAAAAGGAAAAATTAAATCCTAAGCCTATGTGGATAAAACCCCTAAATTCTAGAGGGTTCCTAAGAGGTTTAGGAGAAGCTATTTAAAGGAGGCCTAGGATAGGCTAAAGGTAATCAAGTGAGAGGGAGATTGTTTGGTGAAGAAGAGACGTCAAGATATAGCCCTAAGGAAGGGTGAGTTATAGGGCCAAGTAGGGTTGCAAAAAGGAGACTGAGTTTAGGAGGTGAAACCCTTGTGAAGAAGGCTTGAGCACCCCTATGCTTTTGGAGTAGGGTCGTGTCTCAGATTAGGTCAAGAACAAAGGTCTTGTACCTATGAGTTTAAAACCGCAACACTTCAAGGTGAAGCACAAAGGTAGTGGCCTTAAGGAGAAGGGTTTAGGCCAAGATCCAGGGCATATCACGTCTAGTAACGCAACCCTAAAAGAAGTCTGCATATCTCAAGTTAAGTGTTCAGAAATATGGATGTTGGAGGGTTGTTCTAGCACCGAACAACTGTTTACAAGCTCTAGTTAACGACAACATTCAGCCAAGTGCATTACATACACTGAAGGAGAAATATTGGCGTGGTTATGGTATATATCTCTATGAAGTTTAGGGCCACAGGGGTCTTCTCCTAATGAGGAAGGTCGAGCTCAGTTATATCATCTTGTAGAACGTCGAAAGCTCTCTTTAGAGAGCTAAGGGTTCCGAGACATAGTTGGAGGGAAGCTGCACCTGTTAAGGGACTTGCACAAAGATTAGGGAGAAGGGTTATGCCGGTATTGAGGAGAAAAAGCAATTCGAGCTAGGGTAGAATAGGAGCCCTAACCAGAGGGCATATTAGCTTTTTACTATGCTCAAATTCGTATAAAACTCAAGGTCGTTAATGACGTATTGGATAGGCTTGTGTTTGTCTCGTTATGTTTGATGGATGATAAGCATTGAGGGATATTTGTAAAGGAATTGCAACAACAATTTTGTTGACAGTGTTGCGCACAATATTACCCTCAAATCTGGTCCCCAAGGTCTGGTATTGTGCTGATGTACAGGTGGTAGAAGAGGCTACAACAACAACGAGAAGATGAGAGAATGGAAGGTTGATTGTGCAAGGAGAAAGAGTGTAGTTTGGAAATTTGTTCATAATGTATGGAAAGAAGCCCTAGATACTTGTGATTTGAGGATCAAATCATTGGTATGTGGGTAGACTTGAAGAGCCCTAGATGAGGCTAGATCTGGTGCCTAGCCTTAGATCTAAGGGCAGATTGATAGCCCTAGCTTAGGGACTATAGCCAAGAGAGCTAGATTGATAGCCCTTGTTCACTGTCAAATAAAGACATTTGCAGTGAGAAGAAGGGCAACCTCCATGCCCTAAGTTTGTCTTCATTGGGGAAACACACAAAGGAAATAGAGGGAAGAAGTGCCAAGTGTTGAGGAGCAATAGTGGGCAGTTTAGGAGTTGTTCACAAATGAAGTTGTGAACAACTCACATAAGTCCTTATGAGTTGACTCATTGATGGAATTATGATTAGCTAGAGGGCAGACAATTGGTGAGTTGTGTTCAGTGGACAAAAGGAGCTATCATCAGTGATAGAGGCAGATTTGGATGCTGCAGATTAGGATAGAGGGATGAACAAATGTGTTCAGGACATGTGGACTAAAAGGGCTGTGGGGTGCCACATCAGCAAGTAGGTCAAGGTTGTCTTGTTCAAGGTAGATTGGTGTTCAACATGACAAACACCAAGCCCTAGTTGTATTTCTTGTATCAGTGATTGTATGAGGTCCATGATCCCTGGTACGGGAACCCTAGACTGTTGTATTATAGCTTATTAATATAACAATGAAGGGTTTGGAAAAGTTAACAATTGTCATGTTTAGTACTTGTTTCAATGATGTGTATTTTTTCTGCTGTGCAAAGTAGTTTGTTGTGGCATTTGAGTTGGTAGTGTCGGAGATTCTAAGACCCTAACCTATATTCTCCAGTGTTGTGGAGAAACAACAATGCTCAAGTAATGTTAATACCTCACTTGTTTTCTCCTCTTGATTTTGTTCACCTCGTGTACTTTCTAGGGAGTATTGTCACCTTCTCCCCTCTTAAAGGAAAAAACCTAACATGACGATTGTAGGGTTATAACCTATTTTGGTAGTGATTCTACCATTCTCATATCTTTCACATCCTTAAATAAGCTCTAACTTCAAGACATTTCTTTTGTTGAGATAAGTATCATATTTCTAACTATTCTTCCTTGTGCTTTTGCATTTCTCTTATGCTTATGGCATAACAACATTCCTATCTATCTTCTTAAGCGTGGATACCCCTCTTATGTATTCAACACATTTTGGGTAGGGACTCTTGGGGATGACACTATGATTGTTCCTGTGGTGTCACATTTCGTAAGGCATTTTCATAGTTCTTGTTGTAGTACACATATCCCAAGGCATTGGTCATATTTTTCAAGGCACATTTGGGTAACTTTTTCATGAATGGGCTTCCTCTTGATATATCAAGTGCTCAAGTAGTAACAATACCTACCTTGTTTTTTCCTCTTGATGTTGTTCACCTCATGTCCTTGTTAAGTAGTCGGTGTCACCTTCTCTACTAGATGTAAAACTATGACATGATCATTGCAGTATTGTAACTTATTTTGGTATTAATATTATCATGTTCGCATCTTTTACATCCTTTAACAAGATCCACCGTCAAGACATCTCTTTTTTTAAGTGAATTATAAGTATCGAAATTCTAACTATTCTTCCCTATTGAAGGGTTGTAACTCGATTATTGTATATTTGTATTAGTGAAGGGTCGTGGGAGGGAACTGTTTGAAGTTTGGCCCAACCGAACTGAAGTCCATTATAAACCGAAGCTTTCTAGAATCTATATTGAAGTGTTATAGTCATAGAGCAGTCGGGAAAATGTTTTGAGAATTCCCCCTCCCATTTATTGAAGTGTTTTTTCTGTACATGATTCGTGTTGTTTATGAATGAATGTGATTATTGTTGAAGTTAAGTTAATTGAAGTAAACTATAATTGAAGTTAAGTTTTGAAGTGGCTATTGAATTGAGACTTGATTAAACACTAATTATGCAAGTTTAAGATATAGGTCTCGTTATAGGGTACAGTACATGGGCTAGAGGCATAGTACGAGCATTAGTAAACTCAAGCTGGTTTCGCCATTGAGGAGAAAGTGCGCCGGTGCCACACACCTCAGGGGTCTCACGAAGTTCATAGCTCAGAGGTGCACCCTGGGGCATGACACCCACATTTTGAGGCTGGACAAGTTACTTTCTTATAATTTTTCTAGGCTAAGGAGTTGGTGTTGCCTTTGCCTCTACTTGATCCAACACAAAATATTATTAGTGGAGGCATATAGCTTGCTCAGACCATGAGACAAGTTTTTCCAAGATAAGAGACAAGTCTTTCCAAACATCGAAATGCATCAAGATTCCAATTCATCCATCAATAAAGCTAGTGAAATTCTCAAGAAGAGATACAAGTCAAAAACCAAGTGACAATCAAATGAAATGATCGTCACATCAGTGTATATCCTCCAAGGGGTTTGATTTGCCTAATAAGGCCTAATAATGCCCCAACTAATAAAATAATGTGCAAAATAACATTCCTTAGTGACAAGCCCACCAAGATAGCTCCAAAATACAAAAATAAGCCTCCAAAGAGGGCAAAATAATAGATACAATAGGTCGAAGGGCCATTGAGGAGGCCTAGTGGAGTCCAATGTGTGCCAAGATGAATGAATGAGCTCCAAACATAGTGATGTTGACCCTCTTGATTCTAAACAACTTCATCTTTTTGGGAATGACATGCTATCTTCGATTGTTTTTTACACATTTGGCATACCTTGCATATTGTCTTAGTCTTGTTTACCTTGTGGATCACAAGTCACTTTCTTGGAATATTTCTAGGCTAGATCTAGGAGGATGCTTTAGGATAAATACGAGTTTTTGTAGGTTGCATTTGAGGTTCACGCCTTATAAACACTAGATTTGTTGGTGGTTTGGAGGGGTTTCGACTTGGAAAATCATTTCGCTTGTAAAAGCTATCTTACATTTGGATTCTATTAGATGTGTTCTAATCTAAATGTTTTAGAAAGTATACATTCCATTAATTCTACATTTACTTATGCCTTTAACCCTAGAAATCACCCATAAATTTTTTTAAGTTGCTAAAAATCTGTTGTTGTTTCTTACATTTTTATTGCTGTAATTCCTTGTTTTTTTAAGGAAGTTTTACAACATGATTTAGCATATTTAAGATCATAATTGTTTTGGAATAATTTATCATTGGATAATCATGTAATGAATTATCTAAAATAGCTCCAAAAAACTATCTAACTTAAATATGAATTTAATTAGAGTGACGACCATAATTCATAGCACACATATCATAATAAATTGATGGTCATTTGGGTAGTAACATAGGCGACTATAGATTTTGTTTGGCTTTCCCATGGAATCCTACATTCTACCTAGTAAAACTCCTTTATTTCAGAATTCTTCTTCATTAAAAAGAGGGCAGTAGTTCCTTAGGTGAGAATGGTAACATTTCAGTGTTAGACTCGTACTTGTACCTTTGTGAGGGCTTTGCATTCAGGTGTAAGATTGTGTGATGACAATTCTCTTACAATGTCCATCTTATGTTATGTTTCATAAGCTAGCTAATATTCTATGTCATATCTATTTTAGGGGTGTGCAAGGTGTGTCGGTGTTACCTCCTGTTACCTTTGTGGGTCTTTGGAAGCTCATAGCTCAGAGATGCGCCTAGGGGGCATGACACCCAGATTTTATGGCTAGGCATTGGCTTGCTCGAGGGAAGTTGTTTCTAGGAGGAAAACCTCACCATGTTTTGAGGCTTATACCATGCCTTCGGCAAGGATATTGAGCCTCTTGATCCTAAAAGACTTCATCCTTTGGGGGGACGATCCTCTCTCTTTGATGGTTTTGTTTACATTTCGCATACCTTGCTTATTGTCTTTGTCTCCTTTACCTTGTGGATAGAAAGTGACTCTCTTGTAATTTTTCTAGGCTTAAGGAGTTGGTGTTGCCTTTGCCTCTACTTGATCCGACCTAAAAATATTATCAGTGGAGGTATATAGCTTGCTTGGACAATGAGATTAACATGTTTGAATTTTTAGCTTGCAATAGTAGTCTCCCACTTGTGAATCATCCATGGTAATGGCGGAAATTAGTCTTTTCCATCTTTTTCTTTGTGCTTCTCTCTATATTTTCTATTTTTGTGAACTCTATTTTTGGTCACCTCACTAGTGATTGATTCCCTCGAAGTCATTGTCATGAGTAGGGCCCAACTTGAGATACATCTTCCTAAATGGTTCTAGTCAACCTGATCCTTCCTCCTTGTTACTTCTTTGGAACGTTGGTGTTGGTTCGTACATCTTGTAGACTGGAGCTGTGGGTTTGCTTAATCATTTATCAAACACATCCTTTCTCTAATATTTTGCTCCTTGACATAGCTAGTACCACCATAGTGTCGTAACCGATTTTCTCTCTTTCTCTATCTACCTTCTTCTATTTTTTACATTCTTTCAACATCTACATACTCATGTTAGATATTGTTGTCTTCACTAGTATGTCACTAGTAGTTCAAAATCTTGCCTTCATTGGTGCTTCACCAGTCTTCGTATCTCTTGCACCCTAGGCAGCTACACATGGGCATAGCTATATCATTGTTTCATAGCTATTTCACGAACTTTGCTTCTTTAGATGGTCTTTATCTCCATCTATTTTGCAATTGACGGATTGCTTTGATGATTATGAGGATATATTCTTACCTTGGAAATCCCTCCCTTGGAGTTATGAACACTTTTGTAGGAGTTGTCCACCTATTTGGCCTGTTTTGAACTTCTAGGGCCAGATATTGGCTTGGTTGGGGAAATTTGTTTGTACGAGAACAACCTTACCATGTTTTGGGGTTTATACCCCTGCCTTTGGCACTTCACTAATATTCGTATCTCTTGCACCTTAGGTAGCTACATGTGGGCATAGCTACCTCTTAGATTCATAGCTATTTCGTCAACTTTGCCACTTTATATGCCCTTTATTTTTTAATATGGAAATTTCTGCCTTTTTTTTTTTATTGTGCTAAAGCAGTGTTAATACCACCCTTGTTTTATCATCTTGATTGTGTTCACCTCATGTCCTTGTTAGGGGGTCAATGTCACCTTCTCCCCTCCTAAAGTTAAAACTCTAACATGGACATTGTAGGATTATAACCTATTTTGGTAGCGATGTTACCCTTCTCACATCTTTCGCATCCTTCAACAAGCTGCAACATCAAGACACCTCTTTTGGTAAATACAAGTATAATATTTCTAACTATTCTTCCTTGGTTTTCATGCATTTCACTTATGCTTGCCTTTTAATGCCATTCCTATCTATTTTGTTAAGCATAGACCCACCTCTTATGGATTCGACACTTTTTGGCCAAAGAATCTTTGGGATGACTCTATGATTGTTCATGTGGTGTCACATTTTGTAAGATAATTTCATAGGTGGTATTACACATATCATAAGGCATTGGTCACATTATTCGAGGCACATTTGGGCAACTTTTGCATGCATGGGCATCCTCCTTACATGCCAGGGGATCAACTAGTGTCAATACCTCCGTTGTTTTTTTTTTTTGGATTTTGTTCACCTCCTGGCCTTTCTAGGTAGCCGATGTCACTTTCTTCCCTAGAGGTAAAACTATAACACAATCATTGCAAGATTGTAACTTATTTTGGTATTGAGATTACCATGTTGCACATCTTTCACACCCTTCAACCCTCTCCAACATCAAAACATCTGTTTTGTTCAATGAATTATAAGTATCATATTTACAACTATTCTTCCTTGGCTTTTTGCATTTCATTTATGCTTCTTGGTTAACACTACTCTTATCTAGCTTGTTCAGCAATGAAGCCCCTTTTATGTATTTGACACGTTTTGTCTTGCGAATCCTGGAGATGATTCTATGATTGTTCATGTTGCATCACATTTCATGGGGCAGTTTCATATTTGACATGATTGTACACATATGCCAAGGTGTTGGTCACATCATTCAAGGCCCATTTGGGCAACTTAATGTGATTTTAGGGACCTTGTTTTGCCTTGGGACAATGGGAGATGATTCTATGATTGTTCATGTGGGATCACATTTCATGGGGCAATTTCATAGTTAACTTGGTAGTACACATATGCCACGACATTGGTCACATAATTCAAGGCCCATTTAGGCAAATTTTGCATGCATGGGCATCCTTTTGACATTCCATGTTGCATATCCTTGGACACCCTCCTATTTCATCATTTTTTTGCTATTTTACATTGGAATAGAGCTCCAAACACTTTGCGGACACATATACTTTCTATTTGCGAACATGTGGCTTCATTATTTTTGACTTGGAGAGGGTCACTTCATAATTTTCTGAGGTCACTTGCATGATTTTTAGGATATATTCTTACATTTGAAACCTCTCCTTGGACTTATGAGCTATTTTGGAGGAGCTTTCAACCTATTGGGCCCTTTTCAGTTGATGCGTGTGTACCTCCTACTGTCAAGCCCTTGGGCTTAGGCGTTTGAACGTGCTCGAGTTAGGTCGAATAGATTCCGGTGGAACAACTCGGTCGGCATGAAGAGTGCACTCGAGACGAGTTCTGTGGAATGATTGGAATGACTTGGCGATTTAGCATGACAAGGGCACCCAGCGAAGGCGCGCTCGATCGAAGACAAGGCACGCCTAGTCGAATAGAAGGCACACCCAGTTGAGGACAAGGTGTGCCCAGTTGAGATGCACCCCCCTCAAATTGCGTTGACACACAATTGAGGACAAGATGTGAAGGCTCACTCCCGAAGGTGAACCAAAAACAAGTTTTGTGACAAATAATGTGACATAATTTGGGGTTTATGGTCAGCCCAATTGAAGCAAGGCCGGCTCAAATGTCGAAGTGATGTGTTCCTTGGAAAAGAAGAGACCATTCATGACGAAGGTTGACTTGTATATATATAAAAGATGAGGAGCAGACGTGTTGGAACATCAATCAACCGAAGATCAACAACCTTCTCATTGCAAGACCAGAAGGAGATAAAAGGAAGAAGAGGGCTTAGTCTCACTAAGGAGATCGCTCTTTAAAGCAAGTTGCGTAATGAAGTCATGTGAGCTTGTGGAACAAAGTATTGCTTCAGGTGGTATGCTATGGGGTATTTCTGTTTTGAGGTTGTGTGCAGGTCAAAGTGTCGGAACTTGGTTATTTATTAGGTTTGGTTGTGGGTTGCTAGCTGAAGCGATGTAACATGGTTATTGCATATTTGTATTAGTGAAGTGTTGTAAGTGAGAACTGTTTGGAGTCCGACCCAATTTGAATTGATGTCCATTTTAAACTGAAGTTCTGTGTATTGAAGTTTTATAATCGAAGCGCAGTTGGGAAATCATTTTGGGAGTTACCCTTGGTTTATTGAAGTGTTATTTCTATAGATGATTCGTGTTGTTTACAAATGAATGTGATTATGGCTGACATTAAGTTAATTGAAGTAAACTATAATTGGAGAAAAGTTTTGAAGTGGCTATTGTACTAATTTGATTGAATACTAATTTTGCAAGATTTCGGTCTCGCTTCTGG
Source organism: Pinus tabuliformis (assembly GCA_031772625.1). NCBI lineage: Eukaryota > Viridiplantae > Streptophyta > Pinopsida > Pinales > Pinaceae > Pinus > Pinus tabuliformis. The sequence goes on along the minus strand of CM062819.1, from coordinate 663,828,865 downwards.
ATACATAGGCTAGAGACGTAGTCCCAACATTAGTAAGCTCAAGTTGGTTTCGACTTTGAGGAAAAACCGCATCGGTGTCGCACACCTTAGGGGACTCAGGAAGCTCATAGCTCGGAGGTGTGCTCGTAGGGCATGACAGTGGGTATTGTTGACCACTACGTGTCAACTACCCATAGCGATAACCCTCCTTTTTCGCAAAAGGAATAACGCTTGAGCGACGTGTCTGTGCCTGTCATCATCAGCGCGATCGATCTATGTTGTAAACCCAGTCTGCACGTGTGAATTGTAAATAATCGTAGCAGATATGAGTCATGTATGTAAATTGCCTAGGTGGACCTAATTTCGTAGTAGTAATCTACATTCCGGAAGGTTTTTTGTCTCACCGATCCATGATCGGCAGAGTTTTCCTTTCAGCCTAACCCCAAAGCCGGAATGGATTTTGTCATTAGAATCTTAGGAGAATCCTAGTGTGTTAATCTGCTAGATTATAGTTGTGTCGCAGAACTGGGTGGTTTATGAGGGTCTATGTCAAATGGGTTTTCCCCCTTGAGATGTAAAGTTGTAAAAGTCATGATGTAAAGTGTCTTGAGGGTTAGAAAATGTTCTAATCCCCTCATAAAAGTCCTAAGTCCTAGGTCCTAGGTGATTTTTCCAAAGGTTAAGTTCGAGGATCCATTTAAATATAAATAAAAAATTAAAAAAATAAAAAATAAAAAAAAAATAATAAAAAAACAATAAAAAATTAAAGATAAAAAAATAAAAAAATAATTAAAAAAAATAAATAAAAACTTAAAAAAAATAATAAAATAATAATATTTTGAGTAAATAAATGCAGAATTTCAATTTTTTAATGCATTAAAAATTCGACGGATGAGATTAAGAGATATCTTGATCTTCATCGACGGTCGAGATCATTTTGATATGGATCACTCGAACTAGCCATTGGGAATTTTTCCTTTGAATAGGGTGCTAGGGGTCATTTAAGATCAGATTCGATCTGTGAGTCTTGTGCTGAACAAGCTCTCTTGTAAACCTTTTCTGGTGCTAATAAAGAAAGTCTTTGGGGTTAAAAATTTTGTTGGTGTTACTCTTCTGGAAATGCTGTAAGATTGTTTTATTTTTTCTGCATAATTTTATTTTCAGCCATTGAGGATAGCTTAATGAAGATTGATCTAGGCACAGGTATCTTGTCTGGTCTTTGGGGTTTGAATGATGGTTTAGATTCTGAAATATAGTGGCAGGTATCTCCATTTGATCTGGGTTTCACTATTGTTTTCTCCCTCTATGCTAATGGTTGATTTTAAGCTGTGCAGGAAATCCTTTTTTTTAGATTACCGGGCGTTAGGGGAAGTTCTCGGCTGAACCAACCAACTCCCGGATTGTGTTTTTTGAAAGAGCCCAGCCAGTTCTTGATCCCGGGCTTATCTTTTGAAATTTTTTATGAATGCATGCAGGGTTTTCTGAAGTGTCTCACATCAAAATTAAATTCTAATAATACTATTGTGATTATTGACAAATCTGGCTGCTAAAGAGCCTTAGATCTGTAAATATTGTAAATTCATAGCTGGTTTGTAGGGTTTTATTTTTAATCCTTGCATATATTTTCTGGGTATTTTGTTTTGGCATTGTAGGTTACAGGTCTGGAAAATTTTTGTGGGGTTTTCAGCAGGCAAATCTGCAGCAACAGGGTCTTTAAAAAAAAAAAAAAAATCTGAATGCAGGGCAATTTAAAATTTACTGGAGAATTTGCAGGTTTTCTTTGAAGAAATTCGAGGGTTCTTCCAGGTTATCTGTTTGCTGCCTGGGATTTCATTTTGACAAAAGGTTTCGAAATTTATTTATTTATTTTTTATTCTTTATTTATGCTGTCTGCATCTTGGGGTTTCATTTTTATTAAAATTCTGGGCGAACTGTGTAAAAACTCTTGATGCTTTGCTGCAGTCAAATCCATCTGCCTTCCTCTGCTCAGATACTTCAACTCCACGCTCCACCTGCAAGTTCCCTTCCTCTGTCCAGCTGCAGCTTTACGCTTATTCACCCACGCAGCTGCTCCTTCTTCTCCTTTGCTGTAACGCTGCCATTCACTTGCTGCTGCCACACGTCCCATTTGCTATCCGCACCCATTCCTACCTGCGTCCTCTGCTTATCAGCCCATCCGCTGCCATACACTGCGTCTGGCTCCCGTCATCTAATCCTCTTGCAAATTCCGCTGCCCAATCCTGCCCTCAACGCAACTGGCCAAATCAACCCCATTACACTGCTCCGGCTCCCTTTCTCCTGCGTGCTGCCTCTTCCAGCTTCTCTTGCTGCCCACCATCTGCGCGTTTTTCTCTGTCCAGACCCTCGGACCTGCATTTTCCCGCATTCACGCAGCCTCTCTCACCCCTCACACTTTTCCATCGAACTCTTTGCTTCCCAACCTGCGTATTTTTTTTTGCTTCAACTTGCATCGTTCCTTAGCAACCTACCCTCCGCACGCAGTCCCTTCTCCATTCCATCGAGCCATCCTGTCCGCCGTTGAGTTCTACCTGCAGCAAATGAAAAAGTCATTCGAAATTTTATGCTATACGTAGTTCATTCTTCATTATGAATATGTGCGTAAGTAGCAAGGATGTATATGTATTTTTACTTACTTAGTTTCATTAGATTTTAGCATTTAGACTTCAACAAATAAAACAAAAATGATTCTATGCGTGGGTAGGTTTTATATTAGTTCTTTTCTTCCTTTTTATTTTGATTTTTTTTTGGTGTATATATATTTTAATTTTGGTGTAGATTAACATAGTTTCAGGTTAGCGTATTATTATTTTTTTTGTATGTGTTAATATAAAAAAAAAAATCGATCTTTTGAATAGTTAGCATTAGATTTTTTTTTTAATAGTTTAGATTTATTTCTTTGTAACTTTAGTTTAGAATTAGATTCAGGCTTTTATTTTTGGTTTTTTAGTTTAATTTAATTTAATTTTTCTTAATTTAGTCAAGAAACATAAAAAGTTTTAGTCCTTAGTTTTTACTTTTAATTTCATTTTTTAGTGTTTTGTTTACTTTAGTTTTAGTTTAGATTTTAACTTTAAGTTTTGTTTTAAAAATATAACAATAAAAAATTCATAAAAAATTATAAAATTACAAAATGATAAAAGGTTTCTTTTAATTTAGTTTAGACTTTAATATTATTTAGGTTTTTTTTTTTTTTTTTGATTTAAAAGTTTCATTTAGTTTTAAGTTTTGTTTAATCTGAAAAATATAAAAATATTTTGGGAAATTTTTTGCCAATTTCAGTCTTGGCTCGGGAATTTCTTAGGTTTCATCTTCTCTGCTGAGGCTAAAATTTTGATGTGGGAATTAATATTTAACATGCTTTAATGTTCATCTGAAGATTAACTACATGAATGTGATCTCTGGTTAGCATTTTACGTGGTTGTTTAATGCACTTTATCTTTCAAAATTTTAATCACTGGAGTATCATTAAGCCATTAAGCATTTTCTCGCATTTGATAAAAGTTAATCTTTGTTTGAGTTATTTGATGGTAAACGATTGTTTTGCATGGTTCATATTTCCGCAACATTTGCTAAATAATCGTTTAAACACAAGGCACTGGTCTATTAACTTAATAAAATCAATTTGGTGCTTGTTTCCTCGTGTCTCCCAACCCAATTGGTCCTCAGTTGGTCATTTATCATCCCATAGGGTCTACTCCCCTTAGTCGCGGGAGACAGGCTTAAACAGAGAGATCGGGGATCAGGGTGATAGCCCCCGATCTGAGCGTTGTCGTGACAATCCGTGCGACAACAGGTATCAAAGCTTGTTGAGAGCTGTTTGAAAGTTGAACGAAGTGCCTAAAGTGAGACTTCTATGAGAATGGTCCTCACTAGAGCTGAATATATGAAGCACAAGGTCAACAAATGGAGGCATTGGAAGAGTAATTAGAACGACTTGCCGAAGAAGTAAGAGCATATAAGGAAAGCGCTGATAAGACAAAGGAATATGTCAATTCCATGAGTGGGACGTTTCTACAAGGGGCTGATGAGCTCGATGATGTTGCTGCCAATGTTCATCGGAGATATAATGCGTATGAAAGTTGAACGAAGTGCCTAAAGTGAGACTTCTATGAGAATGGTCCTCACTAGAGCTGAATATATGAAGCACAAGGTCAACAAATGGAGGCATTGGAAGAGTAATTAGAACGACTTGCCGAAGAAGTAAGAGCATATAAGGAAAGCGCTGATAAGACAAAGGAATATGTCAATTCCATGAGTGGGACGTTTCTACAAGGGGCTGATGAGCTCGATGATGTTGCTGCCAATGTTCATCGGAGATATAATGCGTATGAAATGTTGGGTAAGTTGGAGGAATTGGTGGGAAACCTCTCTACTATCATGACAAGTGAGTTAGCAGTTTTGAAGAAGGTTGTTGGGATGGGTTCGTTCAACAATTATGTCGATGTGAAAGTAAAGGAACTAGAATCATACAATGGTGCGAGGAACACAAAATATTAGGAAACTTTGTTTTGGATATGGAGTAATACTTGGATTGATAGGGGGCGACTTCGGAGGGGGAGGGAATAAGAACTGTTGTATCATTGCTAACCAAGGATGCGAAGATGTGGTGGATAAGGCAAGCAAAAAAAATTGCTTTGGGTAACATAAAGAAGGACGTCACCACATGGAAGAAGATGAAGGAAGCCTTGATAGCTGATCTTGGACTACAAGATGAGAGTTGGGGTGTGAGAGCAAAGATGAAGTTCATTAAGCAAATAGGGAGCCTGCAAGCACATGTGAGTAGGAGAATTCAAGTCTTATGTTGGAACTTCTAGATATGGCTGAGAAGGATAGGTTGTTCACTTTTGTGATTGGGTTTCAACCATGGGCTTAAGCTGAAGTAAAGACGAAGAAGGTTTAGTATCTTAAGGAAGCCATCATTGCTGCATACAAGCTTCTAGATTACTGTGAATGCAAGACATAAGTGAAGGAGCAGGTCGAGAGGAGGAAGAAAGCAGATAAAGGGAAAGAGAAGCCTTTGAAGGAAGATGGAACGAAGTTGGGTGGATTTCTAAAGGGGAAGAAACCTCTTGTGTGTTGGTTGTGTAGTGAAGAGCACATGAACAAGCATTTTCCATTAATGAAAAAGTCGACAGGCATCAAGTCAAGAAGGAAGAGAGAGAACAAGTTTCTCATGCATCAGGGGTTATGCAGGTTTTAGGAGCGGCTACGATGAAGGAAGCTACCTCGAAACATGATTAGGAAAGAAGGAAGCTAAATTTCGTGAAGATGGATGTAGTTCAGAGTTCATTCATTGGTATGTTGGATAGTGGAACGCCTGACAACTTCATGAAGGAAGATGTCGCTAGGAGATTGTTATTCAGGTTCTTTTTAACCCAAGCATCTTTTAAAGCGGTGAATTCAGAAGGAAGAAGATTCCTTTCGATAGCAGTGGTTGTTCGATGAAGATTGGAAGTTGGCAAGGAAAGGTGGACTTCACAATCATTAGGATGGATGACTTCGAAGTTGTACTTGGCATAAAGTTTATGATTGAGCAAGAGGTTGTGCCAATATCGCACTTGGGGACATTGTTCATTCATCTTGGAATGAAGGAACCAACTATTGTTCCTACCATGGGACCTATGACAAGAGAATGCAGGATGAAGACCATTCGAGTGGAGGTAGGACAACAAGAATATGAGGTTCATGAGAGGTTGGATCGGGTGGATTCCATGTGCCCGGAACACTAGAAATTGATAATAGCAATGTTAGATGGTATTCTGAGTTTATCAGATAGGTCAAAGATGATGGATGCGGGGAATTGGACTCGAGAGTGTGACGTTGTTGATGCGCAAAGTTACATCGTTGATGAGTGTAGAGGGGATGAGGATCAACGTGAAGAGAAAGGAGTATGTCGATTTGGAGGAAGAAGATGTTGACAGATGGATTGAGAGTTTGGAGTCGGAACTAGGATGAGAAGAGGATGAAGATGGAGGTATGTCGGTGGATCAGGATGGAACCGTGAAGACGAATATAACAAGCCATAATGATCCAGTTTCGATGAAGTTGATGGAAGATATTATGGGTAGGTGTTCCTATCCACCTTTGATAAAGTATATTGCAGGGAAGTATGGAGGGTTCATACCAGGTATGGGTGGATTCAGAGATGGCCTTGTGATGTGGAAAGGGAAGTTGGATGAATTCCCCAGACCACCATCTTTTTCAAACTCATGAAGGAGATGGGATCATTGTAACTTGCTCGAGATATTTAGAACCATGGGAGCTTGAGATGTCATTGCATGGCACCTCATGATGAGTAGAACCGGAGGAAAGATTGTGTGTCAGGGAAGAGGTGACAATGGTTGCACATGTTTGGGTGCATGTTTTCTTGTGGAGTTGACGCTACGGTCAGATTAGCTACCTGACTAGTCAATTGCATGAGGGATCCAGCACATGCCCTTCTTACAGGTTGCGATACATGAATAGACATGAGATATATGTCGAAGATGAGATTCTTCCGTGTTGTTGAAGACAGTTGATGCGAAGGTTGTTCATGATGAGGACAATCATCAAGCTTTGGTTAAGAAGTTTTTCGAGGGGAGAGTGTTGTCGAGGACAAAAACCATTTTGATGTGGGGGAGGATTTCAAGCCCTTAGGCTATGTACTTGAGCACGCCAGAGTTAGGACGAGTCTAGTTCGTGGAACAACTTGGTCAGTATGAAGAGTGCGCCTGAGACGTGTTTGATGGAAAGACTTTGGTGAGATGAGCGCACGAAAAACGTACCCGAGATGAGTTTGGTGGAATGATTAGAACAAATTGGAGAGTCTGCATGACGAGGGTGCCTAGACGAGGCGCACCCAAATGAAGACAAGGTAAACACAACCGAAATTCGCTTGATCGTCGACAAGGTGTGCCCAACTGAGACAAGCCTCCTTAAGTTGTGAAGGTAAATGATAAAGGATGAGATGTGAAGGCGCATGACCAAAGGTGAACCAAAGAAAAGTTTGTATGCGACAAATATTCAACATAATTTGGGGTTTATGGGCGGCTCGAATGCCCATCCGACACGTCCCTTGGAAGATACACAACTGTTCATGGAGGGTGACTCATATATATATATATATAATATGAGACGAGAGGAGTTAGGACATCAATCAACCAAAGATCAACAACCTCTCATCGCAAGACAAGAAGGAGACAATAAAGCAAGAAGAGAGTTGGGTCTCACGAAAGAGCTCGCTCTCCAAAGCAAGCTGTGGAACAAAGTTATCTGAGCTTGTGGAACGAAGTGTTGTTGAGGGTGGTACACGATGCGGTATCTCTGTATTGAGGTTGTGTGCAGGTAAAAGGGTTGCAATTTGGCTATTTATTGGGTTTGGTTGTGTTGTGCAAGTTGAAGGGTTGTAACTCATTTATTGTATATTTGTATTAGTGAAGGGTTGTGGTAGGGAACTGAACTGAAGTCCATTATAAACCGAAGTTTTGTATATTGAAGTTTTATAGTCAAAGAGTAGTTGGGAAATTGTTTTGAGTGTTCCCCCTCCCGTTTATTGAAGTGTTGTTTTTGTACATGATTCGTGCTATTTATGAATCACTGTGATTATTGCTGAAGTTAAGTTAATTGAAGTGAACTGTAATTGAAGTTAAGTTTTGAAGTCGCTATTAAATTGAGATTTGATCGAAGACTAATTTTGAAAGTATAAGATATCAGTCTCTCTATAGGGTACATGGTCTAGAGGCATAGTACGAGCATTAGTAAACTCAAGCTTCTTTCGCCATTAAGGAGAAAGCGCACAAGTGCCGCGAACCTTAGGGGACTCGGGAAGCTCATAGGTCAGAGGTGCGCCCTGGGAGGTGACATTATCAGGCTAGACACTTTTAGGGGACTCGAGAAACCTCATCATGTTTTGAGGCTTATATCATGCCTTGCGGCATTTGAGTCAGCAGTGTCAGAGATTCTAAGAACCTAACCTAGATTTTACAGTGCCATGGACAAACAATAATGCTCATGTAGTGTCAATACCTTCCTTGTTTTCTCCTCTTGATTTTGTTCACCTGGTGTACTTGATAGGGAGTGTTGTCACCTTCTCCCCTCCTAAAGGTAAAAAATATAACATGATGATTGTAGGGTTATAACTTGTTGTCGCTCAAATTGTATAGGCACCCCGACAACGACTCAAGGCTGGGGCTGTCACTCTGATCCCCGCCCACTCTGTTCTAGCTGTCTCCCAACAACTTGCTATGGGGGGTAGTCCTAGTGGAAATGAGATGATGGAAAGCAAGTTGGAAACCAACTTGCCTGGGAGACACAATTGAGTGGCCTAGCTACTTGGTGAAAATTTAGCAAGATTAAGGATTCGATTAGATTTAGAATTGAGACCAATGGCTTATGGAGTCACAAGCTCGCTCTTATTATAAATTATGACCAAGTAATTGGATGGACAACTACTGCTTAGATGATTAACTAACCTATATGAGATGCTACTCCTATGATCTAAGTGTGATGCAAGGATCTTGGTTAGTTTTAGAATAAATGCCTAATCTATCTGGAGCCTTTCCCTAAACTGTTTTGAGAAACAGTCTTCAGAATAGGTTGTGAGATGGAAGCCAATGGGAAACAGGCAGTGGCTTGATTAGCAATACCTCCCCCTGTGTTCCAACCACCCAGTCCCTCCGACGCTTCGGAGATTGTGGCTTTGACGACTGCAAGGTCACTATGTCAACCGCTAAGAAGCGCTGAATCCCTCAAGCTAGATGAGAGAGGGTTGTCTTAGGAGTCTATCAACCAAGCTTATGCTTGGACGCAAGTTGTTATATGCAACTACTCTTAGAATGAAATGCAACGTGGATGAGTTAAGTTCGTAGCTTAAGATTGTTTTAAATGTTTAAGTACTTAAGTTATGATTATTCTTTATGACAAGAGTGCTTGACGATAAATGAAAAGACAATATTAAACCAACAGAGATTTGCCAAATACTTAAGTGTGAATTACATACCAAAGATAATCACAAAGTTCTAATAACTATGGGATGTGCTCAAATCCCGTAATAACTTAATTCACACTTTGTGAAGATATTGTTTGCAAGATTATTAAAGACAATGCCGCAATTGAAACAATTAGAGATATTCAAAGATATTTCAACCAAGTAAATGCCAATGTTGATGCCAATATCAAATCCACAAGATGCCAATAATGAAGGCTGCTCATGACTAGAACATAAGATACCAAAAGTAACTTAAACAAGATTTAGAAACTTAGATGTGTGAGTGTCTTAAGTGCAAACAATTGGAAATTCTCAAATCGTAAGATAGGATGAGCAAATGTTTGAGTTCCAATAACAAAATTCAGCGGTATTACTTCAAAATTTTCAACACTTATTAGTCTTATGACAACAGTAAGAAAAACACCTTAGATCCAAGAGATAACAAGCCAATAGTGACTAAATATGATCACTAAGATGCCCAACAACTTGCCAAAGTAAAATAATGAGTAGGAAAAGATCTGATCTATCTATTACATTATTAGGAAAAGATGTAAGCGATGAGATTTTAGTGATTGAACAAGTGCCAAAAAATGCCCAAAACTTAGAATGAGTTTGCCAAACTGAAAAATATGAATTTTAAGCCCTTTAGAATGTGAGATTAAGAAAATATCAGATATGATATACTCAATTATGCAGTAATTTCCAGCAAGCAAAAAATCAGATCTAGGCAACACGATCAAATGCCCAAGTGGCCAAAATTTAGGAAACTTTGAATTTTGCAATTTTAGAGTATTTTGACCGACTTAATGTGATTTTAGCTACTATGTGTTACTGTTATAAAATGAAAACTACAGCAGTAGAAAAACAGTAAAACATTAGGGTTTAGAGAGCACACCCTCGGGCCAAGCCCTTGAATATGACTTTGCCCAAACTTGCCAAAATTGTAGGATGAAGTTGCCACATGAAAATCAAAGTTTTTGAGGCCAAAATCTTGCGAAACCACCAAGTATTTAGTCCCAAAATTTCAGAAATATGCAGAGGTCAAAATAGGGCATACCAGGGCCAAAGAGGGCCAACGCAAGGCGCAATAGTGCTAGCGTTAAGGTCTAGAGGCTAAGGAAACGCTGGAAGGGGGTCAAAAATGGTCAAGGAAGGGAAAGTGAAGGCTAAGGAGGAAGGAAAAGCCCTAAAGGGCTTGACGCTGGGGCTAGAGGGGAAATTAGGGCTTGAAAAGTCCATGCCTAGCCTAAGGGGTAGCCGTTTAGGGTAAGAAAGTAGGGGTTGAGGCCTCCTGGGCCCATGACCAAGCGAATTAAGGCCTTAAAACCCTAACGCAAGGCTAGGAGGAAGTTGAGGCCTCTAGGCCTCACGACCAACGCTAAAGAGGGCTAAAAAGATGACATAGGGGGGATATAGGCTGACGCAGGGTAAGAGAAGGAGGACGTTGGCCTTGGAGAGGCCAGATCCGGGCCTTAGAGGGCTAAAACTTGAAACACCAACTTTGAAAGTTTTTATTCCTTTAGATCTGCAATTTTGCTCTGTTTCTTTAATCTCTGGCCCTGCAAAAATATTTAGAGACTAGATCTTACCCTCAAGGGCCTAGATCTAGCTCTATTCCAACTTTCTCCTATTGATCTCCCCTGCACAAATAGATTTATGAATGCCCAAAACCTCAATATATACAAAATATCAAAACCCCAAAACCCCAATTAGCAAAAATAATTTGCAAATTTAATTTACGAAATTATTTTACAAATATACAATTATGGAGTTTTTTCCTTGATAAATGGATAAAAAAACTTCAGAAAATTAATGCACACTATAGCCTTGGTGAAATTTAAATCAACCACATAAATATTTGGAATCCAAATAAAGTCAGTTCATGCCCAAAATTTGTGAACTTGGACACCAAGGAATCGGGAACCTGCAAACACTATATATATTTCTCAAGAAAATTTGTTAGAGAATATGGCGAATGAAATCATCTAAGATAAACCCAAAATACATGAATAGAATGAATTTATCCACATTTAATGAAAAACAAATTTTAGCATTAATCAACACAATATAGGAAAACCCGTACCCAACACATACCACAAATCAACGAACACTGAACACCTTGAACTACACCCCAAATTCTTTATTATAATTCAAATAAATGTTTTTAGCGGGACAACAGTGTTACATCAATGCTTTAGCAACAATTTCTTAGCGAGATATCAGAGGGTTAGAGACTTAGAAGACTCTAATTTATAGATAAATCCTCCAAATGGAAAATAGCGGCTAGTTGGCTTGATCTTCGTCAAAATAATCTTAGCCGTTGATAAATCCTTGATCTTCTAATCTTAGTCGTTGAATTTTTATTTTTGAGGAATTTTCGAATTTCTCATTTAATTCCAATTTTATTAACTTAAAATTAATTATTTTGAGTTAATTTCCTCAAAAAATTGACTTTGACTTAACCACCAAGGTCCAAGAGTCCAATTTTTTTTGAAATATCCAATTTTCCCTTGGTGGAGGACCTCCCAAAATTAATTCTTTTGATACCCACGAATTTTTCCACTTGGCGAATTTAATTTCTCTATGAATTTTATTTTGACTCTAATTAATTAAATTTATGGTTTAGGATTTTAATTTATTTTTGTCAGAAAATTTAATTAATTGACATTTGAAGCGATTAATTTTTTTTTCCATCCTCTAATATTTTAGCCATGGTGTTTAAGTATGAGGGACGACGCATTAAAATATTTTTTACATAAGATTTTTACAATTTCAACCCTCAAAGGTGGAATACCCATTCTGCTTAGAACCTCAAATTACATACACAATTCTGCGACACAATATGATCTAGTAGACTAAGTGATTTGTAATAAAATAATTTAACCAGTTAGCTTAAATTATTCCCAAATCACCTTTACATAAGAATCGACTAGAACACTAGGACTCACTTAAGACTTTGGCGACAAATTCCACTTAAGAATTTTTTCACCTCGTGTCCTTTTTAAGTAGTTGATATCACCTGGGAAGGTACGAACCGCACAAATACGGTCCGACATATGAGTTGGTAGTGTCAGAGATTCTAAGACCCTTAGCTAGATTGTCCAGTGTCGTGGAAAAACAACAGTGCTCAAGTAGTGTCAATACCTCCCTTGTTTTCTTCTCTTGATTTTGTTCACCTTGTGTGCTTGCTAGGGAGTGTTGTCAACTTCTCGCCTCCTAAAAAAATCTAACATGATGATTGTAGGGTTATAACCTATTTTGGTGGTGATGCTACCGTTCTCACATATTTTACATCGTTAAACAAGCTCCATCATCAGGACATCTCTTTTGTTGAGTTAAGTATAAGTATCATATTTCTAACTATTCTTCCTTTGTTCTTTTGCATTTCTCTTATGCTTGTGGCATAACACCATTTTTATCTATCTTGTTAAGCATGGACAACCCTCTTATGTATTTGACACATTTTAGGTAGGGACTCTTGGGGATGACACTATGATTGTTCCTGTGCTCACATTTCGTAAGGTATTTTCATAGTTCTCTTTGTAGTACACATATCCCAAGGAATTGGTCACATTTTTCAAGGAACATTTGGGAAACTTTTTCATTCATGGGCTTCCTCTTGACGTATCAAGTGCTCAAGTAGTTTCAATACCTCCCTTGTTTCTTCGTCTTGATTTTGTTCACCTCGTGTCCTTGTTAAGTAGTCGGTGTTAGCTTCTCTCCTAGATGTAAAACTATAACATGATCATTGCAGGATTGTAACTTATTTTGGTATTGAGATTTCACATCTTTTAAAAAAAAAACATCAAGACATCTCTTTTTTTTAATGAATTATAAGCATCGTAATTCTAACTATTCTTGCTTGGCTTTTTGTATTTCATTTATGCTTCTTTCTTAACACTAATCTTATCTAGCTTGTTAAGCATGGACCTTGTTTTGCCTTGGGACAATGGGAGATGATTCTATGATTGTTCATCTGGGATCACATTTCATGGGGCAATTTCATAGTTGACGTGGTAGTACACATATGCCACAACATTGGTCACATCATTCAAGGCCCATTTAGGCAAATTTTGCATGCATGGGCATCCTTTTGAAATTCCATGTTGCATATCCTTGAACACCCTCCTATTTCATCATTTTTTTGCTATTTTACACTGGAATAGAGCTCCAAACACTTTGCGGACACATATACTTTCTATTTGCGAGCATGTGTCTTCATTATTTTTGACTTGGAGAGGGTGATTTCATTTCATAATTTTTTGAGGTCACTTGCATGACTTGTAGGATATATTCTTAAATTTGAAACCTCTCCTTGGACCTATGAGCTATTTTGGAGGAGCTTTCAACATATTGGGCCTTTTTCAGTTGATGCGTGTGTACCTCCTACTGTTAAACCCTTGGGCTTGGGCGTTCGAACCTGCTCGAGTTAGGTCGAATCGAGTTCGCTGGAACGACTTGGTCGGAATGAAGAGTGCACTTGAGACGAGTTCTGTGGAATGATTGGAATGACTTGGCGATTCAGCATGACAGGGGCGCCTAGCCAAGGTGCGCTCGATCGAAGACAAGGCACACCTAGCTGAATACAAGGCACGCCCAGCGGAAGACAAGGTGCACCCAGTTGAGATGCACCCCCCAATTTGCGTCGACACACAATTGAGGACGAGATGCGAAGGCTCACTCCCTAAGGTGAACCAAAAACAAGTTTTGTGACAAACAATGCGACATAATTTGGGGTTTATGGTCAGCCCAATTGAAGCAAGGCCGGCTCAAATGTCGAACTGATGCGTTCCTTGGAAAAGAAGCGAACGTTTATGACGAAGGTTGACTCGTATATATATATATATATATATATATAAGATGAGGAGGAGACGTGTTGGAACATCAATCAACCAAAGATCAACAACCTTCTCATTGCAGGACAAGAAGGAGATAAAAGGAAGAAGAGGGCCTAATCTCACTAAGGAGCTCTCTCGCGCAGATTGACACGACAACGCTCAGACCGGGGGCTGTCACTCTGATCCCCGGTCCCTCCGTTTAAGCCTGTCTCCCGCGGCTAAGGGGGGTAGTCCCTGTGAGATGATGAAGACCAACTGCCAAACAGTTGGTTGGGAGACACGATATGAAAAGAACTAGATGGATTTGATTAATTTAGCAGACCAGTGCCTTAAGAGATTGTTATTTAGATAATTACTTGTTAGACGATATAGAAACATAAACCATGAACAACAATCATATGTTATCACAAGATATCAGCTAAATCACAATGCTTTTAGAATGACCAAAACGATATCCAGCAACTGAAAATTTTGAAGAGATAAATGCCTTAAAACACCACGAGTCATAAACCATTAACCAGATATCAATTTCGCATCTCGACTTGAAAATTTAGATTTCAGCATGAAAGATAATAATTGAAAACAACTGAATCTGGCAAAAATAATTTTCCACGAAATTTTTATATATTTTCGAAATTTAAAAGAAAACAAAATTTTAAAACTAAATCTAAACTAAAACCCTAAAAATCCTTTTTTTTTTTTTTTTTTTTTTTATAAAAATGAAAATTAAAAAATCCTAAAAAATATAAAACTTAAAACTTAAAATATAATTGAACTAAAATCTAAAAACACTAACTATACAAAAATATAAACCTAAGCCTAAATTTTTTTTTTTAAATAAAATATTTTTACTATTTTTATATTTTAAAACCAAAAATAAAACAAAAATTAAAATCTAATTAAAGTTAAATCTAAAGCATAAAATCAAAATCTATATAAAACCAAAACCATGCAAAATTTTAAGATCTAAACTAACAAAAAAAAATCAAATTAAAATCTAAATAAATAAAAAAAAAGTCTACGTTAGCTCTTAATCTGAAAACGATTGCATCTAAAAAAAAAGATTAAACCCTAACCTAAGCATGAAACGTAACTATAAAAAAAATCGACTTTGCCACCTACGCTTACGCTAAACCACGCAAATTTCATTCAAAAACGTGCAGATTGAAACGATACCTGTGGCGATGACCGAGTCTGCAAACGTTAATGACTAGCTGCGTAAATATAAGGTGACAGCGTGAACCGGTTCGAAACTTACTCGATCTAATAGTACGCAGAAGGCTGGACGCGTGGGTAAACAATCCTTCATTGCAGGAGCCGGTGAACGCTCGATACTACTGTTTGTTTTGATGGTGAATGCAGCTAATAGTTTGTGATTTCGAACGCTTTCGGAAACCCCCACGCAGGAAATACACACTGACAGTTTAACTTGGAACGTTGTTTCGTTAGCTGATCTGTATGTGTTTTGCTTAGAGCCACGCGTATCTCTCCCGTCAGCCAGAGAACTTGGCGGCGGCTGAAGATTTCCCCAGCGGCTTCTGAACACTTCAACTGGAGAAAGATTGTGCCACTGCTTGCAAGAATGCAGCCTTCAGTATCTCGAACTGGACGCTTTGTTAGCAGACGTTGTGGTCTAGCTCACGTGACAGTGCGTTTGCTTGGCCTGGAATGAAACTTCATACAATCATTCGCACGAAATATTGGAAACAAGACGCTGCACTGGGCGTGAAGTCTGATGGCGGTCTTGCAAAGACAAAACCCTATACCTGCAAAAGAAAAACAAAACCCTAATGAAAACTACATAAAGCAAGAATTTGAAACCCTAGATCAGAAAAATTTGAAACCCTAAGACAGCTGATTTAATGTACAGATTTGGCCCCTTAATAGCCAGATTGAGCAATAAGCACAGAAAAATTTTAAAGATCAGAAAACTCAGATTTTCACTGTGAAGGACTTTAGAAAGTTTCCCATGCAAATTAGAAAATAGAACTGAATGATAGACCCAGGATCAAATCCAACTGGGCTCAACAAAAAATGCTTGCGGGAGTTGGCTGGTTCAGCCGAGAACTTCCCCTAACGCCCACCAAATCTTCTTCAATAAGGGTTTTTCTGCACAGCTCAAAACAACCATCAGTAAAGAGGGCAAAAATGCTGCTAGATCTCAAAAAGTAATGGAGATACCTGCCATTACTTCAGAAACCCTAACAACACCCAAACCCTAGCAAGTGAACAAGATACCTGTGCTCACAATACTCTACAAAAAGCTATTATTAACGGCTGAAAATAACATATGCAGAAAATGAAACAATCTCACAGCATTTTAAGAGAGTAACACCAGCAAGATATGGACCCCAAAGTCTTCTTTTATTAACCAGGAACAGATTTACAAGAGAGCTTCTTCAGTCTTAGACTCACAGATCAGATGATCTGAACTGACCCCTAGCACCCTATATAAAGGAAATGACTCCAACGGCTAGTTCGAGTGATCCATGCTGAAATGATCTCGACCGTTGATGAGGATCAAGACATCTCTTGATCTCATCTGTCGATTTATAAAAAAAAAAAAAAATATTTTGCATTCATTCACTTAAAATATTATTATTTTATTAGATAGGGTTTTTGCTCTATTTTATGATTTTTTATTATTTTATTATTTTTTAATTTTTTTTAATTTTTAAATTTTAAATCTTTTATTATTTTGTTATTTTATTAAATGGATCATCGAACTAAGCCTTCGGAAACATCACGTAGGACCTATGACTTAGGACTCATGAGGGATTTAAAACATTTTTCAACCCTCAAGACACATTACATCATGATTTCTTACAATTTACATCTCAAGGGGATAAACCCACTTAATACAGACCCTCACAAATCACCCAGCTCTGTGACACACTTATAATCTAGCAGATCAAAACACTAGGATTCTCCTAAAATTCTAATGACAAAATCCATCCCGGCTTTGGGGTCACGTTTGAAGGAAAACTCTGCCGATCCATGGATCGGTGAGACGAAAAACCTTCCGGGACGTAGATTACCACTAGAAAGTTAGGTCCACCTAGGCAATTTACATACATGACTCATGTTTGCTAAGATTATTTACAATTCATATATGCAGACTGGGTTTACAATTAGATTGATCAAGCTGCTGATGACTGCTGGATGGCACGGACACGCTGATCAGGTGCTGCCCCTTTCTTGCAAAGAAAAAGGGGGTGTACTGCATGGGTAGTTGACCGGTAGAGGTGAACATCTGGCTCTACTTGGGGACACGTTGTTGCTTGCAGGAATGTGAGAATCCAGAATCTGCATCCATACAACACAAAAATAAGTAGCGTCCATCCAAAAATCAGCATATACATTAAGCACAGGAAAGAAGAAAAGCTCTTCATTTATTAACTATCTAAAGCAGAAATGAAAATGCGAAAAAACAAAGAGTAGGGTTAGAAATACGACACAAAAGATGCCCCATGGCATCAGATGCGTTCAATAAAGTGCATACTGAGCATTTGCCTGCTTTCAGGAAAATCTGTTGGCTGCTTGTCGGATGTGCCATGTCCAATTTTGTATATGGTAGGACTTTTTCCTATCCGAAAATCAAGCTGCTCGCGGCTGTCTGATGAGTCAAATTTTCTTCTTATTTTCTTTCTCTTGCGCTTTTTCTTTCTGGCAAGTCGAATTACTGATGACCTGGAACTTTCTGTTTCGAAACTATCAGATGAAATGTGTAAGATATGCATGCTAAGTCTTTTTGTGTCTTGCATCTGATTTTTATCGTTTTTAAGATTATCTGGATCACCATCAATTAACCACCTAATGACCTTCTCATAATAAGATGGAACTTGTTGCGGAAAATGAGAAGGCTCCTGGTTTCTCTTATCATCTGACCATTGTTGAATCTTTTGAACTTGTATTCTAATGGCATCCATCTGACTAGAGCATTCATCCCTTATAGTACTGATTTGTATGGCATGGTGTTCTTGCATGTGTTTTATTACTTTATCATTCTTTTCCTTTATGTCCATCAAGCAATGTTGCATGAAATTTATTTCTTCTTTATGATTCGCTTGCATGTCAGCCAACTGATTGTTATGATTGAACGTCATAGAGTCAATTTCCCTATCCTGATCAGCTTTCATGGTCACCATATTTTCCTCTAAGACTGACATCTTGCTTTGCATGCTTCTAATTTCTGTTTCATATTTAATTTTCATGGCCTCAATTTCCTTACCATGCTGATTTTGTGTGACCTCCAACTCCCTATTACGTTTTTCCAGGTGGGTGCATAAAGTTTTAACATCATTGATAAGACTAGTTTGATTGCTTTCCATATTTCTTACCAGCATCATTAGATCTTGTATAATTTGCTTTTGTTCTTCCCTTTCACTATTATTTGTCCCTGATTTTTCACTATCATGAACTTGGTCTGCGACATTTCCGGTGGATGACACATTCTGATCTTGAAAACTTTCTTCAACAACTGGATTTTTTATAAGATTACTTTCTTTCTTTTGCACAATTTTAGAGATAGAAGGCAAGCTGTTTGGACTATCATATCTATCTTTAAAAGCATTGAGAATGTCTTGTAAAGAAGTGAAAAAATCATTAGGAAAATTATTAAACCAATTCAAGGCATCACCCTCTAAAGAATGGACAAATAGATGCATCTTGAAATCTTCATGATTATATTGAGGAAATCTACAATATAAGATCATTACACAAGTAAACATGTTTAAATGATGTCTAACAACGACCGAATCACCACCCGAGAACTTAAATAATTTAGAAATGGCCTCTTTCGGAAGATCATGGAGATTATCAGTAAAATGACATGGTTTAAATGAATAATCCATGATGAACAATAAGGGATCAAATGGATGATAGAAAGAGATTTCTGCTCAAGAAAATTAAGAGATGAGAGAAGTGGAGTCGCCACTTGAACAATAAATCTGATTCCAAGATCCAAGAAGTAATCAACAAACAGATATGCGGGAGGCTTCCTGTATGGGAAAAATAAGAAAATGGAGTCGCCACCCAAACAAGAAACACACCGAAGAGACACTGATAAGGTATTGGAAGATCCAAATGATAACCCCCAAAGGTCGAATCTGCCAGCTCAAATGAGAGATGAGAAAGATGAGAAGATGAATGTCGATGAAACTCCAGGAACATAAAAACTCTATCCCCGACAACGGCGCCAAAAAATGTTGGCGTTGCCGGGCCAGATGAAAAGATAAAAATGAGAAGGATCACTGTCGTTTGAAACACCGAGAAAAAGTATCCCCGGCAACGGCGCCAAAAAATGTTGTCGCGCAGATTGACACGACAACGCTCAGACCGGGGTCTGTCACTCTGATCCCCGGTCCCTCCGTTTAAGCCTGTCTCCCGCGGCTAAGGGGGGTAGTCCCTGTGAGATGATGATGACCAACTGCCAAACAGTTGGTTGGGAGACACGAGACACGATATGAAGAGCACTAGATGGATTTGATTAATTTAGCAGACCAGTGCCTTAAGAGATTGTTATTTAAATAGTTACTTGTTAGACGATATAGAAACATAAACCATGAACAACAATCATATGTCATCACAAGATATCAGCTAAATCACAATGCTCTTAGAATGACCAAAACGATATCCAGCAACTGAAAATTTTGAAGAGATAAATGCCTTAAAACACCACGAGTCATAACCATTAACCAGATATCAATTTCGCATCTCGACTTGAAAATTTAGATTTCAGCATGAAAGATAATAATTGAAAACAACTGAATCTGGCAAAAATAATTTTCCACGAAATTTTTATATTTTTTCAAAATTTAAAAGAAAACAAAATTTTAAAAACTAAATCTAAACTAAAACCCTAAAAATCCTTTTTTTTTTTTTATTTATTTTTTTTTTTATTTTATTTTTTTTTATTTTAATAAAAATGAAAATTAAAAAATCCTAAAAAATATAAAACTTAAAATCTAATTGAACTAAAATCTAAAAACACTAACTATACAAAAATGTAAACCTAAGCCTATTTTTTTTTTTTTAAATAGAATATTTTTACTATTTTTTATATTTTTATATTTTAAAACCAAAAATAACACAAAAATTAAAATCTAATTAAAGTTAAATCTAAAGCATAAAATCAAAATCTATATAAAACCAAAACCATGCAAAATTTTTAGATCTAAACTAACAAAAAAAAATCAAATTAAAATCTAAATAAATAAAAAAAAAGTCTACGTTAGCTCTTAATCTGAAAACGATTGCATCTAAACAAAAGATTAAACCCTAACCTAAGCATGAAACGTAACTATAAAAAAAATCGACTTTGCCACCTACGCTTACGCTAAACCACGCAAATATCATTCAAAAACGTGCAGATTGAAACGATACCTGTGGCGATGACCGAGTCTACAAACGTTAATGACTAGCTGCGTAAATATAAGGTGACAGCGTGAACCGGTTCGAAAATTACCCGATCTAATAGTACGCAGAAGGCTGGACGCGTGGGTAAACAATCCTTCATTGCAGGAGCCGGTGAACGCTCGATACTACTGTTTGTTTTGATGGTGAACACAGCTAATAGTTTGTGATTTCGAATGCTTTCGGAAGCCCCCACGCAGGAAATACACACTGACAGTTTTACTTGGAACGTTGTTTCGTTAGCTGATCTGTATGTGTTTTGCTTAGAGCCACGCGTATCTCTCCCGTCAGCCAGAGAACTTGGCGGCGGCTGAAGATTTCCCCAGCGGCTTCTGAACGCTTCAACTGGAGAAAGATTGTGCCACTGCTTGCAAGAATGCAGCCTTCAGTATCTCGAACTGGACGCTTTGTTAGCAGACGTTGTGGTCTAGCTCACGTGACAGTGCGTTTGCTTGGCCCGGAATGAAACTTCATACAATCATTCGCACGAAATATTGGAAACAAGATGCTGCACTGAGCGTGAAGTCTGATGGCTGTCTTGCAAAGACAAAACCCTATACCTGCAAAAGAAAAACAAAACCCTAATGAAAACTACATAAAGCAAGAATTTGAAACCCTAGATCAGAAAAATTTGAAACCCTAAGACAGCTGATTTATTGTACAGATTTGGCCCCTTAACAGCCAGATTGAGCAATAAGCACAAAAATTTTTAAAGATCAGAAAACTCAGATTTTCACTGTGAAGGACTTTAGAAAGTCTCCCATGCAAATTAGAAAATAAAACTGAATGATAGACCCAGGATCAAATCCAACTGGGCTCAACAAAAAATGCTTGCGGGAGTTGGCTGGTTCAGCCGAGAACTTCCCCTAACGCCCACCAAATCTTCTTCAATAAGGGTTTTTCTGCACAGCTCAAAACAACCGTCAGTAAAGAGGGCAAAAATGCTGCTAGATCTCAAAAAGTAATGGAGATACCTGCCATTACTTCAAAAAACCCTAACAACACCCAAACCCTAGAAAGTGAACAAGATACCTGTGCTCACAATACTCTACAAAAAGCTATTATTAACGGCTGAAAATAACATATGCAGAAAATGAAACAATCTCACAGCATTTTAAGAG
The DNA here is from genome assembly GCA_031772625.1 of Pinus tabuliformis. Classification (NCBI taxonomy): domain Eukaryota; kingdom Viridiplantae; phylum Streptophyta; class Pinopsida; order Pinales; family Pinaceae; genus Pinus; species Pinus tabuliformis. The sequence continues at coordinate 663,807,527 of CM062819.1, read as the reverse complement.
AGTAACACCAGCAAGATATGGACCCCAAAGTCTTCTTTTATTAACTAGGAACAGATTTACAAGAGAGCTTCTTCAGTCTTAGACTCACAGATCAGATGATCTGAACTGACCCCTAGCACCCTATATAAAGGAAATGACTCCAACGGCTAGTTCGAGTGATCCATGCTGAAATGATCTCGACTGTTGATGAGGATCAAGACATCTCTTGATCTCATCCGTCGATTTATAAAAAAAAAATAATATTTTGCATTCATTCACTTAAAATATTATTATTTTATTAGTTAGGGTTTTTGCTCTATTTTATGATTTTTTATTATTTTATTATTTTTTAATTTTTTAAAATTTTTAAATTTTTATTATTTTATTATTTTATTAAATGGATCATCGAACTAAGCCTTCGGAAACATCACGTAGGACCTATGACTTAGGACTCATGAGGGATTTAAAACATTTTTCAACCCTCAAGACACATTACATCATGATTTCTTACAATTTACATCTCAAGGGGATAAACCCACTTAATACAGACCCTCACAAATCACCCAGCTCTGCGACACACTTATAATTTAGCAGATCAAAACACTAGGATTCTCCTAAAATTCTAATGACAAAATCCATCCCGGCTTTGGGGTCAGGTTTGAAGGAAAACTCTACCGATCCATGGATCGGTGAGACGAAAAACCTTCCGGGACGTAGATTACCACTAGAAAGTTAGGTCCACCTAGGCAATTTACATACATGACTCATGTCTGCTAAGATTATTTACAATTCATATATGCAGACTGGGTTTACAATTAGATTGATCAAGGTTCTGATGACTGCTGGATGGCACGGACACGCTGATCAGGTGCTGCCCCTTTCTTGCAAAGTAAAAGGGGGTGTACTGCATGGGTAGTTGACTGGTAGAGGTCAACATCTGGCTCTACTTGGGGACACGTTGCTGCTTGCAGGAATGTGAGAATCCAGAATCTGCATCCATACAACACAAAAATAAGTAGCGTCCATCCAAAAATCAGCATATACATTAAGCACAGGAAAGAAAAAAAGCTCTTCATTTATTAACTATCTAAAGTAGAATTGAAAATGCGAAAAAACAAAGAGTAGGGTTAGAAATACGATACAAAAGATGCCCCATGGCATCAGATGCGTTCAATAAAGTGCATACTGAGCATTTGCCTGCTTTCAGGCAAATCTGTTGGCTGCTTGTCGGATGTGCCATGGCCAATTTTGTATATGGTAGGACTTTTTCCTATCCGAAAATCAAGCTGCTCGCGGCCGTCTGATGAGTCAAATTTTCTTCTTATTTTCTTTCTCTTGCGCTTTTTCTTTCTGGTAAGTCGAATTACTAATGACCTGGAACTTGCTGTTTCGAAACTATCAGATGAAATGTGTAAGATATGCATGCTAAGTCTTTTTGTGTCTTGCATCTGATTTTTATCGTTTTTAAGCTTATCTGGATCACCTTCAATTAACCACCTAATGACCTCCTCATAATAAGATGGAACTTGTTGCGGCAAATGAGAAGGCTCCTGGTTTCTCTTATCATCTGACCATTGTTGAATCTTTTGAACTTGTATTCTAATGGCATCCATCTGACTAGAGCATTCATCCCTTATAGTACTGATTTGTATGGCATGGTGTTCTTGCATGTGTTTTATTACTTTATCATTCTTTTCCTTTATGTCCATCAAGCAATGTTGCATGAAATTTATTTCTTCTTTATTATTCGCTTGCATGTCAGCCAACTGATTGTTATGATTGAACGTCATAGAGTCAATTTCCCTATCATGATCAGCTTTCATGGTCACCATATTTTCCTCTAAGACTGACATCTTGCTTTGAATGCTTCTAATTCTATTTCATATTTAATTTTCATGGCCTCAATTTCCTTAGCATGCTGATTTTGTGTGACCTCCAACTCCCTATTACGTTTTTCCAGGTGGGTGCATAAAGTTTTAACATCATTGATAAGACTAGTTTGATTGCTTTCCATATTTCTTACCAGCATCATTAGATCTTGTATAATTTGCTTTTGTTCTTCCCTTTCACTATTATTTGTCCCTGATTTTTCACTATCATGAACTTGGTCTGCGACATTTCCGGTGGATGACACATTCTGATCTTGAAAACTTTCTTCAACAGCTGGATTTTTTATAAGATTACTTTCTTTCTTTTGCACAATTTTAGAGGTAGAAGGCAAGTTGTTTGGACTATCATATCTATCTTTAAAAGCATTGAGAATGTTTTGTAAAGAAGTGAAAAAATCATTAGGAAAATTATTAAACCAATTCAAGGCATCACCCTCTAAAGAATGGACAAATAGACGCATCTTGAAATCTTCATGATTATATTGAGGAAATCTACAATATAAGATCATTACACAAGTAAACATGTTTAAATGATGTCTAACAACGACCGAATCACCACCCGAGAACTTAAATAATTTAGAAATGGCCTCTTTCGGAAGATCATGGAGATTATCAGTAAAATGACATGGTTTAAATGAATAATCCATGATGAACAATAAGGGATCAAATGGATGATAGAAAGAGATTTCTGCTCAAGAAAATTAAGAGATGAGAGAAGTGGAGTCGCCACTTGAACAATAAATCTGATTCCAAGATCCAAGAAGTAATCAACAAACAGATATGCGGGAGGCTTCCTGTATGGGAAAAATAAGAAAATGGAGTCGCCACCCAAACAAGAAACACACCGAAGAGACACTGATAAGGTATTGGAAGATCCAAATGATAACCCCCAAAGGTCGAATCTGCCAGCTCAAATGAGAGATGAGAAAGATGAGAAGATGAATGTCGATGAAACTCCAGGAACAGAAAAACTCTATCCCCGACAACGGTGCCAAAAAATGTTGGCTTTGCCGGGCCAGATGAAAAGATAAAAATGAGAAGGATCACTGTCGTTTGAAACACCGAGAAAAAGTATCCCCGGCAACGGCGCCAAAAAATGTTGTCGCGCAGATTGACACGACAACGCTCAGACCGGGGTCTGTCACTCTGATCCCTGGTCCCTCCGTTTAAGCCTGTCTCCCGCGGCTAGTGGGGGTAGTCCTTGTGAGATGATGAAGACCAACTGCCAAACAGTTGGTTGGGAGACACGAGACACGATATGAAAAGCACTAGATGGATTTGATTAATTTAGCAGACCAGTGCCTTAAGAGATTGTTATTTAAATAGTTACTTGTTAGACGATATAGAAACATAAACCATGAACAACAATCATATGTCATCACAAGATATCAGCTAAATCACAATGCTCTTAGAATGACCAAAACGATATCCAGCAACTGAAAATTTTGAAGAGATAAATGCCTTAAAACACCACGAGTCATAAACCATTAACCAGATATCAATTTCGCATCTCGACTTGAAAATTTAGATTTCAGCATGAAAGATAATAATTGAAAATAACTGAATCTGGCAAAAATAATTTTCCACGAAATTTTTATATTTTTTCGAAATTTAAAAGAAAACAAAATTTTAAAACTAAATCTAAACTAAAACCCTAAAAATCCTTTTTAATTTTTTTTTTATTTTTTTTATTTTTTTTTTATAATAATGAAAATTAAAAAATCCTAAAAAATATAAAACTTAAAACTTAAAATCTAATTGAACTAAAATCTAAAAACACTAACTATACAAAAATATAAACCTAAGCCTAAATTTTTTTTTTTTAAATAAAATCTTTTTACTATTTTTTATATTTTAAAACCAAAAATAACACAAAAATTAAAATCTAATTAAAGTTAAATCTAAAACATAAAATCAAAATCTATATAAAACCAAAACTATGCAAAATTTTTAGATCTAAACTAACCAAAAAAAATCAAATTAAAATCTAAATAAATAAAAAAAAAGTCTACGTTAGCTCTTAATCTGAAAACGATTGCATCTAAACAAAAGATTAAACCCTAACCTAAGCATGAAACGTAACTATAAAAAAAATCGACTTTGCCACCTACGCTTACGCTAAACCACGCAAATATCATTCAAAAACGTGCAGATTGAAACGATACCTGTGGCGATGACCGAGTCTGCAAACGTTAATGACTAGCTGCGTAAATATAAGGTGACAACGTGAACCGGTTCGAAAATTACCCGATCTAATAGTACGCAGAAGGCTGGACGCGTGGGTAAACAATCCTTCATTGCAAGAGCCGGTGAACGCTCGATACTACTGTTTGTTTTGATGGTGAACGCAGCTAATAGTTTGTGATTTCGAATGCTTTCGGAAGCCCCCACGCAGGAAATACACACCGACAGTTTTACTTGGAACGTTGTTTCGTTAGCTGATCTGTATGTGTTTTGCTTAGAGCCACGCGTATCTCTCCCGTCAGCTAGAGAACTTGGCGGCGGCTGAAGATTTCCCCAGCGGCTTCTGAACGCTTCAACTGGAGAAAGATTGTGCCACTGCTTGCAAGAATGCAGCCTTTAGTATCTCGAACTGGACGCTTTGTTAGCAGACGTTGTGGTCTAGCTCACGTGACAGTGCGTTTGCTTGGCCCGGAATGAAACTTCATACAATCATTCGCACGAAATATTGGAAACAAGATGTTTCACTGAGCGTGAAGTCTGATTGCGGTCTTGCAAAGACAAAACCCTATACCTGCAAAAGAAAAACAAAACCCTAATGAAAACTACATAAAGCAAGAATTTGAAACCCTAGATCAGAAAAATTTGAAACCCTAAGACAGCTGATTTAATGTACAGATTTGGCCCCTTAACAGCCAGATTGAGCAATAAGCACAAAAAATTTTTAAAGATCAGAAAACTCAGATTTTCACTGTGAAGGACTTTAGAAAGTCTCCCATGCAAATTAGAAAATAAAACTGAATGATAGACCCAGGATCAAATCCAACTGGGCTCAACAAAAAATGCTTGCGGGAGTTGGCTGGTTCAGCCGAGAACTTCCCCTAACGCCCACCAAATCTTCTTCAATAAGGGTTTTTCTGCACAGCTCAAAACAACCATCAGTAAAGAGGGCAAAAATGTTGTTAGATCTCAAAAAGTAATGGAGATACCTGCCATTACTTCAAAAAACCCTAACAACACCCAAACCCTAACAAGTGAACAAGATACCTGTGCTCACAATACTCTACAAAAAGCTATTATTAACGGCTGAAAATAACATATGCAGAAAATGAAACAATCTCACAGCATTTTAAGAGAGTAACACCAGCAAGATATGGACCCCAAAGTCTTCTTTTATTAACTAGGAACAGATTTACAAGAGAGCTTCTTCAGTCTTAGACTCACAGATCAGATGATCTGAACTGACCCCTAGCACCCTATATAAAGGAAATGACTCCAACAGCTTGTTCGAGTGATCCATGCTGAAATGATCTCGACCGTTGATGAGGATCAAGACATCTCTTGATCTCATCCGTCGATTTATAAAAAAAATAATAATATTTTGCATTCATTCACTTAAAATATTATTATTTTATTAGTTAGGGTTTTTGCTCTATTTTATGATTTTTTATTATTTTATTATTTTTTAATTTTTTAATTTTTTATTATTTTATTAAATGGATCATCGAACTAAGCCTTCGGAAACATCACCTAGGACCTAGGACTTAGGATTCATGAGGGATTTAAAACATTTTTCAACCCTCAAGACACATTACATCATGATTTCTTACAATTTACATCTCAAGGGGATAAACCCACTTAATACAGACCCTCACAAATCACCCAGCTCTGCGACACACTTATAATCTAGCAGATCAAAACACTAGGATTCTCCTAAAATTCTAATGACAAAATCCATCTCGGCTTTGGGGTCAGGTTTGAAGGAAAACTCTGCCGATCCATGGATCGGTGAGACGAAAAACCTTCCGGGACATAGATTACCACTAGAAAGTTAGGTCCACCTAGGCAATTTACATACATGACTCATGTTTGCTAAGATTATTTACAATTCATATATGCAGGCTGGGTTTACAATTAGATTGATCAAGCTGCTGATGACTGCTGGATGGCACGGACACGCTGATTAGGTGCTGCCCCTTTCTTGCAAAGAAAAAGGGGGTGTACTGCATGGGTAGTTGACCGGTAGAGGTCAACACCCCCAATTTGCGTCGACACACAATTGAGGACGAGATGCGAAGGCTCACTCCCTAAGGTGAACCAAAAACAAGTTTTGTGACAAACAATGCGACATAATTTGGGGTTTATGGTCAGCCCAATTGAAGCAAGGCCGGCTCAAATGTTGAACTGATGCGTTCCTTGGAAAAGAAGCGAACGTTTATGACGAAGGTTGACTCGTATATATATATATATATATATATATATATATATATATATATATATAAGATGAGGAGGAGACGAGTTAGAACATCAATCAACCGAAGATCAACAACCTTCTCATTGCAAGACAAGAAGGAGATAAAAGGAAGAAGAGGGCCTAATCTCACTAAGGAGCTCTCTCTTTAAAGTAGGTTGCGTAATGAAGTCGTGAACTTGTGGAACGAAGTATTGCTTCAGGTGGTATGTTGTGGGGTATTTCTGTTTTGAGGTTGTGTACAGGTCAAAGTGTCGCGAATTGGTTATTTATTAGTTTTGTTTGTGGGTTGCTATCTGAAGGGATGTAACATGGTTATTGCATATTTTTATTAGTGAAGTGTTGTAAGTGAGAATTGTTTGGAGTTTGACCCAATTTGAACCGATGTCCATTTTAAACCGAAGTTCTGTGTATTGAAGTTTTATAATCGAAGAGCAGTTGGGAAATCGTTTTGGGAGTTTCCCCTCGGTTTATTGAAATGTTATTTCTACACATGATTCGTGTTGTTTACGAATGAATGTGATTATGGCTGACGTTAAGTTAATTGAAGTAAACTATAATTGGAGCAAAGTTTTTAAGTGGCTATTGTACTGACATTTGATTCAATACTAATTCTACAAGATTTCGGTCTCGCTTCTGGATACATATGCTAGAGACGTAGTCCTAGCATTAGTAAGCTCAAGTTGTTTTCGACTTTGAGGAAAAACCACGCCGGTGCCGCACACCATAGGGGACTCAGGAAGCTCATAGCTCGGAGGTGTGCTCGTAGGGCATGATAGTGGGTATCAAAGCTTGTGAGAGTTGTTTGAAAGTTGAACGAAGTGGCTGAAGTGAGACTTCTATGAGAATGGTCCTCACTAGAGTTGAATATATGAAGCACAAGGTCAACAAATGGAGGCATTGGAAGAGTAATTAGAACGACTCGCCAAAGAAGTAAGAGCATATAAGGAAAGGGCTGATAAGACAAAGGGATATGTCAATTCCATGAGTAGGACGTTTCGACAAGGGGCTAATGAGCTCGATGATGTTGCTGCTAATGTTCATCGGAGATATAATGCGTATGAAATGTTGGGTAAGTTTGAGGAATTGGTGGGAAACCTGTCTACTATCGTGACAAATGAGTTAGCAGTTTTGAAGAAGGTTGTTGGGAAGGGTTCGTTCAACAATTCTGTCGACGTGAAAGTAAAGGAACTAGAATCATACAATGGTGCAAGGAACACAAAATATTAGGAAACTTTGTTTTGGATATGGAGTAATACTTGGATTGATAGGGGGCGACTTCGGAGGGGGAGGGAATAAGAATTGTTGTATCATTGCTAACCAAGGATGCGAAGATGTGGTGGATAAGGCGAGCAAAAAAAATTGCTTTGGGTAACATGAAGAAGGACGTCACCACATGGAAGAAGATGAAGGAAGCCTTGATAGCTAATTTTGGACCACAAGATGAGAGTTGGGATGTGAGAGCAAAGATGAAGTTCATTAAGAAATCAGGGAGCCTACAAGTACATGTGAGTAGGAGAATTCAAGTCTTATGTTGGAACTTCTAGATATGGCCGAGAAGGATAGGTTGTTCACTTTTGTGATTGGGTTTCAACCATGGGCTTGAGTTGAAGTAAAGAGGTAGAAGGTTTAGTATCTTAAAGAAGCCATCACTGCTGCAGACAAGCTTCTAGATTACAGTAAATGCAAGACATAAGTGAAGGAGCAGGTAGAGAGGAGGAAGAAAGCAGATAAAGGGAAAGAGAATCCTTCGAAGGAAGATGGAACAAAGTTGGGTGGCTTTCTAAAGGGGAAGAAACCTCTTGTGTGTTGGTTGTCTAATGAAGAGCACATGAACAAGCATTTTCCATTAATGAAAAAGTCGACAACTTTGCATCAAGTCAAGAAGGAAGAGAGAGAACAAGTTTCTCATGCATCAAGGGTTATGCAGGTTTTAGGAGCGGCTACAATGAAGGAAGCTACCTCGAAACATGATTCGGAAAGGAGGAAGCTAAATTTCGTGAAGATGGATGTAGTTAGGAGTCCGCTGATTGCTATGTTGGATGGTGGAACCTCTGACAACTTCATGAAGGAAGATGTGGCTAGGAGATTGGGATTCAGGTTCTTTCTAACGCAGGCATCTTCTAAAGCGGTGAATTCAAAAGGAAGAAGATTTCTTTCGATAGCAGTAGATGGTCCGATGAAGATTGGAAGTTGGCAAGGAAAGGTGGACTTCACTATTACTAGGATGGATGACTTTGAAGTTGTACTTGGCATAGATTTTCTGATTGAGCAAGAGGTTGTGCCAATATCACACTTGGGGACATTGTTCATTCATCCAGGAATGAAGGAGCCAACGATCGTTCCTACCATGGAACCGATGGCAAGAGAATGCAGGATGAAAACCATTCGTGTGGAGGTAGGACAACAAGAATATGAGGTTCATGCGAGGTTGGATCAGGTGGAGTCCACGTGCTCGGAACACTAGAAATTGATATCCACATTGTTAGATGGTATTTTGAGTCTATCAGATAGGTCAAAGATGATGGATTCGGGGAATTGCACTCGAGAGTGCGAGGCTGTTGATTCCCAAAGTTCCATCGTTGAAGAGTGTAAAGGGGATGAGGATCAACGTGAAGAGATTGGAGTATGTCGATTTGGAGGAAGAAGATGTTGATAGATGGATTGAGAGTTTGGCGCCGGAACTAGACTGAGAAGAGGATGAAGATGGAGGTATGTCGGTGTACTAGGATGGAACCGTGAAGACAAATATAACAAGCCATAATGATCCAGTTTCGATGAAGTTGATGGAAGAGAGTATGGGTAGGTGTTCCTATCCACCTTTGATAAAGTATATTGCAGGGAAGTATGGAGGGTTCATACTAGGTATGGTTGGATTCAGAGATGGCCTTGTGATGTGGAAAGGGAAGTTGTATGAATTCCCCAGACCACCATCTTTTCCAAGCTCACGAAGGAGATGGGCTCATTGTAACTTGCTTGAGATATTTAGAACCATGGGAGCTTGAGATGCCGTTGAATGGCACCTCATGATGAGTAGAACCGAAGGAAAGATTGTGTGTCATGGAAGAGGTGACAATGGTTGCACATTTTTGGGTGCATGTGTTCTTGTGGAGTTGACGCTATGGTCAGATTAGCTACCTGACTAGTCAATTGCATGAGGGGATCCAACACATGTCATTCTTACAGGTTGTGATACATGAATAGACATGGGATATATGTCGAAGATGAGATTCTTCTGTGTTGTTGAAGAAAATTAATGCGAAGGTTGTTCATGATGAGGACAATCATCAAGCTTTGGTTAAGAAGTTTTCCGAGGGGAGTGTTGTCGAGGACGAAAACCATTTTGCTGTGGGGGAGGATTTCAAGCCCTTAGGCTAGGTACCTAGGCACGCCTGAGTTAGGCTGCGTCGAGTTCGGTGGAACGACTTGGTCGGTATGGAGAGTGCACCAGAGACATGTTTGATGGAAAGACTTTGGTGAGATGAGCACACGAAAAACACACCCGAGATGAGTTTGGTAGAATGATTAGAACAAATTGGAGAGTCTGCACGATGAGGGTGCCTAGACTAGGCGCACCTGAATGAAGAGAAGGTGCACTCTACCGAGATTTGCCTTACCGTCGACAAGGTGTGCCCAACTGAGACACGTCTGCTCAAGTTGCGAGGGTAAATGATAAAGGATGAGATGTGGAGGCACATGACCAAAGGTGAACCAAAGGAAAGTTTGTATGCGACAACGATTCAACATAATTTGGGGTTTATGGGCGGCTCGAATGCCCAACCGACACGTCCCTTGGGAAGAGACACGAGTGTTCATGGAGGGTGACTCAAATATATATATATATATAAAATGAGAGGAGAGTAGAACATCAATCAAATGAAGATCAAAAACCTCTCATCGCAAGACAAGAAGGAGACAATAAAGGAGGAAGAGATTTGGGTCTCACGAAAGAGCTCGCTCTCCAAAGCAAGTTGTGGAACAAAGTTGTCCGAGCTTGTGGAACGAGGTGTTGTTGAGGGTGGTACACGATGCGGTATCTCTGTATTGAGGTTGTGTGTATGTAAAAGGGTTGCAACTTGGCTATTTATTGGGTTTGGTTGTGTTGTGTTAGTTGAAGGGTTGTAACTCATTTATTGTATATTTGTATTAGTGAAGGGTTGTGGTAGGGAACTGTTTAGAGTTTGGCCTAACCGAACCGAAGTCCATTATAAACCGAAGGTTTGTAGATTGAAGTTTTGTAGTCAAAGAGTAGCTGGGAAATTGTTTTGAGAGTTGCCCCTTTCGTTTATTGAAGTGTTATTTCTGTACATGATTCATGCTATTTATGAATGATTGTGATTATTGCTGAAGTTAAGTTAATTGAAGTGAACTGTAATTGAAGTTAAGTTTTGAAGTCGCTATTCAATTGAGATTCGATCGAACACTAATTTTGAAAGTATAAGATATCAGGCTCTCTATAGGGTACATGGTCTAGAGGCATAGTATGAGCATTAGTAAACTCAAGCTTCTTTCGCCATAAAGGAGAAATCGCACCAGTGCCATGAACCTCAGGGGACTCGGGAAGCTCATAGGTCAAAGGTGCGCCCTGGGGGGTGACACGCACATTTCCAGGCTAGACATTTTTAGGGGACTCGAGAAAACACATCATGTTTTGGGGCTTATATCATGCCTTCCGGCATTTGAGTCGGTAGTGTCAAAGATTCTAAGACCCTAACCTAGATTTTACAGTGACATGGACAAACAACAATGCTCGTGTAGTGTCAATATGTTCCTTGTTTTCTCCTATTGATTTTGTTCACCTGGTGTACTTGATAGGGAGTGTTGTGAAATTCTCCCCTGCTAAAGGAAAAAAAACCTAACAAGATGATTGTAGGGTTATAGCTTGTTGTCGCTCAGATTGCAAAGGCACCGCGATAACGACTCAGGGCGGGGGTTGTCACTCTGATCCCCACGCACTCCGTTCTAGCTGTGTCCCAACAACAGACTATGAGGGGTAGTCCCTATGGAAATGAGATAATGGAAAGCAAGTTGGAACCAACTTGCCTGGGAGACACGATTGAGTGGCCTAGCTACTTGGTGAAAATTTAGCATGATTAAGGATTCGATTAGATTTAGAATTGAGACCAGTGCCTTATGGAGTCACAAGCTCTTTCTTATTATAAATTATGACCAAGTAATTGGATGGACAAGTACTGCTTAGATGATTAACTAACCTATATGAGATGCAACTCCTACGATCTAAGTGTGATGCAAGGATCTTGGTTTATTTTTGATTAAATGCCTAATCTAGATGGAGCCTTTCCCTTAACTATTTTGAGAAACAGTCTTCAAAATAGGTTGTGAGATGGAAGACGACAGGAAACAGGCACTGGCCTGATTAATGATACCTTCCCCTGTGTTACAACCACGCAGTGCCTCCGGTGCTACAGAGATTGTGGCTCTGACGACTGCAAGGTCACTATATCAACAACTAAGAAGTGCTGAATCCCTCAAGCTAGATGAGAGAGTGTTGTCCTAGGAGTCTATCAACCAAGCTTATGGTTGGAGGTAAGTTGTTATATGCAACTACTCTTAGAATGAAATGCAACATGGATGAGTGAATTTCTTAGATTAAGATTATTTTAAATGTTTAAGTACTTAATTTATGATTATTCTTTATGACAAGAGTACTTTATGATAAATGAAAAGACAATATTAAACCAACAAAGATTTGCCAAATACTCGAGTGTGAATTAGATACCAAAGATAATCACAAAGTTCTAATAACTACAGGATGTGCTCAAATCCCGTAATAACTTAATTCACACTTTGTGAAGATACTGAATGCAAGATTATTAAAGACAACACAACAATTGAAACAATTAGAGATATTCAAAGATATTTCAACCAAGTAAATGCCAATGTTGATGCCAATATCAAATCCAGAAGATGCCAATAATGAAAGATGCTAAAGACTAGAACATAAGATACCACAAGTAACTTAAACAAGATTTTGAAACTTAGATGTGAGTGTCTTAAGTGAAAACAATTGGAAATTCTCAAATCTTAAGATAGGAAGAGAAAATGTTTGATTTCCAATAACAAAATTCAGCAGTATTACTTCAGAATTTTCAACACTTTAGTCTTATGACAACAGTAAGAAAAACGCCTTAGATCCAAGAGATAACAAGCCAATAGTGACTAAATATGATCACTAAGATGACCAACAACTTGCCAAAGTAAAATAATGAGTAGGAAAAGATCTAATCTGTTTATTACATTAGTAGGAAAAGATGTAAGTAGTGAGATTTTAGTGCTTGAAAAAGTGCCAAAAAATGCCCAAATCTTACACTGAGTTTGCCAAATTGAAAAATATGAATTTTAAGACCTTTAGAGTGTGATATTAAGAAAATATCAGATTTGATATACTCAGTTATGCAGTAATTTCCACCAAGCAAAAAATCAGATCTAGGCAACATGATCAAATGCCCAAGTGGTCAAAATTTAGGAAACTTTGAATTTTGCAATTTTAGAGTATCTTGACCAACTTAATGTGATTTTAGGGCCTATGTGTCACTGTTATAAAATGAAAATTACAGCAGTAGAAAAACAGTAAAACATTAGGGTTTAGAGAGCACACCCTCGGCCCAAGGCCTTGAATATGACTTTGCCCAAACTTGCCAAAATTTTAGGATGAAGTTGTCACCTGAAAATCAAAGTTTTTGAGGCCAAAATCCTGCAAAACCACTAAGTATTCAGTCCCAAAATTTCAGAACTATGCAGAGGTCAAAATAGGGCATACTAGGGCCAAAGAGGGCCAACACAAGGCCCAATGGCGCTAGCGTTAAGGTCTAGAGGCTAAGGAAAAGCTGGAAAGGGGTAAAAAATTGCCAAGGAAGGGAAAGCGAAGGGTAACGAGGAAGGAATAGCCCTAAAGGGCTTGACACTAGGGCTAGAGGGGAAATTAGGGCTTGAAAAACCCATGGCTAGCCCAAGGTGTAGCTGTTTAGGGTAATAAAGTAGGGGCTGAGGCCTCCTAGGCGCACGGCCAGGCGAATTAAGGCCTTAAAACCGAAATGCAGGGCTAGAAGGAGGAGGCTGAGGCCTTTAGGCCACACGGCCAATGCTAAAGATGGCTAAAGAGATGACGTTGGGGGGATATAGGCTGACGTAGGGTAAGAGAAGGAGGACGTTGGGCTTGGAGAGGCTAGATCCGGGCCATAGACGGCTAAAACTTGAAACCCCAACTTTGAAAGTTTTTATTCCTTCAGATCTGCAATTTTGCTCTGTTTCTTCAATGGCTGGCCCTGCAAAAAATTTTAGAGACTAGATCTTACCCTCAAGGGCCTAGATCTAGTTCTATTCCAACTTTCTCCTATTGATCTCACCTGCACAAATAGATTTACGAATGCCAAAAACCTCAATATATACAAAATATCAAAACCGCAAAACTCTAATTAGCAAAAAATAATTTGCAAATTTAATTTACGAAATTAGTTTACAAATGTACAATTATGGAGTTTTTTCCTTGATAAATGGATAAAAACACTTTAGAAAATTAATGCACACTATAGCCTTAGAGAAATTTAAATCAACCACATAAATATTTGGAATCCAAATAAAGTTGGTTCATGTCGAAAATTTGTGAACTTGGACACCATGGAATGGGTGAACTTGGACACCAAGGAATGGGGAATTTGCAAACACTATATATATTTCTCAAAAAAATTTGTTAGACAAGATGGCGAATGAAATCATCTAAGATAAACCCAAAATCTATGAATAGAATGAATTTATCCACATCTAATGAAAAACAAATTTTAGCATTAATCAACACAATATAGGAAAGCCCGTATCAAACGCATACCACAAATCAACGGACACTGAACACTTTGAACTACACCCCAAATTCTTTATTATAATTCAAATAAATGTTTCTAGCGGGACAACATGTTACATCAATGCTTCAGGAACAATTGCTTAGCCAGATATCTGATGGCTAGAGACTCAAATGACTCTCTAATTTATAGATAAATCCTCCAAGTGGAAAATAACGGCTAGTTGGCTTGATCTTCGTCAAAATAATCTTGGTCGTGGATAAATCCTTGTTGATATTTTAATCTTAGCCGTTGAATTTTTATTTTTGAGGAATTTTCGAATTTCTCATTTAATTCCATTTTTATTAGCTTAAAATTAATTATTTTGAGTTAATTTCCTCAAAAAATTGACTTTGACTTAACCACCAAGGTCCAAGGGTCCAATTTTTCTTGAAATATCCAATTTTTCCTTGGTGGAGGACCTCCCAAAATTAATTCTTTTGATACACACGAATTTTTCCAGTTGGCAAATTTAATTTCACTATGAGTTTAATTTTGACTCTAATTAATTAAATTTATGGCTTAGGATTTTAATTTATTTTTGTCAGAAAATTTAATTAATTGACACTCGAGGGGACTAATTTTTTTTCTACCATCTAATATTTTAGCCATGGTGTCTAGGTATGAGGGACCACACACTAAAATATTTTTTACATAAGATTTTTACAATTTCAACCCTCAAAGGTGGAATACTCATTTTGCTTAGAACCTCAAATTACATACACAATTCTGCGACACAATATGATCTAGTAGACCAAGTGATTTGTAACAAAATAACTTAGCCGGTTAACTTTAATTATTGCCAAATCACTTTTACGTAAGACTCGACTAGAACACTAGGACTCACTTAAGACTTTGGCGACAAATTCCACCTAAGAATTTTTTCACCTCGTGTCCTTTTTAAGTAGTTGATATCCCCTGGGAAGGTACAAACCGCACAAATACGATCCGACATTTGAGTTGGTAGTGTCAGAGATTCTAAGACCCTTAACTAGATTGTCCAGTGTCGTGGAAGAGCAACAGTGCTCAAGTAGTGTCAATACCTCCCCTTGTTTTCTCCTTTTGATTTTGTTCACCTTGTGTGCTTGCTATGGAGTGTTGTCAACTTCTCCCCTGTTAAAAAAATTTAACATGATGACTGTAGGGTTATAACCTATCTTGGTAGTGGTGCTACCATTCTCACATATTTTACATCGTTAAACAAGCTCCATCATCAGGACATCTCTTTTGTTGAGTTAAGTATAAGTATCATATTTCTAACTATTCTTCCTTTGTTTTTTCGCATTTCTCTTATGCTTGTGGCATAACACCATTCTTATCTATCTTGTTAAGCATGGACATCCCTCTTATGTATTCCATACATTTTGGGTAGGGACTCTTGGGGATGACACTATGATTGTTCTTGTGCTCACATTTCGTAAGGTATTTTCATAGTTCTCTTTGTAGTACACATATCCCAAGGAATTAGTCACATTTTTCGAGGAACATTTGGAGGTATGTCGGTGGACTGGGATGGAACCGTGAAGACGAAATAACAAGCCATAATGATCCAGTTTCAATGAAGTTGATGGAAGAGAGTATGCGTAGGTGTTCCTATCCATCTTTGATAAAGTATATTGCAAGGAAGTATGGAGGGTTCATACCAGGAATGGGTGGATTCAGAGATGGCCTTGTGATGTGGAAAGGGAAGTTGTATGAATTCCCCAGACCACCATCTTTTTCAAGTTCATGAAGGAGATGGGATCACTGTAACTTGGTCGAGATATTTAGAACCATGGGAGCTTGAGATGCCATTGAATGGCACCTCATGATGAGTAGAATCGGAGGAAAGATTGTGTGTTGGGGAAGAGGTGACAATGGTTGCACATGTTTGGGTGCATGTGTTCTTGTGGAGTTGACGCTACAATCAGATTAGCTACCTGACTAGTCAATTGCACGAGGGGATCCAACACATGTCATTCTTACAGGTTGCGAGACATGAATAGACATGGGATATATGTCGAAGATGAGATTCTTCTGTGTTGTTGAAGACA
This sequence comes from Pinus tabuliformis, assembly GCA_031772625.1. Taxonomy (NCBI): domain Eukaryota; kingdom Viridiplantae; phylum Streptophyta; class Pinopsida; order Pinales; family Pinaceae; genus Pinus; species Pinus tabuliformis. The sequence continues at coordinate 663,791,338 of CM062819.1, read as the reverse complement.
GTTCATGCAAAGGTTGTTCATGATGAGGACAATCATCAAGCTTTGGTTAAGAAGTTTTTCGAGGGGAGTGTTGTCGAGGACGAAAATAATTTTGATGTGGGGGAGGATTTCAAGCCCTTAGGCCCGAGTCGAGTTCGGTGGAATGACTTGGTCGGTATGGAAAGTGCGCTTGAGACGTGTTCGATGGAAAGACTTTGGTGAGATGAGCTCACGAAAAACGCACCTGAGATGAGTTTGGTGGAATGATTAGAACGAATTGGAGTGTCTGCACCATGAGGGTGCTTAGACGAGGCGCACCCAAATGAAGACAAGGTGCACACAACCGAGATTCGCCTGACCGTCGATAAGGTGTGCCCAACTGAGACACGCCTGCTCAAGTTGCGAAGGTAAATGATAAAGGATGAGATGTGAAGGCACACAACCAAAGGTGAACCAAAGAAAAGTTTGTATCCGACAACGATTCAACATAATTTGGGGTTTATGGGCGGCTCGAATCCCCAAACGACGCGTCCCTTGGAAGATACACGACTGATCATGGAGGGTGACTCATATATATATATATATATATAGTATGAGAGGAGAGGAGTTAGAACCTCAATCAACCGAAGATTAACAACCTCTCATCACGAGACAAGAAGGAGACAATAAAGGAAGAAGAGAGTTGGGTCTCACGAAAGAGCTCGCTCTCCAAAGCAAGCTGCGGAACAAAGTTGTTTGAGCTTGTGGAACGAAGTGTCGTTGAGGGTGGTACAGGATGCGGTATCTTTGTATTTAGGTTGTGTGCAGGTAAAAGGGCTGCAACTTGGCTATTTTTTGGGTTTGGTCGTGTTGTGCTGGTTGAAGGGTTGTAACTCATTTATTGTATATTTGTATTAGTGAAGGGTTGTGGTAGGGAACTGTTTGGAGTTTGGCCCAATCGAACCGAAGTCCATTATAAACCGAAGTTTTGTATGTTGAAGTTTTATAGTCAAAGAGTAGTTGGGAAATTGTTTTGAGAGTTCCCCCTCCTGTTTATTGAAGTGCTATTTCTGTACATGATTCGTGCTATTTATAAATCACTGTGATTTATTGTTGAAGTTAAGTTAATTCAAGTGAATTGTAATTGAATTTAAGTTTTGAAGTCGCTATTAAATTGAGATTTGATCGAACACTAATTTTGGAAGTATAAGATATCAGTATGTCTATAGGGTACATGGTCTAGATGCATAGTGTGAGCATTAGTAAACTCAAGCTTCTTTCGCCATTAAGGAGAAAGTGCACCAGTGCCGCGAACCTCAGGGGACTCGGGAAGCTCATAGGTCAGAGGTTCGCCTTGGGGGTTGACACCCACATTTTCAGGCTAGACATTTTTAGGGGACTCGAGAAACCTCATCATGTTTTGAGGCTTATATTATGCCTTTCGGCATTTGAGTCAGTAGTGTCAGAGATTCTACGACCCTAACCTAGTTTTTGCAATGCCATGGACAAACAACAATGCTCGTGTAGTATCAATACCTTCCTTGTTTTCTCCTCTTGATTTTGTTTACCTGGTGTACTTGATAGGGAGTTTTGTCACCATCTCCCCTCCTAAAGGAAAAAAACCTAACATGATGATTGTAGGGTTATAACTAGTTGTCGCTCAGATTGTATAGGCACCACGATAATGACTCGGGGCAGGGGTTGTCACCCTGATCCCCGCTGATCTAGGTGGATGTTGGTGGCCACCCACCTATCCCATTTGGACCCCCACAATTGTCTCTTTCAGTTTTTCAGTTTCCTTAATTATAGCGCAGTTTACTATTTTTAGTAGTTTTTCGGGTCCTAAACTTTCGGAGCCGTTTTGAGCCCCTAAACGACATTTTTTGGGTGGAAAATCTATCGCCAGCGATTTTTTCTGTCAAAAAAATTGTCTTTTCCGTCGTAGTCCTCGGAGAGATCTTTCCAACGAGCTATCATGCGCGTCAAACGGAGATAATACGACCAATTCGCGACCCCGGGAAGTTGGCTGTCCAACTCACCCCAAAACGGGGCCCACAATTTGGCGTTTCATCTTGTAGGGTTAGGTTTTGGAATGTGTTTTCCATTGTTTCTCAATAATAAATAGGCCCTCGCGCCTCATTGTAACACAGTTTAGAACAGTTCAGAGGCATGTAGCCACCGCATTTTTTCTCAGAGATAAGCTACCATCGCCCTAGCTGGTTTATTTCCACTACTGTTTGTAAGCATATTTCAGTGTTTTCCATTAATGAAATGAAGTATTATTTCCGCTGCATCTTTGTGTATATGGTTATCTCTGTAATTTGTTGCGTTCCTATTTAAATCCGGATCACCCGCCCACTATGTTCTAGTTGTCTCCCAACAACGGAACTATGGGGGGTAGTCCCTATGGAAATGAGATGATGGAAAGCAAGTTGGGAACCAACTTTCCTAGGAGACGCAATTGAGTGGCCTACCTACTTGGTGAAAATTTAGCAAGATTAAGGATTCGATTAGATTTAGAATTGAGACCAGTGCCTTATGGAGTCACAAGCTCTTTCTTATTATAAATTATGACCAAGTAACTAGATGGAAAACTGCTACTTAGATGATTAACTAACCTATATGAGATGCAACTCCTGTGATCTAAGTGTGATGCAAGGATCTTGGTTAATTTTAGATTAAATGCCTAATCTAGATGGTGCCTTTCCCTTAACTGTTTTGAGAAACAATCTTCAGAATAGGTTGTGAGATGGAAGCCGACGGTAAACAGGTAGTGGCCTGATTAATGATACTTCCCCCTGTGTTCCAACCACGCAGTGCCTCCGGCGCTGCAAAGATTATGGCTCTGAACACTGCAAGGTCACTATGTCAACCACTAAGAAGCGCTGAATCCCTCAAGCTAGATGAGAGAGGGTTGTCCTAGGAGTCTATAAACCAAGCTTATGGTTGGAGGTAAGTTGTTATATGCAACTACTCTTAGAATGAAATGCAACTTGGATGAGTGAAGTTCGTAGCTTAAGATTGTTTTAAATGTTTCAGTACTTAAGTTATGATTATTCTTTATGACAAGAGTACTCGATGATAAATGAAAAGACAATATTAAACCAACAAAGATGTGCCAAATACTTAAGTGTGAATTAGATACCAAAGATAATCACAAAGTTCTAATAACTACAGGATGTGCTCAAATCCCGTAATAACTTAATTCACACTTTGTGAAGATATTGACTGCAATATTATTAAAGACAATGCCGCAATTGAAACAATTAGAGATATTCAAAGATATTTCAACCAAGTAAATGCCAATGTTGATAACAATATCAAATCCACAAGATGTCAATAATGAAAGATGCTCAAGACTAGAACATAAGACACCAAAAGTAACTTGAACAACATTTAGAAACTTAGATGTGTGAGTGTCTTAAGTGCAAACAATTGGAAATTCTCAAATCTTAAGATAGGAAAAGCAAATGTTTGATTTCCAATAACAAAATTCAGCAGTATTAATTCAGATTTTTCAACACTTATTAGTCTGATGACAACAGTAAGAAAATCGCCTTAGATCCAAGATATAACAAGCCAAGAGTGACTAAATATGATCACTAATATGCCCAAGAACTTGCCAAAGTAAAATAATGAGTAGGAAAAGATCTGATCTATTTATTACATTAGTAGGAAAAGATGTACGCAGTGAGATTTTAGTGCTTGAAGAAGTGCCAAAAAATGCCTAAAAGTTAGAATGAGTTTGCCAAACTGGAAACTATGAATTTTAAGCCCTTTAGAGTGTGATTTTAAGAAAATATCAGATCTGATATACTCAGTTATGCAGTAATTTCCAGCAAGCAAAAAATTAGATCTAGGCAACATGATCAATGCCCAAGTGGCCAAAATTTAGGAAACTTTGAATTTTGCAATTTTAGAGTATTTTGACCAACTTAATGTGATTTTAGGGCCTATGTGTCCCTATTATAAAATGAAAAGTATAGTAGTAGAAAAAAAATAAAAAATTAGGGTTTAGAGAGCACACCCTAGGCCCAAGGCCTTGAATATGACATTGCCCAAACATGCCAAAATTTTAGGATGAAGTTGCCACCTGGAAATCAAAGTTTTTGAGGGCAAAATCTTGCGAAACCACCAAGTACTCAGTCCAAAATTTCAGAAATATGCAGAGGTCAAAATAGGGCATACCAGGGCCAAAGAGGGCCAACGCAAGGCCCAACAGTGCTAGCGTTAAGGTCTAGAGGCTAAGGAAAGGTTGGAAAGGGGAAAAAAATTGCCAAGGAAGGGAAAGCGAAGGGTAAGGAGGAAGGAAAATCCCTAAAGGGCTTGATGCTGGCGCTAGAGGGGAAATTAGGGCTTGAAAAACCCATGGCTAGCACAAGGGGTAGCCGTTTAGGGTAATAAAGCAGGGGCCGACGCCTCCTGCGCCCACGGCCAGGCGAATTAAGGCCTTAAAATCCCAACGCAGGGCTAGAGGTAGGAGGTTGAGGCCTCATAAAGCGGGCTAAAAAGATGACACAGGGTAAGAGAAGGATGACGTTGGCCTTGGAGAGGCCAGATCCTCGCCTTAGAGGGCTAAAACTTGAAACCCCAACTTTGAAAGTTTTTATTCCTTCAAATCTGTAATTTTGCTCTGTTTCTTCAATGGTTGGCCCTACAAAACCTCAATATATACAAAATATCAAAACCCAAAACCCCAATTAGCAAAAAATAATTTGCAAATTTAATTTATGAAATTATTTTAGAAATATACAATTATGGAGTTTTTTCCTTGATAAATGGATAAAAACACTTTAGAAAATTAATGCACACTATAGCCTTAGCGAAATTTAAATCAACCACATAAATATTAGGAATCGAAATAAAGTCGGTTCATGCCCAAAATTTGTGAACTTGGATATGAAGGAATGGGGAACCTTCAAACGCTATATATATTTCTCAAGAAAACTTGTTAGGCAATATGGCGAATGAAATCATCTAAGATAAACCCAAAGTCTATGAATAGAATGAATTTATCCACATCTAATGAAAAACAAATTTTAGCATTAATCAACACAATAGTCAGCCCATACCCAACACATACCATAAATCAGCGAACATTGAACACCTTGAACTACACCTCAAATTCTTTATTATTATTCAAATAAATGTTTCTAGCGGGACAACAATTTTACATCAATGCTTCAGCAACAATTTTTCAGCCAGATATCAGATGGCTAGAGACTCAAATGACTCTCTAATTTACAGATAAATTTTCCAAAAGGAAAATAACAGCTAGTTGGCTTGATTCTCGTCAAAATAATCTTGGCTGTTGATAAATCCTTGATGATCTTTTAATCTTAGTCGTTGAATTTTTATTTTTGAGGAATTTTCGAATTTCTCATTTAATTCTTTTTTTATTAGCTTAAAATTAATTATTTTGAGCTAATTTCCTAAAAAAATTGACTTTGATTTAACTAGCGAGGTCCAAGGGTCCAATTTTTATTGAAATATCCAATTTTCCCTGGGTGGAGGACCTCCCAAAATTAATTCTTTTGATACCCACAAATTTTTCCACTTGGCGAATTTAATTTCTCTATGAATTTAATTTTGACTCTAATTAATTAAATTTATGGCTTAGGATTTTAATTTATTTTTGTCACAAAATTTAATTAATTGACACTTGAGGGGATTAATTTTTTTTTCCAACCTCTAATATTTTAGCACGGTGTCTGAGTATGAGGGACCATGCACTAAAATATTTTTTACATAAGATTTTTACAATTTCAATCTTCAAAGGTGGAATACCCATTCGGCTTAGAACCTCAAATTACAGACACAATTCTGCGACACCATATGATCTAGTAGACCAAGTGATTTGTAATAAAACAATTTAGTCAATTAGCTTAAATTATTTCCCAAATCACGTTTACATAAGACTTGACTAGAACACTAGGAGTCACCTAAGACTCTGGCGACAAATTCCACCCAAGATTTTTTTCACCTCGTGTCCTTTTTAAGTAGTTGATATCACTTGGGAAGGTATAAACCGCACAAATACGATCCGACATTTGAGTTGTTAGTGTCAGAGATTCTAAGAACCTTAACTAGATTCTTTAGTGTCGTGGAAAAACAATAGTGCTCAAGTAGTGTCAATACCTCCCTTGTTTTCTCCTCTTGATTTTGTTCACCTTGTGTGCTTGCTAGGGAGTGTTGTCAACTTCTCCCCTCCTAAAAAAAATCTAACATGATGGTTGTGGGGTTATAACCTATTTTGGTAGTGATACTACGATTCTCACATCTTTTACATCGTTAGAAAAGCTCCATCATCAGGACATCTCTTTTGTTGATTTAAGTATAAGTATCATATTTCTAACTATTCTTCCTTGGTTCTTTTGCATTTCTCTTATGCTTGTGGCATAACACCATTCTTATCTATCTTGTTAAGCATGGACACCCCTCTTATGTATTCGACACATTTTGGGTAGGGACTCTTGGGGATGACACTATGATTGTTCCTGTGCTCACATTTCGTAAGGTATTTTCATAGTTCTCTTTGCAGTACGCATATCCCAAGGAATTGGTCATATTTTCCGAGGAACATTTGGGCAATTTTTTCATTCATGGGCTTCCTCTTGACATATCAAGTGCTCAAGTAGTGTCAATACCTCCCTTGTTTTTTTCCTCTTGATTTTGTTCACCTCGTGTCCTTGTTAAGTAGCCGGTGTTAGCTTATCTCCTAGATGTAAAACTATAACATGATCATTGCAGGATTGCAACTTATTTTGGTATTGAGATTTCACATCTTTTACATCCTTTAACAACCTCAAATATCAAGACATCTCTTTTTTCTCAATGAATTATAAGTATCGTAATTCTAACTATTCTTCCTTGGCATTTTGTATTTCATTTACGCTTCTTGCTTAACACATCTTATCTAGCTTGTTAAGCATGGACTTTGTTTTGCCTTGGGACAATGGGAGATGATTCTATGATTGTTCATGTGGGATCACATTTCATGGGGCAATTTTATAGCTGATGTGGTAGTACACATATGCCACGACATTGGTCACATCATGCAAGGCCCATTTAGTCAAATTTTGCATGCATGGGCATCCTTTTGACATTACATGTTGCATATCCTTGAACACCCTCCTATTTCATCATTTTTTTGCTATTTCACATTGGATTAGAGCTCTAAACGCTTTGCGGACACATATACTTTCTATTTGCGAATATGTGGCTTCATTATTTTTGACTTGGAGAGGGTCATTTCATAATTTTTTGGGGTCACTTGCATGATTTTTAGGATATATTCTTATATTTGAAACCTCTCCTTGGACTTACGAGCTATTTTGGAGGAGCTTTCAACCTATTGGGCCCTTTTTAGTTGATGCGTGTGTACCTTCTACTGTCAAGCCCTTGGGCTCAGGCGTTCAAACGTGCTCAAGTTAGGTCAAATTGTGTCCTGTGGAACGACTTGGCCGGTATGAAGAGTACACTTAAGACCAGTGTTCCACGGGGACGCGTCCCCCAGGGTTGGGTGCGCGCACCCCTCGCACCCCACGCACCCGGGACGGGGAGTCTCTTGGGGGTGCGTTTCCCCACGCACCCTTTTTGGGGAGTTTTGGGGAGACGCAAGGGGGTGCGTTTCCCCAGTGTGGGAGTCTAGACTCCCCAAGACTCGCCAAAAATGGTGCTTCTGGGCGTCCCCCTTCAGTGTGGGAGTCTAGATTCCCCAAAAAGGGTGAGCCTAAAAGGGTGTGCCTGGGCATCCCCCTTTAAATTTGTCTATTAAGACTTAAAAATTCAAAATTCAAAAATCAAAACCATTAATTTTTTTTTTTTTAAACTAAAATTAAAACTAAATAACTAAAACTTAAAAGTCTAAAAAAAAAAATTAAAATTAAAACTAAATAACTAAAACTTAAAAGCCTAAACCTTAAAGTTAAAAGCTCATTTCATTTCAACCCAAAGTCATTTCCATTTCACTCTTAACTATTTTTGAGTTTGAACTTTGAAACTTTGAGTTATATAGATTTAGTGTTCAAACTTTGAAAATATACTAGTATGTTTTGCTTTCAATTTAGATTCTAGAATGATGAATGATGAATTTAGTTTTTAAATCAATGTAGATTGTAGAATGATGAACCATTGAATGATGAATGATATCGATCAATGTATTTGAATATTTTATTATTGATTTTTATTTTTGCTTTTCGTATCTCATTGTATGTATGAATAATAATTAATTCAATAATGAGACTGGTCACTTGAGTATGTCATGTGAATGATGTATGTATCAAAATGAATGATGAGGATGGATCAATGATTCAAATTTCAATTGTCTATTTAATATTTTTATGCTTTCATTATTGAACAGTGAACAATGAATATGAACTTGAATTATATATATATATATATATATATATATATATATACCTCGACGACTCCCCGCACCCCCGAAATTTCCCTAAAATTTAAGGGTACTCTCACACGTCCCCACTGTGCGTCTCCCCGCACCCGCGTCTCCCCGCATCGGAGTCTTGGTGGAACATTGCTTAAGACGAGTTCTGTGGAATGATTGGAATGACTTGGCGATTCAGCACGACAAGGGCAGCCAACCAAGGTGCGCTTGATCGAAGACAAGGCATACTTAGGCAAATACAAGGCACACTCAGCCGTGGACAAGGTGCGCCTAGTTGAGATGCGACCCCCAAATTTGCGTCGACACACAATTGAGGACAAGATGCGAAGGCTCACTCCCGAAGGTGAACCAAAAACAAGTTTTGTGACAAACAATGCGACATAATTTGGGGTTTATGGTCAGCCCAATTGAAGCAAGGTCGGCTCAAATGTCGAAACGATGCGTTCCTTGGAAAAGAAGCGACCGTTCATGAGGAAGGTTGACTCGTATATAGATATAAGATGAGGAGGAGACGTGTTGGAACATCAATCAACTGAAGCTCAACAACCTTCTCATTGCAGGACAAGAAGGAGATAAAAGGAGGAATAGGGCCTAGTCTCACTATGGAGCTCGCTCTTTAAAGCAAGTTGCGTAATGAAGTCATGTGAGTTTGTGGAACGAAGTATTGCTTCAGGTGGTACGCTATGGGGTATTTTTGTTTTGAGCTTGTGTATAGGTCAAATTGTCGCGACTTGGTTATTTATTAGGTTTGGTTGTGGGTTGCTAGCTGAAGGGATGTAACATGGTTATTGCATATTTGTATTAGTGAAGTGTTGTAAGTGAGAACTGTTTGGAGTTCGACGCAATTGAACCGATGTCCATTTTAAACTGAAGTTTTGTGTATTGAAGTTTTATAATCGAAGAGGAGTTTGGAAATCGTTTTGGGAGCTACCCCTTAGTTTATTGAAGTGTTATTTCTATACATGATTCGTGTTGTTTACGAATGAATGTGATTATGGCTGACGTTAAGTTAATTGAAGTAAACTATAATTGGAGCAAAGTTTTGAAGTGGCTATTGTACTAACATTTGATTGAATACTAATTCTGCAAGATTTCGGTCTCACTTCTGGATACATAGGCTAGAGACGTAGTCCCAAAATTAGTAAGCTCAAGTTGGTTTTGACTTTGAGTAAAAACCGCGCCGGTGCTGCACACCTTAGGGGACTCAGGAAGCTCATAGCTCGGAAGTGGTGCTCATAGGGCATGACAGTGGGTATCAAAGCTTGTTGAGAGTTGTTTGAAAGTTGAATGAAGTGCCTGAAGTGAGACTTCTATGAGAATGGTCCTCACTAGAGCTGAATATATGAAGCACAAGGTCAGCGAATGGAGGCCTTGGAAGAGCAATTAGAACGACTGGTCGAAGAAGTAAGAGCATATAAGGAAAGGGCTGATAAGACAAAGGGATATGTCAATTCCATGAGTGGGATGTTTCTACAAGGCGTTGACGAGCTCGATGATGTTGCTGCCAATGTTCATAAGAGATATAATGCGAATGAAATGTTGGGTAAGTTGGAGGAATTGGTGGGAAATGTCTCTACTATCATGACAAATGAGTTAGCGGTTTTGAAGAAGGTTGTTGGGAAGGGTTTGTTCAACAATTCTGTCCATGTGAAAGTAAAGGAACTAGAATGATACAATGGTGCGAGGAGCACAAAGTATTAGGAAACTTTGTTTTGGATATGGAGTAATACTTGGATTGGTAACGGGCGACTTTGGAGGGGCAGGGAATAAGAAATGTTGTATCATTGCTAACCAAGGATGCGAAGATGTGGTGGATAAGGCGAGCAGAAAAAATTGCTTTGGGTAACATGACGAAGGACATCACCACATGGAAGAAGATGAAGGAGGCCTTGATAGCTGATTTTGGACGATAAGATGAGTTGGGGTGTGAGAGCAAAGATGAAGTTGATTAAGCAAATAGGGAGCCTACAAGCACTTGTGAGTAGGAGAATTCAAGTCTTATGTTGGAACTTCTAGATATGGTTGAGAAGGATAGGTTGTTCACTTTTGTGATTGGGTTTCAACCATGGGTTTAAGTTGAAGTAAAGAGGAAGAAGGTTCAAGGCATAAGTGAAGGAGCAGGTCGAGAGGAGGAAGAAAGCAGATAAAGGGAAAGAGAAACCTTCGAAGGAAGATGGAATGAAGTTGGGTGGCTTTCTAAACGGGAAGAAACCTCTTGTGTGTTGGTTTTGTAGTGAAGAGCACATGAACAAGCATCTTCCATTAATGAAAAAATCGACAGCTTTGCATCAAGTCAAGAAGGAAGAGAGAGAACAATTTTCAAGGAAGAGAGAGAACAATTTTCTCACGCATCAAGGGTTATGCAGGTTTTAGGAGTGGCTACAAAGAAGGAAGCTACCTCGAAACATGATTCGGAAAGGAGGAAGCTAAATTTTGTGAAGATGGATGTAGTTGGGAGTCTGTTGATTGCTATGTTGGATAGTGGAATGTCTGACAACTTCATGAAGGAAGATGTGGCTAGGAGATTGGGATTGAGGTTCGTTCTAACCCACGCATCTTTTAAAGCAGTGAATTCAGAAGGAAGCAGATTCCTTTCGATAGCGGTAGATGTTCCGATGTAGATTGGAAGTTGGCAAGGAAAGGTGGACTTCACTATCATTAGGATGGATGACTTTGAAGTTGTAGTTGGCATAGAGTTTATGATTGAGCAAGAGGTTGTGCCAATATCGCACTTGGGGACATTGTTCATTCATCTAGGAATGGAGGAGCCAACAATCGTTCCTACCATGGGACCTATAGCAAGAGAATGTAGGATGAAAACCATTCGTGTGGAGGTAGGACAACAAGAATATGAGGTTCATGAGAGGTTGGATCGGGTGGAGTCCACGTGCCCAAAACACTGGAAATTGATAGTACGATTGTTAGATGGTATTATGATTTTATGAGATAGGTCAAAGATGATGGATGCGGGGAATTGTACTTGAGAGTGCGAGGCTGTTGATGCCCAAAGTTCTATCATTGAAGAGTGTAGAGGGGATGAGGATCAACGTGAAGAGAAAGGAGTATGTCGATTTGGAGGAAGAAGATCTTGATAGATGGATTGAGAGTTTGGAGCCAGAATTAGAATGAGAAGAGGATGAAGATGGAGGTATGTTGGTGGACTGAGATGGAACCGTGAAGACAAATATAACAACCCATTATGATCTAGTTTCAATGAAGTTGATGGAAGAGAGTATGGGTAGGTGTTACTATTCACCTTTGATAAAGTATATTGCAGGGAAGTATATAGGGTTCATACCAGGTATGGGTGGATTCAGAGATGGCCTTGTGATGTGGAAAGGGAAGTTGTATGAATTCCCCAAACCGCCATCTTTTTCAAGCTCATGAAGGAGATGAGATCACTATAACTTGCTCGTGATATTTAGAATCATGGGACCTTGAGATGCCATTGAATGGCACCTCATGATGAGTAGAATTGGAGGAAAGATTGTGTGTCAGGGAAGAGGTGACAATGGTTGCATATGTTTGGGTGCATGTGTTCTTGTGGAGTTGACGCTACGGTCAGATTAGCTACCTGACTAGTCAATTGCATGAGGGGATCCAGCGCATGTCATTCTTACAGGGTGCGTTACATGAATAGACATGGGATATATGTTGAAGATGAGATTCTTATGTGTTGTTGAAGACAGTTGATTCGAAGGTTGTTCATGATGAGGACAATCATTAAGCTTTGGTTAAGAAGTTTGCCGAGGGGAGTGTTGGCAAGGACGAAAATCATTTTGATGTGCGGGAGGATTTCAAGCCCTTAGGCTAGGTACTTGAGCACCCCTGAGTTAGGCTGAGTCGAGTTCGGTGGAACGACTTGGTCGGTATTGAGAGTGCGCTTGAGACGTGTTCGATGGAAATACTTTGGTGAGATGAGCGCACGAAAAATGCACGCAAGATGAGTTTGGTGGAATGATTAGAACAAATTGGAGAGTCTGCACAATGAGGGTACATAGACGAGGCACACCGGAATGAAGACAAGGTGCACACAACCGAGATTCGCCTGACCGTCGACAAGGTGTACCCAACTGAGACACGCCTGCTCAAGTTGCGAAGGTAAATGATAAAGGATGAGATGTGAAGGCACATGACCGAAGGTGAACCAAAGGAAAGTTTGTATGCGACAACGACTCAACATAATTTTGGGTTTATGGGCGGCTCGAATACCCAACTGACACGTCCCTTGGTTGATGAGAGGTTGTTGATCTTCGGTTGATCGATGTTCTAACTCCTCTCCTCTCAGGAGAGGAGTTAGAACATCGATCAACCGAAGATCAACAACCTCTCATCGCAAGACAAGAAGGGTCTCACGAAAGAGCTCGCTCTCGAAAGCAAGCTGCGGAACAAAGTTGTCCGAGCTTGTGGAACGAAGTGTTGTTGAGGGTGTTACATGATGTAGTATCTCTGTATTGAGGTTATGTGCAGGTAAAAGGGTTGCAACTTGGTTATTTATTGGGTTTGGTTGTGTTGTGCTAGTTGAAGGGTTGTAAGTCATTTATTGTATATTTGTACTAGTGAAGGGTTGTGGTAGGGAACTGTTTGGAGTTTAGCCCAACCGAAACGAAATCCATTATAAACCGAAGTTTTATATTGAAGTTTTATAGTCAAAGAGCAGTTGGGAAATTGTTTTGAGAGTTCCCCCTTCTGTTTATTGAAGTGTTATTTCTGTACATGATTCGTCCTATTTATGAATGATTGTGATTATTGCTGAAGTTAAGTTAATTGAAGTGAACTGTAATTGAAGTTAAGTTTTGAAGTTGCTATTAAATTGAGATTTGATCGAACACTAATTTTGAAAGTATAAGATATCAGGCTCTCTATAGGGTACATGGTCTAGAGGCATAGTACGAAAATTAGTAAACTAAAGCTTCTTTCGCCATTAAGGAGAAAGCGCACCAGTGTTGCGAACCTTAGGGGACTCAGGAAGCTCATAGGTTAGAGTTCACCCTGGGGGGTGACACCCACATTTTCAGTTTAGACATTTTTAGGGGATTTGAGAAACCTCACCCACATTTTCAGTTTAGACATTTTTAGGGAATTTGAGAAACCTCATCATGTTTTGAGGCTTATATCATGCCTTGCGGCATTTGAGTCGGTAGTGTCAGAGATTCTAAGACCCTAACCTAGACTTTGCAGTGCCATGGACAAACAACAATGCTGGTGTAGTGTCAATACCTCCCTTGTTTTCTCCTCTTGATTTTGTTCACCTCATGTCCTTGTTAAGTAGTCGGTGGTACCTTCTCTCCTAGATGTAAAATTATAACATGATCTTTGCAGGATTGTAACTTATTTTGGTATTGAGATTTCGCATATTTTACATCCTTTAACAACCTCAAACATCAAGACATCTCTCTTTTTTTCAATGAATTATAAGTATCGTAATTCTAACTATTCTTCCTTGGCTTTTTGTATTTCATTTACGCTTCTTGTTTAACACTAATCTTATCTAGCTTGTTAAGCATGGACCTTGTTTTGCCTTGGGACAAATGGAGATGATTCTATGATTGTTCATGTGGGATCACATTTCATGGGGTAATTTCATAGTTGACGTGGTAATACACATATGCCACGACATTGGTCACATCATTCAAGGCCCATTTAGGGAAATTTTGCATGCATGGGCATCCTTTTGACATTCCATGTTGCATATCCTTGAACACCCTCCTATTTCATCATTTTTTTGCTATTTTACATTGGAATAGAGCTCGAAACGCTTTGCGAACACATATACTTTCTATTTGCGAACATGTGTCTTCATTATTTTTGACTTGGAGAGGGTCGTTTCATAATTTTTTTAGGTTAGTTGCATGATTTTTAGGATATATTCTTACATTTGAAACCTCTCCTTGGAGTTATGAGCTATTTTGGAGGAGCTTTCAACCTATTGGGCCCTTTTTAGTTGATGCATGTGTACCTCCTACTGTCAAGCCCTTGGGCTTATGGGTTTGAACGTGCTCGAGTTAGGTCGAATCGAGTCCGGTGGAATGACTTGGTCGGTATGAAGAGTGCACTCGAGACGAGTTCTGTGGAATGATTGGAATGACTTGACGATTCAGCATGACAAGGGCACCCAGCCAAGGCGTGCTCGATCGAAGACAAGGCACACCTAGCCAAATACAAGGCACACCCAGCCAAGGACAAGGTGCGCCTAGTTGAGATGTGCCCCCCCAATTTGCATCGACACACAATTGAGGACGAGATGCGAAGGCTCACTTTTGAAGGTGAACCAAAAACAATTTTTGTGACAAACAATGTGACATAATTTGGGGTTTGTGGTCAGCCCAATTGAAGCAAGGTTGGCTCAAATGTCGAACCGATGCGTTCCTTGGAAAAGAGGCGACCGTTCATGATGAAGGTTGACTCATATATATATATATATATATATATATATATATATATATATATATATAAGATGAGGAGGAGACGTGTTGGAACATCAATCAACCGAAGCTCAACAACCTTCTCAATGCAGGACAAGAAGGAGATAAAAGGAAGAAGAGGGCCTAGTCTCACTAAGGAGCTCGCTCTTTAAGGCAAGTTGCGTAATGAGATCATGTGGGCTTGTGGAACGAAGTATTTCCTCAGGTGGTACGCTGTGGGGTATTTCTGTTTTGAGGTTGTGTGTAGGTCAAAGTGTCGCGACTTGGTTATTTATTAGGTTTGGTTGTGGGTTGCTAGCTGAAGGGATGTAACAGGTTATTGCATTTTTGTATTAGTGAAGTGTTCTAAGTGAGAACTGTTTGGAGTTCGACCCAATTTGAACTAATGTCCATTTTAAACCGAAGTTCTGTGTATTGAAGTTTTATAATTGAAGAGCAGTTGGGAAATCGTTTTGGGAGTTTCCCCTTAGTTTATTGAAGTGTTATTTCTATACATGATTCGTGTTGTTTACGAATGAATGTGATTATGGCTGGCGTTAAGTTAATTGAAGTAAACTATAATTGGAGCAAAGTTTTGAAGTGGCTATTGCACTGACATTTGATTGAATACTAATTCTGCAAGATTTTGGTCTCGCTTCTGGATGCATAGGCTAGAGATGTAGTCCCAACATTATTAAGCTCAAGTTGGTTTCGACTTTGAGGAAAAACTGTGCCGGTGCGGCACACCTTAGGGCACTTAGGAAGCTCATAGCTCGGAGGTGTGCTCGTAGGGCATGATAGTGGGTATCAAAGGTTGTTGAGAGTTGTTTGAAAGTTGAACGAAGTGCCTGAAGTGAGACTTCTATGAGAATGGCCCTCACTAGAGCTGAATATATGAAGAACAAGGTCAGCGAATGGAGGCCTTGGAAGAGCAATTAGAACGACTGGCTGAAAAAGTAAGAGCACATAAGGAAAGGGCTGATAAGACAAAGGGATATGTCATTTCCATGAGTGGGATGTTTCTACAAGGGGCTGATGAGCTCGATGATGTTGCTGCCAATGTTCATCGGAGATATAATGCGTATGAAATGTTGGGTAAGTTGGAGGAATTGGTGGGAAACCTCTCTACTATCGTGACAAATGAGTTAGCAGTTTTGAAGAAGGATGTTGGGAAGGGTTCGATCAACAATTCTGTCCATGTGAAAGTAAAGGAATTAGAACCACACAATGGTGCAAGGAACACAAAGTATTAGGAAACTTTGTTTTGGATATGGAGTAATACTTGGATTGATAAGGGGCGACTTCGGAGGGGGGGAATAAGAATTGTTGTATCATTGCTAACCAAGGATGCAAAGATGTGGTGGATAAGGCGAGCAGTAAAAATTGCTTTGGGTAACATGATGAAGGACACCACATGGAAGAAGATGAGGGAAGCCTTGATAGCTAATTTTGGACCACAAGATGAGAGTTGGGGTGTGAGAGCAAAGATAAAGTTCATTAAGCAAATAGGGAGCTTGCAAGCACATGTGAGTAGGAGAATTCAAGTCTTATGTTGGAACTTCTAGATATGGCCGAGAAGGATACGTTGTTCAATTTTGTGATTGGGTTTCAACCATGGGCTTAAGTTGAAGTAAAGAGGAAGAAGGTTCAATATCATAAAGAAGCCATCACTGCTGCAGACAAGCTTCTAGATTACCGTGAATGCAACACATAAGTGAAGGAGCAGGTCGAGAGGAGGAAGAAAGCAGATAAAGGGAAAGAGAAGCCTTCGAAGGAAGATGGAATGAAGTTAGGTGGCTTTCTAAAGGGGAAGAAACCTCGTGTGTTGGTTGTGTAGTGAAGAGCACATGAACAAGCATTTTCCATTAATGAAAAAGTCGATAGCTTTGCATGAAATCAAGAAGGAAGAGAGAGAACAAGTTTCTCATGCATCAGGGGTTATGGAGGTTTTAGGAGCGACTACAATGAAGGAAGCTACCTCGAAACATGATTCGTAAAGGAGGAAGCTAAATTTCGTGAAGATGGATGTAGTTGGGAGTTCGCTGATTGCTATGTTGGATAGTGGAATGTCTGAGAACTTCATGAAGGAAGATGTGGGTAGGAGATCGGGGTTGAAGTTCGTTCTAACCCAGGCATCTTTTAAAGCAGTGAATTCAGAAGGAAGCAAATTCCTTTCGATAGCGGTAGATGATCTGATGAAGATTGGAAGTTGGCAAGGAAAGATGGACTTGACTATCATTAAGATGGATGACTTTAAAGTTATAGTTGGCATAGAGTTTATCATTGAGCAAGAGGTTGTGCCATTATTGCACTTGGAGACATTGTTCATTCGTCCAGGAATGAAGGAGCCAACGATCGTTCCCACCATGGGACCTATGGCAAGAGCATGCAGGATGAAAACCATTCGTGTGGAGGTAGGACAACAAGAATATGAGGTTCATGAGAGGTTGGATTGGGTGGAGTCCACGTGCTTGGAACACTAGAAATTGATAGCAGCATTGTTAGATGGTATTATGAGTTTATCAGATAGGTCAAAGATGATGGATGCGGGGAATTGCACTTGAGAGTGTGAGGCTGTTGATGCCCAAAGTTCTATCGTTGAAGAGTGTAGAAGGGATGAGGATCAACGTGAAGAGAAAGGAGTATGTCGATTTGGAGGAAGAAAATGTTGATATATGGATTGAGAGTTTGGAGCCGGAACTAGACTGAGAAGAGGATGAAGTTGGAGGTATGTCGGTGGACCGAGATGGAACCGTGAAGACAAATATAACAAGCCATAATGATCCAGTTTCGATGAAGTTGATGGAAGAGAGTATGGGTAGGTGTTCCTATCCACCTTTGATAAAGTATATTGCAGGGAAGTATGGAGGGTTCATACCAGGTATGGGTGGATTCAAAGATGGCCTTGCGATGTGGAAAGGGAAGTTGTATGAATTCCCCAGACCACCATCGTTTTCAAGCTCATGAAGGAGATGGGATCACTGTAAATTGCTCGAGATATTTAGAACCATGGGAGCTTGAGATGCCATCGAATTGCACCTCATGATTAGTAGAATCGGAGGAAATATTGTGTGCCAGGGAAGAGGTGACAATGGTTGCACATGTTTGGGTGCATGTGTTCTTTTGGAGTTGACGCTACGATCAGATTAGCTACCTGACTAGTCAATTGCACGAGGGGATCTAGCACATGTCATTCTTACAGGTTGCGATACATGAATAGACATGGGATATATGTCGAAGATGAGATTCTTCTGTGTTCTTGAAGATAGTTGATGCGAAGGTTGTTCATGATGAGGACAATCATGAAGCAACAACTTGGTCGGTATGGAGAGTGCGCCTAAGACGTGTTCGATGGAGAGACTTTGGTGAGATGAGCGCGCAAAAAATGCACACGAGATGAGTTTGGTCAAGTGATTAGAACAAATTGGAGAGTTTGCATGACGAGGGTGCCTAGACAAGGCGCACCCGAATGAAGACAAGGTGCACACAACCCAGATTCGCCTGACTGTCGACAAGGTGTGTCCAACTGAGACACGCCTGCTCAAGTTATGAAGGTAAATGATAAAGGATGAGATGTGAAGGCACACGACCAAAGGTGAACCAAAGGAAAGTTTGTATGCAACAACGATTCAACAAAATTTGGGGTTTATGCACTGCGCGAATGCCCAACCGACACGTCCGTTAGAAGATACACCAGTGTTCATGGAGGGTGACTCATATATATATATATATATATATATATATATATATATAATATGAGAGGAGAGGAGTTAGAACATCAATCAACGGAAGATCAACAACCTATCATCGCATGGCAAGAAGGAGACAATAAAGGAAGAAGACATTTGGGTCTCACGAAAGAGCTCGCTCTCCAAAGCACGCTGCGGAACAAAGTTGTCCGAGCTTGTGGAACGAAGTGTTGTTGAGGGTGGTACATGATGCGATATCTCTGTATTTACGTTGTGTGCAGGTAAAAGTGTTGCAACTTGGTTGTTTATTGGGTTTGGTTGTGTTGCGCTAGTTGAAGGTTTGTAACTATTTTATTGTATATTTGTATTAGTGAAGGGTTGTGGTAGGGAACTGTTTGGAGTTTGGCCCAACCGAACCGATGTCCGTTATGCACCGAAGTTTTATAGTCAAAGATTAGTTGGGAAATTGTTTTGAGAGTTTGCCCTTATTTTTGTACATGATTCGTGCTATTTATGAATGACTGTGATTATTGCTGAAGTTAAGTTAATTGAAGTTATCTGTAATTGAAGTTAAGTTTTGAAGTCGCTATTAAATTGAGATTTGATCGAACACTAATTTTGAAAGTATAAGATATCAATCTCTCTATAGGGTACACGGGCTAGAGGCATAGTACGAGCATTAGTAAACTCAGGCTTCTTTCGCCATTAAGGAGAAAGCGCACCAATACCATGAACCTCAAGGGACTCGGGAAGCTCATAGGTCAGAGGTGTGCCCCGTGGGGTGACACCCACATTTTCAGGCTAGACATTTTTAGGGGACTCGAGAATCCTCATCATGTTTTGAGGCTTATATCATGCCTTTAGGAGGAATATTGAGCCCCTTGATACTAAAATACTCCATCCTTTGGGGGACGACCCTTTATCTTTGATGGTTTTGTACACGTTTGACATACCTTGCTTATTGTCTTAATCTACTTTATGTTATGGAGGAAAAGTGACTTGTAATTTTTCTGAGTTGAGTTGGTGTTGCCTTTGCCTCTACTTGATCGAACCCAAATATTTTATCAGTGGAGGTATATAGCTTGCTTGGACCGTGAGATTACCATGTTAAATTTTTTATCATGTAATAGCAGTCTCCCACTTCTGAATCATTCATGCTAAAGGCGAGAACTAGTCTCTTCTGTTTTTTTCTTTTTGCCTCTTTCTCTATATTTTCTCGTGTTGTCAACTTTATTTTTGGTTACCTCTCTTGTGATTGATCCCCTCTAAGTCATTGTCATGAGTAGGGCACAACTTGAGATACTTCTTCCTAGATGGTTCTAGTCACCATGCTCCATCCTTGTTACTTCCTTGGAGCATTGGTTTTGGTTGTTGTATCCTGCAGATTGCAACTATGGGATTGCTTAATCATTTATGCAACGCATCCTTCCTCTAATATTTTGTTCCTTGACTTAGCTAGTACCACCCTAGTGTTGTAGCCAATTTTCTCTCTTTCTATATCTACCTTTTTCTATTGTTTTCATTCTTTCAATATCTACATACTTATGTTAGATATTTTTGTCTTCACTAGTATGTCACTAGGTCATCACAACTCACACCTTTGCTTGTTTTGTGCTAGCATTGTCTCATGTAGGCTTTGCTTTTGCCTCTCGAAAGTCACTTCTTTTGATGCTAGAGCTACCATGTTGATCGTATTTCCAAATCTTCACTTCATTATTACTTCACCAGTCTCCATATCTCTTGCACCCTATGTAGCTACATGTGGGCATAGCTATCTCGTAGTTTTGTAGCTATTTCATGAACTTTTCCATTTTAGATACCCGTTAGTTTTATCTATTTTTCAATTGACGAGGTCACTTGGATGATTGTGAGGATATATTCTTACCTCAGAAACCCCTCTTGGACTGATGAACACTTTTGGAGGAGTTGTCCAACTATTTAGCCCCTTTTCCGTTCACACATGTGGATGTCTGAACTTCTAGGGCCAGGAATTAGCTTGGTTGAGGGAATTTATTTCTACTAAAACAAACTTACCATGTTTTGGGTCTTATACCTTGGCTTTGGCGGTTCACTAGTCTTTGTCTCTCTTGCACCCTTGGTAGTTGTCGAGAAATCAATACTTATAGGAATTAGGGTTTGATTCCTCTTTCTTAATATTTACTTGTGATTTATGTTTGCTTCTTTTACTTCTTTGTTAGTTTATCTTTCATCAAGAAATTACCAAATTAAATGTATATGAAGACCACAAGAACAAGAGACACAAGATGTAGGCACTCAGCCAGGGAAAAACCCCTCCAAGGGGAAAACCCAGTCCATCTCCTCCACTATTAGATTCAAATCAAGATGAGACAATCCAAGACCTTTTAGACCTAGAGAGAGACCTCTTCTAATCACTAATTCAATCCATACTACCAATAGATGATCCCTGCGAAAGTCTCCAAGTGTCAGCTTCTTAGTTGTAACTCCAATCCAAAATTTCAGCCCCTAGCTACAGAATTTTAGCCTCCAGCGTCAGAATTTTAGCCTCCAGCTTTAGAATTTCAGATCTATAGTAGATTCAGAAATTTAGGCCTCAGCTACAGTCCAGTAACTTCACAACTGTGAGATAGAGATGCCCAAAAACTCGATCCTTGACTTCTACAACTTCTTGCTTTTCTCTCCTCAACTTCGCTCTTCTTTTCTGCCTCTTTCTCTTTTAGATTGAACTTGTTGAGTGTGTGCTACAAATGAGATGAGCTGTCTCTGTATATACTCTTTCTGTTGGGTTGAATAACCCCAATCCAGGCCGACTTCATGAGGACATGGCCGACTTGGTGTGGAGGTGACAAATGACTCTCTTGACTGAAAATAATTCTTTCTACATGATACAAAAGCCCAGGAAGGGTGTAATAAAATTGACAATGACTCTGTTGACTCATGACAAAACCTAGAAGCCTTCAATGGAGGCTTTGACCTAGAAAATGAATAAAAGAGCATGAAACCCATGCTTCAAAATAATTTTTCTTTTACAATAAATTTCTTTTCTCTTTCCTTTTATCAAATACAATTATGAAGAACGTGTTGGCATTATGATGCATGTGTTGTACTTGATGGCAACCCTCTCATAGAAGATCATCTCACTTGTATACATTCAGATGAATCCACATAAGAGATGGATGTAGGACAGTTCAAAGAGATCAGATGACAATTCACAAGTAAGCTTTGCCATCAAGTCCAAAGGGGGAGATTGTTGGCATTATGGCTAAAGTATTGTCCTTGATGGCAACCCATACAGGTGATAGATCACTGTACAACAGGTCAGTAGCAGAGATTGATGATCAGCTCTCAAATATTGAAGAAAATAAGGGGTACGCAGGTACACCGTACAAAAGATGCGTACACGCAGGCATGTCTTAGATAAACTGCGTACATACACGCAGGTCACCCGTTCATGAGGTGCGTACCCCTAGTTCACTCACTTCAAGGCAGAGAAGTGCGCTCACGTGGGGTTTCTTATGTTTGGCCCGTGGTATTTAGCCTGCCGTTCTTGATTCTATGGTTTTGGCCCGTGGTATTATTATTATTGAGCCCCTATTGATCCATGATTTTATGAAGAGCTTGCTTATATAAAGCAAATGAGATCATTTGGCTAGACACTTGTGAAATTAGAAGATCTTAAGAGAAGCTAGATCTGAAATTCTTGTAATCGGTTTGTGAGAGAGAGTTGAATCAATATCAAGGAGAAACATGAGAATTACAAGTCGGATCTACTAATGGGTTGATATCTCCTCGGCGCATGTTCAGATCTGTAGATCTGACAGTCTGGGTTATTCTTGAAGTCTTGAAATCATCTATACCCGCAGGTACGCAAGTACAGTGAAAGAAAAGTGCGGAGATACGCAGGCGTAGAAGTGCTGCTGGTGCGCAGATACGCAGGCCCAGAAGCTTTGCAGATGCGGAGGAGCGCAGGCAGTTCATTGGACACAGAGCGCAGGTACGCAGGAAGTCTGTGAGGCACAGTGCGTGGGTACGCAGGAACGCAGTTGAAATAGTGCGTACTTCTACGCAGGTGTTATATGGGTGAAGCTTCGAACTTCTCATGAAATCTATTTAGCTGCCCCTGTTTATTGTTGTGTTCTGGGTTTTAAAGTGATGTCTGGTTTCTGGTATTAAGTTCTGATAACAGCAGTGATTGATTAAATGTTCATACATTGATGGATGAATGGATCAGGTTCTTATTGACTCATTTTATGTGATCTGATGGACTAGATCTGATTGATGACTCACTTGTATATGTATTGATCTAGTGCTTGGGTGATTCAGAAATTTGTTTGATTATGAGCTTCAATGTTGTAGTTGGGTCCAGTATGAAAATTAGATGAAATGTGGCCTTTCAGATTATGTGTTGTGTTTCAGTGTATCCAGTCTGAAAATTGATGAAACGTGGTACCTGGAGGAGAGAAGATTGTAGGTCAGCACCTACGTACTAGTATCTAAGCTAGTACAAGAGCTAAAGGAAATCTTTGGAGCATTGCAGCAGGTAGTAGCCTGCGTACTAGTAAATGGATCGGCTAGTACAAGAGCAAAGGGGGTTGTAGCTCCCGTACTAGTATAAGACTGCACCAGTACAAAATATTGTAAAAGGATTTTCTTATTAAGAAGAAGATTGAGATGACTTGCAGCAGGTGGTTTTCTCCCGCATTGGGTTTCCACCTTATATCATGGTGTTCATGTGTGTGCCTTATGTGTGATGATCTACTCTATGTTATTGCATCTGTTAACTGATAATATGGTTGATAATGTTCTAATGCACTCATTGAAGATCAATTAACTTAATCATAAAAAGTTGTGGAAGTAGCATGTATGAATCTGATTATGGAAATGAAAAAGTTTTATTAATGTGATAATACTGATTCACCCCCCCCCCCTCTCAGTATTATTTCCAACAATTGGTATCAGAGCAGGTCTTTTGGTAGAAGCTTGATCGCTTGAAGGAGATCCGTGGAACAATGGGAAAGAAGCTTAAGAAGAAAGCACCTAAGAAGAAGAAGTCATCTCGGAAGAACTATGACAATGGGAGAATCGATTGGGGATTAGGTATAAGAAGCTCTTCAGATTCAGAATCATTATCAGGTATGAATATATTATCCTCTGATGTTCCAACTATCTTTCCTTTTGGAAGAGATGAAAGTGATAGCGAAACTACTGAATTTGCTCTTATGGGTGAACAAGAAAGATATCAAATAGAGGCAGAATTTAAAAGGCTGACAGACAAAATTAGAGATCAACAAGATCTATTGAACAAAAGGGAATGTGACTTCAAAGAAGAAGCTACCAAACTAAAGGCCCAACTAGAAGAAGGAAACAAGGTAAGAAAACTACTCAAGGACAAGGAAGACCAATGTCAAAAATTGCAGCATGAAGTGACATCATTATGAAAAGAAATCAACGAAAGAAGCACAACCATCAAGAAACTCAAAGATAGATCCAGCGACTATGAAAATCTTGAAGCTACAATCCTCTCACTAAAAGGAGATCTTGAAGATTCAAAGAAGCAGAATGAAGATCTACACCAAGCAATTGAAAAACAAGACAACGAAGTCATCAGCTTAAAATCCCAGCTGGAAAGTGCCTTCAGAGTTCATCAAATGCAGCAGGATCTGAATGAAGAACAAGAAAAGGAGATTCTCAAACTAAGGGAACAAATGGAAGAAGGAAGGAAAGCTGAAGAAGATTTGAAAAATCAATTTCTTGAAAAGGAAGAACAGCTTCAGGTTGAGGTAAATATCTTGAAAGGTAAATTAGAAGAAAAGGATAAGCTTTTACGATTTCAAGATAGTTCTAAAGTCTTGGATGATATTCTTAGTAGTCAAAGGTCTCTTGCTATAAAGACTGGTCTTGGTTTCCATGAATCTGTTGAAGGTGAATCTAGTTCACAAGGTGAGGCAAGGAACTCTAAAGAGAAATCTAAAGTGATCAACGAAGAAATGAAAGACCAATCTCATCATCAACCAAGGAAAGAGATTTCTCAAAGAAAATCCTTTACTCCTCCTATGAATAATGTTGAATGTTATGTATGTCATAATCTTGGACATGTTGCAGCTAGATGTAGAAGAAGAAGGGTTCAAGACTATTATGCAGAAAGATCATCTCATTCAAGGTACTTTAATGGATATTGCTTTGCTTGCAATATGTATGGTCACAAAGCTGCTGATTGCTACAAAAGGAATATGAAACATGTAAGATGTTATGCATGTAACAAGCTTGGACATATAGCAAAGGAATGCAGGGACAAAGCACAAAGATCACACCAAAAGAAGAAAGTATCATCACGCTTGAAGATATGGAGGAAAAAGGAAGTACAGTCAGAAAAAGGCGGTACAGCACAACGTACAGACATGCCAGAATCAGAGGGAGCTGAAAGTACAAAACTTCAGTGTCCTGAATCTCATATGCAAACTCCATAAAGGGAAGTCGCGTATATACGCGAGTTGGATACTGCACAATCGCGTATATGATTTTGTGAAGAAAGGCAGTAGCAAAAGTGAAGTTGGAAGTGAATCTATGAAGTATGATCTCTCGAGCACAAGATCAGATCTGGGAATCTGACTGTCAGTGGCACAGAGGAGGACTGTTAATTGGGTTCTAATCAGAGGTACGCAGACCATTCACTGTGAAAGTGCGGGCGTACGCAGCAGAGCAGAATTTCCGGTGCGGAGGAACGCAGGTGATACACAGTGAAAGTGCGAGGATACGCAGCGAAGGCACAGTCCCAGTGCGGAGGTACGCGGCGTGACAGAAGAAGCAGTGCGGAGCAAGGTCGGAGGTACGCGGCGCGATAGAAGGAAAACCTGCGGAGGTACATAGAAGTACGCGGCGCGATAGAAGCAAAGGATGCGTGAGGTACGCGGCGCGATTGATGGCACAGGTGCGTGGGTACGCACTGTAGCAGAAGGCTGTCTGCGGGAATACGCAGAAACACAGAAAGTCAAGTGCGTGGATACGCAGAGGAGCGGAAGGTGAAGTGCGGAGCCACGCAGGCCATATAATGAGAAACTGCGGATCTGTCTTGAGGCATTTATTGGCTGACTTTTCTTACTGATAAGATTTGACAGATGGCACCAGTTTAGGGGGAGCATATGTTCTTAATGCATTGTTGGCATTATGGTTAATAGTCCTTGATGATGATGCTTATATAGATAAATGATTCATCTTGCTATGAGTTGTTCACATGGTTCTTGGATCAGATTTGTGTTTGATTCTCTAATGGTGCTTACATGGTAACTTTCATGAGG
Organism: Pinus tabuliformis; assembly: GCA_031772625.1. Lineage (NCBI taxonomy): Eukaryota > Viridiplantae > Streptophyta > Pinopsida > Pinales > Pinaceae > Pinus > Pinus tabuliformis. The sequence continues at coordinate 663,765,606 of CM062819.1, read as the reverse complement.
ATAAGGAGATGCACTTAGCTTAAATTCACATCTTCTTGATGATGAGTCACTCATATGCTGCTGTTGACATATGCATAAAGATCATATATTACAGTTATGATGCATGATTCCTTTCATTCTTGGCACAAATGGATGAGGATTGTTGGCTGGATACAGGGATGATTATTCAAAGTTGCATTGTTGAAGACATGATGATGATGAGCTCTTACCTATATGATGATAGGTTGTTTCGTACATATGTTGATTGATGCAGATATTCCCAAATGATGATCATGATGGCTATGGTGTTTCTCACATAGAATGTGAAATTCTGTTGATGCGGACATACCTTGATGATTCATGCACTAATGCAAGTTGCTGATCTAGTTGTTGTTGACAGATACTATGGAGCAGATCATACAGTGTTGCTGCTGATGTTTATCTTAGGTGATTGGTCTCTGTTATGAATGTCATATCACGACTCATGATGTAATATTATGTCTCTATCTATTGTAGTCATCACTTCAGGTCATGTAACGACCTATGTTGGTTTCCCCACTATGCCTGGGATGAAGATGTAATATTTCTGATGTATCCCCACTTGGTTGGGTGGATGATCCTCACTTGGTTGGGTGATGGATATATGTATTGAGTCTTTTGGTGATAGGAAGGTCATTTATGATGTATAGAGTCATGTTCTTCTTGTAGAACATCTTTTTGCAGACCTTGCTTACTGTTAGGGGGAGCTTGAGCATGAACAACACTATATAGCAAGAACAGACATTTCAGCTTGTTCTCAGAAAGAGCATGATCAGATTGGTGCACCATGGCATATACAAAGGGGGAGCTCAATCAGAGACTTCAGCAGATCTGGTTTATAGTCAAGGGGAGCATGTTCTTAGGGGGAGCATAACCCTTTGCCCTTGATGTCAAAGGGGGAGAGTGATTTGGTGTTGTTGCCATCAAGTCCAAAGGGGGAGATTGTTGGCATTATGATGCATGTGTTGTACTTGATGGCAACCCTCTCATAGAAGATCATCTCACTTGTATACATTTAGATGAATCCACAGAAGAGATGGATGTAGGACAGTTCAAAGGGATCAGATGACAGTTCACAAGTAAGCTTTGCCATCAAGTCCAAAGGGGGAGATTGTTGGCATTATGGCTAAAGTATTGTCCTTGATGGCAACCCATACAGGTGATAGATCACTGTACAACAGGTCAGTAGCAGAGATTGATGATCAGCTCTCAAATATTGAAGAAAATAAGGGGTACGCAGGTACACCGTACAAAAGATGCGTACACGCAGGCATGTCTTAGATAAACTGCGTACATACACGCAGGTCACCCGTTCATGAGGTGCGTACCCCCAGTTCACTCACTTCAAGGCAGAGAAGCGCGCTCACGTGGGGTTTCTTATGTTTGGCCCGTGGTATTTAGCCCGCCGTTCTTGATTCTATGGTTTTGGCCCGTGGTATTATTATTATTGAGCCCCTATTGATCCATGATTTTAGGAAGAGCTTGCCTATATAAAGCAAAGGAGATCATTTGGCTAGACACTTGTGAAATTAGAAGATCTTAAGAGAAGCTAGATCTGAAATTCTTGTAATCGGTTTGTGAGAGAGAGTTGAATCAATATCAAGGAGAAACATGAGAATTACAAGTCGGATCTACTAATGGGTTGATATCTCCTCGGTGCATGTTCAGATCTGTAGATCTGACAGTCTGGGTTATTCTTGAAGTCTTGAAATCATCTATACCCGCAGGTACGCAAGTACAGTGAAAGAAAAGTGCGGAGATACGCAGGCGCAGAAGTGCTGCTGGTGCGCAGATACACAGGCCCAGAAGCTCTGCAGATGCGGAGGAGCGCAGGCAGTTCATTGGACACAGAGCGCAGGTACGCAGGAAGTCTGTGAGGCACAGTGCGTGGGTATGCAGGAACGCAGTTGAAACAGTGCGTACTTCTACGCAGGTGTTATATGGGTGAAGCTGCGTACTTCTCATGAAATCTATTTAGCTGCCCCTGTTTATTGTTGTGTTCTGGGTTTTAAAGTGATGTCTGGTTTCTGGTATTAAGTTCTGATAACAACAGTGATTGATTAAATGTTCATACATTGATGGATGAATGGATCAGGTTCTTATTGACTCATTTTATGTGATCTGATGGACTAGATCTGATTGATGACTCACTTGTATATGTATTGATCTAGTGCTTGGGTGATTCAGAAAGTTGTTTGATTATGAGCTTCAATGTTGTAGTTGGGTCCAGTATGAAAATTAGATGAAATGTGGCCTTTCAGATTATGTGTTGTGCTTCAGTGTATCCAGTGTGAAAATTGATGAAACGTGGTACTTGGAGGAGAGAAGATTGTAGGTCAGCACCTACGTACTAGTATCTAAGCTAGTACAAGAGCTAAAGGAAATCTTTGGAGCATTGCAGCAGGTAGTAGCCTGCGTACTAGTAAATGGATCGGCTAGTACAAGGGCAAAGGGGGTTGTAGCTCTCGTACTGGTATAAGACTGCACCAGTACAAAATATTGTAAAAGGATTTTCTTATTAAGAAGAAGATTGAGATGATTTGTAGCAGGTGGTTTTCTCCCGCATTGGGTTTCCACCTTATATCATGGTGTTCATGTGTGTGCCTTATGTGTGATGATCTACTCTATGTTACTGCATTTGTTAACTGATAATATGGTTGATAATGTTCTAATGCACTCATTGAAGATCAATTAACTTAATCATAAGAAGTTGTGGAAGTAGCATGTATGAATCTGATTATGGAAATAAAAAAGTTTTATTAATGTGATAATACTGATTCACCCCCCCCCCTCTCAGTATTATTTCCAACAGAACGACACTAGTTACATTTTTCAACTCTCCTTTTTAACTTGGAAGGTATTCATAATTACATAAAAGTACATGAAAGATCTCAAAATGATATGAACTATGAAGAGTTCTAGCACACACAATGCTACAGATTAGATACCTGACTAGGGTACTCTAATTGGGTGGGACTAAGGTGTACTCATTCTTTATCCACTTTAGGTACCATCAGGGTTTTAAGCTCTAACATCAACCTAGGGATCTAGGTGCGTATCCAAGGACAGAGCTCCATGACCAATGCCACCCTCCCTACTTCTAGATCTAGACATCAACACATAGGCCGACCAATGTCCTCCCAAGCACCCTGTTGCCATAAGATGCTCCATCTCTCCCTATCAAATAAATCTGTAACATTGACCAATCCAGGAATGCTTCTGAAATATTCAAAATTCTTATTTGGAAGAGATTTCGTCAACACGTCAGCTACCTGTTCATCTGTCGAAATATATTGTAGCTTCACGACCCCATCCTACACCAAACTTGTAATGTAATGGTACCTTTTATTGATATGCTTCGTTTTGGCATGAAATACGAGGTCTTTAGACATCTTGATGCTGCTTTGATTATCACAATTTATCACAGTAGCATCCCGAGGCCTTCCAAACAAATTTGACAACTATTTTCTTAACCAAACTGCTTCTTCTACCGCTTCACATGCAACAACATATTCGGCTTCAAGACTACTTAAAGCAACATGATCTTGTTTTCTCCTCATCCATGAAATCGTTGCAGATCCCAAACTGAAACAACAACTGGGAGTACTTCTTCCATCAGTCTCACTGCCACCCCAATCGAAATCGGTAAAACCTGTTAATTTGACTTCTTTCCATCATACTTTAACCAGTGATGAATTGTTCCACGTACGTATCTCAAGATATGCTTCACAGCTATCCAATGGTCATGACGAGGCTCCAACTGAAATTGACTAAGAACATTTACAACAAAGCATATGTTTGGTCTAGTTTTTACCAAGTACTTTAAAGAGTCCACTAACTTACAATAACTTGTAGGATCGACGAGAGTAGAGTTAGAGCTTCTCAACTTCTTGAGATTTGTGATCATGAGTGTAGTCATAGGCTTGGAATCCATCATACCGAAATTTTGTAACATCTTGATTATGTACTTTCATTGACCAAGATATATCTCACTTTTTTATGCCATCATTTTCTTGCATTCTAGAATTCTGCGCTGCACACATGTAATAAACAAATCATCCACATATAAAAGTATAATAACTTGTTTATTCTTCATTATCTTGATGTAGAGGTTTTCATTAGCAGAACTTTTGACGAACCCAATCCTTAAATATCATCTGATTCCGATAAGTATTCATGGAGTTATGAATTTATTTTTTTTATAAGGCAATTCATCAAGGTGAGCCAGCAACCAAATAAACCCCACATGTGCTCAACGTTTTAGTATAGAAGGAGATGACTTGAGAGTCATTTCTCACACACACTTCTATCTTGATTTCGCTCCACTTGTCTTGGGTGTTAGTGGAAGAGAAATCTAGGAGTGGAAGCCCTAGATGTTGGAGGAAAGAGGACTAAGGGAGCTGCCCTAGAGGAGATGCTCTAGCCCTAGACGCTATCAAAGAAGAAGTCAAAAACGTTGTCAAGGAAGCATGCCCTAGCCGCAGTCTTGGAGGAATCTTATTGCAGTCTAAGAGAGGCCCTAACATTGTCCAAAAGGCAGCCCTAAACGCAGTCTAAGAGCAGCCCTAAACGTTGTCAAAAGGCAACGCTAAATGCAGTCTAAGACCATCCCTAAATGTTGTCTAAAGGACAACCCTAAACACAGTATAAAGGGAGTCCTAACGCAGTCTAAAGGGAGCCCTAACGCTAACCTACGATGCCCTAGATGAAGGCCTAATACGGCTGTAGGTGACCCTCAAATCAGGGAATGCATGAGAGTTTGAGGACTCAAACATGCCCAGGACAACAATGCTAATAAATGGGACAGCTAGGCTACATGGTGTTGCTAAGACACATGGGACATTAGTAGGTATGGCAAGGCTAAGGGGACAACAACTACACCTATATATCTAGGCAACAATGGCAAGGGACAACTGTTTAGTAAATGGGACAGCAAAGGAATGCTGAGGCAAGCATGGAAAGCATGGACAACATGGCAAGCATGGTGCTGCAATCACATAAGACATGCTGTGTGTCGGCATGGTTCAGCATGCCACTTGGTACAGTTGTGTGGCAACATGATCAACTTCAGAACAATGATGGGACAACAACATGTTGGGATAGAACTATGATGGGACAACAACATGTTGGGATAGAACTATGATGGGACAACAATGACATTGTGCAGCAATGGCACAATGGGATAGCAGTAATAGTAAGGTGCAGCAAGTACATGGTGCAACTAGGTGCAACAATAGTACTTGGGACAACAATGATTCTTGGTGCAGCAAGTACATGGTACAATCATGATTGGTGAAGCATGATGAGATGCAACATAGTGATGATGGGTGCAGCATGGTGCAACACGGTGAGGTTCAACATGATGACGTGATTCAACACAATGATAGGTGAAGGTGTCACCTTGGAGAATCATTTGAGGCAGCATGTTTTCAACTGATCTCATGTATCATCTTCTTAGAGATGATCTATGCTCTTATTTGGATAAGTCAAAGTGTTGACTTCTGTTGTAAATGTACTATCTCTCTCTCTCTCTCTTTGCTGAACTATTGAAGAACATATAAGAAGAATTGGTCAAGGGTTTCCCCAAATTGGGGTTTGTCCCTGGCTAGCGCCACATCTTGTGTCCTCTTGTCTAGGCTTGTCTTCTACGATTTATGTTTATGTTCTATCTGCAATTTACTTTAATGCTGATGTGATTGCTAATCTGGAAAAGATATTGAGCTAACTATGAAAATTGAAATAAATTGCTCTAAGCATAGAACATACCTAAAATTAACATGGTATTGGAGCTGAGGTGAAGACAAAGCCCAAGCAAGAGTGAAAGAGAAATCACCGAAGACAGTTGGGAAAGACAAGAGGATCAGTGGATTCCTTATCCCTCTTCAAATTCACCTAGGGTGAAGTCAAAGCAGAGAATATTATCAAAATGGCACATCGGAAGCTTTTGATGGCCTACCTAAATATCACTTCATTGGGAAGTCCGGATCTAAGGGTGGAAGGAAAGGCAGATGCCTTGGTTGCAATAAGTTCGACCATTATGCGAAGGAGTGTCCGAATGGCAGGGACACATCTCTTGATGAAGATAACAATCATTCCATGGACATCTTCAATGATCCAAGGAATGACGGGTAATGCAGGTCATCAAGGAAACAACCGACTATTCAAAGAAAGCAAGGAACCACAGGTATGAAGAATCAAATGTTGTTTCTGATAAGATAAAGAAGTGTTATCTTGTATTGGCCCTCTCCTTCAGATTCTGTGGTAATTTGGCTTATTGATTGTAGTGCTTCAAGGCACTTCATCGGATAGAAGGGTGCTCTCTCTAATTTGGTAGAGATGGAAACAATCGTGAGATTATACTTGGAGTCGATGCCACCTATCCCGGAAAGGGTGTAGGGAATGTTACCCCTCAATTGAATGAAGGTAACTCGATTCATTTACATAATCTCTTTTGTGTACCTGTTCGCAAGAAGGACCTGGTGTCCATTTCAACAATGGAAGTCAAAGGTTACAGGTGGCATTCATCGATGGAAAGGTACGTGTTTGAAAATAGAATTTTCAAAGATGCTTTTACTCATGGGTTCAGGATTGGCAATTTGTATCAAGTTGCAAGATGGTCCATCGGGGACCATGTCAGTTGACACATCTCATCTATAGCATCGGAGGTCTACGGGTTTGGAACAACTCGAGGGGTTTGAGATTCATGATTAGGAATCTCATGTATGCAGATGGAAGAAAGCCCTCTATGGCTTGAAGCAAAACTCCCCGGGCGTAGTATGAGAGGATTGATAGTTGTCTAATGAAGCTGAGATTCACTAGGAGTGAAGCCGATCCAAACCATTGCTTGAAGGTTGTGGATGATAGACCTCTCATACCGGCGCCTTTTGGGGACGACCTCTTTTTGACAGTGCAAACCCTCTCATTTGCAAAAGTAAGAGGGAGTTGGATTCAGGATGTGGAATGGTAAACTGCAAGCCGGTGACTACCTCGAGGATCTTAACTTTTAGAAGTTATATGGTAGTGATGCGGGAACAGATTTGGGAAATGCCTCTGAATTTCATAAACTCATTCGTTGATGTTCTTGGTGAACTTCCGTCCGGACATATGATTTGCAGTTAGTATAATGAGCTCATATATGGTTGAGCCTCACTGGATTGGTGCCAAGAATCTTCTGAGATATCTTTTGGGCACAATCTCTCATGGATTGAGATACACTGCCGGAAATATGAAGCTACATGATTATTCGAATGATGACTAGGCAGAGAGTGTGGAGGATCGTAAGAGCACTTCTGAGTGTTGGTTCTCTTTGGATTCTGCTTCGATATCTTGGATGAGCAGGAAGCAGAAATCGGTTGCTATAAGCACCGCTGACACCAAATACATAGCTACGAGTATGATCTTGTGTGAAGCTGCCTGGTTGCGGGAGCTCTTCAGTGAGCTGTACACATGATGGATACCACCGTGATCCTCTATGACAACCCGGGGGGGATTCGATTATTATGGAATCCTGTATTCTATAATTGCTCCAATAGATAGACATCAGATGCTACCTTATCTGGGATATGGTACGTCGATGAGCGAGGAGGCTCCATCGCATTGAGACTAATTTATAGGTCGCAGACATTTTGTCAAAGCCCCGGGGAAAGGTCAAATCTGTGACTTTCCCGAATGACTTGGAGTTGTTGAGAGACCTTATAAGGGTCCTGCATGTTGCATGCATTGAGCTTTGGGAGCTCCCGGGGGCTTGGTGTACCACTGGAGCAACACGCGACCATAGGGTGACTCACCCTCCCCTAATGGTGCGTTGTGTACAGGGTGAATGGCTCAACGTTCCCCTGTGATACCCCGAGGCGACTTAGGGACGTGATGAATGGTTTTCCTGTCGAGGCATCCTACCCATGCAGTCTGGGACTCATGGGAAGTACCTCTCATTTGGCCATTGAGCAGGGAAATGGGGTTAGGGACCATAATAGTACTATCGATGGACACATCGTTGTATCTACCGTACTCCCTATGCTAGGCTAACCTCCATTGATTTGGGATCAGTATGAGTGGTTTGAGACACTCTCTTGTGATATTGATTTGGGATCAATAAAACTGACTTCAGGTCAGTAGAGAATGGTATGAGACATTCTTGATCAATTCTTCTTCTTCATGGTTCAGCAGAGCAGAGAAGAGCAGAGCTCAGCAGAGAATAGTAGTGTAGGGCACTGATGGCAGAGATAGTACAATCGGACATATGGATCAGCAGATGGAGTTCTCCCTAGTTGAGAGGGAGTGTTAAAATTAGCAACTAGGGCCAAACTCCATGTGGGTCATCTTATTTATGGCAACTGATATTTTTCTTGGATCCCTCTCATCGAGAGGTGTAGGGTTGATCTAAAGATCATCCGATTCCTATAAATATTCATGGAGTTATGAATTTATTTGTGTTATAAGGCAATTCGTTAAGGTCAGCCAGCGACCAAATAAACCCCGCATGTGCTCAACGTTTTAGTATAAAAGGAGATGACTTGAGAGTCATTTCTCACACACACTTCTATCTTGATTTCTCTCCACTTGTCTTGGGTTTTAGTGGAAGAGAAATCTAGGAGTGGAAGCCCTAGACGTTGGAGGAAAGAAGACTAAGGGAGCTTCCCTAGAGGAGATGCTTTAGCCCTAGACACTGTCAAAGAAGTCAAAAACGCTGTCAAGGAAGCATGCCCTAGCCGCAGTCTTGGAGGAATCTTATTGCAGTTTAAGAGAGGCCCTAACATTGTCCAAAATGAAGCCCTAAACGTAGTCTAAGAGCAGCTCTAAACACTGTCAAAAGGCAGCCCTAAATGCAGTCTAAGAGCAACCCTAAACGCTGTCTAAAGGACAACCCTAGACGTTGTATAAAGGCAGCCCTAACGTAGTCTAAAGGGAGCCCTAACGCTAACCTATGGTGCCCTAGATGTAGGCCTAATACGACTGAAAAGGTGGGCTGTAGGTGACCCTCAAATCAGGGACAACATGAGAGTTTGAGGACTCAAACATGCCCAGGGCAACAATGCTAATAAATGGGACAACTGGGCTACATGGTGCTGCTAAGACACATGGGACAGCAGCAAGGATGGCAAGGCTAAAGGGACAAGAACAAGGGGACAACAACAAGGTATAACATCACTGTTAGGGACAGCAGCTACACCTATATATCTAGGCAACAGTGGCAAGGGACAATTGTATAGTAAATGGGACACCAAAGGAATGCTAAGGCAAGCATGGCAAGCATGGACAACATGGAAAGCATGGTGTTGCAAGCACATAAGACATGTTGTGTGTCAACATGGTTCAGCGTACCACTTGGGACAGCTGTGTGGCAGCATGATCAACTTCAAAACAATGATGGGACAACAACATGTTAGGACACAACTATGATGGGACAGCAATGACATTGTGCAGCAGTGGCGCAATGTGATAGCAGTGACAACAAGGTGCAGCAAGTACATGGTGCAACAACAGTACTTGGGACAGCAATTATGCTTGGTGTAGCAAGTACATGGTGCAACAATAGTACTTGTTACAACAATGATGCTTGGTGTAGCAAGTTCATGGTACAGTCATGATTGGTGAAGCATGATGAGATGCAACATAGTGATGATGGGTGCAACATGGTGCAGCACGGTGAGGTTCAACATGATGACGAGATTCAACACAATGATAGGTGAAGGAGTCACCTTGGAGAATCATTTGAAGCAACATGTTTTCAACTGATCTCATGTATCATCTTCTTAGAGATGATCTATGCTTTTATTTGGATAAGTCAAAGTGTTGACTTCTGTTGTAAATGTACTATCTCTCTCTTTATCTCTGTTGAACTATTGAAGAACATATAAGAAGAATTGATCAAGGGTTTCCCCACATTGGGGTTTGTCCCTGGCTAGTGCCACATCTTGTGTCCTCTTGTCTTGGCTTGTCTTCTGCGATTTATGTTTATGTTCTATCTGCAGTTTACTTTAATGCTGATGTGATTGCTAATCTGGAAAAGGTATTGAGCTAACTATGAAAATTGAAATAAATTGCTATAAGCATTAAACATACCTAAAATTAACATGCTTCGATTAACTTCATCATGTATGTTGCATATCTTGGGTATCTCTTCGGTCTTTTGCTTTCTCTGAAAGTTTCTGTAGTTGCTCCATGCCCTTTGACATCTTCAAGTTTAGCTTTTAACCAATTTTGCATTTTCTTTGTTTCAAGAATGATTATAGGTTGAATAGGCTCACTTGGTCCTTCTTATTCTTGGTTTGTAGGTGTCTTGTCATGTTTCTATTCTTCTTGAAATAGAGGCACATCTTCTTCATCGGATTCGATTGGTATATCCTTGGATCTTTTGTAGGCATGGTTTTCATCAAATATAACATCCTTGCTAACTTCGATTTGTCTTCGTTCTTTGATGTATATTCTATAACATCCTTGCTAACTTCTTTCGCTTGTCTTTTGGAACATGAATGTATGCGGAACAGCCAAAGATTCAGAGATGGCCTACACCTGGCTTCTTCCCTATGAATGCTTCTTCCAGTGTCAAATTCTATGAGGACTTCTATTTTGTATGTATACTGCTTTCATGGCTGCTTCTCCCCATAGAAATTTTGGTAGATCTTTGATCAAATATCATAGTCCTTATGCATTCTTCAATGGTACTATTTTTCCTTTTTGCTACACCATTCTGTTCAGGGTTGTAGAGAACAATGAGCTCCCTCTTAGTACATGCTTCTTTACAATATGCTATAAGTTCTTTTCAAGTGTAGTCACCTCCATTGTCAGATCTCAAAGTCTTTATCTTTCTTTCAGTTAAGGTCTTTCTTTCGGTTAAGGTCCCAACTTCAGATCTAAATTCCTTGAACTTTTCAAATACTTCGTCCTTTGTCTTGAGAAGATAGAGCCATGTCTTTCTAGAGTGATCATCAATGAAGGTCACATAGTAAATATGGCCTCCAAGAGATTTATTAGACATGGGCCCACAAACATCAGAATGAATGAGGTATAATATCTCCTTAGAGCTTGTGTCATTTCTTGTAAAAGGTTTCCTAGTATTCTTTACGAAAGCACATCCATTGCATACTCCTTCATGGTCTTCCTTGATGTTGGGGATGCCCTTTACCATTTGACTAAGAGAGGGCATTATCTTGTAATGAATATTCCCATATCTTCTATGCTAGTTCAATAGGATTGATCTCCATGTGAACTAGGGTTGAGGAGATGGTGTTATAACTCTATATAGATTCTTTCTTCACGAATTCTAATAACCTTTGCCTTTTCAACACTTGAATCATTTCCCCAAACCAAAACTTTACCATCTAAAAAAGCAACCCTATCTCCTCTATCTTCTAAACAAGAAATGGAAAGCAACTTCTTTTTCAAACCTGGGACATAGAGGATGTTTTTGAGGTGTATCTTTGCTCCACTTTCTAGCTTCAATGATGAGATCCAAGGCCTAGTCAAATGATGTAGGTCCAAGGCTCTTGACTGCATAGTTGTTGTTGTCTCCTAGCTCCACTGCATGTGATGATGATTCTCTTGATAGAGTATGAAGTTGTCCACTTTCTCCTGTCATATGTCTTAAGGCTCCACTATCAATGATCCATGCATTGTTATAAACAATTCTATTTGCAACTGCAACCAATAATCCTTCACTCTTGATCCTTTTAGATATACTGTAGATGATCCTTCCAATCCAAATTCCTGCAATTTTCATGATATTTAGTCCCAGCTTCAAATAACTTGTCATTGAGGGAGAGACCTCTTCTTGCAAGAGTTCTTTTCATTCCTTCAATTGATAGCCAACAAAGTGATCTTCAACTAGCCCTTCTTTCACCTTAACTCTGAAACCATGTTGAGAAATCAATACTTATAGGAATTAAGGTTTGATTCCTCTTTCTTGATAATTACCTATGATTTATGTTGGCTTATTTTACTTCTTTGTTAGTTTATCTTTCATAAAGCAATTACCAAATTAAATGTATATGAAGACCACAAGAACAAGAGAAGCAAGATGTAGGCACTCACCCAGGGAAAAACCCCTCCAAGTGGAAAACCCAGTTCAACTCTTCCACTAGTAGATTCAAATCAAGATGAGACAATCCAAGACCTTTAATACCTAGACAAAGACCTCCTCCAATCATGAAGTTGGCCCTTCCTTCCAATAGATGATCCCTACCAAAGTATCCAAGTATCAGCTTCTCAATTGCAACTTCAATCCATAATTTTGGTCCCCAACTACAAAATTTCGGCCCCTAGTTTCATAATTTTGGACCTAAAGTAGATTCATAAATTTCAGCCCCAACTACAGTCCCGTAACTTAGCTCGTGTGAGATATAGATACCCAAAAACTCAATCCTTGACTTCTACAACTTCGTCCTTCTCTCTCCTCAACTTCTCTTTTCTTTTCTGCCTCTTTCTCTTGCTCGAGTGTGTGTTACAAATGAGTCGATCTGCCTCTATATATACTCTTTTTGCTGGGTTGAATAGCCCTAATCCAGGCCCACTTCATGAGGACAAGGCCTACTTGATGTAGAGGTTACAAATGACTCTTTTGACCCAAAAATAATTATTTTTACATGATACAAAAGTCCAAGAAGGGTCTAAAGAAATTGACAATGACTCTATTGACTCATCACAAAACCTAGAAGCTTTCGATGGAGGCTTTGACCTAGAAAATGAATAAAAGAGCATGAAACCCATGCTTCAAAATAATTTTTGTTTTACAATAATTTTTGTTCTTTCTTTTCATCAAGTATAATTATGAAGATCGACACTAGTTACATTTTTCAACAATAGCTACATGTGGGCATAACTACTTCTTAGCTTCATAGCTATTTCATCAACTTTGCCACTTTATATGCCCGTTTTTTTAATATGGAAATTTTTGCCTTTTATTTTTGATGGTGCTATAACAGTGTCAATATGTCCCTTGTTTTCTCGTCTTGATTTGTTCAACTAGTGTCCTTGCTAGGGATTCAATGTCACCTTCTACCCTCCTAAGGGTAAGTCGTTAACATGACCATTGTAGGATAATAACCTATTTTGATAGCGTTGTTACCATTCTCACATCTTTTGCATCCTTCAACAAGTTGCAACATGAAGACACCTCTTTTTTTAAATATAAGTATAATATTTCTAACTATTCTTCCTTGGTTTTTATGCATTTCACTTATGCTTGCTTCTTAACAATATTCCTATCTATTTTGTTAAGCATATACCCCCTTCTTATGGATTTGACATGTTTTGGCCATGACTCTTTGGGTGTCACATTTCGTAAGGAAAGTTCATAGGTGGTGGTACATATATCCCAAGACATTGGTCACATTATTCGAGGCACAGTTGGGGAACTTTTGCATGCATGGGCATTCTTGTTACATGCCAGGTGCTCAACTAGTGACAATACCTCCCTTGTTTTTTTGTCTTGATTTTGTTCACCTCCTATCCTTGCTAAGTCGCTGACGTCACCTTCTCTCGTTAATGTAAAACGATAACATAGTCATTGTAGGATTGTATCTTATCTTGGTATTGAGATTACCATGTTCATATCTTTCGCATCCTTCAACAAGATCCAAGATCAAGACCTCTGTTTTGTTCAGTGAATTATAGTTATCGTAATTTTACCATTTTTCCTTGGCTTTTTGCATTTCATTTATGCTTCTTGCTTAACACTACCATTATCTAGCTTGTTCAGTATGGAACTCCCTTTTATGTATTCAACATGTTTTGTCTGGGGAATCATGCAAATGATTCAATGATTGGTCACGCGGCATCACATTTCATGGGGAATTTCATAGTTTTACATTATAGTGCACATATCCCAAAGTGTTGGCATTCCTATCTATCTTGTTAAGCATAGACAACCCTTCTTGTTGAAAAATGTGTAACTAGGTTCGATCTTCATAAATATGAAATGTACTTTTGATTCTTGTATATTGTAAAATGAAAGAAAAAATTTATTATTATTATTTTTGAGTATGGGTTTCTTGCTCAAGGTCTTTTATTTTATAGATCAAGCACCCATTGAGTGCTTCTAGGGTTTGTCGTAGGTCAAGAAGTCAAAAGAGTCATTGTCATAAGTTGAAGAGCCCATCGGGCAAATTGTAATTTGTAAAGAAAAGTATTTTTGTCATTAAAAGTGTCAAAATACCCTTCAAGGCCAAGCTGGCTTGGCCGCTGGCAAGTCGACCTAAAGTAAGGAGCTACGTCCACCTTGAGAACCCTATATAAAGGAGGAAATTCGACTTCCGTGGAACACATTCATCACTCACTCATTCAAGCAAAGGAGGAAGAAGAAGAAGGCAACGAGGAAGGAAGAAGATGAAGGAAACTTATCTTTTGGGCTATTTTTCTCTCACATGTGCAAAGGAAGGCTAGGGTTTTCTTCTGCAGGTTCGATATTGAAGAAGGAAGGAAAAGAAGTTCAACGAAGGTCACAATAAGCCATCCTCAAGCTCCAGAAGGAAGAGAAAGCCAAGTGAAGGTCCGAGGAAGCCTTGGGATGCCAAAAGAAGTTGACATGTGTTACTGCAACTGCTGCAGGAGGGCCGCAAATTTCAGATTGTAGTAGACGCCAAAATTCTGCCGCTGAAGGTCGAAGTTGTGCCACTGGAAGAGATTTGACTAGGTTTGACTTGGAAAAAGGAAGAACATCATCAGGAAGGGTTGGTCTTGGTCTTGGAGGGTATTGGTCTTGGTCTAGAGGTCCTAGAATTCATCAATTGAATAATCTATAAGAAGAGAAGAGATTTGAGGGTTTTCCTCTCAAGTGGAGAGGTTTTGGCCCTGGCTTGTAGCCTATATTCTTTGTTATTGTTTTTCTTGTTTTGGTAGCTGTTTGATGATACACAAACATAATAACAAGTAAAGAAGCTAAATAAGTAAGAAAAGTATAAAGACATCACAAGTAATTATCAATAAAAGAGAAATCACTCTAATCATTACCCTTTAGATTTCTAAGCACGGTATCAGAGCTAAGGTTGGCTATGGGCATTATGAAGATCTCTACTACATTGAAGAAGTTTCTAAAGAATTGTTCAAAAGTAGCAAGTCATCTCAAGAAATGTATAAAAAAAGCATGGAATCTCCTATTTACTCCAAAGAAGGAAGTGACCAAGACAAAGGATGAAGGACTCTTCTCTGCACTCACCGGCACATTTCAAGATGAGAACATTTGGGTGATCGACAGTGGAGCATCAAGACACATGACTAGTCATCACAAGAAACTAAATACATTGTCAAAAGGGATGTCTTCTTCCTTCGTAGAATTTGGTGATAAAAGAGCTGTCCTGTGAGAGGAATCAAATCAACCTCGATAGCGCTGGAAAATGGAGGCAATATTCATTTCAACAACATCGTATTTATTCCAGGTTTGCATAAGAATATACTTTCCACGTCAAGTCTAGAAGATAAAGGTGATAGAGTGGCTTTCATTGATGGAAAATTTGTAGTATGGGGTAAAAACTCAAGCATAGAAAATACTAGAGTGTTTGGGATTCGTGAAGGAAGACTTTATAGGTTGCTATCTCCCCTTGCTCAGGCCCTAGTTCACATTGAAATCAACCCATGTGAATTTTGGCATAGAAGATTCGGTCATCTCCATTTCAAGATCCTTCCAACTCTAAATTCAATAGTAAATGGAGTCCCCGAACTGAAAGAAGATCGCGAAGGTGTATGCAAGGGATGTGCATTGGGTAGGAACACCAATAGACCATTTGGAAGAAGTGCTTCATGGTCAAAATAAATCTTGGATCTTATTCATTTCGATGTCTGTGGTCTTATGACTCCTAAATCACTTGGAGGTCATCTATATTATGTCACATTTATAGACCATCATTCAAGGAAAACTTGGGTTTACTTAATGAAATCCAAGGATGAACTATTTACCAAATTTCAAGAATTCAAATTTGAAGTAGAGAACCTTACAAAAAGAAGAATCAAGATATTAAGATCCGATAATGGAGGAGAATATACATCCAAGGAAATCATTTCTTTTTGTAAGGAGTCTGGGATTAAGAAGAAGCTGATAGTCCCATATAATCTCGAACAAAATGGAGTTGCAGAACAAAAGAATCGATCCATTAAAGAAAGTGTAAAAGCAATGCTACATGATCAAGATTTACCAAATTTTTTGTGGGGTGAAGTGACAAAGACAACTGTATACATACAAAATCGAAGTCCCCACAGTTTCTAGATAACAAGACTCCTGAAGAAGTGTTCATTGGGAAGAAACCAACTGTAGATCATCTCCAAGTTTTTGGTTATCTTGTCTATATTCATATACCTAAGGACAAGGAAAGAAGTTGGATCCATCTGGCATGAAGGGAACATTTGTGGGCTACAGTAACTCTTCTAAGGCCTATAGGATCTATATTAAGGAAGGACACCGAATAGAAGTCAGTTGAGATGTGATATTTGATGAAAGTATTGCATTCAAGAAATCAAAGGATCCCCTTATGGACTCTGATGGTGGAGAACTTCCGGTATTCGAAGAAGAAGTTGCTAGGGAAGAAGAAGAATCAAACCATGAAGATGAAGGTCTCTGTGAACCTATACAACTTGTGGTAATTCCCGAAACTAGAAAAAGGCTTAATTGGTTGAAGTCTACACTTCTAGACACAAAAAGTCATGGAGCAACTCAAGGTGCATTCAGGGAAAGCAAAAAGGCGAAACGATATTCTAGGTATGCAACCTACATGACAAAACTAATTGAAGCAGAGCCGTCGACTTTTGAAGATGCTGTCAATGACCAAGAATGGAAGGATGCCATCAATGAAGAATATCAATCAATAATGAAGAATGGAGTGTGGGATATCGTACCTAGACCCGAGGACAAATCTGTGGTAACTTCCAAGTGGCTCTACAAGATCAAACATGTAGCAGATGGAATATTGATAAATATAAGGCAATATTTGTGGTTAGGGGCTTCTCTCAACAAGAAGGCATCAACTATGAAGAGACATTTGTGCCAACAATAAGGTATACAACTCTTTGTTCGTTGGTCTCTTTGGTAGCATCGAAGGAATGGAACATCCACCAAATGGATGTGAAGACAACATTCCTGAATGGAACAATTGATGAGGAAGTCTATATAGAACAACCCTTGGGATTTGAAGTTAAAGATAGAAAGGCATATGTCTGCAGATTGAAGAAGGCATTATATGGCCTCAAGAAAGCACCAAGGGCATGGTATGCTAGGATGGATGCATACCTATAGAGATTAGGCTTCACAAAGAGTTTTGTTGATCCAAACCTTTATATTAAGGTTGTGAAGGGAGAGTCGGTAATCATTCTTCTGTATGTGGATGATCTTCTCTTGACAAGTGTGGAAGGCCGAATTGAAGAATGTAAGAAGCAACTAGCAGCAAAATTTGACATGAAGGATCTAGGGCTAATTCACTACTATTTGGAACTGGAAGTTTGGGAAGGACTTGATAAGATCTATCTAGGTCAAGGAAAGTATGTGATCAAGATGTTGAAGAGGTTTGACATGATAGATTGCAAACAAATGACGATTCCGATGATCACAAACTTGAAAAGACTAAGGAGTTCTGAATCGATCACAGTGGATCCTTCCATGTATAGACAATTGATTGGCTCACTAATGTACTTGGTGAATACTCGACAAGACATATGTTTTGTAGTAAATGTTCTCTGTCAATTCCAAGTGGATACAAAGCATGATCATTGGATAGCAACAAAACATATACTGAGATATCTTCAAGGAACCATCCATTATTGCCTTAAATATGATAGGAGGAATCATGTCCACTTGATTGGATATACAAATTTTGACTGGGGAGGCAGTGGGTAGGATGGAAGAAACACTACAAGAGGATGTTTCAGTTTGGGATCCTCCATGATCTCATGGATGAGCAAAAAGAAAGATACAATTGCTTTGAGTAGTGTTGAGGTTGAGTATATTGCAGCTTGTGAAGTAAGCAGAGTAGCGGTTTGGTTGAGGAAACTGCTATCCGACCTATTTGAATGACGATGGACCCTACAGTGATACATTGTGATAACACTAGTTGTCTATAGATTGTCTGAAGACCCAATGTTTCATGGAAAGGAAAAACATATCAACAACAAGTATTACTATATTCAGAAGCTAGTACAAGATGGTGTGCTGCAACTACAATATATCTCCACCAATGAGCAGGTCGCTGACATATTGACAAAATCTCTTCCTAATAAGAAGCTTGTGTATTTGAGGGACACGCTTGGTTTGGTTGATGTATCCTCCCTGGTTGAGAGGGAGAGATAGGCACATCATTCTTGTCCTCACTTAGGAAGATAGAATGGAGGATTGGGTAAGCATCTGACATCCGATACTCTTTCAGGATGAGGTAGGGGATCCAAGATAAGAGTAGTCGTGGACTGATATTCTTTGAGGACTATGCAAGATAAGAATAGTCCAAGGAAGGTCATACTCTGTGAACACATGGGTGGGGTATGTACCTTGAGAGACTATGATGATGGTATCTATACATCATTGGTCTTGCCAACTTTGTGCTCTGATCTTGTGGAGAGACACAACGGTTAGTTAAGGCCTTGCTATATGACAATGCTGGTTGATATGACGCTATACAGATGGGTTTCCAATCCGACTCTTCTTACGAGATCTCTTCAGATTGAGAATGTCCATGTACCATTTATGAATACCTCCCTAGTTAAGAGGGAGTGTTGAAAAATGTGTAACTAGGTTTGGTCTTCATAAATATGAAATGTACTTTTGATTCTTGTATATTGTAAAATGAAAGAAAAAAATTATTACTATTATTTGTGAGCATGGGTTTCATGCTCAAGGTCTTTTATTTTATAGGTCAAGTACCCATTGAGTGCTTCTAGGGGTTGTCCTAGGTCAAGAATTCAAAAGAGTCATTGTCATAAGTTGAAGACCCCATCGGGCACATTGTAGATTGTAAAGAAAATTATTTTTGTCATTAAAAGTGTCAAAATACCCTTTAAGGCCAAGTCACCCTCACAGCTAGCAAGTTGGCCTAAAGTAAGGAGCTACATCCATCTTGAGAAACCTATATAAAGGAGGAGGAAACTCGACTTCCTTGGAACACATTCATCACTCACTCATCCAAATAGAGGGGGAAGAAGAAGAAGGCAGCGAACAAGGAAGAAGACGAAGGAAACTTATCTTTTGGGCTACTTCTCTCTCACACGTAGAAAGGAAGGCTAGGGTTTTTGAAACTGGGCTAGGGTTGTCTTTTGTAGGTTTGATCTTGAAGAAGGAAGGAAAAGAAGGTCAACGAATGTCATAATAAGCCACCTCATGCTCGAGAAGGAAGAGAAAGCCAAGAGAAGTTTTGAGGAAGCCTTGGGAGGCCAGAAGAAGCTCACACGTGTTACTACGACTTTTGCAGGAGGGCCGGCAATTTAAGACCTGCAGTAGAGGCTGAAATTCTGTAGCTGATGGTGGAAGTTGTGGTATTGGAAGAGATTTGACTGTGTTTGACTTTGGAAAAGGAAGCACATCATCAGGAAGGGTTGGACTTGGTCTTGGAAGGTATTGGTCTTGGTTTAGAGGTATTGGAATTCGGCAATTGAATAATCTATAAGAAGAGAAGAGATTCGAGGGCTTTCCTCTCAAGTGGAGAGGTTTTGGCCTTGGCTTGTAGCCTATATTTTGTGTTATTGTTTTTCTTGTTTTGGTAGTTGTTTGATGATACACAAACATAATAATAATTAAAGAAGCTAAATAAGTAAGAAAAGTAAAAAGACATCACAAGAAGTTATCAATAGAACAGAAATCACTCTAATGATTGCCCTTTATATTTGTCAACACCTCTTATGTATTCAATACATTTGTGTAGGGACTCTTGGGGATGACACTATGATTATCTCTGTGGTGTCACATTTCGTAGGCATTTTCATATTTCTCATTGTAGTACACATATCCCAAGGCATTGGTCACATTTTTCGAAGCATATTTGCACAACTTTTTCATGCATGGGCTTCCTCTTGACATTTCAAGTGCTCAAGTAGTGTCAATACCTTCCTTGTTTTTTCCTCTTGATTTTGTTCACCTCGTGTCCCTGTTAAGTAATTGGTATCACCTTCTCTCCTAGATGTAAAACTATAACATGATCATTGCAGGATTATAACTTATTTTGGTATTGAGATTATCATTATACATCTTTTACATCCTTCAACAAGCATCCTGCATTTCATTTATGTTTCTTGCTTAACACTACTCTTATCGAGCTTGTTAGGCATGGACCTGTTTTGGCTTGGGACAATGGGAGATGATTCTATGCTTATTCATGTGGCATCACATTTCATGGGTCAATTTCATAGTTGACGTGGTAGTACACATATGCCATGACATTGGTTACATCATTCAAGGCCCATTTAGGCAACTTTTGCATGCATGGGCATCCTCTTGACTTTCCATGTTGAATATACTTGAAAGACCACCTATTTCATCATATTTCTAGCTATTTTGCACTAGAATAGAGCTCCAAACCCTTTGTGGACACACCTACTTGCTGTTTGTGAACACGTGGCTTCATTGTTTTTGACTCAGAGAGGGTCATTTCATAATTTTAGGAGCTCACTTGCTTGATTTTTAGGATATATTGTTATGTTTGAAACCCCTCCTTGGACATATGAGATATTTGGAGGATCTTTCAACTTATTTGGCCCTTTTCACTTGACGTGTGTGGACCTCCCAATGTCAAGACCCAGGCTTAGGCGCTCAAACGTGCTCGAGTTAGGCCGAGTCAAGTTTGGTGGAAGGACTTGCACGACATGAAGAGTGCACTGGAGACGAGTTTAGTGGAACGACTTTGGTGAGATAGGCACATGAAGAGCGCGCCCAAGATGAGTTCGGTGAGACAGGCACATGAAGGCACACTCGATAGAGGACAAGGTGCGCCCAGTCGAAGACAAAGTGCGACCAGCCGAGACACGCCCTTCTGATTTTCGAAGGCACACGATTGAGGAACGACGTGAAGAGGAGTATATTATAGAGAAGTATGGAGTGTTCATACCAGGTGGGGGTGGATTCTTCTCGAAGATGAGGAGAGATGACCTTCTGATGTGGAAATGAAAGTCGTATGACTTCCCCATACCACCATCTTTTTGAAGCTCACTAAGGAGATGTGTTCTTGTGGAGTTGATGCCATGGTTAGATTAACTATCTGGATAGTCGATTGCATGGGGGGATCCAACACATGTCATTTTTACAGGTTGCGATACATGCATATACATGGGATATATGTCAGAGATGAGATTATTTGGTAATGATGAAGACAGTTGATGCAAAGGTTGTTCATGATGAGGATAGTCTTCAGGATTCGATTAAGCAGTTTGTCGCGGGGTGTGTTGTCGAGGAAGTCTAACGATTTCGATGTGGGGGAGGATGTCAAGTCTTTAGGTTAGGCACCTGAGCATGCCAGTGTTAGGCCGAGTCGAGTTCAGTGGAACAACTTGGTTGGCACGAAGAAATTTCCCGAGACGAGTTCGATGGAAAGACTATAGTGAGACGAGTGCACGAAAAAAACACTTGAGATGAGTTTGGTGGAGTGATTGGAACAAATTGGAGAGACGACATGATGAGGGTGCCTAGCCGAGGAGCACCTAACTGAAGACAAGGCGTGCCCAGTCGAGATGAGCTCGACTGAAGACAAGGCGTGCCTAGCTGAGACGTGCCTGCTCGAGTTGTGAAGGTACACGACCAAGGATGAGACACAAGGGCACAACACTGAAAGTGAATTGAAGAAAAGTTTGTATGCAACAAATTATGCAACTTAATTTCAAGTTTATGGTCGGCTCGAACGAAGGAAAGTCGACTCGATTGCCCAACGAACATGTCCCTTGGAAGGGACACGAATGTTCAAGGAGGGTGACGCATATATATATATATATATATATATATATATATATATATATATAAGGAAAGTCGACTCGATTGCCCAACTAACATGTCCCTTGGAAGGGACACGAATGTTCAAGGAGGGTGACGCATATATATATATATATATATATATATATATATATATATATATATATATATATATATATATATATATATAAGATGAGAGGAGAGGAGTTAGAAGATCAATTAACCAAATATCAACATGTCATCGCAAGAAAAGAAGGAGAAAATGAAGGAAGAAGAGAATTGGGTCTCACGAAGGAGAGCATTCTCTAAAGAAAGCTGCAGATGGAAGTTGTGCAAGCTTGTGGAACGAAGTATTGCCGAGGGTGGTACACCAAGGGGTATTTGTGTATTGAGGTTGTGTGCAGGTTGAAGGGCTGCAATATGGTTATTTATTGGGTTTGGTTGTGGGTTGCTAGTTGAAGGGTTGTAACTTGGTTATTGTATATTTGTGTTAGTGAAGGGTTGTGGTAGAAAACTGTTTGGAGTTCGGCCTTATAGAATTGAAGTCTGCTATAAACCAAAGTTTTGTGTATTGAAGTTTTATAGTCAAAGAGCAGTTGGGAAATCGTTTTGGGAGCTCCCGCTCTTGTTTATTGAAGTGTTATTTTTGTACATGATTCGTGGTTTTTATGAATGAATGTGATTATTGTTGAACTTGAGTTAATTGAAGTAAACTATAATTGAAGTTAAGTTTTGAAATGGATATTGTAGATCGATTTGATTGAACACTAATTTCCCAAGTATACGATATCGGTCTCGGTATAGGGTACATGGGCTAGAGGCATAGTGCGAGGATTAGTAAACTCAAGTTGGTTTCTAGATTAAGCGAGGATTAGTAAACACAAGTTGGTTTCTAGATTAAGGAGAAAGCGCGTTAGTGCCACACAACTAAGGGGACTCAGGAAGCTCTTAACTCAGAGGTGCCCCTAGGGGGCATGCCAGCCACATTTTGAGGCTAGATATTGGCTTGCTCGAGGGAAGCTATTTCTAGGAGGGAAACCTCACCATGCTTTGAGGCTTCTACAATGCCTTTGGGAGGGATTTAGGGCCTCTTGATCCTAAAAGAATTTATCCTTTAGGGGATGACCCTTTATCTTTGATGGTTTTGTTTCCATTTGGCATACCTTGCTTATTTTTTTAGTTTTCTTTACCTTGTGGATGACAAGTGACTTTCTTGTAAGTTTTCTAGGCCAAGGAGTTGGTGTTGCCTTTGCCTCTACTTGAACCAACCCAAAAATATTATCAGTGGAGGTATATAGCTTTCTTGGACAATGAGATTACCATGTTTGAATTTTTAGCATGCAATTGTAGTCTCCCACTTTTGAATCATTCATGGCAATGGCCAGAATTAGTCTTTTACATTTTTTACCTTTTTGCCTCTCTCTGTATTTTCTTGTTTTCTGAACTCTATTATTGGTCATGTCACTAGTGATTGATTCCCTCTAAGTCATTTCCATGACTAGGGCACAATTTGAGATACTTCTTCCTAGATGGTTCTAGTCAACATGCTCCTTCCTCTTTGTTACTTCCATGTAACGCTGGTTTTGGTTGTTGCATCCTGTCGACTGCAACTATGGGATTGCTTAATCATTTATCTAACACATCATTCCTCCAATAATTTGTTCCTTGACTTAGCTAGTACCACCCTAGTGCCGTAACCAAATTTTCTCTCTTTCTATATCTACCTTTTTATATTGTTTTCGTTCTTCTTTTCTCATTCTCTCATGTTAGATATTTTTTTTCTTCACTAGTATGTCACTAGATCATCACAACTCTCACCTTTGCTTGTTTTGTGCTAGCATTGTCTCATGTAGCCTTTGCTTTTGTCTCTCGAATGTCACTTCTTCTCACGCTAGAGCTACCATGGTGATCAAATTTCGAAATCTTGCCTTCTTTGGTGCTTGACTAGTCTTCGTATCTCTTGCACCCTAGGTATCTACACATGGGCATCGCTATCTCATAGTTTCATGGCTATTTCATGAACTTTTCCACTTTATATGTCCTTTATTTCCATCTATTTAACAATTGAGGAGGTCGTTTGGATGATTATGAGGATATATTCCTACCTTGGAGACCCCTCTCTTGGACTTATGAACAATTTTGGAGGAGTTGTCCACCTATTTAGCCCCTTTTCACTTCACACATGTGGACATATGAACTTCTAGGGCCAGACATTGGCTTGCTTGAGGGAATTTGTTTCTACAAGAACAACCTTACCATGTTCTGGGGCTTTAAAACTTGCCTTTGGTGCTTCACTAGTGTTTGTATCTCTTGCACCCTAGCTAGATACATGTGGGAATAGTTATCTTTTAGATTTATAGCTATTTCATCAACTTTACTCTGCCTTTTCTTTTTTATTATGCTAAAGCAATGTTAATACTTCCATTGTTTTCTCGTCTTGATTTTCTTCACCTTATGTCGTTGTTAAAGGGTTGATGTCACCTTCTCTCCTCCTAAAGGCAAAACTCTAACATGATCATTGTAGGATTATAACCTATTTTTGTAGCGATGTTACCATTCTTACATCATTCACATCCTTCAACAAGCTGCAACATCAACACACCTCTTTTGTTAAATATAAGTATAATAATTCTTACTATTCTTCCTTAGTTTTTATGCATTTCACTTATTCTTTATTTTTAACACCATTCATGTCTATTTTGCTAAGCATAGACCCCCCTCTTATGGATTTGACATGTTTTGGTCAAGGACTCTTTGGGATGACTCTATGATTGTTCATGTGGTGTCACATTTCGTAAGGCAATTTTATAGGTGGTAGTACACATATGCCGAGGCACATTTGGGCAAATTTTACATGCGTGGGCATCCTCCTTACATGCCAGGTGCTCAACTAGTGTCAATACCTCCCGTGTTTTTCGTCTTGATTTGTTCACCTCCTGTCCCTACTAAGTACCTGATGTCACCTTCTCTACTAGAGGTAATAATATATCATAGTCATTGCAAGCTTTTAACTTATTTTGTTTTTGAGATTACAATGTTCGCATCTATCACATCCTTCAACATGCTCCAACATCAAGACATATGTTTTGTTCAATGAATTATAAGTATTGAAATTGTAACTATTCTTCCTTGGCTTTTTGCATTACATTTATGCTTCTTGCTTAACACTACTCTTATCTAGCTTGTTCAGTAGCGAACCTCCTTTATGTATTCAACACATTTTTTCTTGGGAATCTTGGAGATGATTCTAGGTTTCTTTACGTGGCATCACATTTCATGGGGTAGTTTCATATTTGACATGATAGTACACATATCCCAAGGCGTTGGTCACATCATTCAAGACCCATTTGGGAAACTTTTTCATGCGTGCACATCCTGTTGTCATTCCACATTGAATATCCTTGAATTCCCTCCTATTTCATCATCTTTTTATCTATTTCACATTGGAATAAAGCTCCAATCCCTTTGGAGGACACATCTACTTGCTATTGGAGAACATGTGGCTTCATTATTTTTGACTTGGAGAGGGTCATTTCATCATTTGTGGAGGTCACTTGCATGATTTTGAGGATATATTCTTACGTTTGAAATCTCTCCTTGGATTTATGAGTTGTTTTGGAGGAGATTTCAACCTATTTGGCCCTTTTGACTTCACATGTGTGGACCTTCCACAATTTGAGGCTAGACATTGGTTTTCTTGAGGTAAGTTTTTTTTAGGAGGGGGACCTCACCATATTAGGAGTCTTAAACCATGCCTTCGATATGGACGTTGAACCAATTGATTCTAAACAAATTCATATTTTTGGGAATGGCCTGCTATCTTCGATGGTTTTTTACACATTGGGCATACCTTGCATATTGTCTTAGTCTCCTTTACCTTGTGGATGATAAATCACTTTCTTGGAAGTTTTCTAGGCTAGATCTAGGAGGATGATTTAGGTTAAACATTAGTTTTTGTAGGTTACATATGAGTTTCCTGCCATAGAAATCCTAAACTTTTAGGTGGTTTGGAGTAATTTCGACTTGGAAAATCATTTTTCTTGTAAAATTTATCTTACATTTGGATTCTATTAGATGTGTTCTATTCCAAATGTTTCTGAAAGTACACGTTCCATTACTTCTACATTTACTTATGCCTTTAACCCTTGAAATCACCCATAAAAAATTGTTTAGGTTGCTAAAACATGCAATTGTTTTTTACTTTTTTTATTGCTATAATTTCTTAATTTTTCAAGGATGTTTTACAACATGATTTAGTAGATTTAAGATTATAATTGTTTTGGAATAATTTCTCATTGGATAATCATGTAATGAACTATCTAAAATAGTATCTAATTTAAATCTGAATTTAATTTGAGTGATGGCCATACTTCATAGCACACACATCATAATAAATTGATGGTCGTTTGGGTAGTAACATAGGTGACTGTAGATTTTGTTTGGCTTGCCCATGGGATCCTACCTTCTACCTAGTAAAACTCCTTTATGTTGGACTTATCCTTCATTGAAAAGAGGGAAGTAGTTCCTTAGGTGAGAATGGTAACATTTCAGTGTTAGACTCGTACTTGTACCTTTGTGAGGGCTTTGCATTCGGATGTAAGATTCTGTGATGACAATTATCTTACGATATCCATCTTTTGTTATGTTTCATAAGCTAGCTATTATTCTATCTCCATTCTACTTAGGCTTGTTGCTCTTGTCCTATTTCTGTACTCACATATGATAGTTTAATTGATGTATTAATATTCTAGTCATTAAACTTGGTCGTCTCCTCTCCAATTATTCACAAATTGACGTACATATTTTCTTCTTATAGTTTATTTTTCTTTGGCTCTATTTGTTCTCTCATCATCTGTTTTATCTATTTTCGGGGTGTGCAAGGTGTGTTGGTGTTACAATGTGTTACCTTTGTGGCAGTTTCTGTAACATTGAGTCTCCCTTGCTCTTTTTAGCTCCATGCTAGCATTGTTGCTTCTTTCCTTTGTTGGTGCTTCAACAAAATAACTGCTTCTTTTGCTTTCTTCTCTCACCTTCTGTCACTTTCCTTTTATATGTTGTTGGTGTTGCCTTTGCCTCTACTTGAGCCAAGCCAAAAGTATTATCAATGGAGGTATATAGCTTTCTTAGACAATGAGATTACCATGTTCGAGTTTTTAGGATGCAATAGTAGTCTCCCATCGGTGTATCATTCATGGTATTGGTAGGAATTAATATTTTCCATTTTTTTTATGCCTCTCTTTCTATATATTTTCTCATTTTTTGGTCATCGTAGTAGTGTTAGATTCAATGTTACTTGGGAGCGGGAGCCGGAGCGGGGAGCGGGAGCGGAAGCGGGAGCGGGAGCGACCATTTTCAGAAGCTCCCGGTTTGGGAACGAATCCGGGAGCGATTTTTTAAAAATATATATATATTTTATATTTTTTAATTTTTGATACATATATGTCAACAAAAACATGTAGAATGATGAAATAGACATAAAAAACATAAAAAAACATAAATTGATCATTGAACCATATCACATCAATCATCTAGAAATTATAATCATCATCAACCATGTCCACAAGTTAGTAAAATACATATTACAACTACAACATATTGAGTCTTATAAATCATGATTCATCAAATTCAATATTAAAGTTTCAACTTCAAGCTTTCAGAATTGAAAATTCAATAACATTTATCATCATTGATCACCAAAGTTGTACTTGTAAGCCAAGTTTAACCATTACAAGAAGTAATATCGAAGATATTTCTAAGTCCTAACTTCTAACTGTTAACATGATATGAAATGTTAAAAATTTATAAAATGAAACATGAATAATGAGATGAAATGAAACAACTTTAGTCTTTCACAAAGCATCATATTCATAATTCACAATCATTACCAATGAGTTATAATTGCCAAGGCCCAACTTCAAACTTCAAATTTTCATTGTCACAGTGATATAATGTTTACAAAAAATATCATAATGTCATAATGATATGAAAGAGTCAAGAGTCAAGAGTCAAGGACTCAAAACTCAACAGTTATGAAAACTAAAGTCTAATAGAAACTAAAAAAGACAAGTAAACTGTAAATCTACAAGTGGCCCTTGCCACGAGAGTCTCCAGGAGTATAAGCAGGTCGTGGTGGTCTTCTAGGAGTCTCCCGCACAGACCGACGACCAGAACTAGAGCCTCCACGCGAGGGTGTCGATGGAGGTGGCGACAGCAATGGAACAAGACTCGGGCCCCGAGCACTGCTACTGGATGGTGGAGGTGGAGGTGGCATGGCTGCTGCAGCTGCTTCATTTTCATCCCTTACAAGCTCCTCTTCTAGTTCTTCAATATGTACAATGCCATCCTCCAAATTGTCGTCCTCAGGGTGATTGTCCCAAATTTTATATGTGGGATCTTCATTAGCCCGATCACAGTAATGGCTCAACAACCTCAAGTTGTAGTGCACATAAACCAAGCTTTCTGCTCGGTTTTCGTTGAGTCTGTTTCTTTTCACATTATGTATATAACTGTAGGTGCTCCAACACCTCTCTGCAGAAGAAGAATTTACAACCTGTGAAAGAACTTTTTTTGCCAATTTTGGCAAAAGTCCGTGGCCGCCATATGTTTCCCACCATGTGAGAGAATCAAATTTATCTTTGTCGTCCACTGCATGGAAGTTACCATACAAACCAGTGCCACTGAAGTATCTGCCTATTTCAAGGCGCACAACTGCACATTCCTCCCTGTTAGGCACCAACTTTTCTAATGCTTCCAGATATCCTTTAGTTACCTCTTGATCTAAATGGCGTTTGGTCCTAACCCCACCCCTGCTGCAGGTTGGCCCAACCAAGATGTAGAGTAGTATTTTGGCGTAAGGATATATGCCAAGCAATGTAGTGGAAGGTTAAGCCTATTCCACCGTTCACACACACAATCATGAATCAGTTTGTACAAGTTGGGATCTTTATTATGAACAATGTCTTTTATTTCCCCCAACATGGTATCCATTTGCTCATACACCTCGCCAATCACTGGTTTGTCTGTATCTGCAAATCGAATCATGTGATAAATTGGCTTTGGTGAAATCCAATACCTGCCTCACAGTTGTCCAAAACTGCTCATCAAGAGCGGCCTCCTCCACCGTTTCAAAACCTGCCATGTCAGCTACATTTGTAGCCCTTTCCTTTAACACCTGCCAATGTGGACTTGATACCATGCTAGATAATGCCTCTCTTACCTTCAAAAGGCGCCTGAAGGTGAGGTAATAGCTACCAAATCTAGTCCTCGCAATCTTCAGCAACTCCAATCTCGAGTGACTGCGGAAAAGGCCATGGGTATTGCTATGATTTGTAATAAATTTTATCATTTGTTTTCCTTTCTTGTACAAATCACCAATCCATTGGTATTGTTCATTTTTGTTTTTGACAATATCATGCAACAGAAGGTTCAATGTGTGAACCAAACATCCAGACCAAAATATGTTCGGGTATTTATCCTCAATAATTTCTCCCGCTGCCTTACAATTAGGAGCATTATCAGTGATGACTTGGATGACATTGTATGGGCCAATACGCTCAATTGTTTCAAGTAATGCTTCTGCAATGTTGATAGCGGTCTTGAACTTGTCTGAGTAATCATGTGCAGCTAGAAAGATGGGACCACTATGTCAGGCGGAAAGAGTCGATAGTGCGGACACAACCAACCTCCCTAGGAGCCTAAGACTCTCTAGTGACAAACAAGACAAACAAGAGCAATCCTTCTCTAAACATGCATTTACCATACAGGAAATCAAGTGTTTAGATCCTACCTGTAGTCCAACGCTGTTGTAGCAGTCCAGCCTCGCTGATCCGGATGAGCTCCTCCTTCACTTCGAAACCTGCATTCACTAACAATCAAACGATTAAATAGCACTTGATAATCTCATAAAATAAAACATATTTAACATGTAGACCAAGGAGTACATGAAACAACTCATAAATAACAAGTTATTGAGAAGAATGGACTCATTTGCATTAATAGGAAACAAAAGGAACAATTACAACCTGAGCCTTGGTGTTGTGCAAGTCCCTCCCAGGGTCCATCAAGAGTTCTCCTTTACTTTGACAAAGCTCACCCACTTCCAAATAGAACAAGCAAAGATGGTAATCTCTCCTCACAAGCTTCTAAATGGGAGTCCTAATTCCAGCAGCATCTACCCTTAGAAATGTTTAGCTTTCAACCTCCTCTCCTTCTGGCCCAATGCCTGTATTTATAGTGCTCAAGAGGAAGTTAATCAGGTCCACCATCAATGGGATAATCCCCTTTTTGGATGGGATAGCTCCCTTATTGATGGGATAAGTTCCTCTTTGGTAGGGATACATGAACCATCTGGAGGTGCTTCATACATGTCAAACATACTTCTAGAAGCCTCTAGAAATGACCACAAGTAACTTTTTTGGAGTGAAACTTGCGCCTTTTGACCTTTACAGGGGTACGCACCTACCCCTTTACATACAGAGTGTACAAGTACTCAGTTTTTGTGAACATTAGGTGCGTATACGCAGGTAAGGCCGAGAGAATCTGCGTACCCAGAGATAAACACATTTACTAAGACTTTCTCTCTTTTTGGAGTTTGACATGGAGAGCAGAGGCATAAGACTTGCCCAGGAGGATAGCATGACTGTTGATAGAGCCATACTAACTGTAAATAGTCATGGTGACATTTTTTAGTGTAACACCCCTTTTACATTTGTCCATCCATCAGATACAATGGACACCCCATTGTCAGTCCAAGAACTTGTCATTTTATTCAAAGAATGTCATATTTTTGCTTTTTCATGATCAAGGCCAACAATTCTTGCCTTGTCATACCCAGGGCTCTTGTATCCTTTAGGGGCATCATTTATGGCAGAAACCATTTCCTGCCAATAAGGTGAGCGTAGAACATTGAATGGTATCCCACATGCATAGAGGAACCTGTAAACTTTTGAATCCACATCATTCCTACACCCCTCATCAAGGAAATCTGATATGGTTCTACGCCTTAAAGATGATGACCCTGTGCCTCCATGTCCATATCCACTGCCTTGGGAGGATGCTGAAGGAGTTCTTTGTGATTGTGAGCTTGGTTCAAAGAAACCCCTTGATCTTTTTGTTCTGTATTGGGCGTCCTCCTCTTCCTTTATGTATTTGGCTCTATCTGCTGTTGACACCGCTGCACAAGTTTTGATTCCTATTTGTTTCTCTCCATCCCATGGCCTTTTCCCGCAGAGGTGTCTTCTAGCACGGGTGTATGAGCCTGTGTAATCAGTGTTGCAATGGGGGCAATGAAATTTAGTGGTTCCACCCCCTCTCCCTGTTTCAGCCCTGTGAACATATTTCTATAATGGAGTTTGGTCTTGTTTAGTTTTTTGAGGGTCATGTTCACCCTCCTCCACCTCCTCCTCACTGGGGTTTTCACCTATTTGACTTCCTCCGGCTTCTTCATCCACCTCTTCAGTTTGAGGCCCCCTCCGTTTCCTACTCTCCACCACCATAATAACCATAAAAGGGACCAGGAAGAGGAAAATGCCAATAAATATCCCCAGGTCCATGGTGTTTGATGTTTGTAGGGTTTTGAGTCTTGAATCTGCAAATTAATTTAGTTTATTGGGATTAATTCATTTAATTTATTAATTTAATTTAAATACATGATTTTTAAACAGTTAAACTCAAACAACTAAATTAAATCAACTAAATTAACTACCTAACCAGCTAAACTAACTAGATTACTAAGTTACTTACCTCTGCAGGCTTGCTCCTCGCTCCAATGCTTTTGCTCCAGCTCCAAATTGCTCAATGAAGTGATAATGAAAGTTTTTTTGGCCCATTGGCCTTATAAAACAAAAAAAAAATTCAAAATTTTTTATTATTTTCGGGTCCGGCGGATTTTTTTTCCGCCGAACCGCTCCCGGCCCGGCCCGATTCGCTCCCGGAGCGTTTTTTAATGCCCGGGAGCGATCAGGGAGCGATCGCTCCCCGATCGCTCCCGGGCATTAAAAAACGCTCCGGGAGCGCGGGAGCGATCGCTCCCGGGCATTAAAAAACGCTCCGGGAGCGCGGGAGCGATCGCTCCCTGAGTCGCTCCCTAACAGACCAGGGAGCGTAAATTTTTTTACGGGAGCGATTTTGGGAGCGCGCTCCCGAGCCGCTCCCGCCCGGAGCGCGCTTTGGAAGCGGGTTCGAAGGGGGGGGCGCTCCCCCGCAACACTGATATATATATATATATATATATATATATATATATATATTAAAAATTAGATATTATCATATTTCTTACACAAATTTTAATTAATGATACAAATTTATTGATTTCAAACATAGATCTTCATCTATAGCTATTAGCATGCATAGTACATACAAAATTCAAATAAATGTCAGTGGTACTGGTCACATAAATGATAAATCTATTAAAAATTTAAATCATGATTCATAATTCATAACTGAAAGACAACTTACAACTACAAGATAGTAAGATAAACACACTGACAACTGTAGTTTTCTCATTAAGTCATCAAATCAAAATGTGTTACATAGGTAGTGTTGGTGCAATGCCAATGGCAAATAGAAATAGCAAATATAAAACAACTACAAGTATACAAGCCTCAAGGCATCAATCAGCATCAGAATCAACATCACTGTCCCGACTCCCCATCATCATGGTCCCCACTGCTCTCCTCTGCATCCTCCTCCTCCCCTGTATCCATAGTCGCCTTTGCATCTGCTGGTATGGAGGATGACCCCTCTAAGTCATCAAATCTAACAGGCTCTAGCACTGGATCATCGAGATCCATGTTGGCCAATGCCAACTCAACAATGGTGTCCAGACCCATATCATCAGGAACAGTGTTACTTGGGAGCGGGAGCGAAAGCAGGGAGCGGGAGTGAAAACGGCAGCGGGAGCGACATATTCAGAAGCTCTTGGTTTGGTGCTCTTGATTAAATACGAGTTCCATACCCTAATACATGACAAAATTCAATGGAAACATTGCAATCCCCCAATCCTAAAATCCTGAAAAACTGATAAGTCTGCTGGATTTTGAATGAAATCTAAAATTCTGCTTTCTCCATATGAAATCCAATGAGGCCGGAACCACTCTCAAACATCCTGAGTCATTTCATGGTAATGTTAAAAATTTAAGTAAAAGTGACATTCTCCTTAATCTTCATTTTCATCCTTTCCTTAATCTTCATTTTCATCCTTTTACTTTAAGAATTTAACATTACCATGAATAGCATATCAATACTAGGGCCTAGACTTGATTATGAAGCTGCCAAAATGCTCTACTCATTGCTGCAACAGCACAAATCACTTACCAAATGAAAATATTAATGAGCAAACACGCCCTTTTCATACCCGCGCTGAGCTTAGCGAGTCCTGGAAACCGGACACGTGTCCTAAAATCGCGACACGCCCCTGAAAATCACGACACGCCCTCGGACACGACGTGTCCTGTGATTTGGACACGAATCCGGACCGAATCGTGTCGGATTCGCCGGATTCGGGATTCGCAGGGGGTTTAGGACGAATCCGGTTTCCTAGTACAGACCCACTCAAGACAATCACGACTTTCTCCTCGTTATCACTTATCACTTACAAGTGCTCCCAAACCAGTTCCCCTAACCTCTGAATTAGGGTACTCAAAATTTACTCTGGACAAATTCCTCTGCTTTGCAGTTTGTGGATAAAATTTTCCAGCTCAACAAACTTAAATTTTATTCTACACGAAATCTGGGTGGTTTTTGGCCTCACTGCTTGCCATTACTGTTTTAACATTATTTGGAGTTGATATTGCATTATCGGTACCTGAAATAAGCAGGACTGTAGGAAAAAATGTATTGTTGGGTACCTGTGTCTTCTCTCTGATCTTGCATTTGGCAGAAGCAAACTCTAAAACCACCCACACTTCCCCAACAATTGTCTCCATTCTGCGTATAGTTTTTCCATGAAATATATTTGTATTGCATGTGGTGATGTACCCAATGTCCTCCATGCACTTGCTTAGATTTCTAACTATCCCCTTCCTTACAGTTCCAACAATTATCTAATAAAAAATTTTATATTTCAGCAAGC
This sequence comes from Pinus tabuliformis, assembly GCA_031772625.1. Classification (NCBI taxonomy): domain Eukaryota; kingdom Viridiplantae; phylum Streptophyta; class Pinopsida; order Pinales; family Pinaceae; genus Pinus; species Pinus tabuliformis. Next base: position 663,731,659 of record CM062819.1, on the reverse strand, counting down.
ATGTTGGTAATTTGATTTAGATACATAATATATGTTAGTAAGAAAAGGAAAAACACAGTTTGTTTTGGAGTGGGAAAATATACATATTTGCAGAAAAAATGATTGACATGAATTTAGTAACCTTACATTCTGCAAGGGGACACACAACAGTGAGATTTATTACTACACAAACTTTTCATCATACAATTAAACTATCCACTACACAAACATTTCATCATACAATTAAACTATCCACTACACCAAATTGATCCACTTAACAAGCAAAACCATCAGGTGTTGTTACTACCGAAGAGAAGAAAGATGGCATTCCATCAACCTAGGGACTTTCACCCAAAGCCTGCTGCCAGATTAGCAAAGCTTTAAATCCATATCGTTCCTCTTGAGGCAAAAACTATGTGCAAGAGAGAATGCACATTTAGTAATTAGCGTAGCATTGAACAGGTGTTCTTCCCTTCAAAACTGGGAGATTATCACATCCCAACGAAATATACTCGTAGTTTCGCCTCCCCCACCGGTCTGTGTAAGCTATATCATTATCTCGGTCTATTTCTTCAACAACCCACTTAGGTAATGGAATACTGCACAATCACAAATCATACAAGCAGTCAAGCCCTGAACCATTCCCAAGCATCAAACATCAAGATTTTCACTTAAATAAATTGAACTTTCATAGAAGAAATTATAGAGTTTTATAGGGAAATTTTAGCGTTCATGCTAGGAAGAATCCCCAACATTTCCGCCACAGTGGTGAAATGACATTACATCCTGGACTTTCAATCCATGGTTCTTCACCATTTGCAATAACTCTTGTGTCCGGACCAATTATACTGTCCTAGAGCCTCTCACTCAACAAGACCCCAACAAAAATCCATCATAACTCCCTCAACACCAGCACTCTTCAAGGCCTGAAGATTGGCATTCATAGCCTTCCGCCTATTGACGGTGTTGTTATGGGTTATGCTATCCAGAGGGAGCATAACAAACACGGACGCCCCCCGCTCTATGTTTTTTCACAGCACCCACAAGAAAGGCATGCACTTTTTCTTCATAGCTCTGTTCAAATTGGGCATCAAGGCCAGCTTCCCCATTGGTGGCAGGAGCAACCAAAGTTTGGGACTCAAATGCCTTGCAGGCCGTCGATAAATCAGACCGAATTCGGCCATTTTGTCCTCTTGAGCTATGAACAGGCCTTCTACACCAATCATCAGCAGAGGAAAAAGAACTGCATGGGCCTACAGCTGGGCAGGAAACTCGGAGTGGGTATATATCAAAACCTATTTTAGGTCCCCAGGTTTTGCAATTGAGACCTGAAGTAGGCTTAGATTGAACATATGTAATTCTTCCAGCCTCATCTAGGTGACAATCAGAAAATGTTTCCAAATATGAAAGCGTTTCAGCTGCCAAAATACTTCCATAGGATGAGCCAATTTTTTGGGTAAGCCCCATCGACATGCTGAAAAATTTTGAGAATCGCGAAACAAAATCCACTAAAAATTGTAGAGCTCAAAACAATCAATCCCTCAACTATTTATGTCTGGGTATGCATGACTATTAATATTGCAAATGAATACTGCATTGCAACCCTTGACAAGTTGGGCATTGAATCTGAACACAATTCAATCAATCTGATGAAAACCCAATTGAATTTATGTATAATGAAATATGTCAAACGAAATTTATATACATAAGAACTAAAGGAATTGTTCAACAAAGTGCACGGTACTTATTGATTGCTTCATCACTACGTATGCTTATTTTAATTCGTTAAATATCTTTTTTTGTTATATGTCGAGGCTTCAAAACTTCTCGGGATTCGATCAGAGATTGACTACAGGGCTGACACATTCGAGGTGCTCGTGATTCGTGAGCAGAATCATGAGAAGAGTATTTTTGGTTTCAACGGTGATGTTGTAATGTACTCTATACATATCTCTAACTTTGATATATCTTTGAGCTTATAATATGTTACAATGTTATTTTTTTTATCCTTTTCATTTAAATGTGTATTTACATTAAGAATGTTTTGGATTTATTAACATAGCGAATCATAAGTTTCCATAAATTAAAAATGAAAATTTGTTTGGACAACTTTCTTTCTCCTTGGTAGAGTACTTGGATTTTGCTCTATGTATGTGCATAATTCTTTCCAAAGGCAATTTGTTTATGTAATTGGCTTGCTTTTCGCTCCCTAAGTATTCAATCTGGTTGGGTAGAGAAGCATTGTCAAATGGTAGGGGATAGTCATGTTGGTTATTGCCTTGGTCACTAGAAAGCTTCGTAGTTGCTTGGCCATCTATAAAGGTTTCTTAAGTTTGGGTAATTAACTTACTCTAAAATGAAATAAGACATTCAATATTTCCGTGTAATATAGATATAAACAAAACATCTAAAGAAAAGTAATTGCACAATGATCCAGTCCAAGAAAACAAGGTTTTCCACAAACCAATCAAGCCTTTCAACCTTTTCGGCTTATTTTCTTATATCAAACATTTGTGCAGGGTTTCAACCAATTAACATTTCATTGAGTATATATCTACAAATCATGGATTTTGGGATCAAATCCCACAAACCAATTCTATACCTGCTCTTCAAATTCCTTCAAGCTTTTGAAAGTAAAACCAATGAATTATCAATATAATTTTACAATAATAAAAAACAATTAGAAGGCCTTAGCCAGCTCAAATTGCTCATCCGTTAGGCTTGAACCAACATTTCTTCTAGAGAAATTCAACAATTCTAATTTAATAATCCTATCGGCCTCTCTTTGTAACTTTTGGGATAATTGCTAGTAATAGATGCCAAATTAAGATAAAATGATGGAATGTAGAGTGTAAGGTTTTAAAAAAGATGGAGGTTAACCAACACAAAAGCTAAAGCAAGCAAGCGATAGAGATGGGGAATATCATGTGATTAGGTGCCCCTTTGGAGATGCAGGGAGATGGAGTTTCAATAGTTTTTATTGCGGTGGCAGATGTCACGCTTGTGCGATTCGTCCGATCCAGCACCTTGCGTTAAGAAGGCGGTGGGCATGGGATACCGGATATAGAAAACCAGCAACCATTTCATTCCCTTTATTGCTAAAACAAAGCCATCGCATCGTATTGCATCACGTCTCATCTCTGTGCTTTTTGGGAGCGTTGGTGCGACTCGATCCGCGGTTGCCAGAGATTAAATGGAAGAGCAGAGTGAATTGTCATCGCCTTCAGAAATGGATCCCATCCGCAAGGTACCTTCCCATCCTTATAAATTTGCTCAATGAGGGGCGGTCAGAACTGGGCTCTCAATGCATCAGGCCTAGGGTTTTATTACACATCATCTTTGAACGCGCTATTTTAAGAATTTTTTAACGGCAGTAACATGCACTTGGAAGCATTCCATTTCTATTTCGAATACCTTGATATGTCAATAATAAAATTGGAGATGGTAAATTGAATTAGCAGATTTCGTGCTAATTTCTCTGGAGACGTGGATTTAATTGGTATCCTTATCATCTTTAGGTTTTGACAATGCACTTAGTTTGTATATAAGACGATTTTGCTTTTCTTTAGGGTTTTATAGCAGAATGGACATCAATAAATTCTGGCAACAATTGGACAGCACAATCGGCTCTTTACCAATACTGATAAGTAATTGCATAACTATATCATTGATCATTTATATGACGTCTTTTTGGTCTGGTTGATAACCTTTTTTGAACACAGACAGGACATAATTCCTTATATCAGCTTTAGAGCTTGATGACCTCTGGCTACAAAGCTGTGACAAGTGATATCTTTTTGGTCAAATTTATTCAGACTTAAAAACCCTGGCCTCATCAACAGAGACTCCATTAGCTTGGGGACCATCATTAATAGAATTTTGTTGATTGCATAAACATGTACTCACACCTGAGAAAAGCTGAGGCAACTCATGGCAAACACTTGAACTTACCACTAGACCATCTGAAGGACGTCATTTCTATTACTCTCGTCTTGCTAAACATAATCAAATGCCACTAACCTGAATGCGCATTGCAAATTCATCAGCTCTCTTGAATTAGTCGTGAACACTTGCAAAATTTAGTTGTACTTTACAAGTCTGTGTCAAACAGTTTAGTTTTTAAATGGTCGAACTTTCAACGAATATTAAGTCGAAGAATGTGATATTGCGTGACGATGCCATGGGTTGACTATTGCTCATTGCTTTGACAAAATCTATTACCGTATATTTTCTCACTTTTAATTATGTGTATTAATGTATTTTGGCAGAGGCTTATGAAGTGTGGTGTACCTAAGGAGAAATTGGAGCAATTGCAGCCAGGATTGGTGACCTATATTAAACATAATAGGTCAAAGCTACAATCAGTTGTATCTGCCCTTTTACCTGGCGTTGACGAAGTAAATGGAGTAACATCTTCATCTAGAATTAAAATTCAATTTCGTGAAAGCATTAAATGGGTACAATTGTTAATGTTTGAGGATCCTCAGGCAGTTCTTGATGATCTCAGGAAGCAGGCAGCTGGTACTCAAGGTGTCTGTGGGGCAGTTTGGGGAAACAATGGCATTGCATATAGGTGCCGGACATGTGAGCAAGATCCTGCCTGTGCTATTTGTGTTCCTTGTTTCAGAGCTGGCAACCATGTCAATCACGATTACTCCATGATTCACACGGGTGGTGGTTGTTGTGATTGTGGAGACGAAACAGCATGGAAATCAGAAGGTTTTTGCTCTAGACATAGACGTCCAGGGCAGGTGCATCCCCTACCACCAAAATATGCAAAGTTTGCAGAGCCTGTATTGGGGGCCCTTCTAATTGAATGGAGAGAGCGTCTACTAGCTGCAGAAAAAGTGGCCGAAGGCAAGCCAAAGAAATGGGATGAACAAAAAGCAGAGGAAAAGGTCGCTTACAAGACAACTTGTGTAATCGTGGAAATGCTGCTTAGATTTTGTGAATGCAGTGAGAGTTTACTGAATTTTATTGCAACATTGATGTGTTCTTCCCAGTATGGTTTGCTGGATACTCTTCTAAGGACTGAAAAGTTTCTGCATAAGAAAGTAGTGTCAGAGCTCCATGAGTTGCTTTTCAAGTTATTGGGAGATCCAAATTTCAAGTATGAATTTGCAAAGGCTTTTATTAGGCATTATCCGATTCTTATGTCTGCAGTCACATGAGAGGGTGCTGATGGGGATAATGCCAATACAAGGTCTAGTGATTATCCCATATTAAGCAACTTTTCTGTGCAGATTTTCACAGTGCCAACTCTAACACGAAGACTTGTAATTGAAGTAAATCTTTTGGACATGTTACTTGGAAATCTGAAACAGCTTTTTGTCTCTTGTGGTGGAGAAGATGGCCGGCTTCTGGTAATGTGTTGTCTACTTATTTCATGTTATTTTCACTTGCTTCATAGTTTAGTGTAACTTTTTGCTGTGATGTTAATGATATATCCTCAGGCATAAGATTGTGAGAACAATACCTTCCTGCCATTTTAAAATGTAATCATGGTAGGAGCTATTTGATGTTTGAGAGCATGGGATGTACTTTTATTTTAAATATCAGGGTTAGATCTTTTAAATTCTTACAATTTTCATTTGAAAGAGTTAGTGGCAAATATTAACATAACCCAGGGTAATTTTATTTAACTATAAATAAGAAACAAAATTACATTATGTAAATGCCGAACACATTCAATAAGAGAAACCTGCTTTTGTGCAAAAGTAAAAAGAAATCGAAAAAATTATATAAGAAACTTGCGAAGTTAAGCTTGTGAAGTTAAGTGGAGGGTCATTGTCTGAATCTAAACTTATCAGAAACATTAAACTCTTTACCCACATTTGCTTTGTGTGCCTCATTTTTCTATTGTCCTAGTGCATGGATCTCTTCTGATGCTGTGTCTGTTTTGTACTAGAGCTTCCCCTCCTGCTTGATTTGGAGGTTTCTCCGTGGTTTCTTCTTCTTTTTCTGTGAGGTAAGGATCAAAAGGCTGCCATCCTTTTGTTTTGTGAGCCCACTCCTTTTTCTTTTTTGGGATCTTTTTTGCCTCTGGGCATGCATTTAGCAAATGTCCTATTTGGTAACATGTATGGCATGTGAATGCCATGTTTTCATAATCCAAATATTGGGTCCATTGAACGTTTTTATGTTTCAGCTGAATGCGCTCAAGTAGACCTTTACTGAGGTCTATTTGCATATAGATTCTGGCGAAGGTAAATATACCTTTCTTTGTTCTTTCAAGGTCCATTTTTTTGAATGACCCAAGGGTGTTTCCAATTTCCTCTAGGATCTTGTGGTGCCAGAAAGAAAGTGAGAGGTTTGGTAGTCTCACCATTTTTGGGGCATCAAAATTTGGGTAATAAAGGGCCCAACTCTTCCCTAGAACCATGGCCCATATTTCATTACTTTCTCCAAATCTTCTCGTGGATCAAATTTTACAATAAGGAAACGCATCAGATTTTAGCCAAAAACTATTGAATCTACAAATCACAACCCTAGAGTGGAGAGCAGAGAAAATATGGTTTACCATTGATAGGTTAACCTCCATGGAAGGCACTTGTTTCATTAGTTCAACAATGTAAGGTTCTGGGTCATACAGAGGCGAATTTGCTGGATTGGAGCCTTTCCCTTGCGTCACATCCTTGTAGGAGATAGGACCTCCAAAGTTCCTGGATCCCAAAGCACCTCCATACAACCTCAGGTTTGGGATTATAGTGGAGTTTCTTGAGATGCAGTAATTCCTCATCTGAGAAAACACTATGTCTTTGTAGGAATGTCCAACCCATTTTCTATATGCTGCTTCAGGCTTATCACTGAGTCCGAATTTGCGACCCAGAAATATAAGACTTCCCATTTAGTTTTTTGATGAAGATCTAGAAGGTTTCTTGTTCTTGCTCTTCTGTCCCACCCAAATGGGGGAAATAAGGGGGATTCTCCTTGTAGAATTGGGCCATGCAAGATGATGGCTAATGGCTCCTAGCCTCCTCCGCAACTTTGATGAGGTTGAGGAGACGAACCTGCAATCCCATCCGGGCATCAACGAATGCAATTTCAGAAAGAATACTGTGGGCGGGCATGCTACCTTATGGAGATTTTGAACTCAATGAAGTTTATGATCGTCCAATTGAAGGATCTGACCTTCCTCCTTGCCAAACCATTCCCAAAGTTGGGCAATTCAGGCAGTATTTTCAGCACACACGTGGTCTTAGTGGGCTTTGCATCCTTTGAGATCAAAATCTGTATGCCTATGGCTCCGACCTTCTGCAGCTTGGAGCGCCAAGAGACTACAGTTTGCCATGCGGGCATCACATCACCTTTGGCCGTGATTGCTACCCCATTTCCCCTCAGATGATGGCTCCATGTGTTCCCAACTCCATTGTGTCCCCCAAATATTTGTATGGTACCTTTTAACAATGGTTGAGAAGCATTTATGAATCACAAAATGTTAATTATGCTGGTGATATATATATATATTATATTTTTATTATTTATTGTTATTATTTTATTGTAAATATTGATATTTGTTATGCTTATTAAATTTAAATATGAAGTTATAATAGTTATGCATTCAAATGGATATTCATTTAGAGCTACTATTTATATTATTTACATATTATATTTAGAATTTTGTTTTTATTTTTAATTATATGTTCTGAAATATCTTTTTTTTTATCGTTAAAACTATGCTACTTCTATTATTTACAAGAGAAAACAGTTACATTTAGGAATACATGTCGCCAGGGGCCAAGGCTGGTCCTCTGGATTGATAGTGCTCACAGAAAACTTCACTTTCAGGGGTCTTCTTATAGCTACTGAACGCCCACGCAGGGGCAACACCCTTTTGACCAGATACCCACGCAAGGGCGTCATGACTGAGACTAGTAACCCACGCAGGGGCTGTAATCTTTGGAGACACAGAAAAAGCAAAATTATGAATCCCGCGCAGGGGCCAAGGAGAGAAAGAGACGTTCTTCAGCAGTATTCTTCGCGCGGGTGTAGTCGAGCATAGAGTAACAGAATTATGAGGCCAAACAGTGACATTTACAACATAATTGAGCACTTGTATCAAGAGTAACAGTTCACAAAAAAAACCTGAGAGTTGTCTGAGGGCAGAAGCATGGTAGAGCCGGCTCCTATTCAACCGAATCCTCTTCCTCCGAGTCCTCTTCATAAATCCAGTACTCGCCTTCCGGTGGAGGTCCCCAATCAACCTTGGCTTTGCCTGAAGCTGGTGCTGGCTGAGACGAAGGTTGCACAGCATTCGGTTCAGGTTGTGCCTCTGCCCTTCCCCCAGCAGCGCTGGAACATTCAGCATGATGAATTTGGGCATTGGGTAATCCTCCCACCTCCTTTTTCGGTTCCTCCAGGAATAGGACCGAAACATGAGCATTAATGTTGGAATGACATTGGGCACAACCGGCAGTGAAAACCGCTGTTCCGAACGCAGGTAGCGGAGCAGAGCTCGAGTCCGGAGACCTGGTGTCCATGAATTGAGACGGCCGAATGGGGTGTGCATCTGCCGACTGGTGGCATAAACAACGACAGCAACATGGAGGCGGATTAGCAGCCAGGGGACATGAAGAACCTTCCCTTCCAGTGCCTCGATAGCTAATGAGCCTCTGTCTTGGCGCCATTCCTTCCTTGAAGACCGATGAGCGTGACAGAGCCGTGTAGAGGGATATGAGGGGTGTGAATCCGCCCTTATCCTCCCTTGCTGCCCTGTATCCACCTCCAATTGCCAAGGAGAGCTCGTGAGGCAGCACTTGAAGGCCTGACGGACTGAAGCCTGAATCCACAAATCGAGCTTGAACCATTGCAAAACATTCCCAATTCTTGGCATACTTAAGCTGCTCTGGTTTGCCTCGTTTTTGGAGTGCCATAACTCCCATCTGAAACCGTTAATGTCGCACAGAATCGGCAATGAATTGCCGTCCTTCCTCCCTTCAGCTCTCACGCTTGCCATCCAGGGCGGCGGAGAGCAGTTAATGCCTCTTCTGAACTTGAGACCACCCATGCTAAACAGCTGGCGAGCCATCCATATGCGGCGTGGCACCCGCATCCGGGTTATATGTTCTAAAATATCATGGTTATGGATATGAATCATTATTATTTTAATGTGATATGCATATTATGATTATTTTATTGTAAAAGATTGTTTGTAATTTTATTAATAAAAACAAAATTACAATATAACAAATAATTGATTTGTTATTTTTATTGTTTTTTATTTTTTTATTGCTCTTTTAATTGTGTTGACATGATGCTTTATTATTATTATCATTTTTTGATCTAATGCTTCATTTTATGGACACTACAACATCTCTCCCATATTGAGCCGACATTTAAATGTTCACACTCATTTATAGACACTACAACATCTCCCCCATACTCAGCTATAAAGCACCTTCCAGTGCAATCACAGGCACTTAATTACCTTTTTCCATCCTTTTGTGGAGATATTTATTAGATGTGAAGGAATAGAAGTGAAGTTCCGTTGGTTAATATGCTTCTATATGCTGCTTTGTTCTTTGAAATTTATCTGAGGATTCTCCTCTATCTTTTAGAGCGAGTCCTTTTCTAGTATGCTAGCCTCCATGTCTCTTTCCTATGTATAATGTTGGAACCTCGCTGATGTTTTGCACAATCATCCACATTTCCTTCGCAATTGATGGGGTGTTCCTTTCAAACTTTCCTTCACATTGCTTCCACCCATGAGTGCATTTAGAATAACTGCGTTCATCCTTCAAAAAAATTTTAGGCGTCATGTCATGTGACAGGAATTGTTGTTGCAGATCATCATTCTATGACTGAATAACTTTTATCTTTTGTTATCTCCACCACATATGAGCCCTTCTAATAAAATGATTGTGTGCATGCAAGTTGACTAAAAGGTATAATTGCTGACAACCATTTGGTGTCAGACTGCAGTTATTAGCATAATGTCATGATATAGATCCTAGATTTTCAGGGACGACGTTGAAAATTTGTTGCATTAGTAGGGTCACAAGATATTTTTGCTTTGCTGTATATATGTATCCATGTAGTTGCCTTGTGAGGGAATGACTGTGTTTCCTTATTATGATGCTGCCACTTTGTAGACTAGACTATTGAAATGCATGGATGTGAATTGGTTTTCATATTATTATAATTTATCTAAATAATTAGTTGGAAATATGAAATTTAATAGTTTGTTTCCACCTGTGGGGTGAGATAGGTAATTTTATTCTTGTACAACAAATGACCACAAAACTAGCTCAATGGGACTAAAAGAGTGCAAACAATGTATACAAAGTGGGGGTGCAAAATCAGCTCCTAAATCTATGCTATTAGCAACTGGAAAAGATCTAAGATCAGTGGTAGGTGTCTTGCTTTTCATGTATATTATGTTGATGTGTGATCGCATAGCTGACAATGATTCATCCTTCTAATCAAATTTCCCTTGGAGTTAATGTTCAAGCTTCTTGTCCAATATCAAATAGAAACGAGAGATTTGAGTTCTGTTCTCAAGATATGTTTCTTCTAGTTTTTGCAAGAGTCCCTATTGGAATTTTATTATTAATGAGATTTGTTCAATTAATGATGTAACATCAGGGTGTTTTTCTGAGGCCAAATGCTCAATTCTTGACGTCTTGGGATATTATTTTGGTGCCAATTACTTGTAGCATTTCAATAAATTTAATAGTATCTATGATTTATTTGGAATTTGGTATTAAAAACTTGATACCTGTTTTTACAGGCAAGTAGAGGGCCGATTTTCAATCAGGGTTACATTCGATGGGTAGAAGACATAAGGTTTGTGATGAGTCACTTGGAAGTGGCCAAATACGTGGCTCGTGAAAGGCCTGATCTCTCAAGAGTATGGATTCAATTGTTGGATTTTATGCAAGGTATGGATCCACAAAAGAGATTGACAAGTATTCACGTGGAGGAGGAAAATGAAAATTGGCTTCCTTTATTTTACTTAGAATTTCAAATGGCTGCTCCCATACATTCGCTTTATGTGACTGGTGCAGCTTCAGTAGATAATGTTAAATTGGATAAAAAATAAGATGCTTGTATCAGAAAAAGAAGATTCTGATGATGATAGAGATGTAGTGTAGGGCATGCAAAAATTGGTCGGCTATCTGAGGAAAGTTCAGTTGTTAGAATGATGGGAAGAAGCAGTGGGTCAGATCATGAGATGGAAAAGGCTTGCCCTGAATCTATGAGTACGTTCCAGGTAAGTGACACATTTCCAGTTCCATATGCCTTATGTTGGCTTATTTTTGATTGTATAAAAGTTATGGATAACTGGCTGGGAGCAGATATAACAAAAGACATACAGAAACCAAAGTCGACATCTACAGAGTTGTCTGACAGTTCTTTGATATGAAAGTCAGTGCCATGGAGGGGCAGAGGTGGAAGAAGTCTAATAAGAAATATGCATTCACCAACTTCAGTTGAGCCTGCCCCAAGAACTGATGTAGATACAAATGCAGGTAGAGGCATGCTCAGAGAACTTTTTCGTCGTGGGCGTCGTATTGCATCATATTCTGGGCCTGAGGTTGATGATGATAGAATAGGAAGAGCAGTGCCAATGGCAAGTGATAATCTTCATGCTGTTAGTGAGATAAACAGTGGTATAGCTAGTAGTGAAGATCTAGGAGAGTTACGGTCAGATGTAGAAATAGAAAGTGTGGGAGCACTTAGATTAGAGGAATGGCCCATGATCAGTTATGATGTTAGTCAACAAGACATATCATTCCACATTCCTTTGCATCGAGTGCTCTCTATATCATTGCATAAAGCTATGGAGCTGTACACTGCTGAACTTGATTCCTCAGAACTAAGAGACAGGAACTTGGCGGCATCTTACCCTGGAAGCTGTCATGAATTTTTCAGGCAACTTCTGAGGGATTGCCACCCTTGTGGCTTTTCTGCATTGGTGATGGAACACCCATTGCGATTGAAGGTGTTTTCTGCACAGGTGCGTGCAGGCATGTGGCGACAAAATGGTCACTCAACTTTCTCTCTTTGTGAATATTACCATTCAGTTCGTTGGTAAGTCACAAAGTTGCCTTTTTATTTTATTTTATTGATGGATATGTATATGTTCTGCACAGTAACTTTGCTGTTTAAGGCTGAAAGGACCATCATGTTTAAGAAATTTCCAAATTCTAATGGATGTTTATCCATTTTATTGGCAGGTGTGAAGACAGCTTAGAGCTGGATTTATTTCTCTTACAGTGTTGTGCTGCAATGGCTCCACCAGAACCATTTGTTCTTAGAATACTAGACCAATTTGGCTTGTCTGCTTATCTTTCACTTCATTTAGTACGGCCCAATGAGTATGTATTCAGATTTCATATGTTCTTATTATCACCAGGGTATTGTATATACATTCCGTATAGTTTTTTCTCAGCATTTAAGCTAGAATTTATAATAAGAATTATTTATTTGTGTCACCAGTTTTGTTGAGTCATTATGCTGGTACATATTTGTATTCCTACTTAAAAATAAAATTGTATGATGACTTCTCTAGTTATAGGAATGTCCACAAACAATTTACTAAGGCTATTTCTAACTGTTTTCATGTCTAACTTATCTCAACTGTCCCACCCTCTCTTTACCCCACCTTCCAACTGACAACCAATCCCACTTCAATCAAATTTATTCCCTAGTGCTTGGCCAATGCTATGCCACATACCCTCTTTTTTCTAACCAATTTTGGGCCTTCACTATCCGCCAGTTACTCTACCAGGCCATTTGCATCTTTATTCTCAGAATTCTTTCTATGGTTTCATGCTATCTATGAAATACATTATGCAGCAGGCTTTTCAATCTTATTTTCTGACTTGCATTGCTCAATTTAGGCTCCCTCAAAATGTAGTATTTTTGGGTTCCATTATTTTTAGGAGTTTTTATAATTGAAGGAATTGCTTTCCTTCATTTAGTGCACAGGAAGTCCTTCTCTTTCTTGTTCCCAGCACAGATCTTGCAAACAAATGCCCATTGCCCATGCCAGGTTTCTCCTCTCTGAGAGATTTGTTGGTCTTGAGTTCTTGGAGTGCTATAGCAAGCAGTTCCCTTCTTCTCTCTCTGGGTTAGCACAGATGGGATTGGCTTAGCCCTTGCCAAGTTGCCACTCACTGAAGGGCATTATGAAACTCAGTGTTGGCACAGTTGCAGTGGTTGATATTGATGATGGTTCCTCTTCTGATTTTTAGGTCAACAGGATGTTGCTTTTCTTTGATATCTCTAGTCCTAGTGATTCTCCAGAGGACATTTTCTGGTGCAGCATTGCTGCTGGAGTGATTTGTTCAGAATTTTCTGACTAGTGTACTATCTAGGGTAACTGCTTGAGTTTGCCTCCTTTTGGGTTCACCCCCTTTACTATTTCTTTCTTTAATCTAGGTTTTAGGTTGTTTTGCAGATGCTCTAGGGTGCTCCTTATTAATGTTGTCCATTGTTCTCCCAGTCCTATTGGTCGATTTTGGTCAATTTTGGGTGTCATCATAATTTCATTTCTGGCTTCCTCAACAACCATATCAAGTTTAATGAGTTCTCATCATATAGTTGTGGAATCTGCTCCCATGCTTTGCTTTGCTTGTGACTGGTACTTATGATTTATTGATAGTTCTTTTTCTTGAATTTTATAGGAAGCCCTTAATAGATGTTTATCATGGAGTTGTATAAGTCAGTAGTAGTCTCATGTTGTGCTTGCTTGCAACTTTGTGGTAATAGTCTGATTCTATCTCAGCAACCTGAAACTGAAACTTTATTGAAACCCATTTATGGAGTTTGTTTTTTGTTTCTGAATGGTAAACTTGTTTCTCTAGAAATGGTTAGTGATTACATTGACCATAATTTTTTGCGGGATTGTGGTCTGCAAGAAATGAACAATCAAGGCCCTGATTCTAGTTTATATTATTAAATTTTAAATCAGACCATCTCCATTTTCCTATGCATGTTACTAGGAGTTAATATTCCTTCATCCATTTTGTGAAGAGGGCTTGCTTAACTCACAAAAGGCTCAAGAGTTAGTGTGTTCACTGAAATCTTTGCCTTCTACTATCAACAGGTGGACTGCCTTGTTGCATCCACTAGGATTTTTGAATATGGCTGTTCTCAGGATAATGGTGATGATGAGCTGCCTTTGGGGGTGCTACAGGAAACCGTAGAGGAGATGTTATAAGGCTGCAGTCATAATACCATCAATCCTACTTCGAGGAGTGCTTCTGTTTCTTTCACTTTAAAAGAGCCAACAAATTAGATGAAATTGGAATATTTAGTCTAATTGTGAACTGAACAGTGAACGTTAGTCTAGTTTGAAACTATATATACAAGCATGTGCAACACTTTTAGCTATTCCCCTTTCTGGACAAAAATTCATATAGATCATTCTTATTCTTTTGCATTTTGACTTCGATCTAACTCTGAAAATCTGATTCATGCTTTTCTCTACATGGAATTTGATTGATTTTCATTTATTAAAGCTTCCAAAGGCCCTTGGTCCTTTCCTCTTCTTTGATTTGTCGAGTTGTCCTTTGGATTCTTTTTCCAAGATATTGAACATCTTGAGTCAGGGAGCTATCTAATGACTCCTATTTATTCTGGATCTTCTATTTCTTCTTGTGATTCATTGGGAGGATTGATGCAATGGTAGCGCTCCTGAATCCCATTGCTACAAAGGCTTTAATGTTTTTTCTTCTTTCTCCTTCCATTAGATGGGTTCTGAGTTAAGTGACATGGTTCAAGTTTGAGTTTGGGTTCGGCAACGATTAGGTTTGGTTCGTATTCAAAATTTTCAATAAAGTTCGCCATTAAGTTCATCTACATACATTTTTAATAGGATCAGTATAAACATATGTCCTTTTTACTTTTTCTGGCAACTGTCACTGGAATTGGCTATGTGATTGTTGGTGAAAATGGAATTTTCCATTACTCAATTGTATTTTTGAATACATGGATAGATTCAGCACCCTGAAAAACATTAAATTCTCTTAGTCTATATCTTGTGCGGGGTTTAGAGTAACATGCTCCCCTCTTTTTGGGTTCTCTCATACCACTTAGCTTTCCTCAAACTTTGTCCATTGAAGCCAATTTGCCAAATTCCTTGATGTCCTTTACTAGCCACTAGGCTTTCTTCTGCAAATTGTGTCCTCTATTGATTTTTAAGTGTATTCAGTTCAAAAATCTTCTGTTGTAGGCATAACCTATTACTCCTCTTTCTCACCCAATAAATATAGTTCAAACAATTTCAACTTTCAAGTTCTTCACATTGATCACTGAATGCATTCTCATATAAGGAGATAGGCTTTGTTTAAAAGCTTTATCATTGAATACATTCTCACAAAAGGAGGTAAGTTTAGTTTAAAAGCATCATCACTGAATTTATTGGTGATCTCAAAAGGTCCATATCCTAGAGGATTCAACTTCTTGGCAGGCGTTTTTTGTTGAGATAGAGCCACACTGACCTCAAATAGAATTTGCAATCTATCTTATGCTAGGTATGTCTGACTCTTCTCAAGTTGCTCCTACAATTTCAAATGAACCAATATGATCCTCTTTATGAATCTGCATGTGTTCTTTGCCTCTTGCATTTCTTGTATGTATTAACTTGTTTTGTCCATATACAGCATCAAAAAAGGTAAGGGTGACAAATAAATAAAATGAGCCTGAAAAGGCAATTTCTGGGTGGAAGAATGAACTGGCATTTTGTAAGAGTGCTTAATGTAACCACCAGTTCATCCTAGGTCTTTGGGTGCTTGCTGTTATATTCCCTTCAATAATTGGACCAAAGCTTTGTGTACAATGTCAGTCTGCCCATAAGCCTGATGATGAAAAGCAGTAGAACACTTCAGCACTGTTTCCACCCTTTCCCACAATATTCTCAACAACTTGCCTAGAAATCTAGATTTATGATCAGCACTATTAAATTTGACAAACTAAAATGTACCCATATGTTTGCAAAGAGCAATTCAACTACATCATGGCATGAAATGGTCTTCGAAGAGCAATTCTAGTACTTCATGGCTTGAAATGGTCTTCTTACAAGGGGTAAGTATCCATGGAGATACTTTCCCAAGGTCTGTTTGGTCCTGGTACTGATAATGGTTTGTATAGTGCAAGTTTCCTATTATTGGGTTACTAACTTACTAGTGCTATGAGGCACACATCTTGTATCTTAGGCCAGTTAACATAACTTGTAGATTTGCAATGGTCTTCTACCCTTCCCAACACAAAAGTGTCCAACAAGTTAAGAAATATAAGAGTCCCTGATCCACTGAATTCTCTTTCCCTATGTTATACACAACAAGCCTGACTTGTGTTAATTCCTTTGTACCAGCTCTGATTTATATTACTTCAACAATTTAAAAAAAACCAGAAATTATTCATCTCATATAGTTTCTGAAATTGCTGATAAAACAAACACACTGCTATATTAACTCAGAAAATTAAATTGCAGCGGAAAATATCATGAGAAATTAGACATATGACAGAAGAAAATTCACCGAGGACAATCTTCCCTCACTTTATTAAATTCTGGAAAATTTTGGGTTGAACCCTCAGAGAAAATATGCGGAGTAATTTTAAGCTGTATGAGAACCTGTAATTTTGCCCCCAAGGAATTTGGCCTCCTGGAATTCAACCTGTCAGCTGGAAATTGCCCCCGAAACATTCTCGGTTTTCTCTGAAGCTGCTTGACCTCCTGAAACCTTGCGGTACGGCCTCCTCAAATCTGCTGTATGGCCTGCGCACCTGTGCAACTCAGCCTCTTTGGATAATTTGGCCTTTTCCAAAAGTGGCCTCTTGGCTGCTGTACGCAGCCTCTCCTTTTTCCAACTTGGCATCCTTCAATTTCTTCCTGACATGCTCTCAACAATCTCTCCTTATTCTTCTTAGTCAAATCAAGCCTCTCACTCTTGTGAGAGGCTTGGTACAATCTCGAAACACTACAAAAGAAGAAAAAGCTGTTGGCTGTTGCAAAACTCGGAAAAAAAGAAGTTAAATTACAGCAATAGGACAAGCTGTAATAGCAGCAGTAAATTCGGCCATTGAATCATATAATCATCGAGCATAACTAGGGATAGAACAATGAGTTAAACCAGGGTTAAATAGTAGAACGTCTAGCTCTAATGGGGCTGTAAATAAAATCAGCAAGACAAATTAGAGCTACAAGATTAATTTTAGGTCAAGTAGATGCACAATTACCCAAAACCTCTTAGCTTATTTGTTTGAAAACTATACAAAGCTGTTGGAAAAACCAATGTAACCCTAAACAGAAATTAAAATTCAATTTTAGGTTTTGTGATTGACTTGATGAAGAAGACTATTGCCTACTATATTTTTTTTCCGCATATGGGGTCAACTGAGGATTCCTTTAAGAGGATGTAATTAGATCTAAGGTGATATCTAAGGTTGTCCATTACAAACTCTCAAAAGATCTATCCAATACTTTTACAAGCTTCAAGATAAATTCAAGAGAAATTGTCCACTAGAGATCATTCTATGGTTTAAAAGGAGTTTATCCAAGAACAATATGAAAAGAATGTGTGATCTGATAATCACCCTATGAGTGACATCAGTTGAAGATTTATTAAACAAAGGTATTACAAACTCATGTGCTGGTGTGTGTTCTGTGTTATTTAAGCAACGGATCGATCAGATTGCCAATACATAGACATTTAATGGAAGGACAACAGAGAAATACAGTCAGCAAACACAAAGACACAAGAATTTTTAATAAGGAGTTCACCCTATTCTCCAAGGCTACATCTCCGGTCTAGCTTTCAATGGTGGCCTTGTTTTATTGTGCCTTTAAGCAAAGAATTACAATTACGGGGACTCAATGTGAGTTCTCCTGAAGCAGGTTTCGCGTGGCAGGGTGGTTCTTGGATTCCCCAAGCCACTTGAGTACACAAACTTCTTCTTCCTACCAGCGCTGTGACCTTCTGGTCTATAGTGGAAAGAGCCAAATGTGGTGCTTAGTCTGGATAGATTCCTCTATGGGATGGCTTGAATCTCTCAAGCTCTCTAGTGCTCGATGCTGCCGCTGGTCAGCTTGACCCTCTGTCTCTTTCTGCTTTTTCTTTACTGCCTTCTTCTTTGGTTTTTGTCTCTCAGTGTTCAGTCCTCCTCTCGGGGTTTTCTCTGACTGACTCTGAAAAAACTAAAATTGTGCATTTTGTCTCTGTTCACGGCTTTTACCGATTCGTTCCCATGCTTGTTCGGTGCCTCTTCCGCCTCTGTCGATTCACCTTCTGCAGCTGTGCTTGGAGTTCCTTGTTCAGCGTCATCATGAACGCTCAGGAAGTGGCCACATGTCCTCCTCTAAACAGCGCCAGCCTGCTTCGTCGGTTCGTTTCTTCAGTTACGTCGTGGATGAAGTCTTTCCTCCACTGTGGCGGTCAAATGGACCTCAAATCTTTACAAATGCGGCTTAATCCTTCGTCGATTCCGCTTCCTCCATCGGGCGCAATCTCAACCGTCCGATCTGGGTCCCCCAGATCCAACGTCATACGCACGTCCCACACAGTTGACTTGCTTGACCGATAGCGCGTGATCAACGATGGTTTTCTCTCACCTCTGCTTGCCGCGCGTCGATTGTTGAGTGGGATCGCTCTGCTTCCATCCAAAACCTCTTACCATTTGAGGGGCGCACTGATCAATACCGCTGGTTTCCAGAGTGCGGGTCCCGCCTTTGCACGTTTAGTGCTTTTTGCCTTTTCTGCTTGCGGTTCTCCTGTCCGCCATGCGTTTGTCTGCTCGGGCTTCCCCCATTTTGGCCCGGTTTGCCCAGCGATGTGCGATTAGCGCTAAGCATGATAAGCGCTAATTGCGCATCAAAAACCTCCTTATTTTCCCAATTCGGCGCTCCTAGGGGCTAATTCGGCCTCCTGTGCAGTGTCCATGGGCCTCAGTCAGCGCGCCTTGACCGAGGTCCTCGTCGTTCCACACTGGCTGCCATTACTACTGGTTCAGGGTGTTTTTGATCGCTGCTTTGGAATTCTTTAATGTTTTTTCCTGACATGATACAGTCATGGTTCTTTGACAATATTTTATGGATTCAATTCCGATCACGACCTTCCCACTGAAAAAGTTTTTGGAACCACTAAAAGTTGGTTTTCAAACATCGACTAAGTGAGGGCATTGCTTTCTCACTTGTCCAATCTCAATCCACTTCGCATTGCTCGGCTTTGAACCTCTGAGCCCAATCCTGAGGTATTTCACATATCCCTTGCGCGTCGTCCTTACCTTCCTGTTCAACACTGTGTCTTCTTGCAATTCGTTAAGATATTAAGGTAGCAGGTCATCAACAGAAGGCAATTAACTCTGCTCTTTAGGGTCCTCAATCATTGAAGGCTCAAACAACCTCAAGCAATCTGCATTTACGATTGAGTAGATGTGCATGTAAGCTGGTAGATCAAGGCGAAAAGCATTTTCACCAATCTTCTCAAGTATCCTGAAGGGTCCATACCTGATAGGTTTTAGCTTTTTACCTTCACCTTGCATCCTGTCCTTGTTGATATACAACCAGACTTGGTCTCCAACTTGAAAACTATACTCCACCCAATGCTTATCATGCATAGCCTTGTACTTGGCCTGGCTTTTTTCTAGCTGTTCCTGTATTCCCTGGTGGATCTCCTGGATCTGTTCAATGAACTTAGTTGCCTTGTCCACATCACTGTGTCCATCAACCATGCTATCTTTACCAAAGACAAAATCCAAATGAGACCTTGGTGTGAAACTGAAACAGGGCTCAAAAGCAGATCTCTGTGTAGAAGAGTGTTTGGCTCTGTTGTAAGCATGCTGCACATAACACAAGTGTTCATTCCAAAGCTTAGGATGTTTGCTGCAATATCCTCTCAGTAACTGGATCATTGTCCTATTAACTACTTCTGTCTGGCCATCTGTTTGTGGATGAAAAGCTGTGCTTTTCTTTAATTTGGTGTCCATCAGTTCCCACAGACTCGACCAAAACTTCCCCACAAATCGGGTGTCTCGATCAGATATAATGGAAGTGGGTAATCCAAAATGAACCCATACATGTTCAAAGAACAATTTTGCAGTTTGTTCAGCTGTAATCTGTTTACTACAAGGTATCAAAATACACATTTCGCTGAACCTATCCACAATAACATATAGATAATCGTGACCTTTCCTAGATTTAGACAATCTTCCAACAAAATCCATGGAAACACTTTCCCAAGGGTGAGAAGGCACTGGTAATGGAGTGTACAAGCGTAGTTTTCTATTGTTAGGCTTGCTTTTGGCACACATGGCACACCCTCTTACATATTTAGAAACTGTCTCATTCATTTTTGACCAATAGCAGAACCTTTGCAGCGGTGCCGCTGTTTTACTTACCCTAAAGTGATATGATATCAGAGAAGTGTGTGCTTCCCTAATTATCTTTACCCTCTTAGTTTGTGGAATGTAGAGTTTCCCACAATGGTATAAGAGTCGGTCATTCACATGATAGTCCAATTCTTCTACTCTTTTGCCTTGACTCAAAGTTGCATATACATCTTTAAAGTCCATATCCTGAGCATATTGTTCTATGTAGCTTTCATGTAGCACAGAATTATGCTTAAGTATGATAGATGCATTTATAATGGGTCTAGATAACACTAGATAACATGTCTGCAACCTTGTTATGTATGCCCTTTTTATATGTGATGACTAAGTGAAACTGTTGTAGAACACCCATCCATCTGTAATGTCTCGATCGCTGCAACTTAGTTTGGGAGTGTAGGTATTGAAGTGGTTGATGATCAGTATGTGTTACTATCTCTTTGCCCATTAAATAATGTTTCCACTTTTTCACACTCTGAACTAATGCATACAATTCTTTATCATATGTAGGATAGTTAACTACTGCAAGATTAAAAGTTTCAGAATGATAACATATGGGTTTACCGTGCTGTGTCAACACTGCTCCCATGGCATAGTCACTGGCATCAGTTTGGATCTCAAATGGTCTTTGTAGATCTGACAGTGCTAGTACAGGTGCTATGTTAATCTTTTCTTTCAAGGTGTTGAAGGCTTTCTGATGTTTGCCTCCTCACTGAAACACCTTGTTCAATCCTGTCAAAGCATGTAAGGGAGCTGCAATTGAGGAAAAATTAGAAATGAACTTCCTCCAATATTGCGCTGCTCCTAAGAAGCTTCTTACTTCTGTAGCAACTTGTGTTTAGGCTAGTTCACAATCACTGCCACTTTAAAGGGGTCTATTTTCAATTCACCTCCCCCTACTATATGACCCAAGTAGTTTGGAGATGTTTTGCCAAATTTACATTTTGAGAGTTTAACATGAAGTTTTTCTCTTTTCAAAACATCTAATGTCTGCTTAACATGCTTTAAATGTTCTTCCCACATTTTACTAAAAATCAGAATGTCATCCAGATATATAATAACAAAATCATCAAGAAAAGGTCTAAGTACATCATTCGTTAATCTCATGAAAGTAGCAGGAGCATTAGTTAAGCCAAAAGGCATAACCAACCACTCATACAACACCTGCTTTGTTTTGAAAGCAGTCTTCCATGCATCTTGCTTTGCAACTTTGACCTAATGGTATCCACTGTGTAAAAACAGCTTGGTGAAGTAAACAACTCCTTTTAATTGATTTAAAAGATCATCTATGCGAGGAAGGGGATAACGACTTTTGATTGTTATCTTATTCAGTGCTAGGTAGTCAATGCACATTCTCTATGTGCCATCTTTCTTTCTTACCAAAACGATTGGTGACCCACATGGTGATGTGCTAGCCCTGATGAATCCTTTCTCGAGCAACTCATGCCCCTGCTTTTTGATTTCAGCATTCTCTAAATGTTAGGCAATGGGACATCTTGCTGCAAAATAATATCATGTACTATTCCCTTTTTGCGTGGTAGAGCTTTAGGTTCTTGAAACAAGACATCATACTCTGAAACAATCTTTTCTATATCAACGCTCTGATCAGCGTTACAGTGCTCAAATACATTGGTTTCATCAGGGTTCTTTTCCTTTACAAACATCAGTAATAACTATTTGCATGAATTTATCATTCTTTTCATTTGTTTTGAGTTTATGAGAGTATAATTATTCTTGCGCTTATGAGCTCTTACAAAGTATTCGATTCCATCTTTAACAAGTAGATACTTGTTCTCAGCACTATAGAAAATAGCCTTTCTATTATACAAGGAAGGGCTTCCTAAAACAATTCCACATATATCCAAAGGAATTATATTTAACTCAACCTCATCTACAAACGCTGACCCAAAAAAAACTTGAGTTTGCACTGTCTATCACTTGTAGTTGTACTTTATCATCACTTGTAGTTGTACTTTATCATTCAACCATCCTAATGGGTATAAATTAGGTTATTTGTAGTTGTACTTTATCATTCAACCATCCTAATGGGTATAAATTAGGTTATTTTCTTTGTTTTCATGGAAAAGTATCTATAAATATGAATTACGTTATCTTCTCTGGGTATAAATTAGGTTATTTTCTGTTTTCATGGAAAAGTATCTATAAATATGAATTACGTTATCTTCTCTGTGTTCATGAAAAAGTATTTATGAATATAATTTACAAATGATTTGATTATTATAAAATAACTTTGAAGAATTTTTTTTGATAAATTATTATAAATTAATTTTAGAGAAATAAATCAAATATTTATGGGACTAAAATAAATATGAAATATCATATGAAGAACCCGAAGGTCCAATGATCTATCACCCAACCTCATATTTAACCCGTGGGTGCAATAATATCGAATTCAAGGGAGCAGTGGATAAGGTTGTGTCACGTCCGTCGGGTTGGTGCGTTGGTTATTATTAATATGCTTCCGTGGAGTCGGCGCATTGAGAAAGCATGGTAGTACAAACTCTAGTGACAGCTGTAAAAAAGGCAATTCCTATTTCCAACCCCATTGAAACATAAATGCAGCCTGACATGCAAGGGATATAGCAGTTCTCTTGTATTTATGTTTCAATGGGGTTGACTTTGGCATTTTAGCAACAAAGCAACTGCTATATCCCTTGCATGTCAGGCTGCATTTATGTTTCAATGGGGTTGGAAAACGTGGGGGTCGATAAGATTCTAGAAACTCTAGTAGCGTGGTTATAAAGCTATATGTTATTTAATGGAGATTATGACAGTAGCCAATAGTATGCAGAAGCATGTTTAATTATATTTTTTTTTTGCTTTGGTAGGTAAGTTTGACAATCTGGTGTAGTGTAACATCAAAATACTTAAATTAAGTTATTTTCTCTGTTTTCATGAAAAAGTATTTATAAATATAATTTACAAATGATTTGATTATTATAAAATAATTTTGAAGAAATTTTTTTGATAAATTATTATAAATTAATTTTAGAAAAATAAATCAAATATTTGTAGGAGTAAAATAAATATTAAATATCATATGAAGAACCCGAGTCGGTGCGCTGGTTTTTCACTGGTATACTGTTAAATCTGCTCTTAAAACCCAGCCATTCATCTGCTTAAACCCACTCATTTTCGTCGCAGAGACTTGCTGTGAAAAGCTTGGTGAGATAAAGAATACTTTGGACATGGAGGTAGCGAGTGCCTTGCAAAGTTTGGTAGACAATCCGTCGAACTTCTTAAAAGAGAATGCTATTCAATTGTCGACTGTAATTATACCCCCAGAGTATTTGGTCCCAGATGGTGCCACATTTAGACCTGGCCGTGCATATCTCAAACTGGTTGAAAAAGGGACAAAGTTTTACCATCTTGTGTTCGAGCCAAGTTCAACAGGAAAAACAGACAAGAATTGCATATCGGCCTTCGTACTTGGATCCGTGGTGAACAAGAGAAACGATGATGTAGAACAACTGGACATCCTGAGGGACACGCCCATGTATGAGGAGAAGACCTTTCTCTTCACGGTTAACCTCACCGGCTGCTCGGTAGTTCTCACCCGCGAGAAAACCGAGAAAGGCGTTGAAATATACCGTGTTTTCCATGACCGGAGGATGGACAGTGCCGTTCTTTACAACAATGTGGAAATGTACGTCGATTTCGACGATTATCGGATAGGCGGTCAGTATCTTACTGATACTGGAAGTGCGATTGTCTGTATGCAGTACAGAGATCATGTGTGGAGAATGTATTTTCAACGCCAACTTCCTCTTTCAGGCAAGCCCTCCGACCCCCCGAGGTGGGAAGTATACGTGGATGAGAGGAATCGTGGAAATATAACTAGTGAGTCCCTGGAGAAGGAATTTAAGGATCGGCGCACTATTATACAGAATAGGATCATGTCTGACGCAAATAAGCTGAAAGTAAAACAGAGTTTGATAGACGGTGCTAAGGACGGCGTATATGAAGGCAGCGGGCAGTATGATGACCAGGCGATTCGTGGATGGAATGAGATGCGGACTGCTATCAATAGCAGAATTGATGAGGAGCAACAAAAAGGCGAGATAAAGCATGATGTATTGAAGAAATTTCGAGCCAAATCGGTTGAATCAGCTTCTATAGACAAGACTTGGGTGTGGTTACAGATAAAAAAGAAAACAGGCCAGGGGCCAAATGCCTAGATTAGACAAAGGTTTAATCACTACCAAATAAGCTAGGGTAGGAGAAGAACGTTCCGTACAATATATACTGGTTCTTGTCTGTAATATTCCCGCCTATTCCCGCCTATTGGTAATATATACTGGTTCTTGTCTGTATTTCGTTTTGACATGGAACATGTGTGCGCTTCTCTAGAATGCAGGGTGCTTGCCTTACTAGGTTAGTAATATAATAGTAGAGTAAATAAATGCAGAGCCCCTTTGGAGTTCCGCTGAAGCTGCTGCCCTTAATGATCAGCTTAGTGCTTATGGTTGACTTTGTCAATAAGCTCATGTTACGCTCTTTGTATCTCTCTATTTTCATCAGCTTGAGTAATGACGAGCAAACAATATGTTTTATTTTCTATTGTCTACAGCTGGTTCACTCTCTGAATTTTATTCTTTTCTTAATGTATATCTAAGTTGAACGCCCATCTGTTTATCATCGGCGCTGGAATGTTGTTTTTACACTTACTTTGTTTCTTCATTAGTTAATCAACGCAAATCTCCATCGTCAGAATATAAAAATGAAGGTTAAAGGACAGATTTTCTAACTTCTATTGTTGCCACGTTTGTTTAGTAGTTCAGTCAAAATTGCCCATGATCTCTACCTGGTTCATCCCTTTGAATCTCATGCAATTCAGGTGGGGCAGACCACAGCGAGAATTGAACTGTGTTATGAACATTCCTTAATTAATGAACCAGGAAGCCCTATAAATCTTGGATCAGGAAACCATATTGAGAAAACATTTAACAGTTGTTACTGTTAAATGGGCCTTTATATCCTGACTCCTGAGCAGATTTAAAATGTCTCTGTTTTCCCCGTTCAATCTTTCTCGGAATTTCCTCCAGAAGTACTTCATTGCAAAGAGCAGACTTCATTCGGCTTAGTTTCCAGCTTTAAGGGGTAGCTAGTCAACCAAAATTGCGAGATCCCCGCTTTTAACAAAGGATTAGCGTTCAGTGAGGAGGAAAGCGACACTCACTACCTTCGTCGCCTTTTACCGCCTTCTTGTAGATCCCATGAACTTCAAGTGATTTCCTCTCCTCTTTGCATAGATTTGGATATTTGTAGTGAATGCTCTTTAGTTTCTTATGCTTTCACTTCTTCAAAGTAGCAAAAGAAATTTTATTGTGATTTAGATGTTTTATCTCTTTGCAAAGTACAGGAAGTGAAAGAACAGTCTTTTCTTTTGTTACTATCTTGTACGTGATATTTATCTATTGGTTTCTAAACCTATTGTTACATATTTACTGGAATTTTTACATATTTACAGGAAAAAAGGCTTATGAATAACATTAGCCAATATCAAACATCTTTGCAGAAATACATTGCAGTGATGGACCTCAAGGTATTTCTATTGAAATATTCAAACTTTTATCCAAACCTGAGTATGGTCTGAGTATTTTTCTCTTTTCCCCTTAAATCGTCTTAGCATTTTTCTGTTTTCCCTCTAATATCATCAGTGGTTTTGGTGTCAGTACCCTATGGGCCATCATTGGCATGTGGTTGTTATCTATGTTATCATGCAGCTAACTATCTTACTACAGAAGCATATATATTTATTATTACCAGTTTCTTAGCTGGTTAACACTAGTGGAAAGAAATTGCAGAAATTGTGTTTAACAGTGTAGTTTACTAGGGGACACAATTTCTTTGGGTAGGAGCGGAATGAAAGATTGTTTTATAAACTCTTGGTGAATAATGTGGAGAAGGTACTTCCAATAGTTTAGACTCCAACTATTGGCAATCTTGTCAAAAATATGGGTCAATCTTCAGGCGTCCACAGGATCTTTACATCAGCTAAAAGACCTTATTGCATGTCTCTTATGACTTATAGTCAGTCAGTTTGTATTTTTATTCTCTTCACTACTCTACAGGTATGTGGACAGTGTCTTCCAATAGCAATTGATGTTGGGACCAACAATTTTATGTTACCAGGGGATCTCCCATAATTTCACTCTTCCCTTTTCTCTCTCATTTTCTTCTTTCATCCATTTATTCTTTGGAAAAAAGACAATTAATATACAATGAATGACAATTAGTGTTACAGCTAAAGGGAAAAAGAATTTCTAGTGGAGGTCAGTCAGAGATACAATTTTAGAGACTAAAATGTGACAGTCCGTGCCATTGAGGGAAAGATGTTTGAATATAACCCACGT
Organism: Pinus tabuliformis; assembly: GCA_031772625.1. Classification (NCBI taxonomy): domain Eukaryota; kingdom Viridiplantae; phylum Streptophyta; class Pinopsida; order Pinales; family Pinaceae; genus Pinus; species Pinus tabuliformis. The sequence continues at coordinate 663,704,972 of CM062819.1, read as the reverse complement.
TTTCAAGGCCTGTTCTGCCATTTGGTATAGGTCCATCACTGTTCTTCCAAAGCCAAGCAATCCCTTGACCCTATCCTTTGCAATAATATGCTCAGAGATGATACAAGTTTCTGCTGCAATATCCTTGATGGAGTGGAGCTTTGTAATCATCTCTGTGTGCTCTATCTTTGGCTCTTTCCTCTTCGTCAAATTCTAGAAAACTAAAAATGTTACAGATTTCTTGGATGTAATTTATGAATAAATTTAATGGGAAGCTTGGTTTGGAGTGATGAGTTGAGATTATGAATTATCTGTGGATGCAGAAGAGATACAAAGAAGGGCATCAACAATGGCTCCAGAAAAACTGCATATTGTCAAGTTCTTGTTTCTGCAATTTCATTTTTCATAAGATGTCACATTACTCTGTTATGATGACTCTCCTGTGGCCATTCGAGGCTTGATTGGCCATAGCCATTTTACCATTTCATTTTAATATGTATGTAAATTCGCCCCTTCACATAATATGAGTACCAACCCCGTCCCAATTCATTCGTCACATTATCATCCAAAATTTGTTTGGAGATAGCCCTTTTGTTCCAAGGGTTTATGGCATATTTGGCCATAAGTGTACATCCTCCATGATTTATTTGAAAAATATCACTTACTGCAAATTCATTGTATGTGCCCGTATATTTGCACTAGTTCATAATCTCCATCTCATGAAAGTATTTTCTGGGTCTTCAGTAGCACATGTAGATGTGCAGAACATGGAAATGAAATTAGTACCATTTGAAAGAAATGAAATTAGTACCATGTGAAAGATATGTTGCGGAATTTTGTTATGAAGAATAGAAATTATATGTTGCAGAACTGTGCACTTGAGTCCTCCTCTTGTTTCGGGTCTTCTCCATTATTCATTCATTTTGTTCATGACCTGTGTTACCCTGATCCATGCAAGTTGACTAGATTTATATTTTTAAAGAGAATTGTTGCATGGATTTTAAAGGGGAAAAGAGGTTTCATCTAGCACTAGTCAAGTTCAAGATAATGCAAGTCATTTAGTTATTTCAATACAGCATCTCTTTCCAAAGTTTGGGCAAATTTCTGCTAAATTTGGTTACATGTTTAGGTTTCAGTTTTAGTTGCTCATCAGTTTTGGACATGTTTATATTCGAGCTGATATGGTATATGGTATATTTTCATGTATTTTGGATAACTCTGCCACCCAGAACCATGTGGAGACTTGTGTTCGTTGCATGTGCATATGTGTGTATCTTTTGCATGTTTTCGTTGCATGTGATGTTTTGGATATATATATATATATATATTTTATATATGTGTTTTTTGAAAAGTTTTAAAAGAAGTCAAAGCCGTTATTTATGATGACAGTATGTTGTGGGAGTGACAATGCGTTACCATGCATCATGATGTGTAAATTTATGTATTTTGATGATATGTGTGATGGAAATTGGGTCCTTTCCTTCCTTTGTCATGTGACACCTCAGCCTTTGTGAGAGTCCATATACTTGATTTTATCTTCTCTATTCAAAAGCTAGTAACTTCGGCAAAAAAGTTGGTTACAATTAATTGACCGTTCTCAACCGTTTTAAAGGGGATATTTATCTATTTATTGCAGCTCTCTGAAGGGGTTTCATATTTGACATTCGTATAGTATGTTGGGTCATTTCTTTTTTATTTTGATATAATTTTTGATGTGTTATAGATATTTTGAGTCTCATAAATTGATTATTGGAGGACTTCTCTTAAAAAGTAGCAAAGAATGGGGTTATTTAGTCTTTTCTCTTATTGGTTCCACACACTTGATTTTATCTTCTTCAAAAGCTAGTAACCTTGGCAAAAAAGCTGGTTACAATTAGTTAACGGTTTTCAACTGTTTCAAAGGGGATACTTATCTATTTATTGCAGATTTCTGAAGGGGTTCCACATTTGACATTCTTATGGTATGATTGGGTCATCTCTTTTCTATTTTGAGATAACTTTTGATGTGTATTAAATATTTTGAGTCTCATAAGTTGATGATTGCAGGACTACTCTTAAAAAGTAGCAAAGAATGGGGATGGGGTTATTTAGTCTTTCCTCTTATTGGTTTAGGTAATCATTCATTTTGGTCATTGATGATTTGTTACTGTTTCTTAATTGTCATTACTAATTCTCGACACTTTTGTAGTGGTCTTTCTAAGTCCAAAAGCTATCATTGAACTAGCTGCAGCAGGGCCAAGGCTTCTTATATTCTTTCTACTTGCATTTTACTAACATGTTTATTGAAATGTTGTCATTTGTAAAGAAATTGTGTCATAGATTATTTTAATCTGATTGTTAGACTCATTAGTAATTACGTTAGAACTATACTCAATTAAATATTTCTTCGTTATTTTGCCTACTTGTGTCTTATTCTAATTTTTTTTTTTTCCACTTTTCTTATTATTGTGCCTTTTGTTTTACATATTATGATGTTAGTATACATTATTTTTTTATTCAAGATACACACAGTATGAGAGTTAAGTCTTATTTAATGAAGAGTGTGAGCAATTTTACCCCTGTTTCAATTATTATATGGTTGTGGAATATGTATGTGTTGTGGACGATTGTTAGTTAATACTTTATTACAGTATTTAATAGTATTTTGTGCTGCAATATTTACAACCAAAATATATATTTTGGAGACTCATACTGCACGTTCATGTTGTTGTCTATGAAATTTCTTAATACAATCTTTATATATTATGTTTTTTTATGTGTTAATGTTTTATGTTTTTGGCCATATATTTTTGTGAATGTTTGCTACGTAATTTTAGCGACAATTATTATGGTTTGGCGTGCACACTGACAGTGGTTATTATTGTTTTTTTAATGTATTTTCTTCATTTGTAACAAGTATTTGTGTCTAGGATAATTGTGTAAAAGAAGGCTATAACTTCAGTGGTCTTCCTATTTTTGTTGGCGTAGCCAACCAAGAATTTGGAATTGTTGCTAGTGTCAAACCCATTTTGACATCAATAGTTCTTCGGTCAAATTCTGAAGTGTTGTAGGTGCAATAGTTGAAGTATACATGGAAATGGACATTGAAGAAGCTCCCTTTAGCAAACTTTCATCCAAAAATTTATGTTGACCAAATCTACAACTCTAAGGACAATACTGAAGGTGAAGCTTAGTCATCTTTAGGCCATGGTAATGGCTTTCATAGATTATGCCACAAGAAGTCTTGCACTAAATATAGCGTATGTATTCATAGATCAATGCATACACTAGCATGGATTGAATACAATAATAGTGTTATGGGATCTGATAGTGTTGAAAGGTTCTTGCACCATAATAGTGGTATTTCAAAATCGAACTTTCCACAACCAAGCACAAAAGGATATACCTTCACCTTTTTTAGGATGAGTGTGCTTTATTTTACAAAGGCTTTTTCTGACACATTTGGATTCAAGGACTAACCAGGGTTGGTATGAAAAATAAATAGAGATTGTCTCAATCGACCTTAACCTTTTAATATGAAGTCATGAAACCAAAGTTTGCCAGATACTGAAGATTAAACGAAACTTAAATGCGTGATGATTGTAAGGTAAATATCGAAACCAAAGATCACACATCCTCATCATGTAACTTAATTAGCCTTGAAAGAGAGACAAGAGGAGAGTCTAGTGGGTTACGTGTTGGGGTTTAAGTGAATTAGGGTGAACCCTAACCTTTTAATATCAGGTCATGAAACCAAAGTCTGTCACATATTGAGGATTAAACCAAAAACTCTATATTCTTAAATGCATGATGAGGGTAAGGTATATATCAAAACAAGGGATCACACATCCTCATCATGTAACTTAATTAGTCTTGTCTTGAAAGAGAGACAAGAGGTGAGTGTAGTGGGTTAGGTGTTGGGGTTAAGTGAATTAGGGTGTAGTGGGTTAGGGGTTGTGGGTTAAGTGAATTATGGTCCACTGGGTTGAGTGTTGGGTGACAATGATGAGTATAGAATAATGAGGATAAAGAAAAATTATTGATTTTTTACAAAATAAATAAAAAGTAGTATGAGAAACAAACATAAGATAGTTATTTTTCATTCCACCAATCCATTGGGATCATCTCTACTACTAACAATATCTATCAATTTCTCATGCATGGAGTAAGGACATAAATATCGTACATCTAATGCAGTTCATGCTCATCTTGGTCCTGAGGATGAACCACATTAGAGTGTTTGAAACACCGACCAACAAATAATGGTGATGTGATTAATCTGAAAGTCAGTTTCAAAGAGTAAATTTTCTTGACAAGATTAACAACACGTTTAGAGTCACCATAGGCAGTGAGGACTTTGCAATCTGAAGCCAATGTTACCAGACCCGGAATCGGCAATAAATCGTCAAGGAAAAAGAGCAAAGAGTTTTGATCGGATCGGGAAAAAAACTGGAGAATTCAATAAATAAAGATATACACATATAACATTCTTCATTGATATTCAATAAAGCCATGTCCAAACAATCCATGATATCAATAGATGTCCAAAATATCATGAATGAATAAGTATCTCATATATGTTGAGTCCAAACATGATCCAAAGTACTGAGTCCTGACTCCTAACCAGTGATTACATAGAACCAGAACCCCATCTGCTTCTAAAAATTTATAAAATACTGCATACTAATCAGTGAAAAAAATAGTATCTGAAATATCTTGATTGTTGTTGAAATGATATGATAATGGTTTTCTATTTAAATCTTTGACAGAGCACACGCTAAAGCTAACGCTAGAGCACACTACACACTATGTCCCTACTACGCAGAGTAAATTGAAACAGAAACCATGCCTCTATTACCTTCTCGGCGTATGAGTTGCCGAGTCTGAGCATTGAGAATTAAGTTACAGGCAGACATTTAATTTTTAACCTAACTAAACCATGTGGCAAACAATGCAACAACCCTGAATGTTAAAACCCGTGCTCATCGAGTAGAGTGCTAAAAATCACCTCAGTGACCTAAATCACAATTAATCAGTGAGTCGCGAGTCAAACTTGGTCAACGTGAGTTTGACTCGCCCAGAGTTGAATCGGATCGTTTGAGGGAAGAGCAAAGTTTGACTTGTGATTAATTGTGAGTGATAGGAGATTCATGTTTCATTGTGTAAAGAAAAAACTTGGTTAATCCTAAGGAGGAGGGCTTCAACTTCAGCTACATTTTTAGTGCACTCGAATTCAAGTCTATAGGCATATTAATATAGTTTTCCTTGAGGTGAGTATAGATGGATACCTGTGTCATTGCTCTCAGGGGACAAGGCACCATCAAAATGCAGAGACCAAAGTTGGTCATCAAATTGAGGCTCTAACGGAGGGGGGAATATCATCCTTCGTAAAAAGAGAATAGACACCTATGTCTTGTTCAATATAATTGACATGTGGTTGAGGTAATCCTTCAATGTAAGGAGAGATTCGTCCTTCCCGGAACATGATGACATTTTTAGCAATTTTTGGAATGGTCATACGTGTCTCATCAATTGATAGATATGCATCGACTCGGACTTGCCAATCTCTACCAAGTATGAGTGAGTAGTTTGAGATTGGCATGTCTATTACTTGTATGTTACTAGTTCTAATTTCTGAATGGACACATGACTAAAGTAACATCCTTGATAGTACCTATAGATTCTCGTAGAGAATTGTTGAAGCCTATAATTTTCCCAAGGGCATCATCGGTGCATTGTATTCATAGTTCTTCCATGATGATTTTGGGCATAACATTTGTATTGTGTTGAATTTTCTAAGTCTATCTGTTAGAAAATTAATCTGTATTCTGCTGGTTTATTTCTTCTACTTGTAAATTCTGAACAAGTTATTTAAAACATTTTAAATACCGAAATAAACACAATACAGTGACAACATTTACATATCATCAATTGAAAGAAAACAAGCACACAAGTGACACTGTTATTTTTGGACAAATGTCTCCAAAAAAACCCAATGCATGAAAACCGGTGCAGCTATGCTAAGGGTATATTATTATGCCGTATTTCCTTGAGTACAATTGGGTGCCTAATTGGCTCACCCGACAAAGAAAAATACACGGCAACAATACCTCTATATTCGGAAACAGGTATTCAGAAAACCTGTCCCATGAAACCCTCTTCGGCACAACTAAAGCTCAGCATTGGCCCTTCTGGCCTTTGCGTCAGCCCCAAGACCCTCTGTGTCAGCCCTTGGAGGCACTACGCAGCCTCTAAGACCCTCTGCGTCACTCCAGCATCCTCTGCGTGGATGGCAGTCCCTTTGGCCTCTGCATTGTCTCTGCTGGGCTCTGCGTGGCCTAAACTGGTTGCTGCTCTCGCTCTCCCTATTTATGCGCTGGTCTCTGCCTCTGTCTAGTACTCATTGCCCCTCGCTGCTGATCACTGATTCGCTTTTGCTTAGTAACCCCACTCTAGCAAAATGAATCACTGATCACTTTGGTGTGTTCTCCAACTGACCCTTAAGCCTCTTATTATACTTTTCTTGTTGGTCCTTCAACGACCGAGATTAAATCTCTAATCAACGACTAAGATTAGATTTGGCTTGATCCTTGACTTTTGGAACCTTCTAACCCAGTTTTATATTAATGCCCATTAATATTTTATTTTTCCTAAGTTTAGAGTTAGGAACTCCATTAAAAATATTAATTATTTTAATATCTCCCAAACTAGGTACAATTTGTCCAAATCATTTCTCTGTCTTGGAGATCTCATATGCTTTAGCCTCTCCAACAATTTTCATGGCTAGAGCACATCTGATGCTACCCCAAATCAACACTCCCTCTTAAAGAGGACTGTGCTCTAGTAATACTCTTCACTAAGCATCACTCTGACCATCTGACATCGGTACTTATGCTGATGCTAGGCCCCCCTGCCTAACATCCTCTGCACTGTTGCATCATGCACTACTGGCCTTGGCCCTACCACTGCCACTGTTGTATCCGTACGACAACGCCCTTTGCATTCACGCTGCTGCTGGTCCATCCTCCCAACACTGCTTCTGCATTGCATCCCCTCTCATCATGCTGCATCGTTCTACTGCATACTGCTAGTACACTGCAACTCAGTTACTGAGAAGTAAGTAGCTGATCCACGCAACTTTTAACATCCCTGTCAGGTTAGAAACACTCTCGATGCTGAAGCTCCCTCTGCCGCTAACAAATGCTCCCTCTACTGGCCTCTGCGCTGCTACAACAACTCCGTGCATCTCGCACCGTAGCCTCGCGCTGCCTGGGGATTCCTGCACTGTAGCACTCTTTTCTGCTTCATCCGCATTCTTCTCTATCGACATACGCCAGTCCTGCTACACCTCTTCGGGGCTCCTGTAGCAAGGTATAATCCAAGAGGTTGGGTACCTTAAGAATCCTACCCCTCATCGCTTGTAGTCCCCCTGACTATAGCTCGATGTCTCCCCACTTCTTCTCAAGTGGCACATGAGCACTCATGGCACAATCGTCTTCCTCCTCAACTTCTTTCTCCACCCTCGCTGGTGCTGCGTTCGAGTCAGAAGCCTCTCCCTTACTCTTCTTCCTCGGACACTAGTTCGCATAGTGACCCAGTCCCCCACAATGGAAGCACTTGACCTTGGAGAGGTCTTTCTTCTTCCTCTTCTTTTGCTTTCCCATAGATGCTAGAGTTGTATCCTCTTCTTCTTCCTTCTTGATTCTGACCCCTTTGCGCTACTTCTCGCCTTGGTAAAGCCGTCTGATCTCTTCTTGACGAAGCGCCGTCCACAGTTCTTCCCAATCTGGAAGACTCGTCCTGCCCAGTATGCTTTAGACAAATCTCTCCCAATCCTCAGAGACTGTGTTAAGTGCAGTCCTTACCATCAACTCCTGATCCGACGTGGCCCCTATGGAAGTCAGTTGGTCATGGATTTCCTTCAACCGATCGAGAAAGACATCTATGCGCTCTCCTTCTGCGTCTGGTATGACCTTAGGTAATTCTCGAGGAGCATATTCCTCTACATGGAAGTATGTTGGTACAATGTCTTCAAAGTGTCTCACATCTCCTTTGTCGTTTCCTTCTCGGCAATATGTGGGACCACACGATCCTTGACCCCATCAATGATGATACACTTTGCCTTAGCCATTGCCTCCTCGTACCTTTCATTAGCTACTGGGTCAACTAGGATAGCCATCACTCTTAAGGCGAAGCCTTTGATACGATGTATGTCTAGAATGGACAAGATCCTGGCCTTCCAGACCACAAAGTTGGACGCTCCGTTCAGTCTGTCCTGATTTCTCAGCCCATTCACGACCATCTCGTTGCTCTTATGTCGATTCCTCCGAGTCTATGTACTTCCCATCTGGAAGTTCTTTTGGACTCCCTCTGAGTCCCAATTTCCCTCTTGGAAATCCTTTTGCCAACTGTCAAGTTGCCCTTCTCCAATAGTTTGTGCCACTGCAACACTAATCTAGATTCCTTGGCTAGAAATCCACCTCGGCAGCAACTTCCTCTACCTTGGTCTTGCCCTGTTAGATATTGTTCTAACCACAGTACCCCACTAGCTTCGCTCCCGCAAACTGCCCACAACTTCCTTCGCCCCATCAACTGAAGGATTGAGCCTCTTGGCTCTATGCAATCCCAACACTAGAAAAACAACTCTCTCAGACAACTGCGTCAGACCTCCTGGGCTCTGCGTGAACCTCTCTCTGGCCCAGAGTGATGACGCAGTGCCTCTGTGTCAACACTTCCTCTATCACTTCTGCAAGGATCAACTATTGTCACTCGGGACAACTGATTCTGTTGCAAATGCTCTGCTTAGCTGATGCCTTCAGCTCTCATGTGATCTGTAACCACCCTTTGATACCATGTTGAATTTTATAAGTCTATCTGTTAGAAAATTAATCTGTATTTTGTTAGTTTATTTCTTCTACTTGTAAATTCTGAACAAGTTATTTAAAACATTTTAAATACCAAAATAAACACAATACAATCACAACATTTACAGATCATCCACTGAAAGAAAACAAACACACAAGTGACACCGTTATTTTTGGACAAATGTCCCGGGAAAAACCCAATGTGGGAAAACTGGTGCAACTATTCTAAGGGTATATTATTATGTAGTATTTCCTTGAGTACAAATGGTTTCCTAACCAGCTCACCCAACAGAGAAAAATACACGGCAACAATACCTCTAATTCAGAAATAGGTATTCAGAAAACCTATCCCACGAAACCCTCTCCGGCGCAATTGAAGTTCAGCGTCGACCCTTCTAGCCTTTGTGTCAGCCTCCTACTAACCTGTGTCAGCGCCAGGACCCTCTGCGTCAGCCCTCTGAGGCACTGTGTAGCCTCTGGGACCCTTTGTGTCACTCCAGTAGCCTCTGCATGGATGATGCAGTCTCTCTGGCCTCTGCGCTGTCTCTGCTGGGCTCTGCGTGGCCTGAACTGGCTACTGCTCTCGCTCTCCTTGTGCTGGTCTCTCGGTATTGTCTCTACCTCTCTGTACAATACTCACTGCCCCTCGTTGATCACTGATTCACTTTTGCTTAGCAACCCCGCTCTAGCAAAATGAATGACTGATCACTCTGGTGTGATTTCCAACTGACCCTCAAGCCTCTTCTTATACTTTTCTCATTGGTCCTTCAACGACCGAGCTTAAATCTCTAATCAACAACTAAGATTAGATTTAGCTTGATCCATGACTTTTGTAACCTTCTAATCTAGTTTTATATTAATACCTATTAATATTTTATTTTCCCTAAGTTTAGACTTAGGAACTCCATTAAAAATATTAATTATTTTAATATCTCCCAAATCGGGTACAATCTATCCAAACCATTATCGGGCTTGTATATCTCATGTGCTTTAGCCTCTCCACCAATTTTCATGGTTAGAGTACATCCGATGCTACCCCAAATCAACATACTGGACCCTCCATCTACGAGACATCAATGAGTAATTTTTTCATAAATTTTCATTAACACATAGAAAGGGGGTTTCTCAAAGGAGCAAATGGGTTGTTAGTAGAGAAAATATCCTCTTGACCGAGTCCTTCTGATTGAATCTCTAGATAATTGATTGGTGCAGGAATATTCCCTTCAAGGAATTATTTTAACTATTTTTGTTGCTCAGGAATTGTGGCCATGTCAAGTAGTGAGACATTAGCTTTAATACCACCCATATGAGTGAAAATATTGAAACCAGGAAACAAATTGGAACAAGATGAGGGGGAAGAATGTACATGTTGGTCCAAAGTGGAGTTATTTACAGTTGGGCGGTTGTGAGCAAGATTTGAGGGCCTTTTTTTCAAGTGTTGTTTGGCGGATTGTTCTTTAACCATTTGAGTTCTATATGTGTTTCTTGTTTCAATGGCTAGAACATCATCCTCATCATCCCAATTGATATTAGCCATTGTAGGATAAGGTTTAATGCTGAAGGTCATTTGCCTAGCAACTTGACGCACTTGACAAGTTTTACCATCATGATAATCCTCACTAAAGTTGCACCATGGTCGTGAGAGGATGGCAGGAGGTTGATAAACTTATTGAGCTACGTGAGAATGTCCAGTAGTAGGGTTCTAAGGTTGCACATTCAATCTGTGTTCATTTGAAATCAACCTATTGCTCATGTCTTGCATAAGCTGCAAGATTGAGGCCATATCAGTTTGACTAGTTTGACTTTCAAGAGGGATGCTCGTTCTCCTAAGTTTCTCTTCATATTCTAAAAAAATTTGCAAAGCAGATTCCAAACTAGTGGCATTCTTTTCTTTCAAGTCGTTGACAATAGAGGGGGTAATGCACTGTAATAATGCATCATGGAAGCTTGATTGTGGGGGGTGAATGATTTCGAGAATTTGATCGTAAAACTTAGTAAAATGCAGGTTAAAACTCTTAATGTTTTCTCCTTTGGGGAAAGAAACATTGTTATAGTCGTGTAACAAGTCAATAGGATTATGCAGTTCCCCATAAGTAGAGTTGAACCAATAGCAGAGCTCATCCTAAGTATTAAAAACTTTTGAAGGGAATTCAAAGAAATTAGTGGCAGCGTTATTGACTAAGGAAATAACAAATAATCGCATACAAGTATTGTTATTGTTTGCCTCAATATTATGGCAAGCGTTTGAGAAAGCGATTAGATGCTCATTAGCATTTGCGGAAAATTTGCTTAAATGATCTTTAAACTTAGAAAGAGGTGCATTTGTAGGATTGAGGTTTAAAAGAGATTGAATATGCCAGCAGGTGGTGTTAACATCGTCTTCAAACTGAAAAATCCCATATTTCATGATGACCTTGTTGAGGTTTGTGCTCGATGGATGTGAATTGAAAGAATAGTAAACAAATCTGATAGAGATAGATGGAGTTGCAATTGAATCGGAACTGGGAGAAGATGACCACAAGGAGGTGGAATCTTGGGAGCCAGTGGAAGGTTGACTTTGCATTCCAGACATGATTCTTCTAGCATGTGAAGTTAAACCATAGAATATATACAAAGTATTTGAGTGGAAATCGTTAAACCTCTCCCATGGTATAACACTCAAAGATCTATGGAATTAAGGCAATGACATATAAATATAAGTAATTGTATGACAATAACAACAAAAAATACAATGCATTTCACAAATCAATCTTAGTTAGCATCACCAGCCACAAGGGGGAGTCTAAATCATAAGATTAATCTCATTCAAGCAATATCAAATTAAGCAAGATGAATAATCATCAATAAATGAGTGCAACCAATCTTCATCACATTGAGAAAACATGAAAATAAAGCGTTTTCCAGTCAACCAAAATCAAGCGATAACATAAAATCACAATGAGATGTCCTTGTAGGCGATTTTTTTTTTATCATCAATGAATATGTAAATTGTCTCAAATCTCAAGAAAAAAATCATTATTTCTCTTCAAAATTCATCAAATGATCTCAAGGAGAAACCAAAGAGGTATCCTTGGAGGGGCCAACATTCACCATTAATAGATCAAAGCATTGAATTCTCTAAAAGGTAATAGGTCAAAATAAAAAGCACACCTATATATCATTAGTAAATTAGGAAATTATACACAATCCATTTGCATATTCAAATTTTTAGTAGGGGGGCCTATGTTTTCACCTTTCCGGGTTAAAAAACAGGTATGGTGCTATTGTCACAATAATAGAAACACACAATAAGTGACAATATTTTTTGTATCAAATGATTTTCGAAGTCTAAAATATACTAGTGTGAAAGATAAAGCCTTATAAGTGAATAAAGTGTAATTCCTCTACCACATGGGTCCCACTCATTTTTACACATATATTCTAAAAAATATAGAACTTTGATAGTGGAACGTAGTCCACTTTACATTCATTCTCTATGAACCAAAATATGATTTTCATTTATCTATGCTTAGGCCGACATATGGTTTACTTGGGCATGAAACCATAGAGGTGCAATTGTTGATTTACTTAATGACAATGTTTGGTCCTCACCTCCAATATCACAGGAAAACACCTACTACCCATAGACATCCATAGCCTCGGAAAGGTTGCCTCATACACCCATTTTACCTAAAAACTCTAATCCCAAATTTTGCATTGTTTTTGCATAAATCCATCTCTAGAATGTATTTAATTTGTATTTTAATTATAAAATACATTTGTTTGCTATTTCATTTTTAGTGTGTGGAGGAGTATATCTAGAAGCCTCTTAAAGGCATGGGATGGAATTAAGATTTTCTTATCTATGTCGGCATCATCATTACTAATTGTACTTATGGGTGTGTTGTAGCGGCTACAACCACCCTCCAAAATTTTGGCTCGCATGCAAATTTTAGAGCCTACCTTGGATCTTGCGATCGATTGTCCTTGGTCACTTGCTGGTAAGCTGATGATCTCAAGCTTCCCCTCCATGATCTTAATATTTGTTCATGCTCTCATCTTTATGAAGCATGTGTCATCTTTGGGCATAGGGATTGTTGTTTATCATGCAAAGGGGATGTTATTTGCTTTAAGGGAAAGCATGCGCGCATGAGTTGTTATCATCACATAGACATGTTTCACACTCACTTCACACACTTTTGTCACAAATGTTGTTGCATCAAGAAGAGTATGTTTTATACATTTTGGATGGTCTACGTGGTATCACTAAGTGTTTATGTGTGATCATAGTCAAGTCTTATCACTGTTTACATTTTTCATTGATCTCACGCATAGCCATTTCTCGAGCACCCTAGCCTTATCCAGCTTCTCGGAATTGTGCGCTTTGCCTCTACAACCCTCAAGCTTTCTCCTTTGCCTGATGGAACTCCGTAGTGTGCAAATACCTCAACCTCCCTTGGAATCCAAAACTGCGCAGTGTTTTTCTCTAGTGTCCTTCCCCCAACCGGAACCCACTGTCTCCAAAAACTCCGTAGTATTGTCCCTTAGCTGCTCAATCTACATTGCAACTTGAAACTATGCATATGTGTCCTCCCATAACCCATCCCATAATAGTGCCTTGCATCAATAAACTGTGCAGTATTTTCTCTCGGCTTCCAGGCTGCACTGCACTCAAAAACTGCGCAGATGGGCCTCCCAGTGCTTCATCCCAGTAGCAGTCACTGCTTGCTAAAGCTGCGCTGATATATCTGTCAGTGACTACAGGAAAAGGTGACATGATAATATCACTCCAAGGAGTTGAGGAGAAGGACCAAGAGACTAAGTGATGGCAAAAGATCAACACTGCATGCAAACTCCGCCGGATGCATGATCATCTCGAGGGTAAGTATGGTAAGTAAATAACACCTTTCCAAGTACACCTCTTAGTTGAGTTTTCAGGACTTCTTTTCATTGTCATATCATCCCGTCTTCTGTAACATGCATGTGTGAAAACACAAAAAAGTCATCTCATGTATTTTCTCTACATGTTTTGCTCCATTTCCACTTGTTTGACCAACTGTCGTCTTCAACATGTTGATTGCTATATGCTTGCGACCTTGTCCTAGTGATGTTGAAGGTTTGTCTTTGTGTGTATGTGTTGTGTTTGCTATGTAAACATCTATCTCACTCACACACGAAGTTGTAAACAATGTCACACAAGCATAGTTATGGTCGTTCAATGATCTATCTCAAGTGTCGCACTTGTCGATTTTAACCTTTAGACAATCACACTGAGACATGTTGTCTTGTTGGTTTGAGGTGTCTTGTTGTCGAGTCATGTTGATTGTGTCTTTGCAAGGTCATGTATATACAAGTTCACTCATTCACACACTTGGCCATTTTTTTGAAAATCTGTCGACCGGACCACTCTCCATCAACCGGATATCCACTGAGTTGCATTGCACAGTATCAGACCCTCAGTGACCAAGCATTGTTGCCCATAACTGTGTGGAGATTGAGGCTTCCCTCTAGGTAGTTTGCACCGTGCAATTCTTGAATCAACCCGTCTGACTGTCACCTAGAACAACGCAGAAGTTGCCCAAGAAGACATCTTAGTCTGTGCTCCCTGCAAGCCTATCCATCAAGCCTCACGCTGGTCAACTAGAAAATTTGACTTGAGTTATGACCTAGGGCCGCACTCATCTCCAAAACTGTGCAGTGGTTTTCCAGCCTGCTTACTTGCACTGCCTGCAGAAACTGCACAGACATGAGGGGCGGAAACTTGCTTCCTGTCACTGCACTGTCCCGGGAAATTGCATAGTTCTGCCAGGAAGTCCCCCTGTTGGCCTGCTTTCCACTCCTCCTGAAAACTGTGCAATTTTCATTGACATTACACCTACTTCTCGACACTCCGCTCATCCTGGAAACCACGCAGTCATGTCTTGCTTGACTGCCTCCCAGATCTGCGCAATTCTGTCCAGCAAGCTCCCGCAGCCCAATGCTGGCCTCCCCTGGGAAACTGCATAGTTTTCACTGCGAGTGCTCATGCAACCCAATCCTGACCTCCCCTGGAAAACTATACATTTTTCATTGCTAATGCTCCTTGTTGCCTGCACTGTCTTCTCGGAAAAACTGCGCAATTTTGCCTCCTAGCTGAGCCATCTCTCGCAGATGTCACTGCTGTCCCGGACCGCTTAACTCAACCTCCCAGTGGCCTCCACGCGGTTTTTCCTGACAGTGTCTTAGAGCCTCGCATCCCGGCTTGGCATGTGCTTTGTGTTGTTTCAGAGCCTTATCCTCTCTCCCTCACCTGCACCCGGAAAAGAAAGATGATGCATCATGGTAGATTAGGGGATTTCTAGATTTGATGTCGTCTTATCACGAGTGATTACAGAAACAGGTACATGAATAAAACATGGCGCGATGATGAATGATATGAACAAGGAGCGCATGCTAGGAGACTTGCTCGTGATTGGACGAACACACGAAGCATACCAAGTAGCAAGCGAAGGAGACACATGCACATGCATGAACCATCAAGTGAACACCAAGATCATTGAAGACTCCACACACTTTTCCATTCAGAGGTGAAGCTATGGTACACCACGAGCACACTCATCACTCAACAACAAATCAGCTTGACACAAACAACACAACCAACATGTGCATACCAGCAATGTCATGTCGAGTTGTGTCATGAGTCGCCTTGGCCACATCACTACTTTGGGTTATACTTGTATAATCAATGTAATGTAACGTGGAAGTCCAAGAGACTCACGAATGAAGTTAAAGAGTCATGTAAGTCGAAGAGTCATATAGGTCAAACAGTCATGAGGGAAGTCGAACATTGACAAGGGTCAGTTTCACCCTTCGCTATATATACCCTCTCATTTGTACACGCAAATGAATTTTCACCTTGGCTCCTACCACATAGCCTTGAGAGTCTGTAATATTTTTTTTGAGGAGCAAGCAGTGGCTCCAACGCTCCACTACTAGGGCTAGTGATGTATGGTGTATGGATATGTCTTGGAACTTTTTCTTAATTCAGAAGCGGGTCACATGCCAGCACGTTTTCATGCATGCATTGTATTCGTTTGTAAGACTATTATTTAAATGCTTGTAATGCATGTTTTCTTAACTTGTACTAGGATAGTTGAACTACTTCGGTTATGCTAGTGCATATATTGTTGAAGATGTGTTGTAATGGTTGCTATTGTTGTCTCGTCCGTGTGGACTACACCGTCGGACACTAGTCAGATTCATTCTTTTAAACTAGTTATAACGACTATCACACTCGTGTGGACTACTATGTTGGGTGTTGTATGTGCTATATGTTTTCTGTGTTTGTGACTTCCGCATCCGTGTGGACTGCTTTTCCAGAAGTTGGGCAATGGTGTGTCTCTACTTGAGTTGGGACTACTCCCTTTCGACTTGAGACTCACTCTCACCCTTCCCCTCTGCAGTGAAAGAACTTTGACACTAAGCACTCACCAAGCACACGAACCTCACCATTTCAAGACTAAGTATACCACTCTCATGTGTTGACAAGCAAAAGCTAAGGCATATCTTTAAGGTAATGGCAACCAGACCATCATACCGGATGGGACTCCTACACCAAATGATGTGAGTTCTAGTTGAGACTTCATACCGGGGAGATCCCCTGAATGTTGGCGGGTCCAACACCGTCAATAGGGTGAACAACTTGAAATCATATTCAAATTTGACATTAGTGTGAAGTGGGTGAAGATCTCAGAGAATAGTTGAAATATACCTTAGTTCGAAATTTTTATTCTTATGTAATTCCATAGATCTTTGAGTGTTATACCATGGGAGAGGTTTAACAATTTCCTCAAAATATGCTAATCAATTGTCGTCCTAAAAATATTGATTGCATTAGCCACTAAATCCAAAAAAATCTAGACTCTCATGAAACTCAAGAAAAGAAAATTATGAAAGGAAATAAATCAAATCTAACTATGAAAGCATTGAAAATTCAAAAAATAAAGTTTACTTAAAAATACAAGAAATACTTGTTGCAAAAGTAAAAAAGAAAATGATAATGTGACAAAATCAAAATAATGCGAGAAAAAAGAAAAATGTTTCTTAGAGGAAGAATCAAAGTAAATAAAAATCATAATGGAATACAAGAAACCTTGGGAAAAATAATAACCCAACGAAAATAAAAAAGAATATAGACTTTTAAGTTCACATCCAACTTTTATCAAAGTAGCGAGGAAGTCAAAGTTATAGAACAAGAATGATACATGAGCATTTACAAAGAAGTTAAATGCATATCTTCAAAGAGGGTATATGATAAAAACAAAAAAAAAAAAAAAAAAAAAAATAAAAAAAAAAAAAAATTTGAATAAATATACCAAATAGGACCATTCATGTAGTAGAAAAGCCAAAGGACAAGATTCATAAAGGTGTTGGGGTTGATAAAACCAAATAAGATTCAAGGTAACAATGTCAAATCCACAACAACCCCTTTTCGTTTTTCAACCAATTGATCCAACATCAATTTTTTTTAATCAACACCACGCAAGTTATTATATCTTCATTTAGTGTTAGTCCTTGTACCTTAAAAGCTTCCTCCTTTAGAAGTATAATCCAAAAGAAAATCATGTCTTTCACATTCACTCCATAGTGTAAAAGGTATCTTCATTTTCATCTCTTCATTATTAAGAATCTGTAACAACTCCGGGTTCAAATTTCATGTAATAAAGTTAATAAAGGTCAAAATAAGACCAAGGTCACAGGTTACATATTCCAAGATGAATGTTGGGTAAAGCATATTAGTGGGCATCACTTGTTTATTATGGATAAGGGGAAATTGACAAAGGTATTGGAAAAGGCTTTAAAAAGATAAAGAGGCATTAATTTGAATTTTATTTAAGAATATAAAGGAAATAAGAGAAAAGGGAGATGAAAGGTCACATGTTGCATGTGAGGAGGAAATTGAAGGAAAATAGAGGAAAATGAAGAAATTTAAAGCATCAATAATAAAAAGGCATTAGAGCATCAATTTGTGGCCTTTTGTCAATCTAGTTTTGGGAATTGGTTTCAGAGAGGAGAAAACTAGCAAGCAAGCAAAGGAAGGACAAGAAAGCAAAGGAAATCAAGGATCGAGCAAGGAAGAGTTGGATCAAGCAGGTTCAACGAGAATACTTGTAGGTAACAAGTTGCATGTAATCCTAGCTGGTTTTGGAATGCATGGTACATGCATCTGTGTATTTGGTTCATTTGTTGTCATTATCATGGGTTTTGCCTGGTTTGAAAGTGATTTCATCTTTGCCTTGCCAATTCGGGATAACCATGGTCTGATGGGATTCATTCTTGGCTGAGCTTCATATTACCGGAAGGTTTTGGATCCAGGTGAGGTGGTCCCAGGAAAATCCCAAGGGTTGGGGGTGGAGATGGTTTTCTCTGGGAAGCCTTCAATAGGTGGGTGAAGACAGGGAAAATCCTCAAGGGATGGTGAAGGAATTTTGAGGCATCCAAGCTTGGTTTGGTTTTTTGATCTCGAGACCAGTTTAGGTGAAATCACGATAGTGTGAGGGTGGAGGTGGTTTAACCTTTGGACTCCCTAGTTGTTTATGTTGTGGTTTATTCCATGAGATCCCACATTCATGCTTGTAATATGGCATGTGGGTGATTGACTAAAAGAAATATTTGGTTCAACTCAATCTATGGTCGGGTGGTACATGGTAGTCCCTGACTTGGTTTCCTTTTGTTATATTAATAAGACATCTTTCATCTTGTATTTTATGAGTAAATGTACTTGCTATGATGTGGTTTTGATGGTTGTTCTATCATTGTTATTATTTTGGTTATAAGCATGGTTTATGGCACATTCCAATTATGGATCTTATCATATTTTGATTGGTAAATGAATGGTTAACGAATGCGTGGCCTAATAGATGTTATTGCATCTATTGAGATAGGTTATTAGATCTTCTTTGTTAATCTCACATAAGTAGTAGACCTCTATGTTCAGATATACATTCATGACCTACAGATTTCACGTTCACTATGTGTTTGATGGAATGGTTGTCATGGTTATGCCTGGTTAGGTCAAGTTCTTATCTAAGTTTTGTGTTAATGGCATTTTCCTGGTGTCATTAATCATCCTGGAAAGTTCTATTAAGTTCTAGGCAGAGGTATGGATCCTAGCCCTGAAAAAGTGGCTAAGATTATGGGGTTGCATGCACAGAGCTGGGAATTCTAAACTGCAAATGATGGGAGGCATGGTTATCCATGCCACTCGAGGGTTACATTCATTGGCTTGCACTGTTATGCAAGCAACTGGGAGTCTAGATCATTGAAAAAGCAAGTTGGCTCAGGGTTTGGGCACCTGGAGTGGTTGTTTAGCTCTTGTGGGTACTGTAGCTCCTGAGGAAGGTCCGTACAGTTTTGTTTGGTCGATTCAACTTCCTTAACTGTACTTAGGAGGTTGAGTCACGTCATAGTAGCCTTCAAATCATATTTACCCCATCAGGTCAGTGAAAGTGGGTAAATGTGAGATGTGACATTATAGATTCGTATCAGAGCATGTTTCAAACACTTGCACTGGATGGGCTAGATGCATGTTGTTATGCATTAATTTTCATGTATGAGGTCATGTTATGTAGTCGCTATTGTCATGCATGATGTTGGTATATTGATATGATTATGATTATACATGTATTGAGCTAATTTCGACTGATTTTGCAGATGAGATAAGCCCCCCTTGAATGTCATTGAGGTATAATTTTGTTTATGATATCTATTTGGTTTATCTAACATGGCATGTTTGCAGGAAGAAGAGGATCAGAGATGATGATAAAAACAATGGAACACAGTTAATGTGACTCTCTCTATAGATTTGTTGAGCAACAAAGAGATGAGTATTCTTATGATATAGCAGATACATTGAGGAGTTTGAGGGCAGAGATCAGAAGTTGCAAGGCAGACAATGACAGGTTGGTTGAGGCTCAAGAAATATTTGCAAGGGCTTAGGAAAAGCATGAAGGGGTCAATGCAGTCATCCTTCAGAGTTTTCAAACATGAAGAGACATGGACATCTAAGAATTAGTCAAGAATAGGCAGAGAAGACTAATGGGGCATATGGTAGCAAAACTTGGTCAAGGTACAGGTCGGATAAAGGGGACACAGTTAGAGGTGGCAAATCGTTGGGTACACCTTACAGGAGGAATGATATGTAAGGATTTCATTCTAGTTTCTTGTCCAGGAGACATCATCACCACCATCATCCTTATAGGAGTGAGTACTTGTTTGCGGAGTTCAAGAAAGTTAAGCCCTCTACATTTGATGGAGAGATGGCGAAGTTAGAAGATGAAGATGCATGGTTTCTTGGGATGAATAAATTCTTCAGATTGCATAACTATTCAAAGAACATGAAATCCAAAATAGCTACCTTCAGTATTAAAGGGAAAGAAGATATTTGGTGGGAAGATGTGAATAATGTCAGAGGCATTCAAGAAGAAGAGTTGATTTGGGATGAGTTCGAGAGACTCTTCAAGAAGAAGTACCTATCTGAGAGATATTATGATGACAAAGCTAAGGAGTTTTATGAGCTGCAGATGGGTTCCATGATAGATGATGAGTATACTAACAGGTTCCTGGAGTTGTTGAGGTATGTGCCTTACCTCAAGGATGAGAAAGCAAAGATTAAAAGGTTCATCAGTGGGTTGCCAACAACATATAGAGACCAGATTGAGTTTGATGAGCCTTAGTCACTGGAGGAATCCATTAGGAAACTGAAGAATTGTTATGAGCAATCAAAGCATAAATCTAAGCCTAAGCATGATTTGAAGGGGAATGAGAAAGTTAAAGGGAAGTGGCCACCGAAGCAGGGAAGGCCTCAAGATGTAGGTGAGAAAGAGAATGCTGCTTCTTATAAGAAGTTTAATGTAGTTGAGAAGGGACATGGGTCGCAGCCTGGAGAGCAGCAGAATAGAGGTGATGGTAGGGGACTATTGTAGTGTTGGATTTGTTTCAAAGATCATCACAAGAAGGATTTTCCATTGTACTAGAGTGGCAGGGCTCATATCTATAGTGCTCAGGAGGCTAAGAAATTTGGGGAAAGTTGGGGATGGAGGAAGATAACCAGACATCCTTTATTGATATGGAAGGTAATATTTGTGATCAGTTTGTTTCTATTTTGGTTAACCCTGGATCCAATTATAGTTATGTTAATCCTGACCTGGTGGATATGTGTGGTTTGAGAAAAGAAGTGCATGAAGAGTCTTGGTTGGTGTAGTGGCTACATGTATGAAGAAAAGAGTTCATAATTAGGTGAGAGCTTGTGCATTTGAGCTTAATGGTATGCCTACATCAACACATCTAAATGTGCTTCCATTGGGATCATATAGTATGCTTTTGGGTATGGATTGGTTGTATCTTCACAAGACTAAAGTGGATTGTTATGACATGGCTATTAAATGCCTAGATGATAATGAGAAAAATAGAATCTTGCAGGGAAGGAAGAAGCCTACATCGGTGAGGATGGTTACAATTAAGCAGGGTAAGCGCAGTTGCAGGAAGGGGTGTGAACTATTTGTAATTCATATTTCTAGTGACAAGGGTAAGGATGTTGAGGATGTGGAAGTCCTCAGGAGGTACTCTGCCTTGCAGCAGTTTTAGGATGTATTCCTAGCAAATATTTCAGAGTTTCCTCCCCACATGGAAGTGGAATTTTATAGTGAGTTGGTACGAGGAGCACCACCAACATCAAAGGCACCTTACAGGTTGAGCACTCCAGAGTTAGTGGAACTGAAGTTGCAGTTGAAGGAAATTATTGAAAAGGGATACATTAGGCAAAGTGTATCGCCTTGGAGTTCACCAGTATTGTTCATCAAGAAGAAGAATTGTATTATGAGATTGTTCATTGATTAAAAGAAGCTAAACAAGTTGGCGATTAAAAACATGTATCCATTGCCAAGGATCGACGACTTGTTTGACTAGTTGAAGGGAACAACATTATTCTCGAAGATTGACTGGAGATCAAGATATCATCAAGCACTCATCAAAGAAGAGGATATTTACAAGACTGCTTTCCAAACCTGCCAGGCCAGGAGGTAACTCCTCAAATCGAATTGTGTTTCTTCATTAACATTGTTCATGATTATATAAAAGAAGGGAGAGACTCTTGGGCTTCACCTCCCAGTGTCTCTTCATTTTTTTATTCTCCATTATTTACTATTTACAATATTTAAAAATTTTAACCTAATCCCAATTATTAGGTGTCAACATTCCCCCCCTTAATATGAGAGGATGTTGATGAGTCCAAGTTGTTGATTAGTGGTTGTCATTGATGTTAACCCAAGCAGCACCAGGTTTTACCCAAATCTTGCATGGGAATTTTGACTTGATAAATTACTTTATTCTGAGTCAAGGATCTTTTAGATAGATTCTACTCGTCAATATGTTTCCAGTGATATATGGCACGCCACGTAATTCTTCATGGTTTGAGAGATATTCGTGTTTGAAGTTAGTAACCCCAATTAGTGGGATAAAACCCTATGGGGTTGTGGCATGACACCCATAATTGGTTGTGGTCATTGAATAGTAAATAATTAATAATGTTTTTTGTTTCCTAAAATCCCTCCAACGTTCACTTGTTGAGGACCTTCTCAACTCAAGACATTCATCTAAATAGTGACCCTCATATCCTCCTCTAGTAGGGATTTTGTGGCTTAAAACAGATCATCGTGGAATTTTCACTACAATTTTATTTATTTATTTTTGCGAAGATTCAGAAACTGAAATTAAAACCCATTTGCGCTGAAATCGTGATGCACCTCGTGACTGAATTTCAGATCTTGGTTCACTATAGTTTTAGAGATATGATATGCGGAAGTTGGGGTTTTTGCAGGCTCTCGAATTCCATGTCAAACATGTGACGTTGGGAAAATCGTCATAACTTTCTCTGTAAGCATTGGATTCAAATTTCATAAATATTCACAAACAGATGACGAAATTTAATTTGTTGGGTCGAAGGTCACAACAATGACATGTGGAACTTTGTACAAGATCGCTCTACTGAACCAATCTATAATCAGGGCATCATGGGAGATTGGGAATAACTCTTTCTTGAATAATCCAATCTTGAACAGACCTGTGGGGTTGGAAAACGGTCTCAGAGGGCTACCACAAAACGAAATTTTAGACCCTGAAGATCCAAAATTACATAGATACAATAGATTCAATATTGAGCTCTTAGAAGGAAAGAAAAAGCATGCATTCACGGATCATTGCAATAAGGACCACACATCAATAGTCAAGGGTAAGTCTCCTCCAACAAGGTATGTATGATTAGTGTTTACATTTGAATTTCGAGTATCATCTCTGATATATGTTTTTGCAGGACAACATAAGTATATACCGGTTCTCGGTTATATCTCTATGTCTCTATATGTCACAGTTAGTTTTGATACCACATTTCAGATGTCCTATTATTAATACTACACATTTGATGCTACACCAAGTTTGCTAAATCTATATGATATTGTAAGTTCATGTTACTTGTCTTGTAATAGTTGATAGAATGGTCTCTGTTGTTGTACTTAGAATTTGGTCCATCACAAGTCTAGGTTCTGTCATAAGTTTTTATTGTATGTATCTTCAGGTCAGTTTTGGATATAATCTTGCATAGATTCGAGGCCTATATCAAGAGTGGGAGTCTTTGTTTACTGCTGCAGCAAGTCAACAACAAAAGTGACAAGCACACTTCAGGTACGCATTGTAATTTTTAATTTTTATTTATTCATTACTATGCACTTACATGTGTTTTGCAGGTAGAGGTAAGTTGAAGGGTATTTTGTTTTGTTTTGGGATTGGTTTCGTCGAGAAAATTTTGCATGTAGGTAGAAGAAGATTCAAGTACAACTTCAAGTAGGAATTAAAGCGCAGAAGTATCAAATCAAAGGAATCAGTACAGTGGGACATCCTTTGAAGACATGACAATCATCTATATATTGTGAAGAACTATCAAGGCCAAGATTCATCATTGTAAAGTTGTAAAAGAGTCATTTGTAAAAGTGTCATCATTGGAAGAGTCATTATGGTAAAATAGTCAATCTGCCTAGAGTCGAAAATGGATTATTGGGAGGTATAGGAGTCTTTGTTGGGATGATGTCATGGTTGGGTTGCAGGTCATAGTGTGATTGGGTGTTCGGTCAAAATAATTGTAAATCTTATTGTATCGTGGATCGTTGTCCTTGGTATGGGAATCCACACTCTTGTCTCATTTAAGTCATTATAGGGTGGCAGGGAGGTGCTAGGTTGGTGCATGAAGTCGCCTACAGGTTAGGGCCTGTCAACACTTCAGGCAGGTAGGGTCTAAGATGTTGGGACATCCATTCAGTTGACTACTGAAGAAACTAGGGCATTGGGGTGTCCTTCCAGTGGGTGATGGAGAAGAATGCTTTTCTAGAATTCGAGGAAGTTTTTTCTTTCATTTCAGTTGGGGCTGAAGATTAAAGAATTTATTAGAAAAGCGTTCGACGGTTTTTGACCCGGAGGGGGTTTTCCACCTAAAATTCTTGTGTCTATTGTGTTATTTTATTTACTGTTATTCCCGCATAAACATAATAATAATTGAAGATTAACTAATGCTCTGAAAATATTTAAAAGTGCTAATTGCTAAGGAATATTGATTCATCCCCCCTCTCAGTATTTCCAACAATTAGTATCAGAGCTTGGTTCCTTCAACAAGAGTGTAGCAACTGGAATGAGATCATGGAGTATACTAAGAATAGAGTTCCTTTGTTAAATGGAACTATGCACTTTGGAGTGGAAGAAAGCAGGTTTATTTGTTGGCGCAAGGATACGAAGTATGGGAAATCATTGACAAAGGCTTCACATTGACCCAGGTTGAACAAGGTAAGAAAAATATGGTATATGATAAAAAGGCTAAAGATCTTCTTATCAGTGGGCTTATCGAATTTTTTTATCTTAAGGTATTGAGTTGCAAAACTACTAGAGAGGTATGGGGAAAGCTTGAAAATATATATGTAGGTGACTCAAAGGTGAAAGAAGAAAAACTTCAAATTTTCAGGGAAAAATTTGAGCAACTCAAAATGAGGGAAGATGAAGATATTGCTACATACTTTAAGCGTGTTTATGAAACAAAAATTACATTGGAACGTTTGGGAGAACTTGTTGAAACGAAAATTGTTGTCTGAAAGATCCTCAGAACCTTGTCAGCAAGATTTAACCCTAAGGTATCTGTCTTGGAAGATAGATCGAATCTAACCAATCTCAACATATATGGATTGCATGGAATTATTATGGCATATGAAATGAGGATTGAAGAAGAGCATGGCACATATCACTTAGAAACAACATTTTCCGCATCCAAGAAGAATAGTAAAGACAAATAGACTCCGAAAGAAAATACTTGCAATTGTAAGGATGAGGAAAAGGAAGAAGATGAAGAAGAATTCTCAGATAAAGAGTTTCCTACTTCACGTAGAAAATGAGAACAGGTACGAGAAAATTAAAAGGTAAACTTCCATAATATGTTTTGATCGTGAGGTTGGGCATTTTGCAGCCAAATTTCCAAAAAAAAATGAGGTTGTTATGAAAGGAAAGAAAAGTCCTAGGAAGTTTAACAAGAAAGGCAAGAAGAAATGGTTTAAGAAAAGTTTCTTCTCCAAAGAAGATAGCTCCACATCTGAAGAAGATAATGATAATGAAGAAGAATTCAACGGAAGAGTATTGTTTATGGCCAAGCACAATAAGCAAGAGGCACTTGATGAAGAAGGAGACGAAGAAGAAGAAATGACTGAGGTTGAATTTCAAAACGAAGTAATCAGGGTTATCAAAGAGCTCAAGGCTGAGAAGAAGCATGTCAACACTCTTGAAGATGAATTAAAGACAGAAAGGGAACAAGTCCTAAATCTTAAAATCAAGGTTCGATAATACAAACGAATTGAAGAATCGCTTAGGAAAGAATTAAAGGAAAGCAACAAGGAAAGAGAAGCATTGGAAGCTGAAATCGTTTCTTTACGAAAGGAAGTAAAAAATGGAAAAGCTCTTCAAAACTATTCCAACAGCTCAAATACTTTGGATGAACTCATCAACAACCAATGATCATGCAATGAATAGACTGGTCTTGGTTACAAAGAAAAATTCGAAAAGGAGTCAAGTCCTATGAAAACTAAAGAAGATGGATATGCAAAATCTAACAAGCAGGTAGATCTCCTAGCTAGAAAGAGATCAAGGTTCGCAGGAAGAACCTTGGAAGATAATTCCTCGAAGATATTTCCTCCCAGGTATTAACCTATCTTTTATGGTCATTGTTATTCATGTGGAAAGTTTGGACATAGAGCTGCAGAATGTCGCATGTATGTTTGGAATGAATATAATTCTAGGAGATCTCTCAGAAATGGATATTCCAAAACTCAGCAGAATATTAACAAATACTATCATTTGAGAGATAATGTCGAATGTTACAAATGTAACAATTTTGGACACCCGACCAAAGATTGCAGACTTGGAAGCTCTTCAAAGGAATTCTCGCAAAATCAGAATGAACAAGTATAGAAAAGGAAGACTGAAAGATGTTCTCTTGCTCTCAAGGCTCAAAGAAACATAAACATATGGTATGTTGACAATGGTTGCTCAACGCATATGACTGGAGATATAAATAAGTTCATATCCTTGAAAGAAAAGAAGTATGGAACAATGTCTTTTGGAAATGACTGGTCTTCAAACGTCATAGGAGTAGGTACGGTCACTCTTGGAAGCAAGGATGCATTAGCAAAGGATGTGTTTTTGGTTGAAAATATGAATCACAATTTGCTGAGTGTTGGACAGATGAGCGATCAAGGATACATGATGTTATTCAACTCGAAGAAATGTGAAATCAGGAAAGGAAAGTTTGGTAAAATTATGGCTACAACAAGAAGAGCTCCAAACGACATATACATTTTGAACGAGACACCTAAAGGGTGTTTCTTGGAAAAATAAGACGAGAGATGGTTATGGAACAAATGAATGGGACATATAATTTTCGACAATTTGGTCAAGATTAGCAATTAAAGAAATTCCAAAAATATCAAAACCTACCAATACGATATGCGAATATTTTCGGCACGACAAACAGACAAAAGTCGCGTTCAAGAAAAAGGAATATTTTGCGTCACATCCATTGCAATTAATACATACTGATCTATGTGGTCCTATGAGAACAAAAAGTTTAGATGGTGAATTATACTTTATGTTAATGATAGATGATTACACCGGAATGGCAATCGTCAATTTCTTGAAGAAAAGTCTGAGGCATTCAAATGTTTCAAAATCTACAAGGAATTGGTAGAAAATGAAATTGATTTGAAGATCAAATGTCCAAGATCTGTAATCGCAGAGAATTCACGTCCAAAGCATTTCAATAATACTGTGACGAACATGGAATAAAAAGGCAATTCTCAACAACCAGAACACCACAACAAAATGGAGTAGTTGAAAGAAAAAATAGAACCATACATGAAATGCCTAGAACCATGTTAAAACATTCAAACTTAGATGATAAATTCGGGGTTCAAGCAATTGATACTGTCGTATTCATTATAAACAGAGGCCTGCTCAAGAATAACTGTAACATGACTTCGTACGAACTATGGAAAGGAAGACCAGTTAACGTCAAATGCTTCAAAATATTTGGAAGTAAATGCTACATCAAAAGAGAAGACCAAAAATTGGGCAAGTTCGATTCCCGTGTTGACGAAGGTATTTTCATTGGTTATTCGTGCAAAAGAAAGGCTTATAGATGCTACAATCTAAGGCAAAAAACAAATAGTTGAAAGTATAAATGTTACTTTTGACGAAGACTGTGAGATTGTCTCTTCAAGCAAATCTGAGGGGCTTGAGGTAGAATCTGTGAAGGATGAAGAAGAAGCTCTAGAACAAGACCAATCAAATAAGGAAACACCAGTCAACCAAGAAGAAATAAGAAATGATCAGCAGGATGTACAAGAAGTTTCTCCAAAAGTTTCAAAAGAATGGTATCAAAAGAATCATCTGTCAAACCAGATCATCGACAACATAAATGAAGGAATTGGAACCAGAAGAAGTCGACAACTTCATTCATCACAGCAAGCCCATATTTCCCTTTTAGCAAATTTCGAGCCTAGCAATTTTGAGGAAGCTAGTGAAAATGAACACTAGGTAGTAGCTATGAATGAAGAACTGGATGAAATTGAGAAGAACAACACTTGGGAAGTGGTTCCATGACCAAAGGATAGAAATGTTATTGGAACTAAATGGGTCTTCAGAAACAAATTGAATGAGGACGTACAAGTTACCAGGAATAAAGCAAGATTAGTTTGCAAAGGATATGCAGAAGTTGAATAAATCGATTTTGAAGAAACATTTTCTCCTGTTGCTAGAATGGAAGCTATCAGGGTGTTTCTTGCATATGCATGCTTAAGGAAAATCGAGGTATACCAAACGGATGTTAAGTCAGCCTTTCTAAATGGTGAATTGGAAGAAGGAGTTTACATTGAACAACTCGAAGATTTTCTTCTCACTGACAAAGAAAATTATGTTTGCATATTAAAGAAGGCACTACATGGTCTCAAGAAAGCTCCTATGGCTTGGTATGCTCATCTTGATAGGTATCTACATCAACAAGGATTCAAGAAAGGAAGTGCTGACATCAATCTCTATGTGAACGTGGATCAAGATAACCTAACAATTATTGGGGTATATGTGGATGATATAATCTTTGGAAGCAATGATGACATATTAAGTAAATATTTTGCTACAAAAATGAAAAGTGAGTTTGAAATGTGTATGCTTGGTGAGCTGACATGCTTTTTGGGGCTTCAAATTTCTCAGCAGGATAAAGGAATATTCATATATCAAACCAAGTACCTGAAGGAAATGCTAAAAAAATTCTAGATGGAAGATTGCAAGCTGGTCCTTACCCCCATGATAACATGTTAAAAATTAAGCTTAAAAGATTCGTCAAATGATGTGGACCAAAGGTTGTATTGATCCATGATTGACAGTCTCCTATATGTGACAACGTCCCAACCTGATGTGATGCAAGCAGTTGGACAACTAGCAAGATTCCAAGCAGCAGCAAAAGAATCTCATATTATTTCCGTCAAAAGAATTCTTCGATATCTTAAGGGAATAGTGGAATATGGTTTATGGTATCCCAAAGGAAATGATCTGGTTATCCAAGCTTATACAGATGTAGATTGGGCAGGAAGTGTTGATGATCGTAAGAGTACCAGTGGAACAAAATTCTATCTAGGTGGTTGCCTTGTTTCATGGTTAAGTAAAAATAAGTCTTCAATCTCGTTATCCACTGGAGAAGCAGAATATATCGCTGCAGCAGCTTGTTGTACACAAATTCTCTGGATGAAGCAAACTTTTCAAGATCTTCAAGTCAAGTATCTTTTCCAGCGTCATCAGTATCTCCAAGAATCCTATGATGCATTCTAAAACGAAACACATTCCGATTAAATATCATTTTGTTAGAGAGAAGGTTGCCGAAAAGAATATCAAGCTTGAATATGTTGGCACAAAGGAACAAATTGCTAACATATTTACCAAACCATTACCTCGTGAAGCATTTGAGTATCTTCACCAAAAGCTTGGGATTCTCCCAAGTTTTCATTAGACTCTTTCTGTTATCTACTCGAGTAGAAAGGGGGAGTGGAGGTCTGTACAGGTCTGCAGGATGGTTGTTTGTTAGGGGGAGTTACCCTTTGGCATTATGAAGAGGTGTCATGACCGCAGGGGGAGTACTTGTGTTGCTATCAATGCCAAAGGGGGAGATTGTTGATCAGTGGTTGTCATTGATGTTAACCCAAGCAACACTAGGGGCTACCCAGATATTGCATGGGAATTTTGACTTGACAAATTACTCTATTATGAGTCAAGGATCTTCTATATGGATTCTACTCATCGATATGTTTCCGCTGATATATGGCATGCCACATAATTCTTCACGGTTTGAGAGATATTCATGTTTGAAGTTAGTAACCCTAGTTAGTGGGCTAAAACCCTATGGGGTTGTGGCATGGCACTCATAATTGGTTGTGGTCATTGAATAGTAAATAATTAATAATGTTTTTTTTCCTAAAATCCCTCCAACGTTCACTTGTTGAGGACCCTCTCAACTCAAGAAATTCATATAAATAGTGACCCTCATATCCTCCTCTAGTAGGGATTTTGTGGCTTCAAACAGGTCATCGTGGAATTTTCGCTATAATTTTTTTTATGTGAAGCTTCAGAAGCTGAAATTAAAACCCATTTGAGCCGAAATCTTGATGAACCTCATGACAAAATTTCAGATCTTGGTTCGCTATATTTTTTGGAGATATGATCTGAGCAAGTTAGGGTTTTTGCAGGCTCCCGAATTCCATGTCAAACAAGTGACATTGGGAAAATCGTCATAACTTTCTCTCTAAGCATTGGATTAAAATTTCATAAATAGAAACAAAAATAGGACAAACTTTGGTTTGTTGAGTAGTGTTTTCAGGGCCGAAGGTCACAACAGTGACAGATGGAACTTTGTACAAGTTCACTCTACTAAACTAGTCTATAATCAGGTCATCGTGGGAGATTGGACATAAATCTTTCTTGAAGGATCCAATCTTGATCAGACATGTGGGGTTGGAAATATGACTCAAAGGGCTACCACGAGACGAAATTTCAGACCTTGGAGATCCAAAATTACGTAGATATAATAGATTCAATATCGAGCTCCTAGAAGGCAAGAAAAAGCATGCATTCAAGGATCACTGCAGTAAGGAACACACATCTACAATCAAGGGTAAGTCTCCTACAACAAGGTATGTATGATTAGTGTTTACATTTTAAATATGAGTATCATCTCTGATATATGTTTTTGCAGGAAGATGTAAGTATATATAGGGTCGTGGTTATATCTCTATGTCTTTATATGTCACAGTTAGTTTTGATACTACATTTTGGATGTCCTATTCTTGATACTGCACATTTGATGCTACACCAAGTCTGTTAAATCTATACGATGTTGTAAGTTCATGTTACTTGTCTTGTCATAGTTGATAGAATGGTCTCTATTGTTGTACTTAGAACTTGGTCCATCACAAGTCTAGGATCTATCATCAGTTTTTATTGTATATATCTTTAGGTCAGTTTTGGATATAGTCTTGCATAGAGTCGAGATTGAGAGTCTTTGTCTACTGCTGCAGCAAGTCAACAACAAAAGTGACAATCACACTTCAGGTATGCATTGTAATTTTTAATTTGTATTTATTCATTATTATGCAGTTACATGTGTTTTGCATGCAGAGGTAAGTTGAAGGGTATTTTTTTTTGTTTTGGGATTGGTTTCGTTGAGCAAATTTTGCATGCACGTAGAAGAAGATTCAAGTACAACTTCAAGAAAGAATTCAAGAGAAGAAGTATCAAATCAAAGGAATCATTGCAGCCGGACATCCTTTGAAGACATGGCAGCCATCCATATACTGTGAAGAAGTGTCAAGACCAAGAGTCGTCATTGTAAAGTTGTAAAAGAGTCATTTGTAAAAGTGTCATCATTGGAAGAGTCATTATTGTAAAAGAGTCAATATGCGTAGAGTCGAAAAGGTGTTATTGGGAGGTATAGGAGTCTCTGTTGGGATGATGTCATGGTTGGGTTGCAGGTCATAGTGTGATTGGGTGTTCGGTTAAAATCACTGTAAATCATATTGTATCGTGGACCGTTGTCCCTAGTATGGGAATCCACACTCTTGTCTCATTCAATCATTATAGGGTGGTAGGGAGGTGCTAGGCTGGTGCATGAAGTCGCCTACAAGTTGGAGCCTATGAACACTTCAGGGTGGTAGGTTGGTCTAGGATGTTGGGGCATCCATTTAGTTGATTATTGAAGAAACCATGACATTGGGGTGTCCTTCCAGTGGGAGTTGGAGAAGAATTTTTTTTCTAGAATTCGAGGAAGTTTTTGCTTTCATTTCAGTTGGGGCTGAAGATTAAAGAATTTATTAGAAAAGAGTTTGGTGGTTTTTTACCTGGAGGGGGTTTTCCAGCTAAAATTCTTGTGTCTACTATGTTCTTTTATTTACTGTTATCACTGCATAAACATTAATAATAATTGAAGATTAACTAATGCTCTGAAAATATTTAAAAGTGCTAATTTCTAAGGAATATTGATTCACCCCCCTCCTCAGTATTTCCAACACAAGCATCGTTCTTAATCTTTCAAACTTTTCTCTTCCAAGCGCTTTGGTGAAGATGTCTACAATCTGGTCATTAGTGGAACAATGGTGTAGATGGATTGTCTTGGCCTCAACATGGTTACATTTGATCTCAAATTTATTCCATATGTCTAATCTTTTAACGAGCATCCATCAATTTATTCTCCATTAGTTGTTATAGATTAAAAAATATCTCCCATTCAAAGCTATGTGATCTTGCTACTTAAGATACTGTTGATGGGGCTAGAAATCTTGGTAACAAGGGGAATACCATTAGATGGCAAGTTCCAATTAGACCCACTCTCATTTTGTATGATGGTATCCATTGGTGTAAGGGCATGGTTTGCCTGGGGAGGGAGGGTGTGATATCACTTTCACCTTTTATAAGTGCTACAATGCCTAATCTATCAAATGCAATGTTGAAAGGAAGCTAATATAATCATATTTGCACATGGACCAAACTAAAACTAGCCATAGGTATTGAATTGAAATAAATGAAAGACAACTTACAAGTTTTTGAAATCACTCACTCAATGGTCACCTTATACAAAAGAAGCATCGAATGTAGAAGTAGCCAATGTCTATGGTAACATTTTAGCAAAATCACATACCTCCTTCACCAAACATCTTACAAGTTGTAAAGAAAAATAAGCATTTACATATGTAACTCAAACAGAGACACACTAATGGAAAGTCACACATGGAGCTTTTTATTCACAAGTACTCTTCTTTTCACTACCAATATCAGTTATAATAGCCTCTTAGGAATGAAAAAAATGGAGCCCCTATTCCTCATGGACACTTCAATATATAAGAAGGATGGGTGACTTGTGACCTTCCACCTTTGTTGCCACATGGATCCTCCTAATTAATTATAAATAAATGGGAAAAATACTAGAAAATCTTGGTATTACCTTTTTCCTAATTTAATAAATTAAAAAAAATCCAAGAACCCTTGAAATTTCTTCTCATGGAATTTTACAATAATTCTCAAAAATGATATTGTGAAAGGATTGTTGGTGATGCATATGCTTCCAAGATGTGTTGATCCATTTGAAAATATCCATAGATATATTGGGGGAATCCTTTTATTTTTGACTTGAACTAGAATAAGTTCTCTGATTTGATAGTATCCAAAGCAGTTCCGGAATTAGTGTCCTTCATCCATTGATGATATATTCTTTTCATTTTCCTTCTCTCTTTGTCTTCTTTGTCTTTCTTTTTTGAGCTTACTTTTTATGTATTTGCTCCAACTTTCATGTAGTGTATTGCTTTGTGAGATGTGAGGATTGGTCAACTATCTAGATAACAATTCACACTCTACTGTATGGTTATTTAGAGTGGTGAGTCCTTTGTCCATGTGAGCAACATGATGGTTGATCTAGATCTTCTTTTTTGATGGTCTCATGGAGAAGTTCCTTATTGCTTCTTTATCAATTGCTTCTAATGCATCTAAGTTTCACACACAGTCTACATTTAAGTCTTCTAACTTCTTGATTTTCTCCAATAAAGGGGTTGGATCCTTCCTTTCATCTACAATGGATGGGAGTCCATATTTTCTCATAAGTTGGTGGTGGATTCTAATAACTCGGTTCCCATTGAATGATATCGAACATATTTTTCCTTTAGTTTGGCCACAACTTGTAGATTCATGTCATGAGACATCACGTGGAACCTTTGATCAAATTGTCTTAGGATAGGTGACAAGTTGGATCTTCTTTGTATTCTTCCTCCCATCTAGTTATTTATTCAATGTATGTTTTGATTTGCCCTGTCTAACTAATGTTATTATCTACAAGCTTCATAAGTCCAGAGAATTATTGGATGATCCTGAACAATTTATGCACATAAGATTGCATATCCTCAAATTTTCTATTAAGTACATCCAAAATCTAAAATTTGTAATCTTAAAATAGTCGACACCATTGGATATGTCTTGGTTTGTATGGTATAGAAGCTTTAGTTCTACATTCTCTTCTTTCAAACTTTGAACTTGTTCCTACAGATCCATTATGGTTTCTATCATTTTCATAATGTTATCCTCTATTTATTTTAGACAAGCCATGCCCATTTTTATCGGGCGCATTATATCTTCTCTTGTATCATCCATGACCACTACCTACTCAGTCACCATTTATTCTTTCACTTGTCCATTCTTGACCCTCTTGGTACTTGATTTGGTTATTTTATGTTGGTTAGGTTAATAATCATAGATGTTCGTGATCGAGACTACGTTTCCTTCGAAAAGCGTTAATATAGAGAATTATTCGTGACATACTGATAGATTCATGTTATTGGGTTCTAGTTCTTCTTTAGGAACAATCCCTTCTTGTCATGGAATTTACCTCCTTATTGTTCTTCATCAATACCCATATCTTCTTCTAGAGTGTCTTGATGCATATGAGATTGGCAAGGAGATTCATTAATTAGATGATGATGACAAGTATATACTGGGGATGATGGGTGTGTTCTTATGGTTAGGAATCGCACTAGCTTGAGGCCTGATAGGAGTCCTTTTATCTTCCTTTGATGTCTTGATCCTAATGGGGCTTCCTTTAATGCTCTGCCTTAGATGGTTCCTTCTAAGATATCCTTAAATTTTAGTAGGTGGGATCTCTTCTTGCATTATTTCCTTTCCTTTTGAATTGTTGCTAAGTATATCATATATTCTCTGTTTTGCCTTGACCCATGCCTTGGATCATTTAGCTAGAGGCTTGATAAGTGGTGCCTTTCTTTATACTTGGTTATTCCTATTCAACTCTAGAAACTCCTGATGAGAGAGAAGTATGTATGATTTTTCTTCTTCCTTGTTGATGACATTATTGTAGTCCCATGAGGTCTCTTTTATTTTGATATCATGGACTATCTTGATTGGGTCATTCCTCCTGAAAGGGACTTGTGACAAATAGAATCCGTCCCTATAATCTTTCGCATTCTCAATATATATATAACTCTCAGTAGCTTGTAGGCTCCAATTTGGATGGGTGGCTTAGGCCATGGAGCCTTCTTCATCTTTTGTAATACTATGACAACTCCATTCTCAAAGGTGTAATATATGATTTCTCCCAGCAGTGCTCAATTTGTGATATATTAAGGGAATACATGTGTTTCCTTAGTGGCACCATAGATCCTTAGATACACACCATGATTGTTTATGTACTAGTCCCCTATGTCTCCAACATGTTTCCTTTCTTTCTCTAACATATAAGGGATGTTTGTTCCATGTAATTCTTCGAGCAATGGGACAACAAAATGAATCATCAAATATGTGTAGAATTCTTTGTGCAAGTTATCCCACAACATGTTGCAAAAGATATGCACCAGAGGGAATGATGGTTTCCATATCCGACTCAAATATAGTTATATGTTGGAAGCACAAATTGCATTAAGCATGTAAGAAGCCTTGAACAACCCATTCACTTAAGAACCCTTCTTGATTTTATTGATGGCTAGGTTCATGTTGTCTGAGAAGATGGTGGCCCAATTGAGGATTATACCATTCAATGTGATCTCATTGAATATCATAGCCCATGATCCTTTGAAAAATATCTTAGACTTCTTCCCATACAACTTGCATAGTAGGAGCATAAGTATATGGTATGGATTCTTCAATAATATGGTGTGGAAGGTGCCATGATCAACTTCTTCTTCCTATATGCTGGAAATTTCATATTTGATAAAATGCTTTGGTGGGGTTGATCTTCTTAGCTTTGATCATCCATATCTTTGTAACTTCTAGCTTTAGATGATGGAGATGATACCATTTTGAAATTTTCTTATAATGATAAAAAGTTATCAGGTCACCTTCATGGTTGTATATAAGCCTCTAATTAGTGTCCATTGCTTCAATAAGAATTAAGATGACCTCTGAGAAAAGAATGACTACTCGGTGAGAAACTATTTGTGGGAGTCTTGACTTAGTAATGTTCTTGTAGGTATGTTTCTCTTCTCTTGCTTCCTCCTCTTTCCATGATAGGTCAAGGTACTCATCTTGTTTGAACATCCTATATACTTTTAGCCATGTATATGATATTCCATCACTGATGGTGCACTCTATGTCTCCACAAAACATGGTTGAGTTATCCCCCATTGTATCTTCTTCTTGCATCTCCCTATGTATAGTCACGTGCTCAACTTCTTTCCTCTTAGTGGCCTTGGATGCCATCTTATTTACCTACAAAAAAATAAGGTCTTAGAAGCTAAAAAAGGTATGGAAAAATATTGAAACTAATTAAAACATGTCTACCTATGATTATTTTTAATTTCAAGTCAGTTTGAAAAAAATGCAAAAAATTGATTAAGTATAAGAAAAATGGTTAAGATCATTGCAAAGGGATAAGTTAGCTATTAGTGTGATCTGATTAAGAATGATGAGAGGGAGAGTGTGATCTAATTAAGAATGATGAGAGGGGGATTATTGATTCATTGGTTTCCATGATCATCAAAGAGTTGATCCCTACTTCAAACACTTAGAAAGTGTTACAATTGACAGTGAAGAAAATTGCATCTTCAAGCTATGACAAGAGGATTGAGCTTATAATGTGGTATTTCGAGCATTGTGAGGCTTATTTAATGGGCCAAATGGATGAATTAAATGGTGTTTCAATAGGAAATAATATTACATTTTATTATAGCTACCACCCTGTAAAATTTCAGCCCAAGATCTGAAAGAAATTTTTTCACATTCTAGACATTAGAAAATTAAAAAATTATTTCCAACGACTATAGGAAAGATTAAAAAAACACATCGTGAGTTATTTTTGAAAATGGCAACAAGAAATGCTAAAAATAGCATTGCTATAAATAGCATTTCAGATACCAGTGTTGGATATAGCAATAAGGAATGAAAAATGGAAGTGATAAAAATAGCATTGCTATAAATAACATTTCGGGATACATTCCAAATTTAGTTAGTCCCTCAACTAAAATTGAGAATTAAAATTTGAATTTGATCTTAGCAGTTATTTGAAAAATAATTAATTAATTCATCTTGAGTTAATTAGTTGGAGAAAATCAAACATGAATTCTATGTGAAGACATACAACAATTATCCCTTTGATTGAGGAAGTTATCCCTTAATTGAGGAGATTAGGATGAGTTGTACTTTGAGTTGTAATTAGTTAGCTCAGTTAACTGAGTTAATTCCAGTTAGATTAGTTCAAATAGTTTGCTGAACTAATTGTGAGTTCAGTGAGTTAATGCATGCATGCATGTAACTGCTGCACTTCAGGTAACTGAATATTATCTCATAAATAACTCATGCATGTCAGTTCAGTTAGAGACCCAGTTGAGATCAGAGGAAGGGACAATGTACTATCAGTTGGAGGAATTTTCCTATATAGGAAACTCATCCATGCAGAAGGAATTATTTCCTTCAGGATTACCAGTTACTACTGAGCCAAGTGAGCAGTGTGAGGTGGGAATTCACACAAGTGGAAGCATTGGACCCCAGGAAAAACTGCGCAAGGAAAAAGGAGGCTTGGAGGGCAGAGGAGAAGGTTTGTGAGAAGGCTTTGACTATTTATGAACAGTAGAGGGATTGTACTAAGAGCTGGATAGCTTCCAAGCTAAGGCTTTGTGTAATCCGGACATATTTCCACTTGTATGATAATACAGAGATCAGGGTTTTTAGCTGAGGCTTTCCCCAAAGTATTCTTCTATGTTTCATGTGTATGATTTCTTCTTCTCTGTTATATGTGTTCTGATTGATCTAGCTCAAATTGATTAAGCTTCCGCAAAGTTTGATTGTAGAAGTAGATCTAGTATTTTGCTTTAGTATATTGCATTATCAGGTGATCTACAGTGGGAAATTCTACATGGTATCAGAGCAAAGGTGATCAAAGGAGAGAACAATATACAAGAAGGGAGAAGTTTGAAGTTTGAGGTTCCTGAATATAGAAATCGAGTTCTTATCACATCTCAATTTCACCAATGGCGTTCAGCGATTTAAGACTCGAGTATGCCTTTGATGGCAACTCGAATTATATAGCCTGGAAGGATCGCATGGAAGCAGTATTAGAGGACAACGGTCTAAAGGACTTCATTGATCAAGAAGTCCCCAAGTCGGTAGTAGCTAATGTTACAGAATTGGTGGAATGGAAGAAATGTGTGGCTAGAGCAAGGAGAATCCTCTTGGAGGGAGTTCGAGACCACATTGTCTCGAGCCTCCATGGGAAGGAGACACCGTTTTCGATGTGGAAAACATTGAAATATCTATACTAGAACAACAACTATCAGAGGAAGCTAGCACTGAAATACAAGCTTTGAAAAATCAAGTGTGAAAAGGGCGACACGATCTCTACATATCTGAACAAGCTCACCACCTGCAGGGATGAGCTTGGAAGTGTAGGGATCATGACAACCGATGATGACATGGTGAGTCTTGCTCTCCTCGGTCTTCCTAAGAGCTGGCATAGCTACGAAGTCTTGGTAAATGGAAGAGAGAAATTTCTAGATTGGGAACGACTTTGGTTGGGATTTGATGCAGGATGAGATAAGGAGAAGCACCAGAGATGGTTCTTCATCCAAGGAGGATGAAGAAAATTGCGCCTTAGTGAGTAAGGCAAAGAAAGGGAAGGAGAAGGATTCTAATTCCAAATCGAGTTCTTCCTATGGTGGGAAGAAGTTTGAAAAATCGAAAGTGCGATGCTTTCATTGTCATGAAGTGGGCCATTTTGCTACAAATTGTCCATTGAAGAAATCCAAGATAGGATCCAAGGAAGGATATGAAGGTGAGGCATTGGCCTCACAGTTCGAGTTGGATTTCACCCTCCTCGCATGCATGGTTTCATCCATGGTGGGATGTGGTTGGTTTCTTGACAGTGGAGCTTCATTCCACATGACCGATGATAAGAGTTTATTCAGTACCTTGGAGGAGAAATATCTCTAGATACTCATAGCAATGGGTAATGATGAAAAGTATAGTGTCTCAGGTGTAGGCACGGTTGTTTTTCAGAGGAAGCATGGAGCTCGCATTACCTTAACCGATGTCAAGTATGTACCAGGACCGAGGAAAAATTTGGTGTCGATCACAATGCTGGAAGACAAAGGCTATGAGGTAGCCTTCAGTAAGGGAAAGGTTTTCCTTCGACACATCACCACGAGACAAGTGAAGTAGATTGGTTCACGAGTCAAGAACCTGTATGCTCTTGAGGTTCAAGATGCATGCAAAACCTTGAGGAGCAAGGCAACTATTGGAGACATGGTGATTGAGAGGGAGAGTACATTACCTCTCAACATGCAGTGCTAGAATAAGTCTCAGACAATTGTGGAGGAGCCACAATTGGTGAAGCAGCTTCAGGAGGTTGTGGAGTAGCCACAACTGGAGACGCCGAGAGGAGATCGAGTGGAGGCATCCACTCATGAAGAGACTTCCAGTAGGGGGGAATTTCAAGCCAAGTGGGAAGAGGGATCACATGCATCCATACCTCTAGGTCGGAGGTGGGGCGATGTGGAGTGACAGTCCCAAGAAGGCTGGAATAGGGGCAGGATCATTGAGGTACCCAACCTCTTTGATTAGACCTTGCTATGGGAGCCCTGACGAGGAGTAGCAGGACTGGCTGAGTGGGTAGAGACAAATGCGGATGGAGCGGCAGAGAGAGCTACAGTGCAGGAATCCCAAGACAGTGTAGAGCTAACAGGCTGTAACAATGCGAGAGGAACAGGAGTGTTTCACCAGTGCAGGATGGCATAGAGATGTGTGCAATGGTGCGAGATGCATGGAGTGCTGTAGCAGCTCAGAGGTCACAGAGGGAGCACTTGTCAGCGACAAA
The DNA here is from genome assembly GCA_031772625.1 of Pinus tabuliformis. Lineage (NCBI taxonomy): Eukaryota > Viridiplantae > Streptophyta > Pinopsida > Pinales > Pinaceae > Pinus > Pinus tabuliformis. Next base: position 663,665,216 of record CM062819.1, on the reverse strand, counting down.
TGGAGCTTCAACATCAAAGGGTGTTTCTAGCCCAATAGGGAGGTCAGTTGGGAGATTTTTTTGTTTCTAGAGTTGTTGGAGCAACAACACTTGGGAGAAGTGTTGCATGCAGAACATTCCAAAGGTTCAGGATCGGGTTCGAGTTGAATGCCTTTCTTGTTGAGAGGGAGTGTTGAAAATGGCAACAAGAAATGCTAAAAATAGCATTGCTATAAATAACATTTCAGGTACCAGTGCTGTACATATCAACAAGGAATGAAAAATGGAAGTGCTAAAAATAACATTGCTATAAATAGCATTTTGGGATACATTCCAATTTTAGTTAGTCCCTGAACTAAAATTGAGAATTAAAATTCGAATTTGATCTTAGTAGCTATTTGAAAAATAATTAATTAATTCATCTTGATTTAATTAGTTGGGGAAAATCAAACATGAAGTCTATGTGAAGACATGCAACAATTATCCATTTGATTCAGGAAGTTATCCCTTAATTAAGGAGATTAAGATGAGTTGTACTTTGAGTTGTAATTAGTTAGCTCAGTTAACTGAGTTAAGTCCAGTTAGATTAGTTCAAATAGTTTGTTGAACTAATTGTGAGTTCAGTGAGTTAATGCATGCATGCATGTAACTGCTGCACTTCAGATAACTAAATATTCTCTCATAAATAACTCATGCATGTCAGTTCAGTTAGAGACCCAGTCGGGATTGTGCAATTACTATTCATCCAAGTGAGCAGTGCGAGGTGGGAATTCACACAAGTGGAAACACTGGACCCCAAGGAAAACTGCGCAAACAAATAGGAGGCTTGGAGGGCAGAGGAGAAGGTTTGTGAGAAGGCTTTGACTGTCTATGAGTAGTAGAGGGATTGTACTGAGAGCTAGATAGCTTTCGAGCTAAGGCTTTGTGTAATCCTGACATATTTCCACTTGTATGATAATAGAGAGATCGGGGTTTTTAGCTAAGGCTTTCCCCAGAGTATTCTTTTGTGTTTCATGTGTATGATTTCTTCTTCTCTGTTATATGTGTTCTGATTAATCTAGCTCAAATTGATTAAGCTTCCGCAAAGTTTGATTGTAGAATTAGATCTAATATTTTGATTTAGTAAATTGCATTATCAGGTGACCTACAGTGGGAAATTCTACAGTTATACAACCTCAAATTGAGTGAGGTTGGGCTTGTTACCCACCACTTCGTGGCTGATATCTCTAGCAGATTTTTTTCTCCATGATGGACCTCAACTGCATCCAAAAACCCCTTGCTACCTCCTGCTAGCTCATTGTCCCATTTCTCTACCACCTAAGCCAACCTTCTAGTCCCTCACCCACCTGTATTGATCGTATGTTTGAAGGTGGGTCTCCTGAATCTAAAGTTATGTCTTGTAATTTGGTAATTGAGTATTAGGTTTACTTATCATGGATACTTCTGGGTGTGGATTGATGGGGGATTTGGAGGAAAAATTGGGCTCAGTTTGTGATCTCGTCCCCTTGATCTCTTTTGGTTGTTTACCTTGGATAATAGTCTCGTGGGATCTCCTTTATTTACGATTTAGTTCTAGGGTGGTACTACTTGGGAAACCCCGACTTTGGGTGTGTGGTATCGCTCCTTTACCCACATAGATTACTCCCTTTACACTCACTATATCCCCATTCATCATTTCTCCCACCTAGGTTCACATTTCCATTTTGGGTCCACATAGGGCCAACCTTCCTATCCCCTTGCCCGCACCTTGGGTTAGGCTTAGAATGATTCCCCAGTGGTTGAAGCAAATAAAAGAAAAAAAAAAGAATAATTGGCCACATTTAATAGGAAATTGTACCACAAAATGCAAAAGATGGTCAGGACAAAAATAATTACCTCGTGGGAAAAAAGCCAATACATGAGCACTACCCCAATCCATGGTCATCACCTTGGTTCCATAGACCCTAGATGAGCCTCCTTTATCATTCAGGAACCCATGATTGTCCCAACCCCTGGAGGGAAATAGACCTCTCTACCTAAAAGGGGGTAATCACTGCTATATCATACACATCATGCTTTTGTCCTTTGAGCCCCAAGCAGTTAATTAAATAAAATTCATAAGAGGCGAAAGGCATATAAAGAAGGGTGAAAAAATCAAGGTCGGGGAACCTCATGTACCATGGTTGGTCCCTCTTATACATTACATACCCAGATGTGGGCTTACCCTTATCTAGCTACCCCTATGCCCAAATATGTGGCCCAGGATTGCCCCTCTCATTCCCTACTCCATTCCACTTATTTATCACTTTCCACCCCATTAGAGGGATGTACCTTGGACATAATATCCTCTTTAAGGGTTGAAACCACCTAATAAGGTACTTGGTTAACCCCCTTTGGAGCTTGGAGACACTATCACATGCCAAAGCCCACTACGGAAGGGGATGCCATTATGAAGTGCCCACTTTGTTATCCATGATTTGTAAGCCTTTTTACCCGATTATTTTAATGATTGGTTGTACTGGAAGCCTAGGGGACACACTGGATCTTATGCAGGATTACATGTGGTTTCCATTTGGGTTTGGTCTCCCTATATAGGATCCTAACCCCCGTAGGTCTACATTGGCACATATAGGTTGTGCATAGAGATCCATTGGCCTCCACAACAACAGACAACACTCCACAGATCTTCATCAATTATCAGAGACTACTAGCGATCAACTTTTTGGATGATGGTGATATGCTTAGTACATTATGCCCAGCAGGCCCCCACAGGATCCCCACACTCTTGGCAGGTGTCCCAGGACTTGTATGATGTCATGGAATCTTTCATTCCACCACTCGGACCCTTGAAAAGGATCTACATGCAACTCTGATTTATATGGAGACCCATGGGGTCATTTATGTGCCCTAAAACCCACTGGGGGAACCACAGGTCTACTACTTGGAGAAAAAGGGGCCACCCCCTTGTCCATTATATCTTGAGGAATTTATTCCTCAATATGGCACTTCAGGACATTATTAGGCCTTTGGAGGGCCTCACGACATGTACATATTATTATTTGGCTCCTTGTGAGGCTTATTTTTACACTTGTAAGCTAGTTTAGTGGGCTTATCACCAATAAGGGTTTTATTTGCACATTATTTTATCATTATGGGCTAATGTAGGACCATAGGCTAATTCTAACTCCTTAGGAAGCTATATATTGATGTTAGATACATTCATTTGGATCATCACTTGACTTGGGATCTCTCTAATCATAAAGAACTTCACATTTTTCCTTGGAGGACAATTTTTGGAGATGGATGAATTTTGACGTATGGATTTGGGCTATTTATCTTGTCTTGGAGATTTCTCTTGTAGACAAAATGCTGGTTGGATATACTCTAGTACATTGTAAGTAAATTTTGATGTTGTTATTCTTGTTGCTGCATACTGCTAAAATTAGGGCTAGTTGTTGCATAATTGTAATGTGGAATTGAGCATGTTTTAGCTAATTTAATGTATGGGCCAATGTCATACGAATGAAATGTCCTATCGATTATTTGTCTCGATAAGCTTGTATCATTTTCTTTGAAGTATAAATACTTGAGGGTCACTTTTCTTTTCTTTCTCTCAAACATTGGATAAAGCCGAATTTCCAAGCCTCCTTGATCAAGAAACCAAGTTCTTACCCATCATAATCCTTAACTCCATATCCCCAAGTGAATTAGGCACTAATCCCTCAAAAAGGGTGATCATTTTAACCCTCTGTTTATCCTTTTTCCCTTTCTCCCTAAGTCTATCCCCATTAGGTCACCTAGGGCATCAATTTCCCAGGAATTGACCCAAGGAAAAGCTTTGATCTCCTATAGGCTACTGCGCTGGTGGTTCCCCTCCCTCTACTCCAAATTTGCAGCAATTCTAACAGTGGAATCTTTGAGAATCCCAAGCCTTAGCTCTAGGACCAAATTTTTCCTAGGCATCCCAAAGGCTAGACATCAACAATATCAATTCAACCTTTTGAGGTAAGTGTTCATGTTTGGTCATTTCCCTTCACCTTATCCAAGATAGGAACATCATTGGTTTCTACATTCCATCCCCAAACCTGGACTAGGTCCACTTGGCCCTGTGTGGTTTCGCTTATCAATAAATATTATTTTTTCAAGGACCATTTGGGAATCCAAATTCCCAAGGATTATAGGGATTTATAACCTTGTCTATAAACCTATTCCTTCTCCCTCAAGCCTCCAATCCTTACCCCTTATCTTTGGTGGACCAAGTCCCTTTCTTAAAGAGAAAGCAAGTTCCATTCTTCACTCCATCCTTGGAAAAGGGATTCCAGGGTGAATTCCCACCTATCCATTGACATATACTTTACAATTGATCCCTACACTACCGGGATTCCTCCCATCAGTGAAAGTTCGTAAAGATCGGGGAAACTTAGTTGTGGTGACAGTGGGCTAAGCCTCCACCGTTCCCCTTAACCTAGCAGTTTCCCTCTTAGGAACCCCTTTTATGTTTCCTCCTGGTTTGAGTGGCAACATTTCTGGTGCCGTTGTTGGGGACACAATATGTGTGTTTTGTTCCCTGTATAAAATATTGACATATCATTATTGGCGACTCCACTAGAAGAATGAAGCCCTGGTTCTTCATTGAGTTTTGAAGTTAATGTTTGTAGGGTGAAGCAAGCATCTATCAAGGCACCTCAATTCACCCTGGTGGCTCCATTATAATATTAATATGAAAAATTATAGAGTATGGAGATTTCTCTTGGTCCTTTATTTGAAAACCTCAATAACCAAGAGATTCAAGAGCTGCAAAAGAAAGTTTTCGAACATGCACTAACTTTTCAAGATATGTTGGAGAGCATGGATATGGAATTCATGCTCAGGTTTTATAGGTCGCAAGAAGTACAACTCAACATAGTAAGGTGTGCTTACGAAGATGATCCTAGTTGTCTCCTTGACCTTTCTCGTATAACGTGTGCCATGAATATTTTAGATAACCTCATTAATATGAAAATAAATACCTCATCTGGTGATGCCGAAGAGGTGGATCCCAAGAGCCTCCAAGTCATGCAAGAAAAAATGGATGAATATAGTAGGTCATGCAGGGGGGTAGTAAGGGAATATAATTCTAATGAAGTTTTCTCTTGCTTATATGATGAGGAAGTGAAGCTTCATAAGATGAAATGTGAATATAAGGAGGACTCTACTAATGCTCTCCTCCCGGAAGCATACTACCAAAATCATGTAACAAATACCTTAGACATTGTTCTTCAAGAGAAGAAGAGAGGTCCCGCTTATCGACCAACGATGACCTTGAGGATCTTGGTAATGAGAAGGAAGATGAGTCCTCATAGGGGCTGTAGAATGGACAAGATGATTTTGAGAGTACATCTGTTGAGGAGAATGAAGTTATGGAAAGGAGGGTCGAGACTGACTTTACCTTTCTCAAGGACATCACTCCTGATGAATCCCCTTTTGAAAACCTTGAGGAAGGTGATCCCGTAAGCTCCTTGGAAAGTGACATTAGAGATTATTTCCTCACTAAAAAGGAGAAGTGGGAAATTGTCAAGCCCCAATTTGATTGTTCTCCAATTTATGACACTGACAGGGAAGATGAAATTGAGATTGGTTCTTCCTTTATCTCGAACATTACTTGCGATGACAAATCCATGGATACCTTTGGGAAAGAGTATTATTATTTTTCCTTTGGAATTCCAAATCTCCTATGTGGAATATGAAAAGTCACTTAGTCATATATGAACAAAAAGTCTTTAGGATAAGTGCAAAGGTCATTTAGAGAAGTCCAAAAGTCATTTATAAGCTCAAGAGTTGTTTATAAGTCCAAAGGACACATTAGAAGTCCAAGAGTCATGGGGGTAATTCAAGAGTCAAGAGGAGATGAATGGTCATTCCTCTTGTTATAAAATCAACCTCATAACTCAAGAAAAAGGATTTTGGAGGCTTATTATTTGGAGAGCTAGTCTTGGCTTCTCTAACTTGACATTGGAGAGAAAAACTATTATTTGGAGAAGAAAGAAGTGACTTAATGTCCCACTAATGAAACTAGTACCTCACTATTGTAATTGCGTACTTGGATCTTTCATCTAATATTGAAGCTCATTGAGCCAACACACTTTCATGCATGTATCGTGAATGTTTTAGGACTATTATTTGGATGTTTGTGGTATATGTTGGTGTTATTATTTTCTAAATAAATTGAACTATTTCGGTGGATTTGGTGCTTGCCTTGTTGAATCTGTGTTGGGATTTTTTTTCATGAATCATTATTATCTTGTGAACTAATTTGTAGGTTAATCAACGAATCTTTCATTGCTCTTATGTGCCTTCTTTAGGATAGTACTGTTACTTTTCTTTAGGGTACTCATTATTTTCTCCCTTCATGAAAGTCCCTTTTACACATTGCAATCAGTGTATCACAATGTCAACTTGATTGCTTATTTAAAGGTTATGTGGATAATGCTTTATGTTATTCATTGAAACCAAGGCAAACATTACAATTATGGTGGTTGGTTTGATACTCTGGATGGGGCTCCTACTCCAAACGGTGTGAGGTCTAATTGGGACTTCACATAGGGGAGACCCCCTGTATGTTGGCGGTATCCAACACCATCAACATTCTTGCGCTAGGAGGGACATATGACAAGTGATGCCCATTGAGTTTGTTTTGAATCTATTATCTTAAATGGCCCATTCTCAAATCATATGCCCTGGGTGTTTCTCTAATATATCCAATGGTTAACATTTAATCCCCGTAAGACCTCTTTATGACTTGTCTCAATTAAAGATTGATGGTGAGGATGGAACATCCATAGTCGATCACATTTTTTTTATTTTCTTGAATTTTGTGAAAATTATGAAATTGATGATGAATATCTTGCTTGTGTGCTTTTCTTCCTCACGCTTGAAGGTCGTGTTAATCGTTGGTGTCATACCTTACCATTTTCCTCTATTCATTCTCTTGATCAATTTCTCAAGGAGATTCAACAAGATTTTTATAGCTAGAGATGTTTATAAAAGAATCAATCATCTTAGAATGGAACCTAATGAATCAATTAAGGATGTTTATGCTAGATCCTTTCACTTATGTTGTGAATTTTCTGAGGAAGATATGGATTGGGATTTCTTTAAGTAAAAGTTTGAATATTTGGTATGAATCTCTTTGAATGAATGTGAATGGAAACCCCATAATGTTTCTACTCTCCCAACTCTTGTAAATCATTAGACACCACTAATTTCAGAGGAGGAACCTGCTATTCCTTTTTTTCCTTGTCCTCCTCCTTTTCTAGTACCAATCAGGGTGCCTATATGTATTAATTTTGATGCTAGGAGGCCTAGTAATCAAATTCTTGATCCATCTCCTCAACCTTCTTCCATTTTCCATTATTCAAATCTAATGGAGGAAACCTCAGAATGGTTCATGAAGCCTCATTTAAAGGTTGATCCTCAAGATGATATTTAAACTCATAACCCAAGTCTTGAATTTTATTTTGACACTTGTCCTCCTCTATCCTCTCATTTTCATGACCTCTTGTCCCTTCATCCACTTGATCAGTTTCCTTTTGCAGATTCTCTATTCTCCAATCTAAACAGTGATTGGGTGCACGGTAGTCATTTTTCACAGGTAGAGTAGTAGCAATGTGAAGATTCTCTTGGTCTTTCTTCTCTTTTTCAAAATCCTCCATGTCAAGATAATGTTCTTCCATCCTTGGTTGATTTTGAATCTAGCAATCTCAATAGCGAATCAAATAAGGTTGATTTGATTAATCAATCTGAAGTCATGGACAACCATCATTTTGATAATTTTCATTCTATTGATTCTATTAATGAAGTTGATGATTATTTTCCAAGTGCACTAATTGGTCTTTTAGTTTCTCAAGAAGATTTGAAATATTTTTTTATTGCATCTAATTCGGTCCAAGAAGATGTTCTTATGGAGACTTCCTCTTCAACTCACTATCTCTTGTGATCTATTGTTTGTAATGCATTAACTTGTGAAGAAGATACTCCATTCTCTTCAATTTCATCATCTAATGAGTTGGATTTTTAATTGACACAAGGTAGTGAGGTCATCCATGATGAAGAAGAAGTTAAATAACTTATCAAGTGTCCATTCCATTCCCTATCATTTCCAGTCTTGCATGAGGAGGAGTCCTTAGTTCAGGTTACTCATGATATTTGTCCAATCTATCCATCCTTGGATGCTTAATTAGAAGAATCTTATTGCTTGAGTAATCTATATGTTGAATATTCAAAGTTCATTCAAATCAATAATGTAGATGGATACAATATTGATAGTAGTGATCTTGTTGAAATTATTGATGGTAGTTGTCCACGTACCATGCATGATCTGATCCAATCCTTGATATGTCATTCTATAATCTTTGAAAGTTCTAGGACTTGCCAGGAAGTTGAGACACTTCAACTCCCGTTTATTATTATGTCAGGTTCTTGCGACTTTGGTAATATCCCCCAACTAAGTCAAATATGGATTTTCTCGCACAATTTTTTCCTTTAAATGATTTCACTGATCTACATTCATTCTTGAAATTTGTGTGGTATTTCAAATGTAGCTCTTTCAACTTTCAAAAATTGTTTCTGATCAGATTGAAGATTTTGTTTCAGTTAGTTCATATTCATGCAAATCTATTGTATCTTTTGGACACCTAATCCTAAATGGGTTAGCGTGGAAGCTGAATAGACTAAGTAGTCCAAGAGACCTTGGGATGTGAAACCCAACGGTCACTACATGTACTATAAATGTAAACCATTTGTTAATAAAATTGTATTGCATGTTTTATCTTTCATATCTCTCTTGCTGTCCATGTGTGTTTAACATGGTATCAGAGCAGGCGTATTCCTGCCCTGCATAATTATTTTTGAGCCATTTGTTTTATGGCCTTTCTGTGCAGTTTATTTCTGCCATATTCCTTTATACAAGCCTGCGCCCTCTATCAAGAGACCAGCTGCAAACGCTGTCTCACTGCGTCAGTGTCATAGACGTTTTATAACTGCGCTCTCTGTACCTGCGCTCTTTGCCTGACATAGTACCTGCGCTCTCTGCCTCACTGCCCATGAACGTTCCTGAAAGAAGCGTTGTTCTGTCCAGCGCTGTCCATGCTGTCCTGAACTGATGGAAGGCAGAAGAACGCCTCTGTCGTTCTGCCACACCTGCGCTGCCCTGAATTCGCTCAGAATCCAAAACCGTTCCATATTCCTGCGCCTCTAGGCTCTGTCCATTAACGCATCTGTCCACTGAGCGCTGTCCGGCGGATACTCGGCCTTCTTGCAGAGAGGTATTCATTTTTCAAATTTTTTTCTTCATTGAAGGACGCTCTCCAAGCGATTCAAACTGAATGTGTATTCAAACTGAATGAGTATTAACGCTGTACACATACAACACTCTGCGTTTTATTTTGCTGGCAAACTCTGTTAGTTCTGCCCCTCAGGCACTTTTAAGTTTTCCGGGATTGCGCTCTTCTTTTGGCCATATGTATGTTTCTTCTGGTCTGGATAAACAATATGCTGTTAAGTACATGAACCTGAACATGACGTGAATGTATCCTTTCCGCCCAACGACCAGTTGTTCATCTGATAGAGACGAGACCTCGCAGGCCAATCGAATTGTCAGATGCAGACTGATTTGATTTGACATTTATGCTTCTACGCGTGGCTGTGAGAGCAGTACAAATTTATAATCGTATAAACAAAATCTCGTTTTATGGAATGCAGAGAAGAAAAGTTGAGAGCAGTATTTATATTTTGAAAATAAGAGGACCGAAGTCGGCATTTGTCACGATCCTCGGAGTTGTGGAAATAATTGTAATTGTAAAATCTGCCTGAGTTTTTAAAACCACAAATGAAGAATGAGATTTCATGTCATTGCCATTAATGATTAAAATAAGTTTAATCTGAGACCGCGAGAGGATCTAAGCCCGTCAGTCGGGCACGGAGTAGGCGGAGTATTGGGTAGTTTAAGCCATGTAAGGCAGCAGGCCTTTTCTTGGCAACTTTCTTGATGAATATGGAGGAATGAAGTTTAGGAATGAGCGAGTATATAGCGGTGTCAAACAACGGAAGAAATTTGACGCTGCAGATCGGATTTTCAAAGGGGGTGATGAATTGCAGCACAGCCCAATTGCAGCGGCGGCTGCCTGCCTGAGAACTTGATGGCTAGAGGCTCAAACTAAGGTAACGCAATTCATTTTCTGAAGAAATTTATTGCTCAAAATCCTTAAAGCGGCTGTGATTTTGCTCCAATGTGAAAATTATATTGATATCGAGAATTTAATGGTGGAAACTGTGTATTTTGAGTTGTTTGTGGCAAAGGGGATCATTTCGAGCCTTTTAACAGTGTGCGATGGCGATTTGAAGAAAAAGAAAACTAGTGATTTTGAGCTGTTTGATGGTGAAAACTAAATATTTCGACTCCATTGATTCACAATCCAATTCTGCTGGTGCATTGAATAATATCCATTCAGTGCTTTATATATGTGTTTGCGTTGTTTGGTTCATATAACACTGTTATGACCTTCCAGATTCATATTGACGCATTGGCATTGCAAGTAATGTTGTTGTGACTCTTGCAAGGGTGGCAAATGTATTCCCGTATATCTCGTGTGGCAAACGTGCATGTTCCATGGTATGTTGAATGCAAAGTTGAATAGTTGAATGCAATATGTTGGTTATATGGTGTGAATACCTGCATTGAATGATCAAACCTGCTCTTTTAATCTATGTGCATTGGTCGTTGAGTATGTATGTTAGTTTGGCATAAGCGTTGGTTGGAGAAATATTGGTGGACATGCAGGCATAGTTTTTCTCAGAATTTGTTATCTTGGATTCGAATTCTCTCTGAGCGTGAATACGTAGCGTCCATAACGCATTGAACCGTTGGCTCCCAGTGTTGTTCGAAGAATGATGGCTTAATTCATTTGATACACAAACCCTTATCTTCGATGTATTGATATTAAGTTGGTCTCCAAGATTTGTCATAAAAAGGGTGTATTGGTTTGTATAGATTGTACTTTTGCAACGCCTGTTAACCAGAAAGCATTAGCACTCGGCGCAGATATTGTATTGCATTCGGTAACTAAATATATTGCAGGTCATAATGATGTTCTTGCAGGCAGTTTGAGTGGTTCAAACAAGGTTATTGGCACAGTACGTGCTTTGCACAATGTCTTGGGAGGTGTATTAAGTCCAAATGCAACGTACTTGTTTCTTCGTGGCATAAAGACCTTGCATCTTCGTGTACAGCAACAAAATTCAACAACTTTAAGGATTTCCCGCACTTTAGAGGTCAGTTCGCATCCAAAGTTTTCTCTGTTTGAGAAATCCACCCACAAGGCTCTCTTTTTCTCAAGAAATCCACCCATTCATGCAAAGAACTATAGAATATGTTTTGTGTTAAAGTTCTGCGGAGAGACTCTTCCAGAAATTGTGTGGCTGTGGGGTCGACGTATGCCAGTGTCATCTACAGCAACCAAGGGCAAAGTTTTGTGTGAACTTGTCTATTAATTGATGTAATCTATTAATTTGATGAAAGGAGTGTTGTTGACTGTTTGCATTAAACAAAGATTAGATTTAGAGATTTGATATAACAATATTGACACATTATTCTTTGTAAATTCCTATGATAAAGCAACTATAGAGTTGGTATTGCTAACATTGTTGATCTATAGACATGTATTGATGAAGTGGAGTATGATTTCACATTCTAGGGTTTTAGAGATAAGTCTTGCATTACCAAGTATTATTGACTGAATACGCTGATGGATAGACTCTGATGATGATGTTGAATTGACGGGCTAAGTGTTATGTCACAGAGCTTGACATTCCTTGATTCCACTGCTGCATAAAGAGTTTGGTGAGCTGATTGTAATCTTTTATGTTGCACACTGATCATTTGCTGACATTTATAAAGGATATTGTTGTGTACTGTAAGTGGATATTACTTTTCTGCATTAAGTAATAATTGTGATAAATTTTTAAGTGTAAATCTGACATTGAAGAAAAATGGACAGAATCAGTGAAGTATTAGAGTTCATGAAAACTCTTATACAATCTACTGTTGATGACACATTACAAATCAACAAAGGCTCTCTCTCAGAAATTTAGACATGTCTACAATATGCACAAGAGAAAATTGATTTTTTGCAGCTTGAAACACAACTACAGTAAGAAGAATTAAAACGAAGGAGTCATTCTGAACCTGTTTCTGTTCAGAACAATGAAGCAGGCTCCCATAAACAGCAAGTCAATATTGTTCAAGTTCATTCAGATCCAGTACCCAATAAAGCAGCAATTGTACATGCAGATGCAGAAACTCAGTCTGCACTTCCCAAGCCCATCATCAGACCTTGGGAACAGCTTGTCCATAACAAGCACAAAATTGGTCTTGGATATGACAAGGACTTGTCCTTTCATATTCCAGACTACTCCAAGCTCATTCAGTTTCAGAGTGCTGGATTTATTCATGACAGTTCACCTGCTCCTCATGACAGTTCAGCTTCAGCTATTCCAGACTTTGCCCCTCTTCCACAACAGCAACAACAACAACAACAACAGATCGATAAATGCCAACACTGTGACCGAGTTGGCCATTTGAAAGATCATTGTTTTGATCTTCATCCATGTAAGCACTGTCATAAAACCGGTCATTCTTCACACAGATGCTTCAGAAACAAATGTCCTGCAAGAACAAAGATTCATCTTGGATGGATCGCTTCTTGGCAATGGACATCAACAACCAAGAAGATATTCCAAACACATGTCAGAAATTGTTCCAGAATATTGAACAGTCTTGCAGTTGAGTTTCCTCCATCATCTCACCTTGTATCTGACAGGGGGGGAAATGATGGTCATCTACAAGCTTCAAAGTCACATCAAGCAAGCCTGAGCCACAACCTGCCACACCAGTTTCAGAGTTGTAGCCAGAGACAAAGATGCCCCTGAACATGCCTTCAGTTGGCAATCTGGGACACTTCCTCTAGCAGATGACTTCAGCTTCTTGCCAGTTTTGGAAGAATTCCAGGAACACAATTGAGAACACTTCCTCTAGCAGAAGACACCAACTTCTTGCCAGTTTTGGAAGAGTTCCAGGAATTGCTTTAAGCATTCCAAAGTTGTTGGTCATCCTTAAACCATCACAGGTTGAGACTTCCCTTTTCAGGTTGAAGTTTTACCTTTTATGCGGGGTGAGACCTCCCTTTTATGGTTGAAGGTTTCCCTATTTAAAACAATAGGATCACTTCCTCTAGCAGAAAACTTCAATTTCTTGCCAGTTTTGGAAGAGTTCCAGTAACCGAACTAAGCGTTCCAATCTTGGTGGTCATCCTTAAACCATTGCCCTTTATACCAACATTTCATAGAGCACATTCAACCTAGTGCTACCATGCATTTTTTGCACATTTTGTATTACAGCTCTCTTCTTGGACTCATACATAACCCTTCGGATTAAGGGGGGGAATGTTGGACACCTAATCCTAAATGGGTTAGTGTGGAAGCTGAATAGACTAAGTAGTCCATGAGACCTTGGGATGTGAAACCCAATGGTCACTACATGTACTATAAATGTAAACCATTTGTTAATAAAATTGTATTGCATGTTTTATCTTTCATATCTCTCTTGTTGTCCATGTGTGTTTAACAGTATCAAGCTTGGGTTTGGAGTGTATGCCTTTCATTGATGCACAAATTTTTGAAGTTCATCATTCCAAATGTTATCATTGGCTAAAGGAAACATGTCTATCAAATGCATGTGAAAGAAATCAAATCCTGATCTTTCTTGTGAGTATCTTGATGCTAATCATTTTCTTCATGGCACCAAATATCCTCTTCAGTATTAATGAGTTCTTGTGTTATTTTCGGAATCAAGTTCCTCTTTTTCATCCACTACATATTAACTGGTTTCATGTGATTTCCATATCAACATTATTTTTTAAGGGTTATAATGTCAGTCCAATTTGGAACCAGTCACAAGTAGATGTTTTTTCACATTCAACACGAGTACGATTATTCTATTGTTTAAAGCATATGCAAATTTGTTCAAACTAATCTATCTTTGATATCTCCTAACCGATAATCTTATGCCTTAATCAGGCCATTTGATCATGGCTCTTATTCTAACAATTATCATTCAATTGATAATTGTACCACTAATGTACCTAAGGATGGTTTTTTTACACCAACTGATATTTATCGTTTATCATCTCAATATTTAGACCCTTGTCAAGTAGTGGAGGCACTTCAACCTTCACATATGGTTATGTCAGGGCTTACTATCTTGACAAGCTTTTTGAATATGATCAAATTTATTTTCCTTCACAAGATTCTCATCCTTATTCCAAACCATTAATTAAAAATTATTTCTCCCAAGGATTCCGGGATCTTGAAGAGGATTGTTTTGAATTTCATGATCCAATATATCATTGATTAGAAACATCTTACTTAGCAGTCCATTTGTTAAAAGCGAGTTCTGATCTCTCTTGATGTTCTCTAAGGAAGACAATATAAGTGCAGGTACATTCACAAGGAGCTATCAAGGCTTGTTTGATTATGATTTTCATCAAAAAGGTAAGGTTGCAGGTTGGTTAAGGATTGTACATCTTCCTACATCTAGCAAATACCTTCTATTTTTGTACAAGATATTAAATTTCTTATATTTTCTATTGCACATTGTATTATGTCAGTTTTCATTGCTCGTATATTTGTGATTGCAAGTTGAGAGAAATTACTTTCATTTCATTGGAAATACCATTACACTTAGACCTGAGTTGGTTAGGTTAGGAGTAGGCTTAGTTGCATTTAGTTTCTTTGCATTGCATCCACCTTCTTCCCTTCCCTCCATCTCATCTTTGCGTCTATTTTGTTTTCATATTTTTGTCTTACAAGATGATTTTGGGTTTAGTATCCATTTACTTTGTCACTTGTTTATGTTTTTTGTTTTGTTATGTATTTTCTTTCATGTGTTCTTAATAAGAATTTGCATGAAAGATGTTCATTTTGGATCAAAAGACAATGTGACAAAACTTGAAAAGGGAAATTGTGATGACGAACAATGGCTGGCTTATCTCTTAGCCTCTTCTCTATCTTGGGTTTATATATCTTTAAAGTCGATGATGTTTGAATGGAAAATATGATTTGTTCTAGATAGAAAGACTTTGGTCAAAGTACGAAGTCCGTATATTTATTAGGATATTCATTCTGACCTAGCCTTGTATTGAATGGTTTTTTGACCTTTCAAATTAACCAAGTAGAGAAGGGAAAGGAGAAAAAATTTAAAATGAGCATGTATCTTTTAAATCCCTTAAAATAAGGAAAAACCTCTCCTGCTCTCAATAATTTGGGATCCCTCTTCTGTCCCGGAAAAATAAATAAGTGCCTAAGCACAATTCTATAAATAAATAAATAAGGGTGAAAGAAGAGAAAGACTTCCTATGCAAAGAGGTGAAGAAAGCAACTTTTTCGGGGTACTATCCATGCCTACTGACAGCAAAGCGATGCTTTTTTTCCCTTGAGGTGACTCTGTTGAGGTATTATTCAGGATCGCCAATAGTGGAGCAACACCCGGGAGTGTGCTTAAAATCTTGATATACTTACTATCCTTATCCCCTATCGAAATAGTTGGGGCAAAACTAGTCCTATATTGATGTGTTTCAACTAAGCAAAGAATAGAGTGGATTATATCTTTAACTAGGATAAGTGGCAAAGCCAAGGTAATCTATATGGTGAACCAATACTCTGTGAAAGAATGAGACCTTGCACTTAGAAAATTAAACCTAAACAGAGAAGCTGGAGTTATACCAGTGTGTCGCCAAGTGTTGATGCTACGATCAAAACCCCCAAAATTTTTTCCTACACTTGAATTTTGGAGCCTAATGAGGATCCTATGATCTATCATTCCATAATCCCTTTATGGTTGATTGTTTTTTTTTCAATATTATTAAGTCTTCTTCTCAGGTTCTACTTGTCAAAGTCACTTTCTCACATATTCTCAGTCCTTGATAAACTACTGAGCGCACTTTATTTATGCAAGATTAAAAAAGCATATCACTATCCATCAAGACAGTGCCTGCGTGATTTTAAACTCATGTCGACAGTCATTGTGCACTTTTTTTGACATCCTCCCTCACTTTGGTTGCATTTGCACTTCTATTTTGGTGAGTTTTCTCAATTGTCGTCTTTTGCACATCGTCATTTTCACAAGTGCCACTTTTATGTTAGAGATTGTCGCTTTCACTTTAGTAAGTGTCATTTTCATGTTATCTTCACTTTGGCATGTGTCAGTTTCAAGGTCGTTCACATTTTGGAAGTGTTGTCTTCATGTTTTCCTCCTGTAGCATTTTTTGTTTTCACTCCTACTTGTGTCACACCTTTGTGTACCATGAAATTTAGTTATGGCACACTCTTCTACATTAGATGGTATTACATATCATTATAATATGCTCTAGACACATTCGTACATATTACCACACCTTTTGGTCACAATCATCACTTCTATCGTAACTCGTGTTCTAAGAGTTGTAATGTGTCATTTCAACAATCACACTTAAAAATAAGTGTTTCTTTGTTATTTTTTAGAGGTGTGATTATTATCCATAAGCCCTGTGTATTATTATGGATTTTATTGATGGTTTTCATGTTTGTGATCCAAGTTTGAGTCATGTTTGGATATATTTCCCTCTCTTACTCTACTGGTCCCACACTTAGCAATATTGGAGCCCTTCTTGGTCCTCTTGCCTAGTGCAAGTTGTGAATGCATGAACCCTCTTATGATGAGATAAGTTTAGTCTATTCATGATCCTAAATGACACAACCTTTCTCACCAATATTTTTGCACTAAGTACTCTTCAAGGTCATCTTAAGTTACTGCACATTAAGAACCTTCCCAGGACAATCCCCTAACCCTTCTTGTTCTAACCGACTCACTACATTGAGTTTTGATCACCTTTGTCTTGCATGGAACATAGAGAACTCCTAGCTAATAGAATGGGCCTCTTCCATCCTCTTGTATGGGAAAAACATGTAATTCAAAGACCCTCCTATCCTCCCAGTGCATTGAAAACCCTCCTAGTCGAAGTGAATCCCTTCCTAAGGCCTCCCTCTATGAAAATCACATTTCAAATGCAAAGCCCCCATTTTTGGGTCACAATGCACTAGCCTAGAAGGAAAAGTGAATTCCAAAGCAACAGTGACCCCTTGTTGAGTCAAACTACACTTTCCTTAAGGCCTTTTCTTCCTTTTAGTGTATAACATAGTCTAAATCCTAAATCCTTCTCCTTCCCTCTTCCCAATTCGCTAGTGATCAAGCCTATTCCTTGAAAAGTCTCCATGAACACATGGTGTAGTATGAAGAGATAATGAACCTTTGAGCAATCCAATTGTGCTTTCCTTAAGGCTCCTTTTTCTTCTTTAGAGCATCGTAGTCTGAAGCTTGAAGCCTTCATCCTTCCCTCTTCCCCCTCCCCCTTGCACTAACACTTTCTTAGAACTTTCCTCTTCAATGCATGGTGTAGTAGGAAGGCTCAAGGAGACCTACTCTCAGCCCTTGACCAGTCAAAATTCACTTTCCAAGTCTTCCTCTCTTTTCTTCATAGTGCATGGTGCAGTCTGAAGCAACAAACTCACCACCTTGTCCCTTAAGTTTCCCCACAGTGTTGGAGAAAGGAAAGTCCCTCTTCATAGCACATGGCGCAATAACAATGAATAATAGAGACCTCCTAACTCGTTTTTGAGTTTGATTGCGCCCTCATAGTCAATCCTCCTCCTTTCAACCCTCTCACATACCTATCATAAGCAGTTCATTCCCTGAGCTAGGTAGTGGTAGAATATATTATCTTAAGACTAATTTTTCTTTTTCATGGATGGTTTTCATTGGTAGGAGTATCTTTCTATCATAAAAAGGTAATACCGAAGGAATATAGCAAGGAGAAAGCACAAAGGAGCACTTGCAAAGAAGAAGCACATAAAATAGCTATGACAATGTTAAAATTGGCAACTAGGGCCAAAATCCACGTGGGTCATCTTATTTATGGAACCTGATATTTTTATTAGATCCCTCTCATCGAGAGGTGTAGGATTGATCTAAAGATCATCTGATTCTGTCAAGTATTCATGGCGTTATGAATTTATTTGTATTATAAGACAAATGTCAAGTCGACCAGCAACTTTTGTAGGCTCGGAAGCCCAATCGTCATGTCTATTGATCATCTACATTTTAGTATAAATAGAAGAGGATTTGAAGTCATTTTGACACACTCTTCATGTGATCTCCTCCTCTCCACATCTTTGGGTTTTTGGTGAAGGAGAGAGACACTAAGAGTACGCTGGGCTAAATAGTGATGCCCTAGCCACAGTAGTGATGCCCTAGCCGCAGTGATGCCCTAGCCGCAGTAAGCCGCATGCTTATGAGGAAATCTAAACATAGTAAAAGGAGACCTGTTCACGCAGTAAAAGGAGACATGTTCATGCAGTCATAGGAGACATGTTCACGCAGTTAGAGGAGACATGTTCACGCAGTCAGAGAAGATAAGAGCTTGGAATTCTCCTCTGAAATTTCGATGGGTATAGGTGCAGGAAGACATGGTACAGGTCTCGGATGTCTGGCAGACCGAATACTTCCAATGGGTGAAACAACCTCAGACATTCCTCTGCTCGTGGATTGACATGATCTCGGACCAATATTTCACCACAGGCACACAAGGTTTCAGATACACAATAAGCCACTGCCATAATAACAGTGAAGCCATCTCGATGAAGGGTAATGATCTCAGCGTCTCAAATCTGGGTGGATCTATCTTAGATTAGCCATTGTATATGGATCTCGGTGCTACTTCATTCTCGGATTACCTGTGAGCATAAGGTATCTGCAGATGAAGTGAACTGAAATCGGGTACAGGGACACGCATTCAGGGTGATAGATCTCATTAAGGAGTAACAGATCCGCATTGAATTAAGGAATTGTATAAGGTGCAGTCAAGCTGGATCCCAGATTGATGGAGCAGCAAGGTCACCAAATAGACATTCTCGGCATAGAGATATCTCTGAGGTATAATCGTAACTAGATCTAGAGGTGTGATGAGGACACACTCTCGACATAGAGATATCTATGAGGTACAGTCGTAACCAGATGTAGGAGGTGTGATGAGGACGCACTCTCGACATACCTATGACTAGAAGTAGAGAAAAGCTCAGACGAGGGTACCATATTGTCTTGGTATATAAATCTCGGTGGCATACCTGTAGCAGCCCAAACACAATGAACAACAGTGATAGAATTGTAACTCTCGACATACTATCTCTGCAGAACCGTGTTGATGGAATGAGTTTCCATGATGCACAGTATTCAGATCTGTGATCTCAATCTGAATATCAGTACCGTACACTTGCTCAGCATATTAATATGCAGTCACAATGACAAGGATCATAAGCAGTAATGTTCATGATGATTACAGTCTCAACATAATGAGAATGATAAAGATGAACAGTCTCAGATCATGATGATAAATAGGGATGCATGATGATGGAAGATGCAACATAATGGGCATGTTAAGTAAGGAGCAGCATGATGATGAATAGGGCTGCATGATGATGGAAGATGCAACATAATGGGCAGCATGATGATGAGAGCAGATGAGAGCAGCTCAGTCATCAAGATCCAACGCTGTGATGGTAAAACATAGTGCTACACGATAAGGTGCAGCTAATGGACAAAATGAAACACTACGATAGGTGAAGCAATCACCTTGGAGAATCAGTTGAGGCAATATGTCTTCAACTAATCTCATGTAGATATCAAAAGTTAAAATGTTGACTTCTATTGTAAATGTACTATCTCTCTCTCTTTCTTTGCTGAACTTTGAAGAACATAATATAAGAATTGATCAAGGGTTTCCCCACATTGGGGTTTGTCCCTGGCTGGCGCCACATCTTGTGTCCTCTTGTCTTAGCTTGTCTTCTGTGATTTATATTTATATTCTATCTGCAATTTACTTTAATGCTGATGTGATTGTTAATCCGGAAAAGATATTGAGCTAACTATGAAAATTGAAATAAATTTCTCTAGCATAGAACATACCTAAAATTAACACAGAGACATGAAGCAGATCATGGACCAAGACAAAGAATACATCACATGATGACTCAGAGGATTCCAATATTTATCCAAGACCTTTTGGAGCGTGAAGATAAGCAACAAAGCAGATATTTCATGAAGATGAATTGTTGAGCAAATCTTTCATAAAGATTGAATACAAAACAACAAGGAGAACAACTTGGCATTGCTACCTCATCATGAGCTCCATGTCATCCTTGTCAAGTTGTAACTTGAACATGTGTAATCTCTATGGAAAATGTGTCCATGTGTCTTTCCACATCATCTGGAATGTAATGATGTATTTCTACGGAAAAGGACAAAATGCAATTTGTGGAAGTCCAAGAGTCATATGTGGAATATGAAAAGTCACTTAGTCATATATGGACAAAAGAGTCTTTAGGATAAGTCCAAAGTCATTTATAGAAGCCTAAAAGTCATTTAGAATCTCAAGAATTGTTCAGAAGTCCAAAGGACACATTAGAAGCCCAAGAGTCATGGGGGTAATTCAAGAGTGAAGAGGAGATGAAAGGTCATTCCTATTGTTATAAAAAAAACCTCATAACTCCATAAAAATTATTTTGGAGGCTTAATCTTTGGAGAGCTAGTCTTGGCTTCTCTAACTTGGCATAGGAGAGAAAAACTATTCTTTGGAGAGGCAAGAAGTGACATAATGTCCCACTACTAGAACTAGAGCATCACTATTGTAACTATGTACTTGGATCTTTCACCTAATATTGAAGCTCATTTAGCAAACACACTTTCATGCATGTATCGTGAACGTTTTAAGACTATTCTTTGGATGTTTGTGGTATATGTTGGAGTTTTTTTCTACTAAATAATTTAACTATTTCGGTCGATTTGGTTCTTATCTTGTTGAATGTGTGTTGTATCTGTTTTCATGAATCGTTGTTATCTTGTGAACTAATTTGTAGGTTAATCAATGAATCTTTCATTTCTCTCATGTGCCTTCTCTAGGATAATACTACTACTTTCCTTCAAGGGACTCATTAGTTTCTCCCTTTGTGAAAGTCTCCTTTTACACATTGCAATCGGTGCATCATAATGTCAACTTTCTTTCTTATTCAAAGGTTATGTGGATAATATTTTATGTTATTCATTAAAACTAAGGTGAACATTACAGTTTTGGTGGTTGGTTCGATACTCTGAATGGGGCTCCTACTCCAAACAATGTGAGGTCTAATTGGGACTTCACATCAGGGAGACCCCCTGTATGTTGTTGGTATTTGAAACTGTCAATAGGAACCTAGGGGATATGGGAAAGGGTTCACCATGCAATAAGGAATATACAACTGGCATTACATATGACACATATTTAAAGAAGCCTTTATTACTCTGGGGGTTTCTCACCATAAGTAACCACTCGAAGGTGGTCAAGAGGAAATTATGCTCATTTACCATTTGAGGCTTCAAATGCTCAAGGTAAGGGTAGTTTTGATTTATAAATAGGTAGACTAAGTAGGATTGATACCAAAAGTATTTGGTATCTTCAAACTCCAGGATTTGAATGAATCATGCCATAGAATAATAGGGGAATATCATATTTAGTGCATGCCTTAGTTAACAAGTGACATAGGGTGACTAGGAAACCTAAGACCATTTCGTCAACTTGGACATTAGTATCTAGGCCAAGGACTTGAGATATCATTGAGAATGATATATGAGGCATAGGTCAAAAACAACTATGGGATAAGGGAGAAGCCCTAAAGGGGCCACAACTACTTCTCTAATGCTCTCATTGATCATTTGTTTCTTGAGATTTGGAGCTAGAGCTTTCCATTGATCCTCTAGTATCTCCATGTCCATCTTCTACAACCCTACTCTATCTAGGGATAAGAGAATTGTTGCAATAGCCTTAGGTGTTAAACTAATTATTTGTTTATCCCCTAAGGAGGATATAATGAATCTTTTATCTAGGATTTATCTATCTACACACCAGGTCACCATTTCGTGAAATGATAGACATGTGGTACAACTGCCAATACCATGTTTGACTCAAATAGGTTGTGATGATCACTTATTGAGTCCAAGGTGTTGTAGATGAGTTGAATTTATTTTCTCATGTCATATGGGGGTATTAATAAGTCCCTAATATTAGCCTCATGATCATAGAAATAATCTTCCTTAGCTTTCTTTACCATTTTCATATCAGATGAGATGGGAACTGGTGGAGTAGCCATTGAAGATCAAGGAGTTGACTGGGGAGACTGAGGGTTGAGTCATAGTGAAGGAAGTGAGAAATTACAAATTACTTGAGATTATGGATTTTGGAAAGGGAGAGATATGCTAATAAGGTTTTTTTTATGTGGTAGATCTTTACTAGAAGCTTTTAGATGGAAATTAGATTTGAAATTGTCATGTCATTAACTAGCTTGGTACATAGCACAAATCAAATTTAATGGTTTTGTGTGTGATTTTGTTTAATGAATTTGAGAATATTTTTCTTACAATGAACTTCTTTGGAATGCACACAAGTTAATTCACACATGGCTCAATTTAATCGAAGAATTTAGGCCTTCATTTACAGGAATGCATCTTCAACTCCCAACGAGCTAGGTTTCTTTTAAAGCTAAAGTTTTCTCGATACTCTTGTAATTTTGAGTGATAAAATGACAATTTGTGCAAACGAGGGTAGATTGTGTGGTTTCAAATTTGAACTTGTGGCAAGGAGAGGTCAAATTCAATTTCAATTTTGTAGGCACGCCAGCTCTCTCTATAGTACTCTACAACAATGAACATGATCAAAATGAGTCTTTCAAACCCTTCAGAGGGAAAATTTTGAATTTGACGTGTGTTAGAGGGTCATTGGCAAGATTCTGAGGTTGATGTAAGGCTTACATCATAACATTGGTGGGCCATGCTATATGTCGATAAGGTAGCGCCATGTGGCAGGCAATAATTAGTTGAGGTGTATGACATGGCATTGACATGTGAAGGTGAGGACATGGAATATGGGTGACTTGGTGGCTGGATAGGTTTATGATGTTGACCTAGAGGGTGAGGTGGCGATCGAAATATTCTAGACATATGTTGCAATCTCGTGTTCCCTGGGAGTTTTCATTTGAAAGTTTCTTGACCATGGAAAGGGGCCCTAGAGGTGATGCATGTCGCCCTTGACATGGTTGAGGTGTGTTGACCTATATGAAAAATTAGTGGGTCATTAGATCTCATGCTACCACCATTATTTGATGGATTTGGCTTGCAACTTCATCGTTGTCTCTTGCGCTCTTTGATTCCATTTTCACCTCCATTGTTAATCAATGCTTTATTTCCTCATCTCTCACTAGCACTCCACCATCGTATTCCTTTTCCTTATTCGCCCAAGCCCATTGTCGCTTGTCATTCTTCATCGATACTCCACCCAGGTGTTAGGTTCCCCTTTCCTTGTTCTCTCTCTAAGGCATAGGTGGGGGCCCGAGACTTTGGGCACCTCTTCGAGGTGTGGCCCTTCATCCTTTTAGGAACTCCTCTTTTGGTGATACTTGTGTAACAACCCTATAACCTATAATTTGTCCTTTTCAGGATGGTTTCCAACTAGATTTGAACTTATATGTCAAGGTTTTCTTCATGCCATTGAGGACATCTTGAGGCCTCCTTTTTCATTTGAAGCTCCTGATCTCAGTTCTTGATGTCTTCTAGGTTTCTTCATTAGGGTGGTGCATTTTGGCAACAACATCAGCTCCATGGGGGACAGTAGGTCCTTGTGGCTTACTAATATCTTGTAGTTCCAATGCTTTTGTTGGGTGTGGAGTCTCTTTTTTTGTTATCCTCTTTATCCCTATAACCTTCTTACTACAAACTTGGAAAATCACATGCTAAAAAGAAATGCTTCTTAAATGAAATATTGATTCTTTTTTCTCCATGAAATACCTATTCACAAAGAAATATCCATGTGAAGAATTTCTTTAGGAACTTATCATTGAAAAGGCTCCCTAGTAAATGTCCATCTAGATCTTCTAACTAGTAAGTGTTATTAATAAGGGAATTTTGTACTCTAAATGGGTCAATCCATAGACTGTAACGCCACCTCCCACATTTACCCTCTTTCACTAGACTGTCGGGGTAAAAATGAGTGGAGGGCTACTATGACATGACTTAACCTCCTAAATCACCTTAAGGAAATGGAGTCAACAATCCAAGACCTTATTTACTTCCCTTAGGTGCTACAAGGCCCCCAGGAGCTAAACCACCCTTCTAGGTGCCCAAACCCTGAGTTAGCTTTCCCTTTTTACTGATCTAGACTCCTAGAAGGTGGAATAACACTGCTTGAATTTGACTATAACCCTCCATTCATGTGCATGGCCCTACAAAGGAGAGATTGCAATTGTTTCTCGTTTCAGTTACTGAGGCTCTAGCAAATTGCAAGGGTTTACTGTTAATTCGTTCAACCCCGAGGGCATTTCAATTCATAGAGATGATCATTCACCTAGTTCTGTGTTAGCGACCACGAGAACTAAGACACTTTTTTAGGGCTAAGAGCCAGACCTCTACCCAAAACTTAATGAAACTTTCCAGAATGATGAATGACACACAGACAAAGCCTTTAACACAAAACTTAGACAAGGACTTGACCTAAACCAGTCTAATCATGACATTGATTTTGTCAAACACATGGTGAATATGAAATCTATAGGTCATGAATTCATATCTGAACATAGAGATTTGAAACTTATCGATGTTTACGAAGAAGCAATAATTCCCTCCCACAAAAGTGATGAGCCCCAGAAATGGGTAATTATATGGGCTCATTTTACTCTTAATTCGACTTAATCCACCGTTATCATTAGTTTATTGTATGTTTTTGATCATATTTATGCTAATAAAGTGAATTGGGTTAGTCATTATGCCAAAAAGTCTAATGTGTGCTTTACGCAGATTTTTGGTCAATTTTGAGATAAAATCAAAGGTTTAATGAGTATTTGGCAGCCAAATTCATGGAAGGACAAGGGAGAGGATTTGTAGGAGGGTGTCCCCTTCATTTATGAGCCCTTACCTTGAATTCTCCATCAAAAACTCGGAGCACAATGCCAAGAGGTAGCCAAGCAAGTCAAGTAGGACTGTTGTTATCTTCAGTTCCAGGAAGCCGAGTTCCTTGATTTTGGGAGGACTGTTGGAGGTCCCCATTTGTATAAATAAGAAGGCTTATGGCCTCAGTTTAGTTAGTTAGATTTTAGTTATATTTTAGCCAATGAACAATTTATTTTCACACTTTAGTGCAGCCCTGTATTAACACATTTTCAAGTTCTTCTTGCAGACAATTTTTGTGATGTAATTATTATTTTTTGATTAATGAAGATGAATCCCACTTTTCACTAGCTCTGAGCTTTCTTAGGAGGTTGTAGCTCTTGGGGTTGGGTCCAACCCAAGTGCCCAGTACCTCCTTTGTGTACTTTTATGTGTTTTCTTGTATTCATAAAATAATTTCTGTTATTTAGGTTAAAATCTTGCTTTGTTACTTAGGTTGTTTTTGATGGTTAAGATAGTTTTTCATGCTTTAGGTTGATTTGATAGTTTGGTAACAGAAAAGATCCACAAAAGGCTATCAAGCAGTCCTTGATCTCATTTCTCCCTCCTTGGGACCATGAGCTGAGACCAAGGCATACTTGCTACCACAAAAACACTGATTTTGCCTTCTAATGCAATTGTTAGTGTTAGATTTTAAGTTGGAAAAGTTGATATCAGTTGTGTTTTCATGTTTATATCTATTCTTGCTCAGTTTCCATATCTATCTTGCATGATTTCTTGTCTATAAACTTTTTTTCATCATGTTTATGGTTTTTAGGTCAGATTAGGTCAAAATAGATAAATCTCTATTTTTCTAGTCTTTGCTTGGATCAGTTTTGGAAAGTAGTGTGCAGAAAACCTGTAAGACACTCTAGCCTATCCTTCCTCCATCATACAACCTGCTCTAGTCTCTCTCTCAAGATTTCCTTCACCCATTCGCCATACTTTCCCAACTTGCCCTAATTTCTACATTTTTGTGCAACATTGCTTCCTTCATCTTTGAACAGATCCAACCATCTTCATCACTCCTGAGCTTCATCTACCGGGTCCTAGACCCCTTAACATCCTTATCCATCCTTCATTCCCACTTTCCCACCGTTTTTCCACCATCAACCCTCTAAAATCCACTTTCAGTCTGTTCATGTAGAACTTCCTGTAGATCCCCTGAAGACTTTTTGTACAAGATCACGCGAGCAGTTTTTCGAGATCTGATTGCTGTGGAATTCTCCAGAAGGGTGCTAGGGACCCCTTAGGTCCTCTTCTCACCTTCCCAACCTCCTGCAAACGCCCACTTCATTTCCTTTCGCCAAGAAACCTCTACACAGTAAAAAATAGTTAAAACACATGCATAATAATTCTGCATAAGATTAATCAAAAATACAAAAAGATGATTTTTCCATATTTTCCTTCAGAAGTAGCTTAACCACATGCATCTTACATTTCCAAGAGTCAATGGCATCCATTTTAGCAGCTTTCATCTCTTTTCTTGCATAAGTAGGGTTAGTCTGTAAAACTAGGGTTTGCTAGGGTTTTCATTTCCTTTCAGCTTTCATCTTCTTTCTGCAAGTAGACTAGCTTCTTTTGAGTTAACTTTCGTGCATCACAATTAAAAGCGTCTTCTAAGAACTCATAGAAGTTGGCTTAAGCTCCTAGCGAACTTGTGCCAGCTGATTAAGTGACAGCCTGCAGTAAGAGCTAGTACTTGTGCATATAGCACAATCACTTCCAAGTTTGTTACGAACTGCCGGGTTGATAAAGTTAAAGTAGGGAGTCCCAGGAGTTGCAGCATCATTGCTGCAATATTGGAGCTCACCATCTTTTCGTCTTCGTTGTCGGGGAAGTGTCAGAGTACTTTGTGATTACTGCTTTCTTCTATTTTTTTCTTCTGCAACATTTTGCTAAGTAGTTTATTTCATTTCAGATTCTGCAATTTTCATTTCAGCAAGCGTAGATTAGACATTTCCTGCTTTCATTTCAATTCCGCAATTTCATTTTAGCAAGCGTAGATTAGCTATTTCCTGCTTTCATTTCAATTCTGAAATTTCATTTCAACAAGTGTAGATTAGACATTTCCTGCTTTCATTTCATTTCAGCAAGCGTAAATTAACATTTCAATTCTGCAAGCGTAGATTAGCATTTCAATTCTGCAAGCGTAAATTAGCCATTTCTTGCTTTCATTTCAATTATGCAATTTTCATTTCAGCAAGGTTTATTGTAGTTAGTTGCAATTTGTTGTTCAATCAATTTCAGTTTTGCAGGTACAAGCAGAAAAAGAACCACAAAAATCAACCAAAAAGATTTCCTTTCATGCCTCGTATAAGTAGAGATAATTCAGAAAAATGTTTGCACAACACCCCCACTGCTTCACACAACCAACCTTCTCTCTTCTTCGGTGGTTGCAATCAAGAAACACCCTTAGGTAATAGTTAGACATATTTGAAGAACCTATAGGGGAAGAAGAAGAAGAAGAAAATATTCCTTTGGAGCCTATGGCTGAAAACAGAAATGTTGGGAGCAATACCTTTTCTTCCAACTCATCCCTTTATGTTGGAAACGATGAATGTGAAAATATGCTAGAAGCTTTCAAGAGGGAGATGAGGCAGTTTTTTGCCATGCAAATGGATACCTTGTGGATCCAAAGGAAGCAAGAGGAAGCCGAGAGGGCTTTGGCCATTTTTTGTCCTAGGTGCACTAGAAAGCATCCTAGGAATGAATCTCCATTGCACTCCATATAAGTGTGTTTTTTCTGTGAAAAAGACAATCCTACGAATCAGTGCCTTTCCTTGCCCGGAATCAAAGCTGCATATCAGAGGGCCAAAGGAGCCACTGAACCACTCTATTTCATGAACCAAAGGAGGCCACATGGACCTAGACCTTACCAGCAGGGACTGCAAGGGACATCCCAGACCTATTACAACCCCTATCAAGCCACTTCCATGCCTTCTTTGGGTCTGCCTGCTCATCCTTCCTGGTCCACACCTCCTCCTTGGTCCTTCACATCTCCATATTATGCTCCACCAGCTACTCATCTATTTCATGCCTATGCTCAGCCACAACCTCAATGGAATGCACCTCATTAGGGGTGGAGGCCCTAGTACAACTCTCCTCCCGCTCCTTTACCTCCACCACCTGCTCAACCGCAACCATCGCCTCCTGCTCCACCAAGGCAGCCCCAAATTCCTGCTCAACCGAACCCGAACCCAAATAATAGGCATGCTCAGCTAGTATATAGTGGGAAACCACATGCCCAACCACAACCCCATCCACATCCATCTCAAATATACACCCCACTCAACTACCCGTACCACCATTTCCAAACCCGCACATTGGAGTAGCTCAACCCAATTATAATGCTGAGACACAAGATGTCGAAACAACTCCTCTTTAGCTCAATGATATTCACCATAGCTTAGGAAGAGTATTGCAAAACAGAGATTATATTTATATCATTGAAGGACCTCATCCAACAGACGAAGATGCAAAAGAGAAGTTCAAAGAACCATGGGATGCACTTGATAAAGAGAAGACAACAGAATCAGAGATCGAGAGAGCTCCCTCATGGTTACCATCAAATCCTCCATGTGTTCAAGAGAAAAATCAGCAAAAAGAGGAAGATGAAAAGGTCATGGTAGAAGGTGACATGAAGAATAATACATATCAACAAAAAGGCCAAGGATATCATAGCTATATTGAGATATGGTTCCAGACAGTCACTAAGTTGCAGCAGTACTCTCTTCCTCAACTATGCTTGATCCCTTCAAAGTCAAATCATTTGGTCTCTAAAATCCAGATACCTGTCAAAGCATGCATTTCAAGCCTCCACATCATTTTGTCTATCATCACGATGTGCACATGGATTCATTGGAAGTATTCTTATACCTGAAAATGATTTTGTTTTTCAAGTAGGGTAGGGTAGGGTAGAAAAAAAATAAAAAATAAAAAATAAAAAAAATAAAAATAAAATAAAATTCTAAGGTGAAAACCTCCTCGGAGGCGCCTCAGATTGGCTCATTGATTGAAAACCTCCATGAGGGGGTCAATGGGTTAGAAAGAAGAGAAAAAAAAAATGGAATAAGATCCCTAGGTGAAAACCTCTCTGGGAGGCGCCCAGGGCAGGCAATTAGGGTGAAAGCCTCCTTGAGGCGCCCTAGTTGTTTTCAAAAAAAAAAAGAGAAAAAGGAAAAAAATTAATTTCCAGTTGTATTGCAGGTTTGCAAAACTTCAGGAAGCAGCAACAGGTGCCGAGAAATCTCCGAAACCAATAACAACACCTATCCTACCATCCCTCACCTTTCTCCATCTTTTTTGACATTCTTTCCACCTCATTGTGCTTCTTTTCTGAACACTGTGTTTTCTACAGGAGGATCCTGTAGAAATTACAGAGAGCTAGAAATGGAATTCAAAAGTGGTTTGGGGAAAAGGGAAGTTTCACAAAGGGTTGATAAATCCTCCTACAATCTTCAAACCCCTCTTCCATCATTTCCATGCCTACATCACACCCCAAGCTCATTTTTTCTTACTGTCCAGAAAACTGCAGAATGCTCTGATACAAAAATACAAAGAGCGAAAATTTGTTTTTTCCCTAACTTGAAAACCATGTATCCATTTAAAAACCTGTTTCATGGGGATATGCATCTAGGTGATAGTAGCATTCCCAAGCAATTTCAGCCAATTCCAGTGCATGGTTTCTGAGAAACCAACCTCCATCACCTTCAGCCATTATTCGTTTTCTTGAAATCCATGCATCCACTGACCGCAATTTTTCTATGGGAGGTGCATAAGGATGATGGAAACATGCTCAGAAAATTTCAGGTCAATCCAGTCTACCATTTGGGAGCTATGGACAAAACAAGTCGTTGTCCTGCAAAAATCTAGCATCAGCAGCATGAGGGTGCAAATCTGAAGGTTGAAGCAGACTCCTGCAGCTTAGATCCAGCCAGAGGATACCTGCACAAGAAAAATAGCCACACATCAGACAACAAAAAGCATATAGTAGAAGGGATACAGGCATGCAACAATTGAATATGAGCATGCAGCAGCAAAAGAACCAAGCAGCACACACATTTCAACTTACAGGTAAGTGTCTAAACCAGTTCCTCTATTTGCATTTGTATGATTCAAAACTTCATAAATGAATGAAATGGTTGGATTAAGCCAGAAAGGTGGCCAGTTAACTAGACACCCTCAGCTGGTTCGATTGCACTCATCCGGAGATCACCCAGCACACGTGTATAGTCAACTCACGGGAAATTTAAAAAACAGGTAGTGGCAGATGTTTTGAACTCCAGCGCAACTGATGTCAAGTGATTAACAGGCAGAAAACATGAAGTTTCATAATAGCACTGCAGTGGGGACCAACGGTCTGCATGGGGCCAACGTAAACTTGGCCAGCTCACCCTCCATCACCGGAAGTCTCCATAAATAGCCATAAGAACTCATCTTTGAAACACTCTCACCACCTTTGTTTCCATTTTATCATCATTCCCATAGCTGCAGCAAGCTCTATACTACCTCCATAGCAGCGAACCAGTCGTTCTCTGCCATTTTTCAAAACCCTCCTGCTTATCGGGTTCTACAGGAACGACAAACACAGTCTACAGGAGCTGGAAGATTTCTACAGGAAGGGCAGAGAATAGCTCTACAGAAGGAAAACTTAGGATTTTCATTGGAATTTAAGCTTAAAACGAGGTAGGCTCGGGAAAACCTCTCTGCATATGACTTGTTTGAGTAAGGTGGTGGATTAAAAACATAGCATTGGATTGAAAAAGAGAGTGAAGCTTAAAAAAGAGTCTGCCTGCATATTTTCCCTGAGTTCTACACAGTTTTCTGTTTTCTTCTCTGCATCCGAAATCTGCCTCCTCCTTTTTCAAATTCTACTGTAAGGAAAATACATGCAACCGTAGAAGCCAGCCTATGTGAAAAAAATGAATTTGCATATCTATCTACTCGCTGAAAAGAACCTGTGTCTTTATCCTCTGTTCTGTCAAAAAAAAAAAATCTTTTCAAAAGCAGAGAGTCAAATTCAGGATAACAACAGTTTAAAATAGGGGAATTATTGCAATTTGATGTTGTAAGGAGAAGCACACGGGAAATTCCTTATTTGGTTTCAGAAAAAGACGAAAATTCAGCTATCCCTCTGTTTTCAGTTTTGTCTGCTTTCTCATCTGAGCATTTTGTTAAAAAAAAAAAGAAAAGAGAAAAACCTCTTAACACCACATGGAGGACAGGCTAAAGGAATTAAGAGGATAGTTGGCCATGGTAAGGCACATAGAAGGCAGTAAAAGATTCCAACTACATGAAGAAAATGAACTGCTAAAAAAGCAGTTACAGCAGTAGGAAATTCATAACGGAGATAGGTTGTCCATCTTGGGAGGGCAGCAACAGCAAGAAGGTTCCCTAACAGACAATGAAGCAACAGAGAAACAACAGCAAGAGGGAGAGCCACAAGCTGATGTTGAAATGCTAATGAAATTGCTGCAAGAAAAAGAGTCTCAGGCAACAGATGAAGTGCAGATTTTAAAACAACAGTTACAGGAAAAAGAAGCCCAAATGGCCTGCATGGCCAACTGGGCAATAGAAGTTTTGCAATGTAGAAGCAATCGAGCAGTGAAGAGGAGGAGAAAACCAAATAACTTGAGAAGAATAGTAATGAGGAAGCACCAGACATTCAAACAGAAGGAAAAACAGAGAAGAGAAAAAGGCAGGCCTCCATATATTTCAAGGTCAGGGAAAGCACAAGAATTCAAACAAGTAGAATAGGAGGAGCAGTGGAAGGACATGGACAAGAAGGCAGAATTTTATGGCACACATGAGTAGACCACATCAGAAGCTTGGGATGATAGGGGGGCCACCAGGGCCATAAAAGATGAAGAGATAGATTAGTTGCTCAGAGGATGAACAACATCTTCAGTAGGGGGGTGATGATGAGCCCCGGAAATGGGTGATTACATGGGCTCATTTTGCCTCTTAATTTGACTTAATCCACCATTCTCATTATTTTATTGTATGTTTTTGATCATATTTATGCTAATAGAGTGAATTGGGTTAGTCATTATGCCAAAAAGTCTAATGTGTGCTTTATGCAGATTTTTGGTCAATTTTGAGATAAAATCAAAGGTTTAATGAACATTTGGCAGCCAAATTCGTGGAAGGACAAGGGAGAGGATTTGTAGGAGGGTGTCCCCTTCATTTATGAGCCCTTACCTCGAATTCTCCATCAAAAACTCGGAGCACAAAGCCAAGAGGTAGCCAAGTAAGTCAAGTAGGACTGTTGTTATCTTCAGTTCCGGGAAGTCGAGTTCCTTGATTTTGTAAGGACTGTTGGAGGTCCCATTTGTATAAATAAGAAGGCTTAGGGCCTCAGTTTAGTTAGTTAGATTTTAGCCAATGAACAGTTTATTTTCGCACTTTAGTGTAGCCTTGTATCAGCACATTTTCGAGTTCTTCTTGCAGACAGTTTTTGTGATGTAATTATTATTTTTGATTAATGAAGATGAATCCCACTTTGCACCAGCTCTGAGCTTTCTTAGGAGGCTGTAGCTCTTGGGGTTGGGCCCAACCCAAGTGCCCAGTTCCTCCTTTTTGTACTTTTATGTGTTTTCTTGCAGTCATAGATTAATTTATGTTATTTAGGTTAAAATCTTGCTTTGTTACTTAGGTTGTTTTTGATGGTTAAGATAGTTTTTCATGCTTTAGGTTGATTTGATAGTTTGGTAACAGAAAATATCCACAAAAAGGATATCAAGCAGTCCTTGATCTCATTTCTCCCTCCTTGGGACCATGAGCTGAGACCGAGGCATACTTGCTGTCACAAAAACACTGTTTTTACCTTCCAATGCAATTGCTAGTGTTAGATTTTAAGTTGGAAAAGTTGATATCATTTGTGTTTTCATGTTTAGATCTGTTCTTGCTCAGTTTCCATAGTTATCTTGCATGATTTCCTGTCTATAAACTTTTGTTCAACATGTTTATGGTTTTTAGGTCAGATTAGGTCGAAATAGATAAATCTCTTTTTTCTAGTCTTTGCTTGGATCAGTTTTGGAAAGTAGTGTGCAGAAAAATTGTAAGACACTCCAGCCTATCATTCCTCCATCATACACCTGCTCCAGTTTCTCTCTCAAGATTTCCTTCATCCATTTGCCATACTTTCTCAACTTGCCCTAATTTCTACATTTTTGTGCAACATTGCTTCCTTCATCTTTGAATAAATCCAACCATCTTCATCACTCCTGAGCTTCATCTACCAGGTCCTAGACCCCTTAGCATCCTTATCTATCCTTCATTCCTACTTTCCTACCGTTTTTCCACCATCAACCCTCTAAAATCCACTTTCGGCTTGTTCTTGTAGATCCCCTGCAGACTTCCTGTAGAAGCTCACGCGAGCAGTTTTTCGAGATCTGATCGCTGTGGAATTGTCCAGAAGGGTGCTAGGGACCCCTTAGGTCCTCTTCTCATCTTCCCAACCTCCTGAAAATGCCCACTCCATTTTCTTTTGCCAATAAACCTCTGCACAGTCAAAAATAGTTAAAACACATGCATAATAATTCTGCATAAGATTAATCAAAAATACAAAAAGATGATTTTTTTCCATTTTTCCTTCAGAAGTAGCTTAACCACATGCATTTTACATTTTCAAGAGTTAATGGCATCCATTTCAGCAGCTTTCATCTCTTTTCTTGCACAAGTAGGGTTAGTCGGTAAAACTAGGGTTTGCATTTCCTTTCAGCTTTCATCTTCTTTTTGCAAGTATACTAGCTTCTTTTGAGTTAGTTTTCGTCCATCACAGTTAAAAGATTCTTCTAAGAACTCATATAATTTGGCTTAAGCTCCTAGCGAACTTGTGCCAGCTGATCAAGTGACAGCCTGCAGTAAGAGCTAGTACTTGTGCATATAGCACCGTCACTTCCAAGTTTTTTACGAACTACCGGGTTGATAAAAGTAAAATAGGGAGTCCCAGGAGTTGCAACATCATTGCTGCAATATTGGAGCTCACCAAAAAGATGCAATAATATTTATTAGGTCATGCATTTAATAACAATTTATTCACAAGTGAAAACATGTTAAGAGTCATAACTTAAATTTGTCATAAAACCATGTTTATACCCAACATATAACCAAATAAATAACAAGGATATAATAGACATTAAAGCCACATAATAACAAGTATAATTACTCATGAATTACAAGATGAATTTAGATCTTATTAACCATATGCAAAATCAACCAAGTCAGGGACTTCCACGTACCACCCGACCATAGATTAGGCTGAACCAAATCTTTCTTTCAACCAATCACCCTTGTGCCATATTCCAAGCATGAATTTGGGATCTCATGGGATAAACCAATGCATAAAAAACCAAGGGAATCCAAATGTTAAACCACCTCCACTCTCACCCTACCGTGATCTCACATAAGCCGGTCCCAAGATCACAGAAGCAAACCAAGATTGGATGCCTCAGAATTCCTTCACCATACCTTGAGGAATTTGTTTGTCTCCAGCCACCTGTTGAGGGCTTCCCAGAGAAAACCATCTCCACCCCCAACCCTTGGTATTTTCCTAAGACCACCTCACCAGGATCAAAAAACTTCTGGAAATCCAAAGCTCAACCAAGAATGAATCCCATCACACCATGGCTATATGGAAATGGAAAGTCAAGGCTGAAACCACTGACAAATCAAGAAAAACCCATGCAAATGAAATCAAATGAACCAAGTACACACACTCATATACCATGTATTCCAAAACCAGCTAGGAAATTATACGTACAACTTGTTACCTACAAGTATTCCTACTGAAGTCGCTTGATCCAACCTGCCTTTGATTGATCCTTACTTCCTTTGCTTTCCTTGCTTGATTTATCCTCTTGGTGCTATTCTCCTCTATGAGACTAATTCCAAAACAACGCTGACGAAATGCCCCAAACTGATGGTTTTATGTCTTTTTATTATTGATGCCTCTAATTCCGTCATTTTTCCTCTATTTTCCTTCAATTTCCTCCTCGCATGCAACCTATGACTTTTCACCTTCCTTTTCTCCTAATTTGCTTTATTTTCATTTATTAAAATGCCAATAATGTCGTTTCAAGCCCTTTTCCATTTCCTTTGCCAATTTCTCCTTAGCCATAATAAATAAAAAGAGATGCCCACTAGGATACTTTGCCCATCATTCAACTTGGAATACATGTTCCATGACCTTGGTCTTATTTTTCCTTTATTAACTTTAGTACACGAGATTTTAACTTAGGGTTGTTACATAGACTGTCAAATATTCCATGATTTCCTTTGTTTGGATATATTGAATCCCATTTGAGCACCAAATATCCTTCTAGTGCTAGGATATTTTGACACATAGGAAATAGTTAAGTATAACTTGGTCTAGTGTAGAGTTAGGTAAAGTGTGTTTCTTTACTATGTACTTTTGTAACTTACAATTTGACGGTCACGATATGTAGTGATCCGCCGGTTCATTCTCTCCTCGGTATTACTGACACTTGATCCGTGGCTTAACACTTGATTGGTCCATGATCTCTATTTAAAGAGCATGGAGGGTCATTTGTAGGGTAACCGTTCATGAGAGAAGCTTATGTAAATTCTCATTCCTACATGGTATAGGAATTGACTATACTGAAACCTTCTCCCTTGTTGCCAAAATGAACTCTATCTGCCTTGTTCTTTCTCTTGCTGCCTCTTTCAAATGCGAAGTCCATCAGATGGATGTCAAATCTACCTTCTTGCATGGGGAATTGCATGAAAAAATATATATGGAACAACCTACTCTCTTTATACAAACAAACTCTAGCCTTGTATGTCGGCTTAAGAAATCCCTTTATGGTCTCAAGCAAGCTCCTCGGGCTTGGTATGCCAAAATGGATAGCTTTCTTTTAGAAACTGGCTTTTCTAGGTGTCATTCTGACAATGTTGTCTACACCAAGAAAGTGGGCAAGTCCCTTATCATTCTTGTTCTTTATGTTGATGATCTTATCCTTACTGGTAATGATACCAACCTTATAAACCATGTGAAGTCCAGCCTTAAAAAGAAGTTTGAAATGACAGACTTAGGACACTTGCATTATTTTCTTGGTCTTCAAGTCTTGCAATCCAAGGAATGTATTTCCCTTTCCCAGTCCAAGTATGCATGTGATCTTCTACGCCATTGTCCCATGGAAGACTGTAAGCCAACCCCTTCTCCCTTTTAGTATGGAGCCAAACTTTCAGTCACTTGTACTTCCCCTAAAGTTGATACTACCTTATACCGTCAACTTGTAGGAAAACTTTTGTATCTGACCCATACTCGTCTTGACCTTTCCTTTGTTGTTGGCCTTATTTCTCGGTTTATGCAAAACCCACATGAAAGTCATTGGAAAGTAGCTAAAAGAATACTTCATTATGTTCGAGGTACAGTTCATTTTGGGATTCATTATAGTGTAGAAGCATCTCCTCTATTGGTTGGTTTCATTGATTCTGATTGGAAGTCTACTGCAGGTTACGTGTTCACTCTTGGTTCAAGACCTATTACATGGGCCATTTCTCTTTCTTCAGCAGAAGCAGAGTATCGTTGTGCCGTAGAAGATAGTAAGGAAGCCATGTGGCTTTGTCAGATCCTGTCAGAGTTTGGCTTTCAGCAGCAACATCCAACTTCACTTTGGTGTGATAATCAAAGTGCCATTCAACTATGCAAAGATCCAGTCCAACATCAGTGCAACAAACACATTGAAGTACACATGCACTTCATCAAAAAGCTCATTCATAACCATGTTCTTGAAGTGCAATATTGTTCAACAGATGATCAAGCTGCAAACATTTCACAAAGGCTCTCATAGAGGTGAAGTTTACTAAACTTTGATTTATGGTTGGAGTTCAGGAAGTTGTCACTAAGGGGGGATAGGCTCTAATGCCTCCTTTCTTCTCCTATTGTGTCATATTTGTACATCCTTCAATCCTATCCCAAGTTGTTCTTAAGGGGGGATGTTAGGATATTCCGACACATAGGAAATAGTTAAGTATAACTTGGTCTAGTGTAGAGTTAGGTAAAGTGTGTTTCTTTACTATATACTTTTGTAACTTACAATCTGACAGTCACTATAGGTAGTGATCCAACAATTCATTATCTCCTTGGTATTACCGACACTTGATCCGTGGCTTAACACCCGTTGGGTCGATTGGTCCATGATCTCTATTTAAAGAGCATGGAGGGTCATTTGTAGGGTAACTGTTCATGAGAGAAGCTTATGTAAATTTTCGTTCCTACATCTAGTAAGTTCCTTTCTTTTTATTACTTGTCAAATACAACCTTCATCTTGTGTTGATATGCCTTTGTCTTATCTAGGACCTCCTCCCTTTGTTGTTGACCTTTAATGAATTGATATATCCTTTTCTACATCAGGTTGTTACTCCCATATTATTGAAGCAAATTCATCATTAATATGACCAAATTGATTGGAAATATCATGTTTTTGTCACAGACTAGTTGATGAGGCGAGGTGCCTATGGCTGTTTTAGTGATGACCTTGTCTGCTGTTAGGTCCCTATAATACTAGTATATTCCCTTATTATTGTTGTAGCCCCTTATTGTTATTGTTGTGCTCATGTTGTCCCCATATTGTTATTATTGTGCCCCATAGAATCCCACTATTGTTATTGTTGTGCCCTTACATTATTATTGTTATGTTGGCTCTGATTATATTGTTACCCCTTAGACTCCTATATATAGAAAGGAGGCCTTTTCATTTGTATCATCCAAGAATTTTTCATTTGTGTAATGTAAAGGAAGTTTCCCCTTCAAAAAGGTTAATTTTGAAGTTGTTGATCTATCTCATTCTTCTATTTTGTGAGATAGTTGCATAACAATTGGTATCTGAGCTTTGGATACTAGGGTTTCATTGCTTCAAACAGGTGATCGTGGAATTTTAGCTATAACTTGCTTTCTATGAAGCTTCAGAAGCTGAAATTAGAACGCATTTGAGATGAAAAAATTCCAGATTTTGTCTGTCCATAGTTTTGGGAAATTCATTGTAACTTTTTGTCTGAGAATTAGATTGAAATTGCATAAATAGTTATAGAAAGAAGTCAAACTGTAGTTTTCAGTGTATCGTTTTCAAGTTTGAACATTGAAACAGTGACACGTGGCACTTCGTACAAGTTCGCCCTAGTGAACTAGTCTATAATTAAGTCATTGTGGGAGATTTGACATAAATCTTTCTTGGAGAATCTAATTTGGATTAGACTTATGGGGTTGGAAAAAGGACGCAAAGGGATATCATTTTAACGAAATTTCAGACCTCAGAGATCCACAATTACAGATATACGACAGATTCAATATCGAGCTCATACAAAGAGAAAAAAGGTGTGTAGTATTTTTTAAAAATTTGCATAAGTTTGGTTTGAAATTTTTTTTGAAGTGATTCAAAGGGCACAATGAAGCATATGTATCATTAATTGATGCCCCAAATAAAAAAATGGAAACACCTAGTAAGAAACCTGAAATCTCTAGCATGAATCATGAAAAGAGGAAAAAATGCAACATGATATATCAAAATTATGAGACCAAGTCCAACCAATTTCACTCTCAGAAAAAGTAACAAAAACTAAGATGGATGGTTTAAAGAAAGGCATCAAATCTAAGATGAATTGCGTGGAAGCTAAGTTGGATAGTTTAGAAATAAACATTAAATATTGAAGAAAGACATGGAAGGTTTGAAAGGAGGTTTGGCAAAGTTGCTACAAGAAATGCTTCCTAATGGTGAAAAGGTAGTAGAGGAAACCCATGATGAGAACAAAAGAAATGTTAGTCATGATTTCATAGACTCTAATGATGGATTGAAGACCCACCGTGTTCCAAATATCGATATGCGGAAGTTTGATGGCAAGGATCCCGTAACATGGATACTATAGATGGAGCAATACCTTGATCTCCATAATGTGCAAAACACACAAAAGGTATGCATTGTGACTTTATATTTGGAACTTAATCAGTTTGTATGGTATCGATGGCTTTGCTCTCATAAAAAAATTGTCACTTGGGCAATTTTTACGGAAGAAATAATAACACATTATGAGGATACAAAAAACAACACCTTTTTTAGCCAATTGATAAATCTCAAACAAAATGGTTTGGTGGTGGAGCACATTAAGGACTTCCAAAAATTGAATATAAGGGAAAAAGATATTCCATGGGAGCATATGATTGATGTGTTCATAGGGAATTTAAAGGATAACATCCAACATGAGGTTTGTCTTTGGGAACTTGATTCATTGGAAAAGGCATTCAGGTTGGCAAGAAAAATTGAAAGCAAAATTATGGCAACAAGGAAGCCTACCAATCACAACTATAAAGATGGAAGTGTTGTTTCCCCTAGCATTCCACAACTTACAAGGTTGACACCACAAAAATTGGAAGAAAAAATAGTAAAAGAGCTTTGTTACAGTCGTGATAGAAAATACACTAAAGATCATAAGTGTGCCGAGAAGAAATTATTTTACATAGATTGTGAAGAGAACGAAGAAAAGGAACTAGAAACATCAAAAGAAGA
This sequence comes from Pinus tabuliformis, assembly GCA_031772625.1. Taxonomy (NCBI): domain Eukaryota; kingdom Viridiplantae; phylum Streptophyta; class Pinopsida; order Pinales; family Pinaceae; genus Pinus; species Pinus tabuliformis. The sequence continues at coordinate 663,625,604 of CM062819.1, read as the reverse complement.
GGATAAACACCAATAACAAACCCTAGAGAAAGAATAAATGAATCCAACCATATCTTGTAGTGCAGTGGCCAGAATTACCACTCCTCAAACTATCAAGATAGAAGGACATATCAAGAAGAAAAAGGTAAAATTGTTGATTGATTTGGGCAATACCCATAATTTATTCACTGTAAGATAGCGAAGAAATTGAATTTATTTCTATATCTAGCACTAGAGTGTAAAGTGATAGTTGCAAATGGAGGAACCATAAATTTCTCTAGAAAGTGCCATAATATCAAGCTATCCATGTGAGAATATGTGTTGAATAGTCCAATGTTTTTGATTCCAATGGGTGGTGTTGATGTTGTACTAGGATTCCAATGGATACAATCTTTGGGTACAATAAATTTTAATTTTCAAGAACTTTTCTTGAATTTTTTTCAGAAGGAAAGGAATTTGAATTAAGGGGTATCAAAGGGAAATCAGGAAATATAATCAACTCTAATGGCATGACAAAGATTCTAAAGAAATAACAATGTGGCGTAATTTCACAATTATGTTCACTAGAGGTTCCCACATCAAAATCATCTATTTCTCCATATCTCCAAAACGTCATGGATAATCATTCCAAGGTATTTGAGACTCTCAAAGGCCTCCCACCTATTCATGATCATGATCATGATATTCATTTGATTCCAGGAAGTGTTCCTCCAAACATCAAGCCTTACAGATATCCCTATGCCCAAAAGAGTGAAATTGAACGTATGGTTGCAGAAATGATAGAGGTTGGTATTATTCAACATTGTCAAAGTTCTTTCTCTACTCCTATAGTATTGGTGCACAAGAAGGATGGATCATGGCGCATGTGTCCGGATTATAGGGAGCTAAACAAGCTCACTATTAAAGATAAATTTCCCATTCCTGTCATTGATGAATTATTGGATGAATTGCATGGAAAAATTTACTTCACCAACTTTGACCTTCATTTAGGATATCATCAAATCAGAATGAAGACTGAAGACATTTCGAAAACAACATATAGAACTCATGAGGGTCATTATGAATTTTTGGTCATGCCTTTTGGCCTTACCAATGCACCTTCTACATTTCAAGGTTTGATGAATTCCATTTTCAAAGCCTTCCTTAGAAAATTTGTGTTAGTATTTTTTGATGATATACTAATCTACAACAAGTCTTGGAAGGATCATGTTCAACATGCTAATAGAGTGTTCAAACTATTGGAGGAGAAACAATTATATAAAAAAACCTCCAAATGTTTCTTTGGAGTACAAGAGGTCAAATATTTGGGTCATATTATATCTCATGAAGGTGTTAAGGTAGACCCTAAAAAATTAAAGCCATTAAGGAATGGAAAATCCCCACATCCATAAAGCATCTGCTAGGATTTCTCAGGTCGAAAATGTATTATCGCAAGTTTATTAAGAATTATGGGAGAATAAAAGCACCTCTAATAACATTACTGAAGAAAGATGCATTCTTGGACTCCAGAAGTAACAAAATCTTTTGAACATATTAAAGAGGCAATGTGCCAAGCACCAGTCTTAACTACGTCGGACTTCACAAAAGCCTTTATTGTGGAATGTGATGCCTCAGGAAATGGGATTGGTGTTGTTTTAGTGCAAGAATAAAGTCCCATTGCTTTTGAAAGTTGTCTAATCAAAGGAAAGTATTTACAAAAAGCTATTTATTAGAAGGAAATGTTGGCAATACTACATGCACTTAAGGAACGACGACCTTACCTAATGGGAAGACACTTCAAGGTAAAAACGGATCATGATAGTCTTAAATACTTTTTAGAACAAAGATTATCTTCAAAAGAGAAACAAAAATGGGTCACAAATATGTCAGGTTATAACTTTGAAATTGTTTACAAAAAAGGGAAGAAAAATGTTGTTGCAGATGCACTCTCAAGAAAGGGTGAGGATGTGGAAGCATTTCTTTGTTCGATTTATATTATCTAACCAGATTGGAAAAATGACGCAAGGGATGAATGGAAGAATGAAGAAGAAGTGTGGGAACTCATTCAAAAGTTTCAACAAGATCCCAGTACATCTAATACATTTCGCTGGAAAAATGATTCGTTATGGTACAAAAGTCACTTATACCTCTGTAATAATTCCCAACTCAAACAAAATATTCTTTTAGAATTGCACACCTGTCCCTTAGGAGGCCATTCATGATTTTTAAAAACTTACCACCAGCTTAAGAAGGATTTTTTTTGGGATGGCTGTAAATATGATATTTAAAAGTTTGTGGCGGAATGTTTGGTTTGCCAACAAAATAAAGTTGAGACAATTAAGACCCCATGTATATTACAACCTTTATCCATTCCAAGTCAACGTTGGGAGGAGGTTGTAATGGGTTTTATCACAGGTTTACCCAAGTCTGAAGGAAAGAATGTCATCATGGTGGTAGTTGATAGAATTACCAAGTATGCACACTTTTGTGCATTATCTCATCCATTTAAATCCAATACAGTTGCTACTGCATTTATGGAAATATTTCAAAAGCTACATGGAAACCCAAAGATTATTGTAAGTGATAAAGATCCTATTTTCACTGGAAATTTTTGGACATCATTATTTTCTTATCTGGGTACTCAGTTAGCTCATAACTCATCTTATCATCCTCAATCTAATGGGCAAACTAAGATAGTGAACAAATGTTTGGAAGGATATCTTCGTTGCTTTGTATATGATAAACAAACACAATGGGTCAAATGGTTGCCTCTGGATGAATGGTGGTATAACACTTCCTTCCATACTGTAGCAAAAATGACCCCATTTAGGGCACTTTATGGATATCATTCATCATCCATCACATCATATTCAAGAGAAAATTCTAAGGTTCACGCAATGGAAGATCACATTGAGCATCAACAAAAAGTTCTCCAACTCTTAAAGGATAACCTAAATTTGGCGCAAAATAGAATGAAACAACATGCAGATCAGTATTGCAGCGAAAGAAGTTTTTGATGTAGGTGACTGGGTATTTCTACGACTACAACCATACAAACAAATGTCCCTCAAGCAAGCTAAGAAGGATAATAAATTATCACCAAAGTATTATGGTTTGTACAAGGTGTTGCAAAATATTGGTACTATGGCATACAAATTGGAACTTCCTGCATCTTCCCGAGTGTACCCAGTTTTCCATGTTTCATGACAATCTCCCAGTTCAAACAATATTGCAAAACTTGACTAGCAATGAAAAATCATATTGGAACCTGAAGCAGCCATTGAAACAAGAACTTGACAGCTACAAAATCGATCAATTTCAGAGTCTTTCATCAAGTGAAAGAACTTACCTGCTGAAGATTCCACATGGGAGGATGGGAATTTTATACAGAAGCATCCAGAACTACTCAACCATTGAGGAAAACACTTTTTTGAAGGAGAGGGGCATGTTAAGTCCCTATAATACTAGTGTATTCCCTTAATATTATTGTAGCCCCTTATTGTTATTGGTGTGCCCATGTTGTCCCCATATTGTTATTATTGTGCCCCATAAAAGCCCACTATTGTTATTGTTGTGCCCTTACATTATTATTGTTATGTCGGCTCTGATTATATTGTGACCCCTTAGAGTCCTATATATAGAAAGGAGGTCTTGTCATTTGTATCATCCAAGAATTGTTCATTTGTGTAATGTAGAGGAGGCTGCCCCCTCGAAGAGGCTACTTTTGAAGTCGTTGATCTATCTCATTCTTCTATTTTATGAGCTGGTTGCATAACATCTGCTCATAAGGCATGCTTGAGATCGACATACCATGATTTTGTTGTTCTTTTCTAGCATTCTCTTGATCATCATTATCATATGCTTGTTGGAAGATCCAGCAAGTCCATTACCTTGTGGGTAATAGGCTATTAAATGGACCAATTGAATGAAATAGTCTTGTTAGAATTGAATGGAACGAACAAAGTTATTTCTTCAAGTTAAATACTCTAGAAGACTTGGAATATGTAGATATCCATTTAGGATACAAGAATATATATTAAAATGTATGAATGAGAATATGATGTTACAAATGAGAGTGAGGACTTGGTTATATACCTGAGGCAGGTACCTCTTCATGGAAGGCCTCGTCCCATTTAGACATGCCTCTTAATTACTAATTACTAATAAACTAATCATGATTACAATTATCATCATTGTTTATATTTATATTATTTATATTTTATTCATAACATTGCCTTCCCCTTCAAAAAACTTTGTCCTCAAATCTTGCTGATAAAAAGGCTTAATCTCTTTTTCTGTTTCGAATGTCTTTTTCTCTCAGAACTGTCATATTCGTTGATACAAGTTGATATGATCCTCTAAGTGATAAACAAAAATGTCGCTCTAAGAAAGAATCAGACCATACTAAATTAATCTTCTATGGAATCTTGTGGTGGCTCAAAACTTGTAATGGATTGTTATTACATGAATGGATTGCACTGCTATTAGTATTCTTTCGAACATCAGTTTGTTGTTTTTGTTCTGAATGGTATAGATACGTAGCTTGATTGAGTTGTCTACTCTTGTGATTCAGATGTCGATAGGGAATTCTTTTAGTTTGAATTTCCCTTATTAACTTTGTTTCAGTTTTTTGCTTTTCTTCTAGTACCGCGAATGTTGAGTGTTAGTGTCAGTATTTGCATACTGCCATCAATGATCAAAAATCCTCTTTTCATATCATATTAGAGTCCCATTCTGAAATTTTTGTCACTCCACTAGGTCGTCATGCAAAACTTTGGTCACTGAAGGTTGAATTAGGGTTTCCTTTACTCCTTTTAGAAGTTTACCCCTTGCTGGCTCATTTCAACCTTGCAGAGTACCCATTGTCCATAAAGTTAATGACATCATGCCATCACATCAGTCATGTCATCTTGAAATTCAGTCCTTCAAGGTCTCATTAGGTCTTTTAGGGTTTTTCAAGGTTTCATTAGGTCATTAGGGTTTCCAAGGTTCCAATAAAACTCCATTCCATTGCATAAGACTGGAAAGTAAAGGGTGATCAAATAAAATCTCTTCACCATGTGAAGATGTTTTGTAAAGATAAATTCTTATTTCATCATGTAATTTTGTGTTCACCTTATGTAATAAGTATTGTTCCTAAGCTGCCAACTCAATCTCTATATGCCAACTTCATTAAAGAAAAGTCAAATTCAAAGAGTTCTCAAAGACCATCAAAAGATCAATTTGTCAAAGGAAATAGTCAAGTGAAAGGGTAATGTTTCAAAAAGTTAAGTGAATGCCAAAGGGAGTTTTCTTTTCCCAAGGGTGTCCAAATCATCATTTTCCACAAGCACTAAACCTTAATTTCCTCTCCCACTGAGCTAGGGTTGGCTATGGAATCAGATACATCTGAGCAGAGGAGGTCTAAGGGAGGTCATTCCAAAAAGTATGAGGCCATTCCAACTCATAAATATCATGTCTGCATCATTTTCCAAGAAGTCATTCCAAGGAACAAATTATTTGCCACACATAGGGCCAGTTTTTCTTCAAACTATGTTTCTGACCAAACAGAGATGAATTTGACAAAAGTGAGAGAGGTTTTTGTCTATGATAGGAAAATAATGAAAAAAATCCTTCATTTTTTACACAGGTATCATGGTTTTGGAGAAATGTCAAAAATACATTTGCTACAAGAGAGTCGCTGCACTTCTGGAGTGACCTTGGGAAAATAAAATTTTCTCCTAGATGGAGTGTCCAAATGACTTTCTTGATGAGTAAAATGATAACTAGAGAGAAATATATTTCCAATAAGCTATCATGAGCTCAATTGGGAGTTGAGTAAGACCTTCAAAAGTTTCTTGTAAGAAAACATTGCATTTGTTTACCCCCATTCTGCACTTTTCGACTAGTCTTGGGAGAATCAACTTTTGGAGGGTCAAAGAAAGTCCATTTTGGAAAATGAAGGTATATTTAGAAACTAGACAGGACAAGATTTCCAATGAGCTATCCTGGGCTCAATTTGGACATCGGGAAGGCAGTCAAAATTAACCTGTAAGTTGGAGGACACATTTTAAACTTGGAGGGCGCGTTTGACCAGAGTGTTGGCGCGTTTGACCAGAGTGTTGCGCGTTTGCTTGAAATTTCTGTGCATTTCCTAAGGGTGTTGCGCACTTGTAAAGAGAGGGCGCAATTGACCATATTGCTACACGTTTTCCCAGAAACTTCCAGAGGTTGCCTGTAGAGCACAACATCCTCTCCAAACTTCAAAATGTGTCATCAACATGCTCCAGCACCACAAGTAGGTTGAAATCACATCACTCCTCTCCTCCATAGTTGATTTATATGGTGTTTCATTGTGTTTTGGTGTCTTACTAAATTCAAAACCCTAGTAACATAATCCCATCCCTAAATTCCATTTCCTAGCTTCCCATTACCATTCCTACATTTCAAAACTACCCCTTGCCACCTCCCTCATACCAAACATCCCCATTTCCATCTCCTCAATTTCCTCACACCTTTCCATACTCTTTACACCTACATTACATTTCATCATCTCCCTAGGGTTTGAATCCAATAACCCAAAGCTGCAAAATAGAAGATTGAAGCCTTGACCAAGCAAGAGGAGAAAAGGAGGCTAGACATTCTTGTTGAGGGATCACTTCATGCCTCAAACATATGATCAATCATCAACCCACCAATTTTGACAATTTTTGAGCAAATTTTGCAAATTATGATTTTCTGTGTTTTTTAAAGAATTTTTAACACAGTCAAAGGGTCAAACACGCTGCACCTAGGGTGTTGCGCTCTTTTTTTAGGCATCTAATGAGAAAAACATTAGCATATTTGGATTCAGAGTGATGAGGACATGCTTCCTATGCATTTTCTAAGCATTTGGAAACAAACAGGTCAACCAAAAAGGTAAAAAACCACCAAAATCCCATTTTTTGCCTCGTTTCTGACTTGGGCGCTGCACGTTTACCAGTCTTGCGAGATTGAGTTTTTGATAGGGAAAATAAGCTCCAGATTGAAAACTAAATACATATATGGAAAGTAGACTTGAAGGGCTTTCCAACGAGCTATCTTGGATCAAATTTGGACACCGGGAAGGCACCCAAAAGCAGTCCTGAACTTGGAGGGTGCATTTGACACTGAAAGGGTGCGTTTGACAAAGAGAGGGTGCATTTGACAGTCTTCTCCAATTTTCACTGTTTCTCTCCAAATTGATTTTCACCTATGGTAAATTGATGTTTTACTAATGTAATTGATAAGGATTATGTAATTATTATATTTTTTTACTGTTATCTAGGGTAAATACATTAGTTAAATGGCCTATATAACTTGTAATGAATCAATTGCTTAAGTTACGGATGGGTCACTTTAACCACCCTATACTCTAGCTATTAGTTCACTCTTTCTTGCAACTGCTCCTCCTCTCATGGATTCGACCCCTGAGACTAGGATGAGTTTGTTTGAGGCCTATATTATGTATTTTCTTAGTCATTTTATAGGTTGGACTCTCTTGGATGTTGTAATAGATTTCAGACTTTCCCATGGAATTATATTGGATGAGGTTGTAGCTATTTTGGTGGGATTCCTGTGGCATGGTATTTTGATCTTGTTTCTTCTTCAATTTCATATGTGTGAATGTTTTGTTCCTTTCATGATCCATTTCAATCTAATTATGTTTGGTTTTCAAGGTGTGATAAGCATAAATCATCTTTGTATGCTCTGTTTTGGGAAAATCACCATAAATTGTTTCATTTCTTTAGTTTAAAAAGAATTCATGACCCTCATGCTCTTTTTACAATCTCACTAGTATAAACCATGTCATCACTATACTACGAAGTTTAAAGTACTTTGCCTACCTTGCCCCATCAGATTTCTGCAATTCTAATTCACTTTGCCTTGACCAGTGTTGCGGGGGAGCGCCCCCCCCCCCCCCTTCGAACCCGCTCCCGAAGCGCGCTCCGGGCGGGAGCGGCTCGGGAGCGCACTCCCGTAAAAAAAATTACGCTCCCTGGTCTGTTAGGGAGCGACTCAGGGAGCGATCGCTCCCGCGCTCCCGGAGCATTTTTTAATGCCCGGGAGCGATCGGGGAGTGATCGCTCCCTGATCGCTCCCGGGCATTAAAAAACGCTCCGGGAGCGAATCGGGCCGGGCCGGGAGCGGTTCGGCGGAAAAAAAATCCGCCGGACCCGAAAATAATAAAAAATTTTGTATTTTTTTTTTTGTTTTATAAGTCCAATGGGCCAAAAAAACTTTCATTATCACTTCATTGAGCAATTTGGCGCTAGAGCAAGAGCATTGGAGCGAAGAGCAAGTGCTGAGGAGCGAGGAGCAACTGCCAAGAAGCGAGGAGCAAGCCTGTAGAGGTAAGTAACTTAGTAATCTAGTTAGTTTAGCTGGTTAGGTAGTTAATTTAGTTGTTTGAGTTTAAATGTTTAAAAATCATGTATTTAAATTAAATTAATAAATTAAATGAATTAATCCCAATAAACTAAATTAATTTGCAGATTCAAGACTCAAAACCCTACAAACATCAAACACCATGGACCTGGGGATATTTATTGGCATTTTCCTCTTCCTAGTCCCTTTTATGGTTATTATGGTGGTGGAGAGTAGGAAACGGAGGGGGCCTCAAACTGAAGAGGTGGATGAAGAAGTCGGAGGAAGTCAAATGGGTGAAAACCCCAGTGAGGAGGAGGTGGAGGAGGGTGAACATGACCCTCAAAAAACTAAACAAGACCAAACTCCATTGTGGAAATATGTTCACAGGGCTGAAACAGGGAGAGGGGGTGGAACCACTAAATTTCATTGCCCCCATTGCAACACTGATTACACAAGCTCATACACCCGTGCTAGAAGACACCTCTGCGGGAAAAGGCCATGGGATGGAGAGAAACAAATAGGAATCAAAACTTGTGCAGCGGTGTCAACAACAGATAGAGCCAAATACATAAAGGAAGAGGAGGACGCCAATACAGAACAAAAAGATCAAGGGGTTTCTTTGAACCAAGCTCACAATCACAAAGAACTCCTTCAGCATCCTCCCAAGGCAGTGGATATGGACATGGAGGCACAGGGTCATCATCTTTAAGGCGTAGAACCATATCAGATTTCCTTGATGAGGGGTGTAGGAATGATGTGGATTCAAAAGTTTACAGGTTCCTCTATGCATGTGGGATACCATTCAATGTTCTACGCTCACCTTATTGGCACGAAATGGTTTCTGCCATAAATGATGCCCCTAAAGGATATAAGAGCCCTGGGTATGACAAGGCAAGAACTGTTGGCCTTGATCATGAAAAAGCAAAAATATCACATTCTTTGAATAAAATGACAAGTTCTTGGACTGACAATGGGGTGTCCATTGTACACTACAACAAAACCAGCGATTAGCGTCCCTTTTTACCAGCGATTAGCGTCCCTTTTTACTTCTTTTTTTGCATCTAGAGCCCATTTTTGGTGCTATTTGCATCCATTTATCAAATATGGTGCAAAACTTGACACAAAATTTGCATCAAGTTTTGCACCAAATCTTACACCAAGTTTAGCACCAGGTATTGCAATAGGTTTTGCACCAAATTTTATGCCAAGTTTTATGTCATCCTTTGCTCCAGGTTTTGTTCCAGGTTTTGCATCAATTTTGGCATCTATTTTTGTTTGACATACTTTTGCATCCTCATTTGCATCCACTTTTTGCACCTACACTTGCATCAACTTTTGCATCGACTTTTGCATCCTTTTTAAAATCATTTTTTGCATCCATTTTTTCATCCATTTGTGCATCACTTTTGCGCCACGTTTTACATCGAGTTTTGTGTCTAGTTTTGCATATAATTTTGCATCTAATTTTGTTGCATCCACTTTTCCATCTTGTTTGGCATCCATATTTACATCCTCTTTTGCATCTATTATTGTACCCACTATTGCATCTAATATTTTTGTGCCACAATTGGCGCCTAGTTTGGCACTTCCTTTTGCACCCACTTTTGATTATAATTTTGCATCCTCGTTTGCATCCTCATTTGCATCTAGGTTTTCATCAACTACTACATCTATTTTTGCATCCCTTTTTGTATCCAATTTTGGACCAGGATTTGCATCGGGTTTTGTGTCTCGTTTTGCATCTACTTTTGCATCGACTTCTATTGCATCCACTTTTGCATACAATTTTGCATCCACTGTTACACCCATTTTAAATTTCACTTTTTGCATCCCTTTTTACATCTTCATTTGCATCATACTTTGATTCTTTTTTTTCATCTATCATTACATCCACTTTTGTTATGCCATAATTTGCACCATGTTTTGCACTCACTATTGTATCCACTTTTGCTTCCAATTTTGCATCCATGTTCACATCCTCTTTTGCATCAAATATTGCATCTATTTTTGCATCCACTTTTGTGTCAGGTTTATGCATTGGGTTTTGCATCTCGTTTTGTATCTACTTTTGCATCTACTTCCATTGTATCTGTTTTTTTCATCCAATTTTGTTTTGCCTGTTGCATCAATGTTTGCTTCCACTTTTACATCCATTTTTGCATCTTATTTTGCATATTTTTTGTCTATTGTTACATCCACTTTTGTTGCACCATATCTTGCGGCTACCATTGCAACCACATTTTCTTCCATGTGTGCATCCACATTTGCATCCTCTTTTGTGTTCAAGTTTGCATCAGATATTGTGTATGTTTTTGCATCCCCTATTGTATCCACTTTTGTTTCATCCATTTTTGCATCTACTTTTGTGTCCGTTGTTGCATCCACATTTGTTTCACCATAGTTTGTGCCAAGTTTTACACCTACCATTGGACCCATGTTTGCTTCCACTTTTGCCTTCATGTTTGCATCCAAGTTTGCATTGACAACTGCATCTACTTTTGCATCCACTTTTGTGTTAGGTTTTTCATGTTGTTGTGCATCTACTTATGTTGTATCCACTTTTCATCCAATTTTACTTCTATTGTTGCCCCCATTTCTATGTTCGCTTTTGCATCTCTTTTCCAACACTCATCATATTTTCTGCATTGATGATATTCCTTATGGCATTGACAATTATGAACAATTGATGACAATGTCAATAATATTGACAATAATGAAAATGAAGATGATGTCGATGACATGAATTGTGATTATGATGATAAAGACGATAGTGGTTACAATGACATTAATGATGATGATGGCAATGATTATGATGATGACGACGCTAATGACCTTGGCGAATCTTCCCAATTTTAGATGTTGTCATTGTCATAATCATAAGCGTTATCTTTGGTGTCATCATCATCATTTTCATCTAGGTCATCATCAAAAACAATAATGGCATGAATGATGATGATGATTACAACAATGTTGATAGAAATTACATTAATGATGATGATGGGGATGATAAAAATGACAATGATGATGATAATGGTGGTGATGATGATGATCATCGATCATCTCTCAAAAATAGAGTTGTTATTTCTCTTACGTATATCAATGTGTCCTAAACAACCCTTTTCTAGCACCGATCACATTTTTTGGGATATTTCTTACAACGTCTATAATTATAAACAATTGCAAACAATGTCCATAATGATGATGATGATGGAGCTGATGATGATGGCATGAATGGTGATTATGATGATAATGTAATGATGGAAATAACGATGACAAGGATGATGGTGATGATGATGACAATGATTATGATAATGAGAATGAACAATTACTAGTTTCATTACCATCTTTTGGATACATATTACTATCATACTTTCTAAATTTTCTGTCTCTCTTGAGGTATCTTACTATAATGGTGTTGTCAACACTAGAAAGATATCTTGTTGTAATGGTGGTTCTAATGTTAGCACTAGCAAAGTTTTTGTTAAATTTTGGTTAAAAAAAATCGATTTATGCAATTATTTTGACAATCTATGTAAAAAAGTAAATAACATCCAATTATTTTGACTGTAGTCCCATTGATTATCATGAATTCACCAGTCTGAAGACCATCTTCTACATACATATTATTATTAAACTTTTTGCATTATATCCCTCTTATATCTTGTTGTAATGGCAGTATTAGCCCTAAAAAAATATCTTGTTGTAATGGTGATGTTAGTATTAGCACTAAAAAAATCACTAAATTTTGGTAAAAAAAAGTTTATCATTTATTTATTTTTAATTTGGGAAATTTTTGTTTTTATTTTTTTTGTTTTTAATTCTATTTTTATGCAGTAATATTTTTTTTGGTTGAATTTTGGTTGTAACTAGTTTTTGGTCGAATCATATGTATTAACCATGTTCTTTATGCTACAAGTCTAATTGTTGGGACAAAATTGCTCTTTCAAATAAGTTGCAAAAGCTATTTTACATCCATTGTTGCACCCATGTTTACACCCACTTTTACATCCCTTTTTGCATCCTATTTTTCATCTTCATTTGCTTCTTTTTTTGCATCTATCATTACATCTACTTTTGTTGTGACAAAATTTGTTCCATGTTTTGCACATACTGTTGTACACACGTTTTCTTCCAATTTCGCATCCATCTTCACATCCTCTTTTGCATAAAATATTTCATCTATTTTTGCATCCACTTTTGTGTTGGGTTTTGCATCTCATTTTGTATCTTCTTTTGCATGTACTTCCATTTCATCCATATTTTGCATCCAATTTTGTTTCTCATGTTGCACCCGTGTTTGCATCCACTTTTACATCCCTTATAGCATCTTGTCTTGCATCTAAGTTTGCATATTTTTTTGTGTCTATTATTACATCCACCTTTTGTGTGCTATTATTTGTGCCATATCTTATGCCTATCATTGCAACCCACATTTTCTTCCACTATTGCATCCATATTTGCATCCTCTTTTGTGTCCAAGTTTGCATCAAATATTGTTTATGTTTTTTGCATCCCATTTCGAATTTACTTTTACATCCACTTTTGATTTGTCTAGTTTTGCAACTAATTTTGTGTTCACTATTGCACCCATGTTTGGCCCATGTTTACATCCCTTTTTTAATCCAAGTTTTCCTCCTTTTTGCATTCAAGTTTGTGTCCCTTTTTTTTACATTCATTGGAGTATCCACATTTGTTTCACCACAATTCATGCTAAGTTTTATGCCTACTATTGTGCCCATGTGTTCTTCCACTTTTTCATCCATGTTTGAGTCCTATTTTGTGTTCAAGTTTGTATGAACTATTGCATCTACTTTTTCATCCACTTTTGTTCAATTTTTCTGTCTTGTTCTGCATATACTTATGTTGTGTCCACTCTTCATCCAAATTTACGTTTATTTTTACCCCCATTTTTTTGTTTACTTTTGCATCCATTTTCCAACACACATCATATCTTTTGCATTGATTATATTTCTTATGACATTGAAAATTATGAATAGCTGATGACAATGTCAATAATTATAACGATGATGATAATGAAGATGATGACGATGACATGAATTGCGATTGTTATGATAATGACAATGATGATAAAGACGATGGGAGTTACAATGACAATGATGATGATGCTAATGACCTTGGCCATTCCTCCCAATTTTTAAATGTTATCATGGTAAAAATCATAATAATTATCTTTGGTGTCATCTTCCAAGTCATCATCATCTGATCATCATTATCATTATTTTCATCTTGGTCATAATCAAGAACAATAATGGCATGAATGATGATTATGATGTTCATGATGAAGATGACAAAAATTATGATAAAACTTATATTAGTTATGATGATGGGGATGATGACAATTATAATGACGATGATAATGGTAGTGATGTTGATGATCATCAATCATTTCTAAAAAATAAAGTGGTTATTTTTCTTTCATATATCATGTGTCCTAAGGTTGGTGATATTTCTTATGATACCTATAATTATGAACAATTGACGACAATATACAAAATCATGATGACGATGATGATCAAGAAGAAGACATGAATGGTGATTATGATGATAATGAAATGATGACAATAATGATCACATTGATGGTGGTGATGATGGCAATAATGAAGATGATGACCCTCCCTCTAAACTAGCGAGGTACTCATAATGAGACAAAAAAGTACTCTCAAGTTGAAATATTCATATAAGAAGGGATCTAGATTGATAAGCATCAATGATGATTTACATCATCATAGCCAAAATTTTCAAAATAGTAAGGCCTTGACTAACAAGTTTATCTCTCCATTAGATCAGAGCACAATTTTGGGAGGCATAAATTTGGACATCACTGCCTTTCAAGGCACTTACCCCACCAAGATGTTTACCAGATATGTCCTCACATGATCATTTCCTAATCCACTATCATAATATTTGGCACCAGAAAATGTCAATCCTCATGACTATTCTTATCTTGGATTAATGTACTTGACTTATGGCGATTAGTCCTAGTCAATGTCCAAATTCTCAAAGAATATTGGTCCCAGATGTTTATCCAATCCACCATTATCCCTACTAGTGCCTTTACTAGGTTTACGATTGTTAATCCTAGCCATAGTACATGACACATGGATAACATGGTGTCTACCCTCACTCCCTCTCAACCAGGGAGGAAACATCCACAAGCATAAGATTTTCTCAAGAATACCCATCATTTTCGTAGCGAATAACATCATTAATTTGTTTTCCTCACATGACGAATTTATGATTAAGCATTCATAGATTTGTGTCAAAATATTTCCCCTTTTGTATTTGTGATGAAATACAATAAAAAAGTGAAAGCCAAAATCATTAAACATACACTATATTGATTTATCTAAGTCTAAACTCTAAGGTTGAAGTGAAAATTCATGTAAATATTATATCTATGAGTTGTGCCAAACTTATGAAAACCTTATTCCCTAAGTCCTATATATAAGAAAATGAAAAAGAAAGAAAAATAAGGGCCAATAAATGGTAACTCATATATTCACTCCCTCTTTGGAAAATATATGAATATATACACTCCTAGTCACACTTGATCACATGTATGTGATGGTTAAATCATGAATTCTTCTTTTCTCCTTGCATTTTCACTTCATCATTTAAGCACCTAATTGAGGATCTAAGGAATGTTTGTTTCCTAAGGCTTTCATGTCTACTCTTGGTTTACTTATGTCACACTACTGTCAATTTATGTGACAGAGTGAAATACATAAGTTTGTGGAGTTATTATAGAGGTGTATTGAGTTCGTAACCACACACACATGTATTACATCTCATTGATCCACGTGTGTGGGTTGGAGACTCATTTCTTGACAACTTTAATGGAGACTACTTTGTGGCTTTAATGGTATAGCTTACAAAATATCTTGTTAAACATTTCGATTCATTCTTTCTTTTCCTCGAGACACTTATAATATTGAAGTCACTCCCAACAATCCATGGAGATGGGGAGTATAAATTACTTGTGCTAGAAATAGAATTGAGAAATAGAGGTTTTCCATTTGCGATATTGGAGTCATAGACATTGGATACATGGTAGTAGTCCTCAATGTCAATTAACTAAAATTGTATTGTCATAATGCGAAAAGAGGTAAACATATTGGTAACCTTGATGTCTTAATCATTTCAAATAATAACCATTCCACCCAAGTATCTCTAAGCATCAATCACTACTACTTGGAAATTCCTCCCCCATTTTCTAATTATATGAGGTTGAACCTCACTTAATATTTTTGCTTCTTATATCAACATTATTTATGGGTGCTTTGCATACCATTTTTCTTTTAGGAGTTTGTTTTCGCTTATTATTGACGCCCCTCATGTTCCAAGACTATTTTCATCAAAAATTTACATAGAAAGAAAGTATAAAGTGACTAAAAAGAAACATGTCTCAAGATTTAAGTGCTTGGACAATTCCACTTCATGACTCCTATATTTCCTTAACTTGGGACCAAATGGTGAACTTGATGGCCTTAAGGGAAATTGATCAATGAAAATCTAAAAAAGAGGTGATTTTTGACTTTATCACATACAATTTAATATACTAAAAAAAATATCCATAACAATTTCATCAATCAATGAATCATTAAAAAAAATATCCAAAACAATTTCATCAAGCAAAGAATCATTGCATTATAAAATACAATCTATAAACATTTTGGGAAAGTTTTGCTAAAACATGCTTAAAAATCAGCATATTTAATATTAATATTTAACAATAATATGGACAATAACACATTTTGATAAATTAAATAACATATTATCAAGCCTAAAAAATGTCACTAACTGAAAACTACAAAGCATGCAACTAATGGAAGTGACCACTCAAGGCCACCACAAGACAATTAATCTATTAAGACCAAGATTAATGGGGACAAAGATCTATAAAGGACAAAGGAAAACCTGTTTAACTTTATTGTTTTATTAGCCCGGTTCAAGATGAACATTTCATGATATCATGAAGAACATAATTAGTTTTATTGCATTAAGAAAACCCAAGCACATTCTATAACTTAGCAAGAAAGAGATGTATAACACCCATCTCAGCAACACGACACATGACATTAAGTTACTTTACTATATATAATTTAAACTCCTATCATAAAATCACAAATTTAGCATGAATGGAATGTTTAAAATCCATTTTTATAAAAACAAAATATAATTTTTCTTATAGAAAAATATACCAAAAACTAAATATATTTTTCTAGAAAAAAAAAATACTAAAACTAAATATATATTTAAAAAAAAACTAAAACATAAGCAAACTAGAATTTGAATTTGACATTCTTGGTCACTTTCGGAAACATATGGTGGAATGTAATCTCTTTATCCTCATCTTTAGCTTTTTCCTAAAAAATAAAAGCATACAAAAGTGGGAAAGAGCCATAAAGCACGGGGAAGCTTTTTCCTAAGCACAAAAGCATCTAAAAAGTGGAAAATTCCTTTTTTATATGAGGAAACATTATTCACCCAAAAGATTTTTCCCAAATTGAACTAATGAGGAATTTTTGAAATCTTCATAGCCTCCACTTCCCTATATATTAGAGGCTTGGCCATTGAAAAAATGATGGGAATTTTGTATTGTCACGCTCTTGAGATCTGTCTTGAGAGGGAGAGTTTTGGAGCTATGAGTTGGGGGAGGTGATGTTGCAACTATATTTGATTGTTGTAACTTTCCTCCAACTCCTTTATTCATATAGATCAGTGGTTCTTCCTTCCATATGTTTCTATTCATTCTTTACTTCTTCTATTTAACTAATGTATGCATGGGTTTTTGGTTTATATTTATTTATTCAATAATATTTATATGTTTTTTATAGTTTTGATTATTAAGATATTATGTTGTGAAGGTTGCTTTATTCTCTCTCATATGTGTAGGACCAAGCTTTGGAGCTAGCTAGGAGCGCTTCTTGGCTATACGAAAAACTCCAAGAAGACCTGCATGCGAGGACTCACAAGAATTCATTCTCTTTTTCTTAATCTATACTCTACATCTTGATCTACTAAGAATCCTAAGCCTTAGAACAACCTTTCTCTTAATTGGTTTGTCTTAGGTTTCTGAGATAAACTGAGAGGGTTTTGTTTTCATCTAACCATGCATTAAATCCTACAGCAAAATGATATTTAGAAAATTTAATATATTTCACTATGTAAATGAACTTAGTAAAATGAACCCATAGAGGTGGTCATAAATGGAAATAAAAGTAAAACTCTAAACAAGAAGCCAAAAGTGGATTTAACCATGGATGAAAAATTGGGAGTAGAATTGGATGTTAAACTAGCCATCAAAACAATATGCAAACAATGACACAAAAAGGTTTTTAAAGTAAAATTAAAAAAGGGTGCAACACTAGACACAAAGAAGGGAACAAAATAGGGCATATGAAAGGATACCGAATTGGGTGCAAACAAGGATGCAAAAATGGACACCAAAATGAGGATGCAAAGAATGGTGTAAAATTAGGATGCAAAAAGGATGTAAGAAAAGACACAAAACAAGATGCAAAATGGGACTAAAAAATGGTGAAACCAAGGATGTCAAAGATGATGCATAACTAGATGAAAATTCCAACTAAAATCTAGGTGCAAAATGGGATGCAACTGTGGAAACAAAATGTGGCAGAAAAAAGGATGCAAATTTGGAAGCCAAAAAGGATGAAAAACTAGATACCAAAAAGGATGCAAATTTGGACATAAAAAATGGTGCAAAATTGGACACAAAAGAAGAAAAAATGGTGCAAAAATGGGCATAAAAATGGCTCAATTTTGGATGCAAATTGAGATGCAACATTGGATGTAAAATGATGCAACAAATCATTCAAAACTTGGTGCAAAAACAAATGCAAAAGTAGACGAAAAAATGGCTCAAAAGTGAACGTAACAATAGGCACAAAATGGGATGCAAAGGTGGATGCAATATATGGTTCAACATAGGATGCAAATTTAGATGCTCAAAAGGATGAAAAATTGGATGCAAGAAATGGTGTTAAAAATGATGCTAAATTGGATGCAACAAATGATGCAAAATTAAATGCAAAATATGGTGCAAAATAGGATGCAAAAAAGGGAGATAAATAAAATGCAAAAGTGGATGCAAAAAATGGTGCAAAAATGCATGTGAAATTTGGCACTAAATCAGATTCAACATATGGTGCAAAATTGGATGGAAAAGATGGTGTAAAAAAAGTAGAAAAATTGGCACAAAAATAGATGTAAAAATAAGTACAAAATTAGAAGCAAAAGATGGCATAAGACCAAATGCAAAAATTGGCACAAATTGGATGTAAAAAAAGGCGCTAAATAAGATGTCAAAGATGGTGTAAAAATCGATGCAAATTATGAAACAAAAATAGAAGCAAAGAATTCCACAAAAGAGGAAGCAAAAAATGATGCAAAAATAGATGCAAAAAAAGGCACAAAACTAGAAGCAAAACCTGTTGTAAAACCAAATGAAAATCTTGGTGCAAAATATGATGGAAAATTTGGCGTAAAAAAGATGTAAAATTTGGTGCAAAAAAGGACGCTTTAAAAATTGTACAATAGAGCCAGATTTAGCGCCAGGTTGCTCATCCCAGTTGAGAAAAAAAATGCACTAGAATCTGGTGCTAAATCTAGCGCAAATTGCATGTTTTGTTGTAGTGGTATCTGATGGATGGACAAATGTAAAAGGCAAGCCATTGATAAGTGTTCTTGCTATGTCTGTTAGTGGTCCCATCTTTCTAGCTGCACATGATTACTCAGACAAGTTCAAGACCGCTATCAACATTGCAGAAGCATTACTTGAAACAATTGAGCGTATTGGCCCATACAATGTCATCCAAGTCATCACTGATAATGCTCCTAATTGTAAGGCAGCGGGAGAAATTATTGAGGATAAATACCCGAACATATTTTGGTCTGGATGTTTGGTTCACACATTGAACCTTTTGTTGCATGATATTGTCAAAAACAAAAATGAACAATACCAATGGATTGGTGATTTGTACAAGAAAGGAAAACAAATGATAAAATTTATTACAAATCATAGCAATACCCATGGCCTTTTCCGCAGTCACTCGAGATTGGAGTTGTTGAAGATTGCGAGGACTAGATTTGGTAGCTATTACCTCACCTTCAGGCGCATTTTGAAGGTAAGAGAGGCATTAGCTAGCATGGTATCAAGTCCACATTGGCAGGTGTTAAAGGAAAGGGCTACAAATGTAGCTGACATGGTAGGTTTTGAAACGGTGGAGGAGGCCGCTCTTGATGGGCAGTTTTGGACAACTGTGAGGCAAGTATTGGATTTCACCAAGCCAATTTATCACATGATTCGGTTTGCAGATACAGAAAAACCAGTGATTGGCGAGGTGTATGAGCAAATGGATACCATGTTGGGGGAAATAAAAGACATTGTTCATAATAAAGATCCCAACTTGTACAAACTGATTCATGATTGTGTGTGTGAACGGTGGAATAGGCTTAACCTTCCACTACATTGCTTGGCGTATATCCTTACGCCAAAATACTACTCTACATCTTGGTTGGGCCAACTTGCAGCAGGGGGTGGGGTTAGGACCAAACCCCATTTAGATCAAGAGGTAACTAAAGGATATCTGGAAGCATTAGAAAAGTTGGTGCCTGACAGGGAGGAATGTGCAGCTATGCGCCTTGAAATAGGCAGATACTTCAGTGGCACTGGTTTGTATTGTAACTTCCATGTAGTGGACGACAAAAATAAATTTGATTCTCACATGGTGGGAAATATATGGCGGCCACGGACTTTTGCCAAAATTGGCAAAAAAAATTCTTTCACGGGTTGTAAATTCTTCTTCTGTAGAGAGGTGTTGGAGCACCTACAGTTATATACATAATGTGAAAAGAAACAGACTCAACGAAAACCGAGCAGAAAGCTTGGTTTATGTGCACTACAACTTGAGGTTGTTGAGCCATTACTGTGATCGGGCTAATGAAGATCCCACATATAAAATTTGGGACAATCACCCTGAGGATGACAATTTGGAGGATGGCATTGTACATATTGAAGAACTAGAAGAGGAGCTTGTAAGGGATGGAAATGAAGCAGTTGCAGCAGCCATGCCACCTCCACCTCCACCATCCAGTAGCAGTGCTCGGGGCCCGAGTCTTGTTCCATTGTTGTCGCCACCTCCATCGACACCCTCGCGTGGAGGCTCTAGTTCTGGTCGTCGGTCTGTGCGGGAGACTCCTAGAAGACCACCACGACCTGCTTATACTCCTGGAGACTCTCGTGGCAAGGGCCACTTGTAGATTTACAGTTTACTTGTCTTTTTTAGTTTCTATTAGACTTTAGTTTTCATAACTGTTGAGTTTTGAGTCCTTGACTCTTGACTCTTGACTCTTTCATATCATTATGACATTATGATATTTTTTGTAAACATTATATCACTGTGACAATGAAAATTTGAAGTTTGATGTTGGACCTTGGCAATTATAACTCATTGGTAATGATTGTGAATTATGAATATGATGCTTTGTGAAAGACTAAATTTGTTTCATTTCATCTCATTATTCATGTTTCATATTATAAATTTTTAACATTTCATATCATGTTAACAGTTAGAAGTTAGGACTTAGAAATATCTTCGATATTACTTCTTGTAATGGTTAAACTTGGCTTACAAGTACAACTTTGGTGATCAATGATGATAAATGTTATTGAATTTTCAATTCTGAAAGCTTGAAGTTGAAACTTTAATATTGAATTTGATGAATCATGATTTATAAGACTCATGTTGTAGTTGTAATATGTATTTTACTAACTTGTGGACATGGTTGATGACGATTATAATTTCTAGATGATTGATGTGATATGGTTCAATGATCAATTTATGTTTTTTTATGTTTTTTATGTCTATTTCATCATTCTACATGTTTTTGTTGACATATATGTATCAAAAATTAAAAAATATAAAAAATATATATATTTTTAAAAAATCGCTCCTGGATTCGCTCCCAAACCGGGAGCTTCTGAAAATGGTCGCTCCCGCTCCCGCTTCCGCTCCCACTCCCAAGTAACATTGGCCCTGACCTAGTTCATTCTCTGACCTAATTCACTCATCCTTGTGACTACCCAACCAAATCAAATCAAACAAACCTCTGCACTTTACATCTAGCCTAAAACCCTAATCTAACCAGCTCTCTTGGCTGTGATCCTCTGGAGAGAGCCCTCTCCAGCTTGGTAGGGCTAGCTACCAAGTCAAAAGATTGGTCTATGGTTACCTTAGTTGGAATCTTTCTCAGCGTTGGAGATCTGGAGGAGTGATAACATTGAGTTAGGTACAAAATATTCTTTTGGAATTTTCATCATCTAAATTGCAACATGTGAGTGTATTTTTCCGTACACTGACTTATCCTCTTCTTGAGTTTTGGTATTGACTGGTTCAATATTCGTTCCTTTATCTTCAACTGGAGCTGTTATGACTGGTGACTTTGATACTTCCTTTGAATATAATGTTCTAACTTATCTTTTAACGTCTTCTTGTCCTTTTTAAGCTTCTTAATTTGCGTCAGTAGTTTTTCACCATGGTCTTTAAGCCGAGAAACTTCTTCATTTTTTTCAATAGTGATCTTGTCAACTTCTCTTTGCATATTTTGTAGTAATTTTTTACCTTCTTGAAAAATTACTTTTGAGATATCTAGTATGTCTTCTGGTATTACTGAATTCGGCTTCACTGTAACATCTTGTAGTGTTATTTTTTTCTTTTTGTAAGAAAATGTAAAAAACTTCTTCTTCGTATTCAGGATGAAGGAACCTAGGGTTTCCATCCAGGGTGAACCTAAAATAATGTCACCTTGATCGCTCCATAGGTTTTGAACTAAGAATTGTGATATGAATGATATGAATGTATAATCTCCAATTTTTTAATTGTAAATTGTTTATTTCATATTTTTTATTCTTATAACAGTCTAATTTTTCGATTATATTTGACTTGGGAATCACTAATTGGTTTGCGATTTTAGGTTTTATGTAATTTTTATCTTTGATTGGCGAGATAGCGATAGTAACATCTTTTCCCGCAATAGACCCTTTCTGGAAATCTTCCTTCCTTCAATTCCGCATTAGATGCCATTTTTCTTGTCAAGATGAACGTAAGTTACCTTTATCTTTTATTAAATGATCCCTTTACTTCCCAAGTTTGATATTCTTCAATAATTTTATTATTCCTTTTATAAGAATATAATAAGGTAGTTCAATATTACCTTCACAATTCTCAACCATCTTTATTTAATGTTTCTTTTTTGCTATCTTTGTAAAATTTCACTTCTTCGCTTCTTTGTACCATGATAAACTTATATAATTATTTATCCTTTTAATACTCTTTATAATACTTTATAAAAGTATTATTTTATAGTAGATACATATTTTTTTAATTATACTATATATATAAGTGACCGTGTAAATTTGTTTTATATAAAGCAATCTATATATATATACTTTTAACCCTTTTAACTAGCTTTTAAAAGGTTTTCGACCCCTTTATGTTTTAAAACCACTTTCCTCTTCCTACTTGTTCAAAACTTTAATATAATATAATAAATTATGTTACTACCGTCCCTTGAAAAGCTTTATGAACATTAATCTTTCCGATAGTAGGAATATTAACAGGTTCAACACTACAACAACACTGATTGGGATCTTATCGGAAGGGTGCAGACGAAGGGCATGATCAATGGGTGAGGCGTGATTGAAACACCTGGAGCAGTCAAAGATTGTGTTGCAGTGTTTCAAATTGCGAATGGTATCCAAAATACGAATTACAATATTTTATTCAATTTTCTTCAAGTCACGTCCTTCGTTTTCCCTCTAAAATGTGGTGACCCAACCTAACCAATATACAACATTGGGTAAGTGGCTGAACAGAACTGGCGGCGATGTTTGTAGATGGCGACTTTGTCATGGGCAACAAATCAACGGTCAGAGGCAGACAAACTTTGTGGACAATCTGAAAGTTTCATGAGGGAGTCAACGATTATCATGAAATTAGTTTGGCCAACAGTAGTGGGGGTGAAAACGACAGCTATGTGCAGATGGTTGTGAGTGTTCTATGGCTGATAGAGGACGCGGACAATGTTGACGCATCTAGTCGGGTGTGGACAACATTGCTTGAGGTTAGGGTAATGGTTTGATAGCATCAGTAGAGGAGCGGTCGACAGCTTCAGTGCAACATACTGCTGCTCGGGTCTCTCTGGCAGTCGGTCTGCAAGCAGGATATGCAGAGAGGCGATGAACATGAAAAAGCACCAATGGTAGTGGAAGTTTGGAGCTGACCAGCGTTGGCTGTGGCGACGATTGTCTGGTGGTCGCTAGTCAACGGATGATGGTGGGGAGAGAGTGTCGGTTAGGTAAGTTGTTACTTTTTCTTCTTCTTCCCTTTTTTAATTTTTTTTGGGTTGTATAAATATATTGTTTAATTTTTTTTGGGTTGTATAAATATATTGTTTAATTTTTTTCCTTAAAGTATTTTTTTTATAATAATTTGTTTTTTTATTTATTTTATTTTTTTAATATTTTTCTGAATTATTTTTTTAATATTTTTTTTTCTTTTTTCTTTACTATATATACTCCCTTTTTATATATATTTTTTGGCCTTATTTTTCACTCTCTTTTTTTACTAATATTTTTTTAATTCCCCTTTTTTTAATATTTTTTCTTTTAATATATAATCTATTTCCTCCTATCTCTCTTTTTTTTGTTTTTTCTTCGACAATTTTTTTGTTTTTTTTTTTTTAATATTTTAATAATTTATGGCCAAAGCCCCGATAACTAAATGGAGAATCTCCAAAGACGATATAGTGAAGCGCTTTGATCACAATGAACACAAAGTTGACGAATTTCAACGGCCAAAGACCTGGATCGGAGAACGCACTCTTGCAACGGTTGAGCGGCTAGAGGATCGAACTGCTCTGATACCAAATGGACCAAACAAAGTTCGTTCTTCAAGTTAAATACTCCAGAAGACTTGGAATATGTAGATCTCCATTTAGGATACAAGAATATATATTGAAATGTATGGATGAGAATATGATGTTACAAATGAGAGTGAGGGTCTGTTTAGATACCCTAGGCAGGTACCTCTTCATGGAAGGTCATGTCCCATCTAGGCATGCCTCTTCAGTACTAATTACTAATAATCTGATCATTATTAAAATTATCATCATTGTTTATATTTATATTATTTATATATATTTTATTCATAACAATGAATCATCTTAAAGGACATGAAGGCATATGCATTGTCTGTCATGAGCTTCCTTAGGTAGCCAAACCTTGAGAGAATCTTTCCTTCTAATAATCCTATGATAACATTCTCATCATCCTTCCAGGTTGGAATTTCTTCCACCCATTTGGTGAAGTAATCTATAGCGTGAGGACGTACTTGTGTTGTCCACTTGAGTTGGGATGAATCTCTCCAATAAATTCTAGTCCCCATTGCTAAAATAGATCTTGGACTTTAATGGGCTTTAGTGGTAAGGACTTCAACTTCAATTTACTGGTGAACAACTAGCATTTTGGACAAGCTCTAACAGTGGCATTGGTTTTCTTGAATAAATATGGTCAATAATATCCTACTTTGAGAATCTTGTAAGAAGTGTCCTTCCATGCTTGGTGTCCACAACATACTCTTCTATGAATATTTTCAATAGGGTTATTGTATTTTCTCTTCTGTGACACATGTGAGAATTATTCCAAAAATATCATTCTAGCATAAATTATATTCTACGATACAAAACTTGACCACTTGGAGCTTAAGGGATCGACATTTGGATCTCGGTAGCTCAGGCGAACACTCTAGGTTCTATAGAAAGAAGATGATGTCTTTATACCAACTTGATCTTTGGAATCTTGAAAGGCCCTTTGGGAAGGGTTCTTGTGGATTCCTTCCTTTCAGTGGGATGGTTTATTATGGGTTCCTTTCGACTAGACTGAGAGGTTCTTGTGGATATTGTACTTATTCTACTTGAGTAGGAAGTTCCTCCATTTCATTTATCACCTAAGGATCCATAAATAGGTTGTAACAACCCATGGATTCCTCCACTGCATAGACATGTCGATTATTTGACATTTTGGCATTACTCACTACATACTAGAATAAGCCCATTTGTAAGGTTCCCCCCAATTTACCCGCCTAGTATCTAGACAACAACACACCATAATTGGTTGGGATACTGATGACATTGAATGTATGTAAAAATACTTTTAGTGGGGATTTGAGTGAGAGAGATTACTAGGTCTTTAATAAGGCCTAGGCATTTGACTCAATGGGAATCTAAGGAATAAAGGTCATGATAAGGCTTAGTGATTTCAAGGCCCAACTCTAATATGAATGATTTTGGCATTAGATCATGGGATGGGCCTGAGCCGAGCATACAAATGTGACACAACTTATCATGTATGTTTAAGGTGATGTAGAAAGGGGGAATGTTATCTTATTACTCCTTGACATTTGGGCCACAAGTGACAATGGGTCAATCTTCTTGGATGTTCAAGGTGTCATTGTGTGATGGTGACTCACTAGGGCTTATGAATTTCTTGATGTGGGATTGGTAGACCATATTTTGAGCGAGATCAAATAATGAGACTGGGAATTTTTTCTTGTTCAACTCTTGTTCGACATTGAATTTTGGGGCTAATTTTTTTTTGTCTTCTTTTGGGATTGTAGGTTGTGAACTCTACAAAAAGGGTTCTTTTGGATTCCTTTCACCATTGTAAGGTTGTGGGTTGGTGGGATGGAAAGGTTCTGAATCCACTTAGGACAAAGCAACTTTGGCTTGACTTTCTCCCCTAGATGGCCTACCTAGTCTGAGGCACAAGGTGTAATTCCTATGCAATTATACCATTATTGTGTCTATTATCTCTTGATATTGTGTGGAATATATTCACCATTTATCTTGCATATCATATGCCTCCTATAATGCTAAATTGTTGGCATAGTTAGTCTCCATTATATGGAATGTGGGGTGTTGATGCTCCACCCAATTAATGTCCTCTTCTTGGTTGGGATCATCATATGATTAATCCATTTGGATGTTCAATTCTCTTCTTACTAGGGATTGAATGGGCTAGTCATCAAGCCTCCTCTCCCTTTGGATTATTTGAGGATTGAATGGTCGCAGGAAAAAAATTGGGTTTTGGGGTCGTTGCATTGGATTTCTACTTAGTCCCTCGGTTTTAAGACAATTTATCTTGTTTGATAGATTCCTTATGATTCTTATCATCTCCTTCATTTTGGCTTTAGAAATATCTTTGTTTGAATTATTTGGTTCATCCTTTATATTTTTCTTTATCACCATCTCTTTCTTCCTCTGTACACTATTCTTGCTCTTTTCTCTCCATCCTCTTTAGCTTTCATGTTGTTATTAGGTTTCCCTCTATAGAAACAACATCAAATTGCATGGCTACTAGTGTAGCTAGTCTTTCTAAGGGGTGGATGTAATAATAATAAAATTAATTTGAAAATAGGAACTTATAATGAAATCCTTAATTGAACATACGCATACCTGGTTGTACAAGATTTGACCAGTGATAATAATTTGTAGAAATATTTGTTGCATCCTCTTTCAATTAAGTTATTTGATCAACCACACGTGTATCAGTCCCCAACATCACTCAATCCCATGTATCGGCCCACTCTGAATATAAAATTGTTCCCATTCATTAGTGCTACATGAACCACAAAAGAAAGACATGTCTCTTGTCCATATTTGAAGAGCAGAGTTTTCTGAGCTTCTAACTGAATGAAATTCTCTTGTTCCATGCACTTTTTTGACTCAATATAAATATGATCGATCCACATCATTCACCTCCTAGAAAATTCACTTTTATTCTCCTTGTTGAATGTTCTCCCATTACTATTACACACCATTTAACTATTAATGCAACATCTTGAAGGTTTGTCCCTAAAAACCTCATCTCTTACCTTCCAAGTGTTGTTTTTATGCAAGTTCCACATCTCCCTCTCCATTTATGGGGAGGAAACACCTTAATGGACATTGTTAACAAGCTGGGTCATTTATTGGACAAGACAGAGCCAGAGGGAGGCCAATTTTCTTGTGCATGAATATGGGTAGACATAGACCTCACTAAAGACTTACCTGAGACTTTGAAGCCTAATATCAAGTAATGGAACCACATTCACGAGCTAGATTATGAAAAATCCTTTTCAAGTGCAATGATTGTCATGTCTATGGGCATTTTTTTTTTAAATCCCATATCGGAAAGAAGTGCATCAACCACCTTTAGAACCAAAATATTTTGGCTTTCATCTGGCTCAAAAGAGAAGGGAAAACCCTCAAAATAAGGAGAATGCATCAAATAATCCCTCACTTCCCAACACTACCCCAGTTTCCTCTTCAAAGGCATGAACAAATAAATTTGATATCTTCCAAGGCCTGGACGACTCAATGTAGGCTTCTGAGGATATGCTTGTGGATAATGCAAATCTAGTAACAGTTAGGATATCTTTAGGTATGGAACCAACAATATAATAGGATTCCCTGGATCTTCCTAACCTAGCTCTGACTCATGAAGCCCCCTCCTCTCCTTCCCAAGGATGGAAGAGCTAACATAAATGGAGG
Organism: Pinus tabuliformis; assembly: GCA_031772625.1. Classification (NCBI taxonomy): domain Eukaryota; kingdom Viridiplantae; phylum Streptophyta; class Pinopsida; order Pinales; family Pinaceae; genus Pinus; species Pinus tabuliformis. The sequence continues at coordinate 663,597,647 of CM062819.1, read as the reverse complement.
GTTCTCCCACCTTTGCAAGCTTTCACGAATTTGTCACAAATTTCTTCAAACTTGTTGGCTCTCCTGGAACAAAACCTCCTCCTACGAGAGGAAGGAATCCAACAAAGAAATGCAGAAGCACGAAGCAAACTCAAATGTAGCTTTGGGTTTCAATCCTAGTTGGATCCATTTCTCAAGAAACCTTCTTCGCCCAAATAAACTAATGTTTTTCTTTTGCATTCTTTTAGGCTCACAATTTGTGAGAGTTTTCTCCTGTAAGCAAATAGAAGGATCTTGTAGCAACAATTTTAGGAAGCAATGGGATTTGTCTCCCATGAATTTTGACAAAAAATTGAAAACATTGTTAGAGATCTTTGACTTCTTTGTCTTTCTTTGTACTTTTAAGCTTTTTGGTCCACCCAAAACTTGTGTTAATGAAAATCCCACTACCCGTTTCTGTAAAAAAAGGAAAATAAATAAGTTTTAGGAACATAGACTTCTTCAAATGTAAATGACCTCATATTGAAGTATATATATCTTCTTCCATAAACTAACATTGTTAGTGTTAGTTATGTGGCAAGTTAGTTATGAGGAGTCCAGTGGAGCCTTGTAATACATGGGAAAAGGCACGGTGAAAACATTACATACTTGACTACTTATTATCCTTGTCCTAGCAAGAAAACAAATTAAAATGCATTCCACAATGTTTAACCTATAAAAAATTTTAATTTATTTTTTGCAATTATTTTTAATTTATTTTTACTTAATTTCATTGGGTAAAAGGGTTTGGGTCTTATTTTGTTTTGTGATCATTGTAAATCTGGTAAATTTGGAAATTGCCAGTATGATGTCAAGACATTTATTACTTTATTTAATTTAAAAAAAATAAAAATTAAAGACATTATTTAATTATTTAAATATGGCGACATGTACATTCACATCTCACATGGTCTAGATATAGGTTTTGCGAAACCAAAAAACTAATTAGAGAAACAAATAAATAAAAATGTTTTTTTTAAATCTTAGTACATATCCATGTACTAAGATTTGGCACTGTCAAAGAGGGTAATAGGGATGTAGCATTTAAAAGAAATATGTGTCTCTAATCAATTAAATGCACATCTTTGTAATTAACTAATGCACAATGTAATATGAGAGCTAGAAGTTGTATGGTCCAGCCGCCAAGGAAGCGAAGATGATCCCAGTGAATTAATGGAGGAAGGTTGATGATCCCAGTGAATTAATGGAGGAAGGTTGAACTCGTCGGGTCAGAGTTTTGAAAAGAAAAAACATGTTTTCAACTAAATAACCATGTTACACATAAATATACAATAATAAACTAAACATTTTAGATATAGATTAAACATTTTTTATTCTTCATACAATATAATAGATTCATCTCATTAAAATAAAATAGTTTCCAAAATCAATTACACTCTTAGTAGTGGTTAATTATATAAATAAGATTGAAAAAAATACATGTTCTCGTCTAAATAACCATGTTACACATAAATATAAAATAATAAACTAAACATTTTAGATATTGATTAAACATTTTTTATTCTTTATACAAAATAATATATTCATCTCATTAAAATAAAGCATAGTTTCCAAAATCAATTGCACTCTCATTAGTGGAGATTAATTATATAAATAAGATTAAAAAAAATTATAGCTTTTTTAGTTTTTTTTACTGTATAAAACAAATTATTTAAAAATTATGAAAGTAACAAAACATATATTTAAAATTTATAAAAGTAACAAAACACGAGACCTTGTTATTTAAACATACCATACAGAAATTGCTACTTTGTGAAATTTATTACATTATTTAACCTATAAAAAGACATTTATTCAATTATTTTATATTAATATATTAATATAAAATTAAAATTTTAATATTAATAAATATAAAATCATTTCATATGAAATTTGTATATATTCTTTTCGGATGGGGTGATCAATCGTGCACACACCTGGCACATGTGAAGCTCTTAGGGTTTACCCCTCCACACAGTCATTAAAAATAAGCGTATGCATCCAACAGTGAAATTCAAGGGTATGTGAATGTTCTTCACGAGTCTGGAATTTTGGGCGATGAATTTGGTTCGAGCGAAGAATTGTGGAGTGAGAGACAGGGTCCATGGAGACGCACTGGGGTCATGGCCTTGGATGAGTGGTGAAGTCAAAGCCCGGTCTATTTCGGTTTGGGTTGAATTCGCTATTCAATCCTGCACTTAGGATCTGGGAACCTTAGCGGATGGTGTTTCGAGTCGGCTCCATGCCATTTTCTGGAAAGCCTATTATCGACTTTCAAAAAGGAAGCAGAGACTCCTTGAACTCTCCTTCGGTGTGTGGGGTAAGGTATTAGTGTCCGTAATTTTTACGAGACATTCTACATGTAATTACAGTCAGAGGGTTTCGTCAGTGTTTGTTTGTGGTCAGCCCGTTGACATTTCCTTCGCAAAAACCATCTCTATTTTTTTATTTGTGTGGGAGGCATGTTACTCCGGTCTCTCGTCAGTTTTGATGTTTATATGGGTGCCCATTCGGGGTAGTTTTTATTGATTTAGTGTTTATGCACACTATGGGATGTGTCGCTTGTCTCAGAGGGTCAATTGGTTGGCGGGCGGTGTATGTCCTGGGTAGCTCTTCGGCCTGGGCGGAAGCTTGCCCATCCTGGTGCAAAGTCTATGGTATTTGGGTTCTAGTGTGTGTCCAATTGAGATATCAGTCTCTTGGTCTTGGTTTTTGCAACTCTTTTTGCAAGTTCCACGAAGGGAATCCCTCGACCCTGCTCGTTAATTTCTTATCTGTTCATGCCAATCACATTATTCCCCGCTAACAAGGTCAGCCTCACTGCGGGGGGGGTCAGCAATTTCATGCAGGGCGTCCTGAGTCAAGCCATAGCTCATCCTTCGACAACTTGACCAACCGAGAAACCAAGGATGTTGTGGCTATCTCTCCAGCTCATTCTTGAGGTCATATAGTGGCTCTCGCAACTATGGAGTCCATCGCAGAGCAGCTTCGAAATATCCAAATCAATATGGACATTCTCAGGGACCACAGTTGACCGCAATGAGATTGTGGCTTATCTCAATGATATTCAATATAGTCATAATGAAATTCTGGAACAGTTGGATAGCCTCCGCTACAATCATCGTCGCACAAATGACCACCTTCGCAGCCTAGAAGCACGGGTGGAACACATTGATTTCCATATGCATGATCGTGTTGGTTATTTTGCAGGTCCCCCTGTACTCCCTCCCCATCCCCCTCCTTGATATGTTGTTGTTAGTTCTGGTCTCCTTTTTGTTTTTTCCTAGTATGTTATGGCTACAATGCCTACTGGAAATAAAGAATGTAAAGTGTTCTCTATGGTATCCTCTGGTCCCCAATCTCAACAAGTCTGGTTGGAATGAGAGAAAGGGGACCGTCGAGACATATTTTGTAAGCTATGTTTTCCTGAAAATCTAATGATTTTTTTTGAATGACAAAAAAAATGTAGATATTCCATTCCATTCGACGATGTAAATATTCTCTTTTAAAATCTATGTACAAAAAGAATTAATTTGGCATCATCAAGAAGGGATATAGCATTTAAAAGAAATTTGTCTCTTCGTATTGTGCATATGTAATCAACTAAATGCACATCTTTGTAATTGATTAAATACACTCTTCAATTTATTAGCCACCCTAATCCCAAGACTTTTGATAACCTTTGAAATTTTAATTGTAAGATAGAGAACAATGTAAGGAGCTCACACGAGGAATTGCTCACAGGTGTTTTCACAAGATTTTTCAAGATACAACGACTTTGGAGAACTGGCTGCAACTAAGTATTAGTGTGAATAAGGTAAGTTTCTCTCCCGACTAATGTTTTTGAAAGATCTTTGTAATGTTGGAAGAGTTGCAGTAATCCAATTTCCTGAGTTTAGGATAGCCATCCCTAAATTATTTACGGACTATAGATTAAATTGCAGTGTTCAAGGTCTTGCAGTAGTCGAAATTTTTTCTTTTAGCGAAGTCATCATTGATTAGCATTTTTATAAATATTATTTTATATTATTTTTTTAAAGTTTTGATCATTTTTTTACAAAGAAAGGAAATCCTTCATAGATAGGCATTTTGGTAATTTTCCAAAAAAATCACAACCTCACAATTTTTTGGTTTTCATAGTGTTAGGAATTTTTGATAACCTTCTCCTGAAATCTTCAATGGAGTGAAGAAAACTTCGGACCTTCACTTCCTATTCAGAGGGGAGGAGGTTGAGATCACTAGCATGTATACGTACTTGGGGGTGCAATTCTCAGGCCCCTGCTTCAGTTTGCGACCAGTGATTCAGCCTCAGATCAATAAAGGATATGGATCCTTAGCCCTTCTTGAGAGACAGTGCTTTCGACATCACTTCCAGGACATCTTGTCCAAGATGAGCCTCATGGACACCTTGATCCGTCCCACTGTTCTATATGGCTCAGAGATTTGGGGACCGTCTTTACTTGAGTCAGATTGGGCTTCAGTTGAGAGAGTCCATACTCTTCTCCACCGCATCATTAGATGCAAACAAACAATACCTCAGCACATCATCCTTGCAGAGTTTGGAGCTCAGCCCTTTCGGCTTGAGACAGTCTTCAGTTTGGTCTCATTCTTGCATCATGTCTAGGGATTTTCAGACTCGATAAAGAGTAGGGACCGTTACCCTTACTTGGCATATTTCTCTTCTGAGACTATTGCTCGTTCTACTCCCTCAGGCCGGGCTAGATGTTGGTTTACAGGAGTTTCAGATCTCTTAGATTCAGTGGGCATTCAGTTGGATCATCTCCCTCCTTTTCGATATTCCTTGGATGCTCCTGGTCACCTTCTACCTACTAGACAACAGTTCAACAAGATCATCAGGGAGGATGTCTATAGGCAAGTCATCTAGGTCACCTGGGTCAATCCTCTGGGAGGGTTGCGCCCAAATATGACCTTCTATGCTGAGCAATTATTGCAGTTGAAATACAGGATCATTATTCAACCCCAGTATACGTTTCACCACTGGGTGCATGCTCTTCGCATTCCTCTAGGACAGTTCAGAGTAGGTTCTCATTGACTTCGGGTAGAGACAGATCACCAGATTGACAGACCAAACATAATCTGCCAGGTATGTCATTTACAAGAAGTAGAGACTGAGGTGCACTTCATTTTTGGATGCCATACCTAATATGAGATTAGAGGAAGGTTCCATTGCTTGTTCATAAACTCTTAGACCCTCGCAGAATTTTTCAGATATCCTGATCAGAGATGTCTGGACCTATATATGCAGGAGGCTTTCAAGTTCCGAGCGCATATTCTTTAGCCTCCAATCAGAGCCAACCCCACACAGAGGATCACGACATTTTTAGGGTACTACCTTCATACAGGGGCACAAAGAGAATGAATGATACCGTTTCATATCCAGATTCTAGACCAGTGAGGATCTGTGGGACCTCACCCCGCCACATGAGACCTAAACAACAAAATCATCTCAAATCCATCCCAGGGAGACGGAATAGGTCCTCAAGACCTCAGCAATGCACAAACTCCCCCAGACAACAAGTTAGTGGACAGTCTGCACCTCCCAATGCTCCTTCATCTGGCCAACAAACTTTGTGGAATCTTTTTCAGTGTTCTTCAGCCAGCCTCAGATGTTAGGAGAGATGGGTCTGATCTTCAGACCCATTATCCCCTAAATATTCTCCGTCAGGGCATTCCATACATTGTATCTTTTATGTTCCTGCATTGTACCTTTTATATTCATGCATTGTATTTTTTTAGGAGACTTTTGGTTCTCCCGCACTTTATGGACATCATTGTACTGAATAGTCCCTTTGATCTACTTTGTGGTAATTAGTTGGACATAAATATAATTATCTTATTACCTTATCTTATCTTATCTGATTTTCTAAAGGCTTTTTTTTGTTTATGTATTGGAATTATGATTTTTCCATTTTTTTTGGTAATTTTTTTATCTATGGTTCCAAGTATGCCTATATACACTTTGTGGAAAAATTTACTCAAAAATTGCAAAAATCTCAATTAACCGGTATAATTTCTCAATTGCCATGCCAATAAATGTATAGGGTTTTCTGGGGTGTTTTAGCTAAAATAAGTTCATGATTTCATCTGGATTCACACAATTTTTTTTTATGTATTACGATGAATCCTATATTGTCACCAATGTAAATATTAACGATTATGAATAACATGTAAAACATAAACTGGTGTAGGATGATAGGAAATAGTTGGTTGTCAATTCAATAGGAAGTGAAATTAGGTTGAACATTCTCAACTGCATTATTTTTGTAAAAGACAATAGACATTTAGGAAGTTGCAAGCATAAGCACCTAGAGTTAAGAATCTTAGGCTTGACCTCTCAAAAGCTAGCTACTAGCACTAATGAGGAGCCAGTCACATCCTATTTGAGAAAGGCCTTGAAAAGTTTCACTTTCCTACCTGAGCTATGTAGGTTTTAACCCCGTACAGAAATTACCTGCATACGAATTCTAAATCACAGAAAAATAAACAATGTTAGAGCATAACACATAAAACACATATACACAAAGATTTTCCCCTGGATCCAAAAACCGGGACTACCAGCTTGATTTTTCATTATATTCCTTTCAATGTTACAATACATATTTATACATGTCGAAGCATCCAATACCATGGACCGAAAACCATCGCATCAAAAACCATGGACCGAAAACCATAGGTAGGTTCGCCCAACCTAATATAGGGTCCAAAAAAAAAATTCCCGGGGCGCTACCCTGGACCCCGTAGAGGGGGACTACCTGCCCCCTCAAACCCCTTGGATAGGGGGAGTTGCCACCCCCCCGTGACCCCCCAGCCATGAAATCGGCACAACGAAGGGGGGGCTCCGCCCCCCCTCTAACCCTCTGGTTCACTACGTGGGTTAGTCGTGGAAAGAATATAACACCACCCAACAATCTCCCACTTGTTGTTTTCTTTCCACAGGGGGCCACATGAGAGCTTAGTCATTTTTCCAGCCCTGAAATGCCCATTATTTCTCTACACCAAGAGAACTTCTCAGAGCTCACAGATTTTGTCAATGCATTTGCAGTATTCTTCAAAGTGTCCACCTTTACCAGCAACACCTTTTTGTCTTCTATCATATCCCTCACAAAGTGATACTGAACATCAATGTGCTTTGTCTTTGAATGATAAGCAGGGTTCTTTGCCAGGAAAATTGTACTTTGGCTGTCACAGTCTATTCTTATAGCTCCCTGTACTAACCCCATACTTGAGCACAATCTCTGCAACCAAACTGCTTCCTTGCTTGCATGAGTGGCTGCCATGTATTCTGCCTCTGTAGTTGATAGTGCCACTACAGATTGTTTCTTACTCATCCAACTGACTGCACCTCGAAATAGGTTAAACACATACCCACTTGTAGATCTTCTCTGATCCAGATCTCCAACCCAGTCTGCATCAACAAAGCCATGAATATCCAACACTCTGTCCAATCCTAGTCTTCCTTGGTAGCACAAACCATAATCACTAGTGCCACGCAAATACCTGAAAACCCACTCCACTGCTATCTAGTGCTCCTTCCTTGGTTTTGACATAAACCTGCTCAATACTCCCACTGCATGTGAAATGTCTGGTCTAGTACAGACCATTGCATACATCAGGCTACCGACTGCACTCGCATATGGAACACGGGACATGTCCTCTTCCTCTTCTTGTGTCTTGGGACACTGTTCAACAGATAACCTCACACCTACAGGAATAGGAACCTTTACCGATTTACTATCCTGCATATTAAACCTCTGCAGTATTCTCTCGACATACTTCCTCTGGTTTAACCAGAGCTTCCTCTTTGTCCGATCTCTTTTAATTTCCATGCCCAAAATATAGTTTGCAGCACCAAGATCTTTCATGTCGAATTTGGAGGACAATTGGGTCTTCAAATCCTGGATAATTTCTTTGTCATTTCCAACCAGCAACATATCATCCACATACAAGACCAGATAAATAACACGGTCACCAATTAATTTAAAATACACACAGTGATCTGGTTTGCTTCTAGTGAAGCCAAGTCCCCGTATAAATGTATCAAATTTCTGATACCACATCCTTGGTGACTGTTTTAACCCATACAGAGACTTCTTTAACTTGCATACCAATTCTTTCTTACCCTTCACCGCAAAGCCTTCAGGTTGCTTCATGTAGATTTCTTCTTCCAAATCCCCGTGAAGAAATGTTGTCTTCACATCCATCTGTTCTACCTCAAAATAAAAAGCAGCAGCAACAGATAAAAGTAACCTAATAGAAGTTACCTTAGCAACAGGAGAAAAAATATCACCAAAATCAATTCCCGGTACCTGGGAATAACCTTTTGCTACCAACCGAGCTTTGTATTTCTCCACCTTCCCTTCTGCATTTGTCTTCCTTTTGAACACCCATTTGCTGCCAATGGGTTTCCTTCCAGCTGGCAACTCCACCAGATCCCAAGCCTCATTTTTGTGCAAAGATGCCATTTCATCAACCATGGTCTCTTTCCAGAGTTTTCCATCCTATGAATCTACTGCTTCCTTCACAGTTCTGGGATCATCATAAGTAACAGACAAAGAAAAATTTGAATAGAAAGCAGAAGGACTATACCTTTCTGGCTGCCTTCTTTCTCGAACTGATCTTCTCACAGCCGGAGTTTGTGGCTCTTCATCTTCTTATTCCTCCTCTGCTGCAGAGTCTGATTCTTCCTCCTTTAGCTCAAACTCTATCTTCTCAGGTTCCTTTGGTTGGACATCATGTTTAATAACATCTTTTACCTCTCTGAACACCACATCTCGGCTGTACACAACCTTCCGTGTGACTGGATTCTAAAGCTTATAACCCTTTAAATCATCCTTATACCCAATAAAGATGCACTTTTTAGATTTACTATCCAACTTGGTTCGTTTCTCCTTTGGAACATGTACATATGCATCACATCCAAATACCCTCAGATGTGAAAGAGAGGGTTTTTTACCAGTCCATACTTCTTGTGGAGTCTTATCCTCCAACGTTGATGAAGGTGACCTGTTGACCAAGTAACATGCAGTATCCACTGCCTCTGCCCAGAATTCCTATCCTAACCCGGCACCACTGAGCATGCTTCTTGCCCTTTCCATCAACGTCTTGTTCATTCTTTCTGCGACTCCATTTTGCTGGGGTGTATATGGAGTAGCCTTCTGCCGTGCTATACCACACTTCTTACAGAATTCTTCAAATTCCTTACTGCAAAACTCTCCACCATTATCTGTCCTCAGCACCTTTATCTTCTTCTCTGTTTGATTTTCCATCAGAGCCTTAAATTCTTTAAACCTGTCAAAGACTTCAGATTTCTTCTTAAGGAAATATATCCATGTATTCCTTGAGAAGTCATCTTTAAATGATACATAATACACAGACTTACTCAGTGATGGAACCTTCACAGGTCCAAACACATCACTGTGCACAAGCTCTACTATTTGTTTCGCCCTCTTAGCACCAGAGGGGAAACTCACCCGATTCTGCTTCCCATATACACAATTTTCACAGAAATCAAAATCCAGAGAGCTATTACTCATACCTTCTACCATACCTTTACCATGAAGTATTCGAAGGCCCTTCTCTCCAATATTTCCAAGCCTTTGATGCCACAACATGGTCTTCTCTCTAGAGACCACTAGATTTTCAGCTCCACGTTCAGGAACCACATAACTGTTGCACCCATCGACAACAGTGCTACCTTGCAGCTTGTATAGAGTTCCAGTCCGAACTCCCCGCATTAAACCAGTGCTCCCTGAACCATCTTGCAGGTATCCTTCTCGAACACTGTTCTTACACCTGCATCATCCAACTTGCTTACAGATTTCAGATTTCTGGCCAATGCAGGAATATGCAGAACACCCGGAAGTGTTCTAACCCTTCCACCTTGCAACTTCAACTTTATTTTTTCGCGACCAATGATTCTAGCCTTCCTATCATCTCCTAAGAAGACATCACCACCATCGTATTTCTCATACTCGCAGAACCACTCTCTATGGGGAGTGAAGTGAAAGGATGCACCTGAGTCAATCAACCATGCCTCATGATCTACATGTGTACTTAAAGAAGCCAAGTACACATCCCCACCTTCATCTGAGGTGGTTTTCGCCTCTGCAGAAGGAGCATCATCAGATCCCTTTTCTTTATCAGGAGATTTAGATTTACAGTCCCTTTTGAGGTGCCCTTCCTTTCCGCATTTCCAGCACACCACCTTTACAGGTTTTCCTGGAGATTTAGATCTCCCTCTAGATTTAGATCTCCCACTCGATGACTTATTTTTGTTTCTATTCTGGGACCGTCCTCGTACAGACAAGGCATCACCATTCTGGCTCTCCATATTTTTCCGTCTCATTTCCTCCGTCAGCAAGGCTAAGACTATTTCATCAAACTGCAAAGCAGTTGCATTGCTACCTATTGCAATAACCAGACTATCCCATGAATCTGGTAGAGAACACAACAAACTAATGCACTTATTTTCATCTGAAATTTTAATATCAACAGACGCTAACTGACTTACCACAGTATTAAATGCGTTCAGATGCTCTGTCATCGAGTCTCCATCTTTCATCCTCAGGTTATACAGCTTTTTCCGTAGGAGCAGTTTATTCACTAGAGACTTAGATTGGTACAAAGTCCCTAACTTGTCCCACAAAGCCTTCGCCGTAGCTTCCCCTGATACATTCAACAATACTGAATCTGAGACACACAATCGTATTGTGCTGTTTGCCTTCCAATCCAACTTCTTCCATTCTTCATCGGTCACTCCTGTTGGTTTAGTACCTAGATCTACCGCAATCCACTGATCTTTATCCACCAACAGATCCTCCATCTTGAGTTTCCACAACTCAAAACTCTGACCATTGAACTTCTTGATCTCTATCTTTCCGCTGCTCGCCATCTTCTTTCACCACAAGAATCGATCTCGCAGATCTCCCACTGAACAGGGTCTACCACAGGCCCGAGCGAAACCCCTTAGCAACAAAGGCGTCCCCTTGAAGCCAAAACAACTCTGATACCAAATGTAGGTTTTAACCCCGTACAGAAATTACCTGCATACGAATTCTAAATCACAGAAAAATAAACAATGCGAGAGCATAACACATAAAACTCATATACACAGAGATTTTCCCCTAGATCCCAAAACCGGGACTACCAGCTTGATTTTTCATTATATTCCTTTCAATGTTACAATACATATTTATACATGCCGAAGCATCCAATACCATGGACCGAAAACCATCGCATCCAAAACCATGGACCGAAAACCATAGGTAGGTTCGCCCAACCTAATATAGGGTCTAAAAAAAATTCTCCCGGGGTGTTGCCCCGGACCCCGTAGAGGGGGGCCACCCACCCCCCTCAAACCCCCCGGACAAGGGGGGCTACCGCCCCCCCTGTGACCACCCCGCTACGCAATCAGCGCAACGAAGGGGGCTAACCCGTCGGTTCACTACGTGGGTTAGTCGTGGAAAGAATATAACACAACCCAACAAGCTACAAGGTAAGATTGTTCCAACCCTTGATCTTTTGACAGTTTGCTTGCATCGATTAAGCTAAAAAATGGAGAGCTAGTCTTTCTATTTGAAAAAGGTCCTGAAAATGGTCTTACTTGACTAAGCTAGGAGTTAAAGTTATCCCAACAAGTATATGAAAATATCCTTGTAAGGAACTCACTGTATATGTAAAAAGTGCCATATGTATTAGATTTGTTCATTTATAGTCCAAATATAGATTAATTGAATGAAAATTTTGCAATTTTCCTGATTTCATTTGGGTTCACACAAATTTTCTTATGTATTAGGATGAATCCTATATAGTCCCCAATGTAAATTTTAAAAATTATGAATAGCATGTAAAGCATAAACCAGGGTAGGATGATAGTAAAGAGTTTGTTGTAAATTCAAAACCAGGTGAAATTAGGTTGAGCATCCTCAACCAAATTATTTTGTAAAAGACATCAAACATTTAGGACGTTGCAAGCATAAGCACCTAGAGCTAAGAATCTTAGGCTTGACCTCTCAACAACTAGCTACTAGCACTGATGAGGAGCCAATCACATCCTATTTGTGAAAGGACCTGAAAGGTCTCACCTGCCTGCCAAAGTTACAAGGTAAGATTATTCCAACCCTTGATTTTTTACAATTAGCTTGCGCCGATCAAGCTGAAAAATGGAGAGCCAGATTTTTTGTTTGAAATGAAATAAGTCCTAAAAATGGTCTTACCTTGCTGAGCTAGGAAGTAAAGTTATCCCAATAAGTATATGAAAATATCCTTGTAAGGAAAATGTATGTAAAAAGTGCCATACATATTGGATTTGTTCATTTATAGACCAAATATAGATAAGTTAAATGAAAAATTGACAATTTGCTTGATAACTTTTGAAAAATTGACAATTTGCTTGATAACTTTTGTTTATTACCATTTTAGGGGAGTTTACTAGGCATGTGTTTCTCCAAACAAGTATTTAGTATCCTAATATAAAACCTATGTATATGTCGAAAAATGAAAAGCCTTTTCTCTTATATTTACTCATTTCATTTTTTTTAAGCAAAATCCCTTGTGACTCTATTTGGATGTTTATTTATATAAAAATTTAGAAACATAATTTTGCTTTTTATTAATTTTACTAAGAAAATTTTAACAGGAAAGAGAGAAGGACACAGTAGGCACACATCAAAATCATTACTTACATATGTGTTGGAGATTGAATAAATCAACACGCCCTGTGTGTTTCGCGACATGGACTAACCGCCTCTTGTGGATTCTTATTTCTCTGGCAATGCGATCGTTGACTAACACTTGCGGGTTTTAGTCTAACGAAAATCATGATTCCCAACAAGTGGTATCAAAGCGTCATGAGTTCGATACACACCTGACTCGTGTTGGGGGGAGATTGTTGGACATTGGATAAGCCAACGCTCCCCGTGTGTTTCGCGACATGGTTCGCGACATGGACTAACCGCCTCTAGTGAATCCTTATCTCCGGCGATACAATTGTTAACTAACACCTGTGGGTTTTAGTCTAACGGCAATCGTACTTATCCACATATTAACCCTAAATACAAGTAAAAGGGATTTTGGTGTGAATTGCAATGTGATTTATATTATTTTTATAGGAAGCTTATGGCATCAATGCAAAACTGGTTACAGAGTTTTATTGATGAATAGTCAACGACCACATACGCATACAACCACCACAATTTTCAATTGGGTTAATAGAGCTCTGGACGAGTCTTACTTGTTTTATTTCGTATTGCATGTTGCCCATTATGCCCACGGCCCTTACCTAAAACAGGGAGGTTGTAGACTCCAAAAACCAGTGTAGTCAAACTAACAATGACTACCACAACACATTTCCATGTTGATATGTTGCAAACTCCACAAACATTGCAATACGTCCCAACGTTATCTTCATTCTCACCCACTTCTCGATTTGCGACAATGTTATTTCGTTTCTCCTTGAGAACTCACAGAGCTCCTTGCAACATATCTGAATTAATGGCAAATGCAATGATTCCAGAGTGGCCACTTTGAATCTGTGCTGCACAAAAATGTATGAGAACCATCGATCCAGAAACAGAGAAAGAGTAAAAAGAAATTTCACCGTGCAATGGATAATCCCCAGCTGATATGTTACGAATAGCTAAGATGGGTTTCTCAGCAGCCACACAGAAATACAAGCACGGTTTTCGCTTTAGATTAGAATTTACCTCCCTAGCAGATCGGTTGGAGCTTACTCCTGACACTGGTATGGTGGCGTGGTTATACATTTTTCGGATACATGTGAAAAGGTTAGAAAATCAAAATGTAAGAGGTAAAAGCCTTCACTCTACAAGTGGAACACATGCAACATGCCTGCTCTTTGCATGTTGGCTGCCAACTGGCCGTAAGGCTATGGAGGGTTGTGACACGTGTGTCGTCTTGTCTTAGATGTTAATTGTAGGATAAATTGGTACTAGAAACTTAAATACAAGTGACAGTGGAACTAGAAAAATATTTCATTTTGGAATGTGATGATTTCAGAGACATTAGAGACAGTTAAAATGGTATGTTAACATAGGTTTATTGGCATTCTCTTCCCAGTGAGGGGATTGTTAGAAGATTAAGGCATTCTCTATTCAGTGAGGGGACAGTTAGAAAGTTGGGTTAGCTCATTGTTAATTTGATTAATAAAAAGATTAATGGTCCCATAAACTATTTTTAAAAATAGAGAAGCTAGTAATCCCATAAACTATTTCTAATTTTGTAGACTTTAAAATTTAATTTAATTTTATCATATGGAATTTTTTGTTATATTTATTGAATTAGAATAATACATGTAATTAATAAATTGATTTAATAAACTACAACGAGGTTAAACATTATTAGTTCACAGAAATCACACTTATATTTGACGAAATGAAATATAACGAAATGAAATGATTTAAGTAGTTATGATTATGTTAAATTACTCTTCACGAGTGAAAAAGAACCATGGTTAGATGTGACTGAAGAAATGGTTTAATGAATTGTGATTGATTAAATTACTTTTATAAATTAAAAAGAATTATAGATAAATATGATAGATGGAAAATATTAATTTTTTAATAATTTAAAATTTTATATTTTTTTAAAATAAGAGCCATTAAAGAAAATATATATATATATATATAATTTAATATATAACCAAAAATATAATAAAACATATTATTCCATGAAATACTTAAAATTTATCCAAAATATTAAAAATTAATAAATATTGATTGAAATTATTATATAATTGGTAATATCCTAATTCTCTTTTAAAACCTATCTTCTTTGTCTCTAATTATAAATACTACATTAAAAATCATATTAAAATAGATATATATAATAATATATTTCATATATATAAAATAATAATAACTTTTATAATATTATATGTATAATAATTTTATAATATTATAGATATTATTTACGATCTCTTTGTAATAATAATTTACGATCTCTGTGGTCATAATTTACGATCTTTCTGTAGTAATAATTCATGATCTCTTTGCGGTAATAGAAAAATAATCTGGGGCATGTGCGTCTGCGGTCCATCTCGTTGATATCAGGTGCACACATTCCTTATATTTTTCTAATACATATCTGCTCTTCCTGATATCAGGTGCACACATTCCTTCTATTTTTTTAATACATATTTGCTCATATATTTTCAAGTATGAATAATTCACCACAATTACCAAAGATTACCAAAGGTAGACCTAGCACAGTTACTCTACAGAGCCTCTATGAGTATATAGAGTTTTTAGAGAAACGTAAAAAAAAAAGAGAAGTCAAGCTACAAATAGAGTTAGCAGCCATGCTGGAAAATAAATTCACATCTCTTGAAGACAAGATCCAAAAACAAATAGAAAATAAAATGGAACTATTGGAGAATAAGATGGAGGCAATGGAAACTAGGTTGCAAGTTATAGAAAAATAAAACCAAGATATGAACCAAACATCCCAGCAAGTAGATGCTGATACTTTAGAGAGTCTTAAAACGAAGGACATGATTAAAGAGCTAGAAGAAAAAGTTAATAGCTGCCTCACCCTAAATAGTGTGGCAGGTAAATTAGATATCAAACCAATTAAAGATGAAATGAAAAAATTGATAGAATTAGACCATGAGCGTAATAAAGGGCCTTGAACCTTATAATCTTCAGTTTGAAAGAAAAGGTAGACGATGATACTTTAGCCATAGCCTAGACAGAATTACATAACAGATTACAAATTGAAACAACGTGTCTCACAGAAGCAACAAGGTTGGGGAAACTAACTGAAAATAAAGGAAGGTTGATCCGAATAAAGGTGAGCTCTACTGGCCATAAGTATGACATACTTAGTAAAACCCCAAGTCTAAAAGGAACAAGAATATTTATAAATTAAGATCTCATTCCAGAAGATCAAGCAAAATTGAGAAAGGAGGTTCAAAAGGTAAAGGAAGCTAGGAAGGAAGGAAAATGGACAATAATAAAAAATAGAAAAGCCATTATTCGAGATAGAAACCAAAAAGACAATAATAAATAACAATTCAATATGCTCTGGATTCTTTCTTGGAACTGTCGGGGCTTTCCATGGAACAAAGGCCCCAAGCTAAGTTAGATCTCGAATGATGTTGATATTATTTTGCTTGTTGAAACTTGGGAGCACAAAGAATCTAAGGTCCCTAACATAGATGGCTTTAATTATGGTCTACCTGGAATAAGCGATCCTCCCGTAGAGACAGTGGGGGTATAGCCTGTTACATTAAGAAGAACATCTCTCCCCATGCTAGGATTTATAAAAACGACCCTTACAACCAATATAGTTGGATAGAAATTATTGACATTTATGATAAAAAGACCTACATAGCAATCTGTTATTTCCCCCCATCAATTCTAACTTCTATAAGAAAAAGAATCTAGATAAAAATAGTCCTTACAATGGTTTAGAGAATGATATTTCTAGCCTAAGGAATGAAGGCAATATCCTTTTAATGGGTGACTTTAATGCTCGAACTTCAAGAAACCAAGCTATTCTTCTAAGCAATCATTCCAACCCTAATCCTCTTTGGTTAGACAAAGACCTTCCTCTGGCTAGCCGGTACAAAAGGAGCTCTGAAGACCTCAAGGAGAATTTGTTTGGGTCGGAGCTAGTCAAGCAACGGTCTAAAGAAGTGGCCCAATTCTAGCCAGATGACATGCATCCATGGGCTTGGTAGCAGCATGGTAGACTATGTTATCTCCGATCTCCCTCTATACAATGACATAAAATTTTTTGACATCTTAAACGACCACGACCCTGACTCTGATCATAGGCCTTTACTTATAACTCTCAATTTTGTCATGCACAGAGATCCCATAGAAGATAATCCTTATAGCCAAAAGAATTTAATCTTTGATAGAAATAAAAAAGATCTCTTTATAAATGAATTAAAAACTAATTTGCTTCCTTTATCTAGTATAGACAACATAAAAGATCTCTATCATAATTTTACTACAACCCTCTCGTATTCTATTAACCAGTTCTCAATTTAAGTTTCAAGTAATAAAAGAAATAGCAAAACCAACCCATGGTATGACAAAGATTGTAAAAGTGCAGAGCAATTAAGGAAGTTGTTGATGAATCTCTTAAAATTCGTAAGATAAAAATATACAAAGCCCTAACTAAAAGGAAAAAAAAGGCAGTATATTCGTAAAAGACAAGAGAATCTCTTACACCTCTCTAAGGTAGCTCCTAAGAAATTCTAGAGGCAGATTCTAACTAGGAAATCTAAAGATAATAATAAAATTGCTTTACACGACTGGAATTCCTATCTTAAAAGTCTTTATGAATCTCCAAATGTCATGGATAACTTTGAAACCATGCTCACAACGAAAGAAGTTTTCTCATTATAAGAAATTGATTTTGGGGTTAATCGCTTGGCTAATGGGAAAGCTAAGGACATTGAAGGTTACTAGGTGGAAATATTAAAAATTGGAGGTCCTGTCCTCATCCCCCACATTCACAAGCTTTTGATTCAAGCGGTCAAGCAAGGGTTCCCTAAACCATGGACTCAAAGCCTCATTATCCCTATTTTTAAAAGTGGGGTGTTATGAAACCAGCTCAAGAAAAGATAGAAAAGAGAGATCAACGCCTTAGAATTCAGCCTCTTCGAGGGGGCAACCTCCTTTACATTACATAAATGAACAATTCTTGGATGATACAAATGAAAAAACCTCCTTTCTATATATAGGAGTCTAAGGAGTCACAATATAATCCAGCCGACCTAACAATAATAATATAAAGCCACAAAAATAACAATAGAGGGATTCTATGGGGCACAGAAATAACAATATGGGGGTAATAGGGGCACAACAATATAAATAAGGGGTATAACTACAATAGTAATGGGGTAATCACTAGTATTATAGGGACCCAACATGCCCCTCTCCTTCAAAAAAGTGTTGTCCTCAACGCTTGAGTAGTTCTGGATACTTCTGCATAAAATTCTCATCCTCCCATGTGGAATCTTCAGCGGATAAGTTCTTCCACTTGATAAGATACTCTGAAATTGATCGATTTCGTAGCTGTCGAGTTCTTGTTTCTGTGACTGCTTCCGGTTCCAATATAATTTTTCCTTCCTCGTCAAGTTCTGGCAATATTGTTTGAACTGGGAGCTTGTCGCCTATAACCTTCTTTAAACATGAAACATGGAAAACTGGGTGCAATCGAGAAGCTGCAGGA
This sequence comes from Pinus tabuliformis, assembly GCA_031772625.1. Lineage (NCBI taxonomy): Eukaryota > Viridiplantae > Streptophyta > Pinopsida > Pinales > Pinaceae > Pinus > Pinus tabuliformis. Next base: position 663,579,404 of record CM062819.1, on the reverse strand, counting down.
AGCTCCAATTTGTATGCCATAGTACCAATCTTTTGCAACACCTTGTACGGACCATAATACTTTGGTGATAATTTATTATCCTTCTTAGCTTGCTTTAGGGACATTTGCTTATATGGTTGTAGCCGTAGGAATACCCAATCACCTACATCAAAACTTCTTTCACTGCGATGTTGATCTGCCTGTTGTTTCATTCTATTTTGTGCCAACACGAGGTTATCCTTTAAGAGTTGGAGGACTTGTTGTTGATGTTCGATGTGATGTTCCACTGCCTGAACCTTAGAATTTTCTCTTAAATATGATGTGATGGATGGTGGTTGATACCCATAAAGTGCCATAAATGGGGTCATTTTTGTTGCTGTATGGAAGGAAGTGTTATACCACCATTCAGCCAGAGGCAACCATTTGACCCATTGTGTCTGTTTATCAGATACAAAGCAACGAAGATATCCTTCCAAACATTTGTTTACTATCTCAGTTTGCCCATCAGATTGAGGATGATAAGATGAGCTATGAGCTAACTGAGTACCAAGACAAGAAAATAATTCTGTCCAAAAATTTCCAGTGAAAATGGGATCTCTGTCACTTACAATAATCTTTGGGTTTCCATGTAGCTTTTGAACTGTTTCCATAAATGCAGTAGAAACTGTACTGGCTTTAAATGGATGTGATAATGCACAAAAGTGTGCATACTTGGTAAGTCTGTCAACTACCACCATGATGACACTCTTTCCCTCAGACTTGGGTAAACCTGTGATAAAATCCATTGAAACCTCCTCCCAACGTTGGCTTGGAATGGATAAAGGTTGTAATAGACCCGGTGTCTTAATTGTTTCAACTTTATTTTGTTGGCAAACCAAACATTCCGCCACAAACTTTTGAATATCTGATTTAAGGCCATCCCAAAAAAATTCCTTCTTAACCCTGTGGTAAGTTTTTAAAAATCCTGAGTGCCCTCCTAAGGGAGAAGTGTGCAATTCCATAAGAATCTTTTGTTTTAGCTGGGAATTCTTACAGAGGTATAAGCGATCTTTGTACCATAACGAATCATTTTTCCAGCTAAATGTATCAGAAGTACTGGAATCTTGTTGTAGCTTTCGAATAAGTGCCCACACTTCTTCGTCATTCTTCCATTCCTCCTTTGCTTCGTTTATCCAATCTGGTTGGATAATAGAAATGGCACACAACAATGCTTCCACATCCTCATCCTTTCTTGAGAGTGCATCTGCCACCACATTTTGCTTCCCTTTTTTGTAGATGATTTCAAAGTCATAACCCAACATCTTTGTGACCCACTTTTGTTGCTCTTCAGAGGATAATCTTTGTTCTAAAAAGTATTTAAGGCTATCATGATCCGTTTTTACCTTGAAGTGTCTTCCCATTAGGTAGGGTCGCCATTTCTTAAGTGCATGGAGTATTGCCAACATTTCCTTCTCATAAATAGCTTTGCTTAAAAACTTTCCCTTGATTGGACGACTTTCAAAAGCAATGGGTCTTTCATCTTGCATTAGAACAGCACCAATTCCATTTCCTGAAGCATCACATTCCACAATAAAGGTTTTTGTGAAGTCCGGTGTAGCTAAGACCGGTGCTTGGCACATTGCCTCTTTAAGATGTTCAAAGGCCTTTGTTGCTTCCGGAGTCCATGAAAATGAATCTTTCTTCAATAATGTTGTTAGAGGTGCTGCTATTCTCCCATAATTCTTAACAAACTTGCGATAATACCCTGTCAACCCAAGAAATCCTCGCAGATGCTTTATGGATGTGGGGATTTTCCATTCCTTAATGGCTTTAATTTTGCTAGGGTCTACCTTAACTCCTTCATGAGATACAATATGACCCAAATATTCCACCTCCTGGACTCCAAAGAAACATTTGGATCTTTTTGCATATAATTGTTTCTCCTCCAATAGTTGTAGCACCCTGTCAACATGTTCAACATGATCCTTCCAAGACTTGCTGTAGATTAGTATATCATCAAAAAATACTAACACAAATTTTCTAAGGAATGGTTTGAAAATTGAATTCATCAAACCTTGAAATGTTGAAGGTGCATTGGTAAGGCCAAAAGGCATGACCAAAAATTCATAATGACCCTCATGAGTTCTAAATGTCGTTTTCGGAATGTCTTCAATCTTCATTCTGATTTGATGATATCCCGAACGAAGATCCAACTTGGTGAAGTAAATTGATCCATGCAATTCATCCAGTAATTCATCAATGACAGGAATGGGGAACTTATCTTTAATAGTGAGCTTGTTGAGCTCCCTATAATCTGGACACATGCGCCATGATCCATCCTTCTTGTGCACCAATACTACTGGAGCTGAGAAAGAACTTTGACTCGGTTGAATTATACCAGCCTCTAGCATTTCTGCAACCATACGTTCAATTTCACTTTTTTGGACATAGGGATATCTGTACGGCCTGATGTTTGGAGGAACACTTCCTGGAATCAGATGAATAGCATGATCATGATCACGCATAGGTGGGAGACCTTTGGGAGTCTCAAATACCTTGGAATGATTGTCCAGGACTTTTTGGAGATCTGGAGAAATAGATGATTCCAATGTGGAAACATCTAGCGAACATAATTGTGCAATTACACCTCTTTGCTCCTTTTTTAGAAGCTTTGTCATGCCATTAGAGCTGATTATCTTTCCTGGTTTCCCTGCAATACCCCTTAATTCAACTTCCTTTCCTTCCACAGAAAATTTCATGAAAAGTTCTTGAAAATTAAAAGCTATTGTACCCAAGGATTGTAGCCATTGGACTCCTAGTACAACATCAGCACCTCCCATTGGAATGGAAAGCATTGGGCTAGTCAATACATATTCTCCCATGGATAGCTTGATATTATGGCACTTTCCAGAACAATTTATTGTTCCTCCATTTGCAATCATCACTTGACACTCTGGTGCTGGATATAGGAAGCAATTCAATTCTTTTGCTACCCTACAATGAATAAAATTGTGGGTGCTTCCTGAATCAATCAACACTATTACCTTTTTCTTCTTGATTTGTCCTTCTATCTTGATGGTTTGAGGAGTGGTAATTCCCGCCAATGCATTACAAGATATGGTCGGATTTATTTGTTCTTCATCTAGGCTTTGTTCCTGGAATATATCCTCTTCTTTTGACCTTTCTTGCTCCTTTTCTTCTTCCTCTTCACAATCTATGTAGAATAATTTCTTCTCAGCACACTTATGACCTTTGTGTATTTGCTATCACAATTGTAACAAAGCCCTTTTGCTCTTTTTTCTTCCAATTGTTGTGGTGTCAACCTTGTAGGTTGTGGAAGACTATGGGCAACAACACTTCCGTCTTTATAGTTGTGAATGGTATGCTTCCTAGTTGCCATAATTTTGCTTTCCATTTTTCTTGCTAACCTGAATGCCTTCTCTAATGAATCAGGTTCCCAAAGGCGCACATCATGTTGGATATTATCCTTTAAAGACCCTATGAACACATCAATCCTATGCTCCTCTGGAATATCTTTTACCCTTATGTTCAATTTTTGGAACTCCTCAATGTGCTCCATTATTGAACCCTTTTGTTTGAGACTTATCAATTGGCTAAAAAAAGTGTTGCTTTTTGTATCCTCATAATGTGCTATCAATTCTTCCGTAAAAATTGCCCAAGTGATAAATTGTTTACGAGAACAAAGCCATTGATACCATACAAACTGATTTGGTTCCAAATATAAAGTTGCCATACGTACCTTTTGTGTGTTTTGCACATTATTGAGATCGAAGAATTGCTCCATCTGTAATATCCATGTGGCGGGATCCTTGCCATCAAACTTCCTCATATCGATTTTTGGAACATGGTGAGTCTTCGATCCAACATTAGAGTCTATGGAATCATGATTAACATTTCTTTTGTTCTCATCATGAGTTTCCTTTAGTACTCTTTCACCCTTAGTGACCATTTCTTGTAGCAACTTATTCATATTTATCTTCAATTCTTCCATCTTATCATCCATGCCATCAATTTTAGCGTCCATGCCATTCACCTTAGCTTCCATGCCCTTTATCTTAGCATCTGTTAGCTTTTGTGAGCGTGACATTTGTTGCACTTGTTCTTGTAATTTTGATATATCATGTAGCATTTCTTCCTCTTCTTCATGAGTCATGCTAGAGCTTTCAGGTTCCTTACTAGGTGTTTGCATTTTCTTTCCTCGGGGCATCAGTTACCGATAATAATGCTTTACTATGCCCTTTGAATTCCTTCAAACCAAGCTTATGCAAAAATTAAAAAAAAACTACACACCTTTTTTTTACTTTGTAGAAGCCTGATATTGAATCTGATGTATCTCTGTAATTTCGAATCATCTAGTTCTGAAATTTTGACCTGTAGTAGCCTTCTATGTCCTCTTTCCAATGCCACTAGTCTGATCCAAATTGGATTCTCCAAGAAAGAGTTATGCACAATCTCCCGCAGTGACCTGATTATAGACTAGTTCAGTAGAGCGAACTTGTACGAAGTGCCACGTGTCACTGTTTCAACCTTTGACTCTAAAAATATATAAAAGAAAACTACAGTCCGTCCTCTTTCTGTACCTTCTTACGAAATTTCAATCCGATCCTCAGAAAGAAAGTTATGACGATTTTCCCCAGGTCACCTGTTTTGAATGTAATTCAGGAGTCTGCAAAAAGACCAACTTCCTCAGATCATATCTCCGAAAATATCACGCGAAAAGCTCTGAAATTCGGACCCAAGGTTCAGCACGATTTCTTCTCAAATGGGTTTTTTTTGCGACTTCTGAAACGTCACAGAAAAAAAGTTATAGCGAAAATGCCACGATGACCTGTTTGGAGCAGCGAAACCCTAGAATCCAAAGCTCTGATACCAAATGTTATGAAACCAGCTCAAGAAAAGATAGAAAAGAGAGATCAACGCCTTAGAATTCAGCCTCTTCGAGGGGGAAACCTCCTTTACATTACATAAATGAACAATTCTTGGATGATACAAATGACAAAACCTCCTTTCTATATATAGGAGTCTAAGGAGTCACAATATAATCCAGCCGACCTAACAATAATAATATAAAGCCACAAAAATAACAATAGAGGGATTCTATGGGGCACAAAAATAACAATATGGGAGTAATAGGGGCACAACAATATAAATAAGGGGTATAACTACAATAGTAATGGGGTAATTACTAGTATTATAGGGACCCAACATGGGGATACAAATAACCCCTCTAATTATCGGAAAATTATGATTAGCCCTCTCCTAGCCAAGTTATATGGTATTATTTTGGAAAGGAAGTTGAGCATATGGCTTGAAAGTGAAGGTAAGCGGGCTAAAGGCCAAGCAGGTTTTAGAAAGAAGCACTCAACAATAGAGCACCTCGTTACGCTTAGGATCATTATGGAGGAATGACGCAATGATAAATCCAATCTCTTTTCTTGTTTTGTGGACTTTCGAAAGGCTTTCGATACGGTTCCTAGAAACAACCTTTGGAACAATTAGAAGAGCTAAAGGTTCCTTTTGAGTTGAGAGCTACTGCTATAAGGTTATACGAGAATGTAATTGCCAAGTTAAAGAGCAATGAGGAGTGGTCGAAAGATATTAAGTGTAATATCAGAGTTAAACAAGGTTTCCCCCTCTCCCCTATCCTATTTGGCATTTACATCGACAAGCTAGAAGGTTGTTTAGAGGAAGCAAGATGTGCTGGCATGATCTTAGCTAGAATAGTCATCATCCTTCTTCTCTATGTTGACGATATTATTCTTCTTGCAAGGTGCCCATCTGATCTTGATAAGCAACTTATACTTCTTAAGGATTTCTGCTCTACCATGGGTATGATTGTTAACACTGACAAAACAAAAGTTATGATTATCAAATCCAAGAAGGACACTTACGCTAATTTTATGTATGAAAATAGTAACTTGGAGGAAGTGTCTTCCTACAAGTACCTAGGAATTGATATTCATCACAAGCTCAACTGGAACTATAGCATTGAGAAAAGGATTAATGGGGGATGGAAAGCTTATTTTGGTCTTGAAAATAATTGTAAAACGACAAACCTCGTAATGTGGGATAGAAAGAAGTTCCTCTTTGAAACTTTAGTCACTCTGGTTATCTTATATGGATGTGAGGTTTGGGGTTGTAGCATCTCTAGAGAATCCTAGAGAAAGATTGAGCAAATCCAGAAGCATTTTATAACGTATAACCTCAAAATTAAAAGCAACACACCCTATCATATTCTCCTTATAGAAGTGGGTCTTTCCCCTATCGAGAGCCTAGCTACGACTAGGCTTCTGTTGTACAAGCACAAACTCAATAACATAGGAGACCATAGACTTCCTAAGCTAGCTTAAAATTCTAGCCAAAACCACCTAAGGCTCAAACAAGGTTGGTATAAAGACACCAGGGCCTGGTTAAAACATTGGGAGATCGACCAGAATGTTGCATTGCAAAACATTAATAACATTAAAAATATTGTTACTTCTAAGTTCAAAGAAAAAATGTGGTGTGAGAAAGATTTAGCAGCTAAAAGAAAATTAAGATATTATAAGGAGGTCATTAACCCCACCCTAAAAGATCAAAAGTATCTCTCTGTTTTAACTAGCTCAAAGAAGAAAATTAATATAGCCAAGATTAGAACGAACTCTCATGAGCTCCATAGTGAAACGGGTCGTTGGGCAGTTCCTAAAACACCATGGATGGAAAGGTTTTGCCATCTCTGTGAGAATACGAACATCGATGATGAAAATCACTTCCTCTTAGAGTGCCCCACGTACAACCACATTAGATCTCAGTTTCAAAATCTTTGTTGCAATACTGGCCTTCCTAGCCTTTTACGTTGTCAAAATTACAGTAAGCTCAGGAGGCTTCTCTCCAAGCTTTTTGAGCATAGGGATAAAATCTTAAATCAAACTAAATAATTTGTTTCTTTAGGTCCGATAGACCAAAAGTTTGGTCTCAGTGGACGTTAACCATCATCATCATCATCATAATAATATTTGAGATTTTGTATACTAATATAGGCTTAGTCTAATTTATAGATGAAATAGTTTTTTTAATAAGAATTCACCAAAATCTAACAATATAATTTCGTGATTTTTTGTTATTTAAAATGCAGTTTTGAAAGCATAAATATATTTAACACTCAGAAAAATCCCTAAGGCACTCAAATTATTTAAACCAGTTAAATTATTTAAACTCAAGTTTTTAAAAATCTCTGTCAAATTTTGATTAAAATTAAACAAAAGAAAATTGTGAAAAAGATCATTTCGTCTATAAATTAGACTAATTATTTTAAATAATATAAATATATAATAACTTAAAAAAATGAAAATAAAAATTCTTATGGTATTAGAAATTATAATATAAAATATCATTTTAGACTAATTATTTTAAATAGTATAAATATATAATAATTAAAAAAAAATAAAAATAAAAATTCTTATTGTATTAGAGATTATAATATAAATTATTATATAATAATTTAAAAAAAATAAAAATAAAAATTCTTATTGTATTAGAGATTATAATATAAATTATCCTCATATATATCTAGGTTTTAATTATTTGTCTTTTTAATTTATATTTTTTATAGTTATTTTCTATCTTAATTTTTGGGAAATAATTTTGATTTAATTTCCAATAACTAATAATTCATTAATAAATATTATTACATATAATATAATTTTTAATTTTTTATAATCTAATTTTTTTATTAATTTAATAATTTTATTAATTTATTTGACTTTCTCTAACATTTATTTGTGGAACATGATGAATCAATTGTGAATAAATCACAGTTTTTTGTCCCAAAAAAATCTCAAAAATTAAAATTAACTATTTAAATAATTAAATAAATAATAATTAAATTAAATTATTTTCATATTTTTTTAAGAGAGATTTTTTAGTAGTTTAATAGGTGAAGGAGACGTCTTAAAGTACTTGATGTTACCTTGGCTACACTGATTTCAAAGTAAAGTGAGGCTGAAATGATAATAAAGGTGCTCTTTTCCTAGAGGTATCTATGAGTGGCATCTATATCAACTATTTATTAATGAACTTAAAAAAAAGGGTATTAGGGCATCTAAGGGATTTTTTTTATGAAAGAGAATAAGTGTTTTATCGGTTTTGGTTTTTTTTTTTTTTCATATAGGGTTATATTTGAATTTTTTAGTAAATGGGTTTATTTTTATTTTTTATTTATTTATTTTTTAATAAAAGATTTTCCAAATAGGTTGATTTTTGCTTTGTGTTTTGGATAAAATATTGTTTATTTTGGCGTTATTTGTATTTAATTTATTTTTAAAATCTATTTGTAAAGTTGACTTCAACACATATGTTGAGATAGATTATGATAATTTTATAAATAAAATTTGAGGTAAAAGAATGAAATTTCTCAAAGGTATTTTATATAGCAATTAAATATTTGAATCTCTAAAGACACAAAAGTGGATTGGGAAACCCTACCCATATCGATGTTGAAGTTAGATATAATTTCAATTTTAACATGGTCACGTGATCCCAACAAAACTGTAAACTCACATAGAATGTTAATATGACTTTCATGATAAAGTTCTAAAGAAGGAAATATACATAGTTTTAAAGGAAAATTCTATTAGTTCTTACCTCAATCAACATTGTCGAATGATATGATCTAGGACCAATTTATGAAGCAATCTATTGAATGTTAATTGCTAACTTATAACAATGCACTCAACCACTTCTAAATTAACTAACCTAAAATAGTGGATGCTTAGAGATTCCATGGAGGAGTCAAAGAAAGGGGACCATGGGTTCATGCATAAGCTTGCATGATCCATGAATTAAGGTATGGAGTAAAGAATGATTTATAGGTCTCTAATAAAATCAAACTCCACTATAGCCTCGGGGGTTGGCTCAAGTAATGTTTTTATGTTTATGATAAAGTCCAATTCCATTTCAATTTTAGAAGTTGACTTAAGTAATCATGAGCAAGAGGAAGATCACTCCCCACAAATTTATGGAGGTCATGGTTTTGATTTTCTTGATCCCCTTGGGGTTAAGCTCTGCAATCAAGGCCAATAGTTTACTCCATTCGCCCTACACAAATCAAAAGGAAGTACTCAAAGGATTTTTCACAAGGTGTTTTCCTTGGGGGTGCTGGGGGGTGGTGGTGCGGGGGGGGGTGATATCAAACTCCTCTATGAAAAAATTGTTGGTACATAAACAAATATAGACCCCCTCAAGCAAAAGACACATTTAAGATAATGCATAAATAATAATTGTCTTTAATCAAAACATATGGATGGGTTTAAGTGATTAAAAAAAAAGAAAAATAATGAAACAAATTTGTTAATTATGGAAAACCAATAAATATTTACCACAATTAACCCAAAATTACTTTTCAATTTATTCTTATTTATACAACGCTGTGAACTGTCTTAATACAATAATATTTTTTTTTATATGTGGTTCATGGGTCCATGATGACTACTACATCCATGAAATATTTGTACTACATCTAGAGCCACTCGAACGGTTCACTTCATGTCGACTCAACTGCGAAGCATGACCCGAAGAGTGTTGAAAGAATTAAACCTGTGACCTCTCAATAAAAAAAGTGCTTTAATGGCAAGGACTCCACCAATTAAACTAACCCTTGAGATTATCTTAATACGATAATAGATCCTTAGTAAATTAATTATTTATTAAAATATTGTTATGTATGTATATATATATATATATATAGAGAGAGAGAGAGAGAGAGAGAGAGAGAGAGAGAGAGAGAGAGAGAGAGAGAGAGAGAGAGAGAGAGAGAGAGAGATTGTAAATCTGACTAATTTTTTATTATTATTGATATTCAATATAAAACAAGATTACAACTGAGATTCCTTGAAACAGTTTGTGGAACTGGCCCATCATATGAAAACTTGTTACAACGCAAACCCAAAAACGACCAATTTGTCCAAAAAAATGACAAATAATTATAACCATAAAAGCTTAGAGTGAAAACGGTAGCCTGGATAACTAACCAACTTACAAAACTGCTTTTTGAAAAGTTTATATAACTACTATGCATACGATCTCCATGGAAATAAAGATAAAAGAGGCAGAATATAACACACAGACACATGAAAAAGAAAACATCGTGAACACAAGTCCAGATAATAGAATATTAGATAAATATTCATTCATCCAAAATGATCACTGGTTGTTCTGGAGAATAATTTTCACTAACCATGTTAATGGGGGTAGCATTGATAATCGTTTCTCCATTCTGCGGTGCAGCAGAATCTGTAGTGATGTAGTGTTATATTTTATTCAAGTGCACTGTCATCTCTTCCATGTCATATCAGATGTCCCTCATAATCCTTTTCATTTCCTCTTGGCCAACAAAGAGCTTATAGTTATCCACCTATTTATCTTGTAACACCATATGCAACAAATTATATGTCTATGTTGAAATATCAAGTGCAAGAAGTGTAACCTTTATTTCCTCCATTTTCTTGGGTCAGGTACCTAGTCAATTTTGCCTACACACATCTCTGAGTCAAAGTGATACATTTTCTCACAAAATTCTTTTGCTTCTAGGGTTTTAATCTCTTGTCGAACCTCTAAAGGCACACAATCGAAAAAATTGGTTAGCGACTCCCAATAAAAAAGACGACGTTTTCTAGAAGAGGAAGCCCCTGTTGAACCTCCCCTGTGATTAATTAAGTGTTGTTTCGGCACCATGCGAAACCAAATCCAACAAATAAACTTCACACGATATTTGTGGAATGTCCCCCTAAAGGGTGATGACCGAAAGACTAGATAGAGACGACCCCCAAGGATCTCAGTAACCATGAACAAAAATACAGGTAATTGAGAATGCCCTGGTGCTGTCACGATATTGACGTCATCCAAGAATCTACAGCAAGAGATTTTATTACGAAAATGAACTCAATATAAGATGATTTGCACCAATGAAAACCAGATTTCCCCCTGAGTTGCCCAAGTTAACATGTGTATAGAACGAGGGTGAATATGACTAAAACCAAATAGAAAAGGTACCACTATACCAATCCCTGAAAACCAAGACTGGACAGTTGAAAGATATGCCAAAGAGATCGAGAGATTGTAAATCAACAGAGAGGAGTACCACAACCAGTTCAAAGGATGATCCTGACAAAATATTGTGCAAAAAACGGACAAAAAACATTTGTATCCTTCTTTGAATCACATACCCCTTCTTATAACCATTGTGATAATGAAACTACAAAAAAGACACAATTATATGTATATTTGTTAAACTTACACCTGAATCATTAATGTAATGGTGTCCTATTCAATTATTAAATTACAACTTCACAAACTTTTAATATATTAATGTGTATTTTTAGTCAAAATAATATCTATATATGTTTGTGAATGTTTTCTTAACTATTTTATTTCAATATATTTAAATTTAATATTATACAATAATATTTTCATCATTTAAATCAAAATTTTCTAATTTAAAAATTATAAATAAATAAAAAATCATTTCATCAAAATTATTCTTAATTTACACCTAACTTTAACTATATATATTAATACACATTCACAAACATGATCACATCACTATTTTAAATAGGATTCGCCTAATTGCCCGGATGGCTAAAAGTGGCTGGAATCCAAGCAAAATAATTTAAAAAAATCTTGTAAATGTTGTGTTTGAATCATGTTTTTGATGGTGGAAATGGATTCAACACCATCAAAAACCTCTAAGGCACCTAAAATTATGAAGTTTGACATCTTTTACTTAGAATTGAAAAAATCGTTGCCAGATTTTTTCAAAATATGACCAGAATTTCCATAACTTTTAAGGCAAAAAAACATAATCATTAGACTACAACTTTTAGAAATTGTCTTTTACAAACTATTTTAAAACACTATTTTAAATATGATCTTTTATCAATTTTACAAACTACTCTTTATAATCCCTAAAATGCTAATCCACTCTTTACAATACCAAGGGGAAATTGCCTCCCAATACTCTTTTATTATTTTGCATATATTTTAATAATAATTCAAAAAATATCATAAAAATACTCAAAAGATTGGTGTGTACCATTAGTGTTAGGTTAGATTCCAAGGCTACTTGGGGAACCTTTTTGAAAGCTTAAGATCGAAAGAAAAGTAATGAAATCCGCAAATTAATTTTAATATTTTTAATAAATTAATAAAAAAATTCAATGTCAATAATTACTTAAAATAATACTTTTATGTAATAATATATTTGTATTAAAATTTAGTTCATAATTATATATATATATATATAACCAGTAAAATTTAGTTAAAAATTTTAAATCTTAAGTTAACAAATTATGGAGATAATTTAAAGTTAATTAAATAAATAAATAATATTATATATAATTTTATTTTTAAAAGCATATTTTATTAAGAGTATGATTAAGCGTAAATTTATAGTTAATATGTTATGTGAGGTTGTATAGCGCATAACAATAAGTTTAGAATAACAATTATTTTTTAGATAAGTAATAGATGATTTTATTATTATTATTATAAATAAATTTAGCAAAATAAAAAATTTAAATTAATAGATTTGTGTTGCTTAAAATATATTTTTAAATGTATAAATAAATTTAGTGTATTGAAATCTTTTTAGAACATTTTATTTATGTTAATTATATTATTAAAATTAAAAATTAAAAAAAAAGCCTACCAAATTCTAATCAAAATTAACAAGCAAAATTATATATATATAAACTACTTGCTTCTTATATACAAAGCCAAGCTGAAAATTCCCACTATTCACAATAGCTCCAGATGCGTAGATGCAATGTAATAACTGAAACCGTTATTTTAACATTGCATTAAAGTTGATGTAATGTAATCATGTCATTGCTATATTTTTCACATTAAAGTTGACATTGTTGGATGCATTGAATCAAATATTTGTTACATGGGATACCATTTAACGGTTACTAAGGTTTATTGTTGGGAATATTCTAGAAGATACGCAATTATTGAAAACATCAACATATGTTGTAATTTCCCATGACACAAAGCTAGTAGTAAGCACTTTTAACTATAAGCACACAGAGTATCAAAACTATGTGCAAAGGTGAAAAATTGTAAAGCTAGAAGTAAACTAACCTAGACCATTTGCACTTTTTGGTCAATTGGCAAAGAATACAATAGGAAATAGAATGTTTAGTTTGACGACATTTAAATTGTTTTCGCTGATGGGATTGTACAACTCTATTTCTGATATTACTTATTGTAATTGATACTCAAAAGCCTTTAAAGAGGTGAATTCTTTAGGTAGTTAAATTGTTCTTTGTCTTAATGATGTAATGAACTCAAGTCTCCTCTACTAGTTTGAGTGGATTTTGTTAAAAAAACAATGTTATGCAATTGTGAATAATTTGGAATCATGGAATGTCTTATCATGTAACCATCAAAATCGTTGCAACAACTCATGGAAGAGGAGGAGGTTGATAATCACAAACTAGATTATGAAGATAAAGGAGAGAAAAAAACAAGTGGTGAATACCTTAAATGCAAATATCATGGCAAATAGATTAGATGCAACTTAAATTGGTGCAAATGTTGGTGTTGTTGCGTACAATATCTTTGTTGATATCCAAAGAACACTGAGTGAGTGTCAAAGGTAAGCATGCAACAGGTTTATTGGCGTGGTTTAAATGATAAATCCATTGATTAACCAAACCTCATGTAAGAAAGGAAATTTACAAATTATAATGCTAAAATCAGTAAATATTACATGAACTTCTAGACACCATAGTAATTTATCCTCTCTATCTCCACTTGGAATTTTTAATCCAAGATGAGTGGTTATAGAAACTGAAACTATTGCATTTTCAATTGGTTTAGTGCAATTTTTTTTTCTTAAATTGACGTATTTAGTAGAGTACATATGCAATTAAATGGCGTTACAGTAATGTAATTACATTTGATACATAGTTTTTATTTGCAACTTCTTTAGGAATTAAAAAATCATATTCATAACAATAATAGCACATTTTATGTCAAAATTTTCCATAGATATTTGTGCAACAAACAACGACGTGTAGTGTGTTTTTACTAATCAAAACAAATAAAATGTTCCTTTGGTACTTTATATTCTATAGAGATGTCAATTATTAGTAGCTAGTACATACCTTCTATGTGAAGTTCACATCTTCACAAATAATGATCAATGTCACATGTGCTTTGTTTTATAGTGATATTTTGAAAATACAAAGAATCGCAAAATAGGAGCTAGTCAATTGCAAAGTTGTGTCACTGTTTTCACTATTCCAAATCGCATAGACAATTTCAAACTACAACTAGTCTTATATCCTAATAAACATCATCAAACACATATCCTCGATAGAACAAAAAAGAGTTGAATGTTGGGTTGTGTTATATTCTTTCCATGACTAGCCCCCTTAGCCAAACTGGGGTGTTAGATGGGGGTGGAGCCCCCCCTTCGTTGCGCTAATGCGCAGCGCTTAGCCCCCATCTACGGGGTTTAGGGCAGCGCCCCGGGGATTTTGTTTTTTGGACCCATGGTTTTGTGCATGGTTTTCGCACATGGTTTCGGGTGCGATGGTTTTCGATCCATGGTATTGGATGCTTCGACATGCATATATATGTATTGTAACATTGAAAGAAACATAATGAAAAATCAATCTGGTAGTCCCAGTTTTGGGATCCAGGGGAAAATCTCTGTGTATATTTGTTTTATGTGTTATGCTCTCGCTATTGTTTATTTTCTATTTTTAGAATTCGTATGCAAGTAGTTTTTGTACGGGGTTAAAACCTACATTGAATACTCTCTCGTTTTTTAGCAAAACCAATCTAACGTACATAGCACTTAGCAAACAAATCATAATACAAATTTCAAGAATAATTACATACAAAAATGGTTGAAATCTTGGATGTTGAAAACTACCATTCGAAGAAACAATGTCACATAGATGCTAATATTGATGACGTCTTAACTAAGAATAGTCTCTTTAGACTGCAAGGATTTGTATATACTCCTAGAGATTGTTTGTTCAATGCATTTGAAGTGTTATTGCACTTTCGTTACTCATCCATTGAACTACGAAATGGAATAATAGACCACTTCTTGATCTGTCTACATCACAATGACATAGAGGCAAAAGAATCATACCAATATGAACTAGCACCTGATATGTTGTATCAACTTCATGGAATTCATGATGTTGACACATACCTTCATAAAATGTGATTCTCTACTTCAAATAGTAATTGTCAATCTGAAAGAGGACTATGGGGAGACACATTTTGCATACGATGGCTATCGAAGTGGTTGAACATACCAATTGGAGTTTGGTCACTAACAATGAAAACAAGGTATTTGTTCTTCAATCACGATCTAAATACAATTCCACTAAACATTTTGTTTCATGATACAAATCCTGTTAATGGACATTTTGAGCCTCTATTGTACAGAAGATTGCCTAGATGCAACTTTGTCTCTAATTATTACTTGTCACCTCTTTGAAACGATCTTGAAAATCATTACCAATCCATTGTTCATGAAATTCAAATTCATGGATTGGATAAAGCAAGAACAACTATGTCCAAATGTCCCAATAGCATGTTCACTGCAATTTGTCATTTAATAGCACCTAAATTTGATGAACAATCTTTGAGGCTCTATATTGTCCAATCCTTTTGCAATGCAATGATGGGTAGAAACCAAGATGCATTGCATTGTCTAGAAAAACACTTAACAAATGACACTATACAAAGTCAAGCAATGGTTGTAGGCTGGCAAGAATATCTTATTAATATGGAAATTCCATATGAAAAAGGAAGAGTTGAAGGAACATCATTTTTCTTCCAGTGGACATCAATCATATTCAATGTAAACATACAAATATGGTCATTTGTCACTAAAAGCATTGTCAATTACTACTCGTCAAATACAAATTGCAATCGAACATATAACATATTATCATTCCAAACAAGTACATCACACATTCATTATGAACCATTATTATCAAATCAAAATAGGAATCAATCCAATTTACACCATGATATAGTATAAATGCATCAAAATGCCAAAAATGTAATGAACTTCCACAAATTAAAACAAATGGTACGTACGCATAGTGCAAACAGTACTGAAAATAATAGAAAAAAAATTAATGAATAGAAATTATCACTCACCAAAGAGTACTCCTATAGAAACTTACAAAAAACAAATTGAAGGCACACCTAAAACCAAATTTCCAATATGTAAGAAGTTGCAATTTGGAAAGAAAATCTAAAGCATTGAACATGAATTACCACAAATGTACATAAACATATCTCGAAAAGGCAAAACGTTGCCTCCCAAGGTCATTTGCAGATTTTGCAAAACAACACTTGACAATGCAAAATTATCATGCTTTGTAGCACCTGAACAACTAAGACGTAATAGGCCATTGTCAATTGTATCAACACTTTCAGAACTTGAAGAAAGGCTTGTAGCATTAAGAATTGTTTTTTCACAAATAAGGCAATGGGGCTACAAACAATCCCAAATGGGCCTAACTGGTTCAATAATCAATGTACCTGTGTACATGGAAATTATTCAAAAATAATTTCCACAATTCATGGATAATACAATGACAATTGTTTTTGCATTAAAAAGACGATTGGAATACAAGAATGCATATCAAATAAGGAAAGTTCGTGTTCATACTGTCATTGAAGCACTAAAAGAACTATGTTCTCGATATTTATAAAGCTAGAAACATTTCCATAAATAACAATTGGAATCATATCCTCGAATCAAATATTAATGGTAATGCATCCCAAGATGAAGAAAAATATAGTAAAAGTGAAATAGGTAGTAGTTCAACAAGCGAAAGAGTAACTGAGACCTTGGTACATGGACTCACAGGGTCACAATGTATTCATGATTCGCAAGACAAGATTGTTGAAATAACACCAACTTAAGGGAAACAACCACTTGGAATCTTCAAAGACAAATATGTTGAAGATATGAGTTTCCCAACACTATTCTTTGGAGATCCACATGACAATGACATAGTACAAAAATTTTGTTAACAAGAAATAGTGAAATGGGAATTAATGCGTTACAGTGGTGACTTTTCCCATCACATCACAATTTTTTTTCTTCAAAACAATGCAAATAGTAATTGAAAAAGTCATCTCATGCATTTCAATCCGAATAAGGAAAGGAAAACTACAAGGAAGAAAGTTATTAGCAAAAGATGTTAAGTACAAGCCCAATTTAGAACAATTACTAAAAAGCCACATTGTATACATAGATTTCAAGCACATAATAATTTCTCCCGACTCTCTACAAAAAATGCAGAAATACATATTTTCAATGATACAACAGCTAGGCCCTCCAACTTTCTTTGTTACATTCACAAGTGCAGAACATCGTTGGAATCTGCTAGTAGAAACACTTACTAAATTACACAACAATAGAAGGAAAAGGAAGCACATTGAAACAATTGAAGAATGCGACATTGACTATCTTGTAAGAAAGGACCCAGTAATTTGTACATGTTACTATAGACATAGGAAATATGTCATAAAACAATTTATCTGTAAAGTGTTGAGAATGCAACAAGATGATGGAGCTTAGTGGAAAGAAGTCGCCTTCACTAAGTGGGCCCGTATGCTATTTTTGGCGCAAAGTCTATTTTTAGACATATGGATCATGGTCTATGAGTTGCAGGATGCTATTTGTGGATGATTGGTCATGTTGGTAAAAATAGATGGACTTCTATTTTTAGACATATGAGCGGTTTCTATTTTTAGACTGCTAGGCTAAAAATAGAACAATCGAATATTATTGTCTCATAATAATATTTGGACTATAAACATTATCTTATCCTCTTGGAGCACTTCAGTTTGAGCTACAGATGTGGCACATGCAGCTGACAGAAGGAAATACACTTTCTTTGTGGGTCAGTTGAGCTATTGCATGCAGGACTTCAGTTAGAACTCATGTGGTTGAGTTTCGGTGGAGTTGATGGAGTTGTGTTCAGTTTGACTTGGTTGAACTAGTTGTATTTTAGTCTAACTAAAGAATACACTAGTGATGAGTTGTGTGAATTAAATATTAATTAATTCACTAATTATTAACTCATAAAGAAACTAAAGAATACATCAGTTAACTCAGTGCATGTACAGTTCAGTGGAGACAGGTGTTAGAGGTTGAGATTGCTATCAGTTGTGACTATAGTTGTGCATGAGATTTGCACATGCATGGATGGAGATTTCCCATGAGGCTTGCGTAGTATAACCAAAAGGAATTCGATTTCACAGAGTGATTGATTCTCTTGTAGGATTGCAAAGTGGAGGCAGGCAAACAGTGGAAGAGATTTGAGGCATCAGATCTGAGCTAGTTTGTGTGTAACAGGTGGAGATAGTACTGAGTACTTGTGAGGAGTATTGTACTATGTATTGTTACATGTTCTCTATCATTATAATATACAGATAGTGTGGGGTTTTCAACTGTATGCTTTCCCCAGGTTACATATTGTGTTAATGTGTGCATGTGATTGATGTTTCATGGTTTTTAATGCTGCTAAATTGATGATCAATGTAGAGGAGGTTATGTATTATGCATGTATTCCACAATAGTGTATAATCAGGATAATCTCTGTGAATAATTGTCATATTATTCAAAATTTCTACATGGTATCAGAGCTGTTGATCATCAGATCTATTATTCAGAAAGTGTTTACATTTTATTTCTTAAGGCAGAGTCTGTAATCGGGCCAGGTAGCCTCTGGATTCATCCTTCCTTTGGAAGGTGAGATATTCGGTAAAAGCCCATACAGTCAATCTCTGTACGAGAAATACTTTATTCTCACGAATTTTAGATCAGAGGCGGTTGAGTTTTGAGCTGGTGGAATTTGAATTTGCAGCAGTGTTTTCTTGGTGTCAACGTTGCAATGTCTTTCAACGAATTGCGATTGGAGTATGCTCTTGAGGGTAGCTCAAACTATATTGCATGGAAGGACAGGATGGATGTGGTGTTAGATGATAATGGGCTGAAGGAGTTCATAGAGGCGGATGTCCCAAAGCCTACTGATACTGCGCAAGTTGATGCTTGTCAAAAGAAGACAACAAAGTGTCGAAGGATTCTGTTGGAGGGCGTGAAGGATCACATTGTGTCCAACTTGCATGGAAATGCTTCTCCATACTTGATGTGGAAAGCATTGACAGATCTATTCCAAAGCAAGAGTGATCAAAGGAAGCTGGCGCTCAAGGATAAACTCAGAAACATTAAATGCGAGAAGGGAGACAGTATGCCCAAGTATCTCACGAAGTTCACTCAGTGCAGGGATGAGCTGGGAAGTGTGGGGGTGACTGTCGATGATGAGGACTTGGTGAGCTTGGCTCTCCTTGGTCTTCCGAAGCTTTGGCATTCCTATCAGGACTCTGTCAATGGTCGGGAGAAATTGCCAGGATGGGAGAGACTTTGGTCAGATCTTGTGCAGGAGGAGATCAGGCGAAATACCAGGGACAGATCTTCATCAAAGGGAACTGATGAAGAAAATTGCGCTTTAGCTGCCAAAGCAAAGAAGGGGGAGAACAAGAAAGCTTCTCATTCCGGTGTGAAAGGCAAGAAGCAGGACATGTCCAAGGTGAAGTGCTTTCTCTATCACCAGCACGGACACTATGCCACTAATTGTCCGCAGAAGAAGAAGAACAAGCAAGCTGCTAGATCTGCAGCAGGAGAGGCTCTAGCCTCACAGTTTGAGCTTGATTTTCCATTGATCGCATGCTTGGTTTCAAGTGTGATGGAATCAGTGTGGTTCTTGGACAGTGGTGCGTCTTTTCACATGACAGGAGATCGAGATTTGTTTTCTGATCTGGAGGAGAAAGATCTTGGAGTGCACATCGAGATGGGCAATGATGGTAGATACAGTGTGACCGGTATCGGTACCATTTCCTTTGAGAGGGAGGTTGGTAAACCCTTCGTATTGAAGGAAGTGATGCATGTTCCAGGATTGAAGAAGAATCTTATCTCTGTGGCGATGTTAGAAGACAAGGGATATGATGTTGTTTTCAGTGAGGGAAAGGCTTTCCTGCGCAGTAAGACAACTGGAGAAACCCGAAAGATAGGGGTTCGAGTCAGGAACCTTTATCAGTTGCATGTAGATGGCTGTGCAACAATGGAATGCAAGGCAGAAGGATTGGTGAGTCAGGATGATGGCGAGCTGTGGCACAGGAGATTAGGTCACCTTCACCATGGAGCCTTGAAGATACTACAACAGATCACTACTGGGCTTCCTAAAGGCACTCTTGCGCAGTCAGATCCGTGCAAGGGGTGTACTTTGGGAAAGTTTGTGAAAGCCACCTTTCACGAGAAGGATAGTCGTGCCACGACGATCCTTGAGAGAATTCACACAGATGTGTGTGGACCTTTCTCAGTAGATTCGACAACAAAGCACAGGTATTATGTAATATTTGTTGATGATTTCTCTCGAAAGTGCTGGATCTTCTTCATGCAAAAGAAGAGCGAGACATACTCAAAGTTCTATAAGTTCAAAGCACTGGTCGAGAAGGAGTCGGGGAAGAAGGTGAAGGCTCTTAGGAGCGACAATGGTGGTGAATACATCTCTGGCGAGTTCAAGGATTTCTGCAGTGCAGAAGGGATTCGAAGAGAGCTCATAGCTCCCCATAACCCACAACAGAATGGGGTTGCTGAGCGGAAGAACAGAATGATCGTGGGTGCTGCACGGGCGATGTTGCATGATCAGAGCCTACCCCTTCACTTGTGGGTGGAAGCATGCAATACTACATTATATGTGCAGAATTGTTGTCCTCATAGGATACTTGGCATGAGTACACCCAAGGAGGCTTATTCTAGTAAGAAGCCTGATCTTTCTCATTTGAGGATTTTTGGTTCTAACGTTTACATGCATGTGACAAAGGATGCCAGGAAGAAGCTGGAGCCGACCGCAAAGATTGGGATATTTGTGGGGTACACTGATATGCCCCACAACTATCATGTGTATTTTCCAGACAGTGGCAAGACTGTTGTGCGACGGGATATAAAATTTCAGGAGGAGAAAGCCATGAAGTGTTCGCTTGAGAGGGAGCCACACTTGCATGCAGATGAGGAGCTATTAGTTCCTAAAGATGAGCTTCAAGATGTGGATCAGCCACAGGACGAAGTTCATGGAGTGGAAGAGACCACTCATGCAGCGCCAACCATCAGAGGGCGAAAGCGCTTGACAGAAGCTGAGTGACTGGCTCAAGATGCAGAGAAGGTTGTAGGGCCACCTACAGCTCAACGTAGACATAGACAGTCACTCGATCGGTACACTGGATACATGGCTCTTGTGAGAAAATGTGTTGTGACTGAGCCATCCTCTTTCGAGGAAGCTGTGTGTTATGAAACCAGCTCAAGAAAAGATAGAAAAGATAGATCAATGCCTTAGAATTCAGCCTTTTCGAGGGGGCAACCTCCTTTACATTACATAAATGAACAATTCTTGGATGATTCAAATGACAAAACCTCCTTTCTATATATAGGAGTCTAAGGAGTCACAATATAATCCAGCCGACCTAACAATAATAATATAAAGCCACAAAAATAACAATAGAGGGATTCTATGGGGCACAGTAATAACAATATGGGGGCAATAGGGGCACAACAATATTAATAAGGGGTATAACTACAATAGTAATGGGGTAATCACTAGTATTATAGGGACCCAACATGCCCCTCTCCTTCAAAAAAGTGTTGTCCTCAACGCTTGAGTAGTTCTGGATACTTCTGCATAAAATTCTCATCCTCCCATGTGGAATCTTCAGCGGATAAGTTCTTCCACTTGATAAGATACTCTGAAATTGATCGATTTCGTAGCTGTCGAGTTCTTGTTTCTGTGACTGCTTCCGGTTCCAATATAATTTTTCCTTCCTCGTCAAGTTCTGGCAATATTGTTTGAACTGGGAGCTTGTCGCCTATAACCTTCTTTAAACATGAAACATGGAAAACTGGGTGCAATCGAGAAGCTGCAGGAAGCTCCAATTTGTATGCCATAGTACCAATCTTTTGCAACACCTTGTACGGACCATAATACTTTGGTGATAATTTATTATCCTTCTTAGCTTGCTTGAGGGACATTTGCTTATATGGTTGTAGCCGTAGGAATACCCAATCACCTACATCAAAACTTCTTTCACTGCGATGTTGATCTGCCTGTTGTTTCATTCTATTTTGTGCCAACACGAGGTTATCCTTTAAGAGTTGGAGGACTTGTTGTTGATGTTCGATGTGATGTTCCACTGCCTGAACCTTAGAATTTTCTCTTAAATATGATGTGATGGATGGTGGTTGATACCCATAAAGTGCCATAAATGGGGTCATTTTTGTTGCTGTATGGAAGGAAGTGTTATACCACCATTCAGCCAGAGGCAACCATTTGACCCATTGTGTCTGTTTATCAGATACAAAGCAACGAAGATATCCTTCCAAACATTTGTTTACTATCTCAGTTTGCCCATCAGATTGAGGATGATAAGATGAGCTATGAGCTAACTGAGTACCAAGACAAGAAAATAATTCTGTCCAAAAATTTCCAGTGAAAATGGGATCTCTGTCACTTACAATAATCTTTGGGTTTCCATGTAGCTTTTGAATTGTTTCCATAAATGCAGTAGAAACTGTACTGGCTTTAAATGGATGTGATAATGCACAAAAGTGTGCATACTTGGTAAGTCTGTCAACTACCACCATGATGACACTCTTTCCCTCAGACTTGGGTAAACCTGTGATAAAATCCATTGAAACCTCCTCCCAACGTTGGCTTGGAATGGATAAAGGTTGTAATAGACCCGGTGTCTTAATTGTTTCAACTTTATTTTGTTGGCAAACCAAACATTCCGCCACAAACTTTTGAATATCTGATTTAAGGCCATCCCAAAAAAATTCCTTCTTAACCCTGTGGTAAGTTTTTAAAAATCCTGAGTGCCCTCCTAAGGGAGAAGTGTGCAATTCCATAAGAATCTTTTGTTTTAGCTGGGAATTCTTACAGAGGTATAAGCGATCTTTGTACCATAACGAATCATTTTTCCAGCTAAATGTATCAGACGTACTGGAATCTTGTTGTAACTTTCGAATAAGTGCCCACACTTCTTCGTCATTCTTCCATTCCTCCCTTGCTTCGTTTATCCAATCTGGTTGGATAATAGAAATGGCGCACAACAATGCTTCCACATCCTCATCCTTTCTTGAGAGTGCATCTGCCACCACATTTTGCTTCCCTTTTTTGTAGATGATTTCAAAGTCATAACCCAACATCTTTGTGACCCACTTTTGTTGCTCTTCAGAGGATAATCTTTGTTCTAAAAAGTATTTAAGGCTATCATGATCCGTTTTTACCTTGAAGTGTCTTCCCATTAGGTAGGGTCGCCATTTCTTAAGTGCATGGAGTATTGCCAACATTTCCTTCTCATAAATAGCTTTGCTTAAAAACTTTCCCTTGATTGGACGACTTTCAAAAGCAATGGGTCTTTCATCTTGCATTAGAACAACACCAATTCCATTTCCTGAAGCATCACATTCCACAATAAAGGTTTTTGTGAAGTCCGGTGTAGCTAAGACCGGTGCTTGGCACATTGCCTCTTTAAGATGTTCAAAGGCCTTTGTTGCTTCCGGAGTCCATGAAAATGCATCTTTCTTCAATAATGTTGTTAGAGGTGCTGCTATTCTCCCATAATTCTTAACAAACTTGCGATAATACCCTGTCAACCCAAGAAATCCTCGCAGATGCTTTATGGATGTGGGGATTTTCCATTCCTTAATGGCTTTAATTTTGCTAGGGTCTACCTTAACTCCTTCATGAGATACAATATGACCCAGATATTCCACCTCCTGGACTCCAAAGAAACATTTGGATCTTTTTGCATATAATTGTTTCTCCTCCAATAGTTGTAGCACCCTGTCAACATGTTCAACATGATCCTTCCAAGACTTGCTGTAGATTAGTATATCATCAAAAAATACTAACACAAATTTTCTAAGGAATGGTTTGAAAATTGAATTCATCAAACCTTGAAATGTTGAAGGTGCATTGGTAAGGCCAAAAGGCATGACCAAAAATTCATAATGACCCTCATGAGTTCTAAATGCTGTTTTCGGAATGTCTTCAATCTTCATTCTGATTTGATGATATCCTGAACGAAGATCCAACTTGGTGAAGTAAATTGATCCATGCAATTCATCCAGTAATTCATCAATGACAGGAATGGGGAACTTATCTTTAATAGTGAGCTTGTTGAGCTCCCTATAATCCGGACACATGCGCCATGATCCATCCTTCTTGTGCACCAATACTACTGGAGCAGAGAAAGAACTTTGACTCGGTTGAATTATACCAGCCTCTAGCATTTCTGCAACCATACGTTCAATTTCACTCTTTTGGACATAGGGATATCTGTACGGCCTGATGTTTGGAGGAACACTTCCTGGAATCAGATGAATAGCATGATCATGATCACGCATAGGTGGGAGACCTTTGGGAGTCTCAAATACCTTGGAATGATTGTCCAGGACTTTTTGGAGATCTGGAGAAATAGATGATTCCGATGTGGAAACATCTAGCGAACATAATTGTGCAATTACACCTCTTTGCTCCTTTTTTAGAAGCTTTGTCATACCATTAGAGCTGATTATCTTTCCTGGTTTCCCTGCAATACCCCTTAATTCAACTTCCTTTCCTTCCGTAGAAAATTTGATGAAAAGTTCTTGAAAATTAAAAGCTATTGTACCCAAGGATTGTAGCCATTGGACTCCTAGTACAACATCAGCACCTCCCATTGGAATGGAAAGCATTGGGCTAGTCAATACATATTCTCCCATGGATAGCTTGATATTATGGCACTTTCCAGAGCAATTTATTGTTCCTCCATTTGCAATCATCACTTGACACTCTGGTGCTGGATATAGGAAGCAATTCAATTCTTTTGCTACCTTACAATGAATAAAATTGTGGGTGCTTCCTGAATCAATCAACACTATTACCTTTTTCTTCTTGATTTGTCCTTCTATCTTGATGGTTTGAGGAGTGGTAATTCCCGCCAATGCATTACAAGATATGGTCGGATTTATTTGTTCTTCATCTAGGCTTTGTTCCTGAGTATATCCTCTTCTTTTGACCTTTCTTGCTCCTTTTCTTCTTCCTCTTCACAATCTATGTAGAATAATTTCTTCTCAGCACACTTATGACCTTTAGTGTATTTGCTATCACAACTGTAACAAAGCCCTTTTGCTCTTTTTTCTTCCAATTGTTGTGGTGTCAACCTTATAGGTTGTGGAAGACTAGGGGCAACAACACTTCCGTCTTTATAGTTGTGAGTGGTATGCTTCCTGGTTGCCATAATTTTGCTTTCCATTTTTCTTGCTAACCTGAATGCCTTCTCTAATGAATCAGGTTCCCAAAGGCGAACATCATGTTGGATATTATCCTTTAAAGACCCTATGAACACATCAATCCTATGCTCCTCTGGAATATCTTTTACCCTTATGTTCAATTTTTGGAACTCCTCAATGTGCTCCATTATTGAACCCTTTTGTTTGAGACTTATCAATTGGCTAAAAAAAGTGTTGCTTTTTGTATCCTCATAATGTGCTATCAATTCTTCCGTAAAAATTGCCCAAGTGATAAATTGTTTACGAGAGCAAAGCCATTGATACCATACAAACTGATTTGGTTCCAAATATAAAGTTGCCATACGTACCTTTTGTGTGTTTTGCACATTATTGAGATCGAAGAATTGCTCCATCTGTAATATCCATGTTGCGGGATCCTTGCCATCAAACTTCCTCATATCGATTTTTGGAATATGGTGGGTCTTCGATCCAACATTAGAGTCTATGGAATCATGATTAACATTTCTTTTGTTCTCATCATGAGTTTCCTTTACTACCCTTTCACCATTAGTGACCCTTTCTTGTAGCAACTTCTTCAATTCTTCCATGTCTGTCTTCAAATCTATCTTCAAATCGTCCATCTTAGCTTCTACGCCTTTCTTTAAACCATCCATCTTAGCTTCTACATCTTTCTTTAAACCATCCATCTTAGATTCTGTTCCTTTTTGTGCAAGTGACATTTGTTGCACTTGGTCTTGTAATTTTGATATATCATGTTGCATTTCTTCCTCTTCTTCATGAGTCATGCTAGAGCTTTCAGGTTGCTTACTAGGTGTTTGCATTTTCTTTCCTCGGGGCATCAATTACCGATAATAATGCTTTACTATGCCCTTTGAATTCCTTCAAACCAAGCTTACGCAAAAAAAAAAAAAAAAACTACACACCTTTTTTCACTTTGTAGAAGCCTGATATTGAATCTGATGTATCTCTGTAATTTCGAATCATCCAGTTCTGAAATTGTGGCTTGTAGTAGCCTTCTGTGTCCTCTTTCCAATGCCACTAGTCTGATCCAAATTGGATTCTCCAAGAAAGAGTTATGCACAATCTCCCGCAGTGACCTGATTATAGACTAGTTCAGTAGAGCGAATTTGTATGAAGTGCCACGTGTCACTGTTTCAACCTTTGACTCTGAAAAATATGTACAAAAAAAACTACAGTCCGTCCTCTTTCTGTACCTTCTTACAAAATTTCAATCCGATGCTCAGAAAGAAAGTTATGACGATTTTCCCCAGGTCACCTGTTTGGAATGTAATTCAGGAGTCTGCAAAAAGACCAACTTCCTCAGATCATATCTCTGAAAATATAGCGCGAAAAGCTCTGAAATTTAGACCCAAGGTTCAGCGCGATTTCTTCTCAAATGGGTTTTTTTTGCAACTTCTGAAACGTCACAGAAAAAAAGTTATAGCGAAAATTCCACGATGACCTGTTTGGAGCAGCGAAACCCTAGAATCCAAAGCTCTGATACCAAATGTTATGAAACCAGCTCAAGAAAAGATAGAAAAGATAGATCAACGCCTTAGAATTCAGCCTCTTCAAGGGGGCAACCTCCTTTACATTACATAAATGAACAATTCTTGGATGATTCAAATGACAAAACCTCCTTTCTATATATAGGAGTATAAGGAGTCACAATATTATGCAGCCGACCTAACAATAATAATATAAAGCCACAAAAATAACAATAGAGGGATTTTATGGGGCACAGTAATAACAATATGGGGGCAATAGGGGCACAACAATATTAATAAGGGGTATAACTACAATAGTAATGTGGTAATCACTAGTATTATAGGGAGCCAACACTGTGGAGGATCCCGCATGGGTAGATGCCATGGTGGAAGAGTATGATTCGATTGTCAGAAACAGTGCATGGGAGATTGTCCCAAGACCGGAAGGGAAATCAGTGGTGGGTTCGAGATGGATCTACAAAGTTAAGCAGGCAGATGGCGGGAGTGTGGAGAAGTACAAGGCAATATTTGTTGCCCAAGGCTTTTCACAGATAGAGGGGATCGATTATGAGGATACCTTTGCACCTGTCGCAAGGTATTCTTCCATATAGACGATTCTTGCTCTCTCAGCGCAGATGGGGTGGCACATTCATCAGATGGATGTGAAGACTACGTTCCTCAATGGAGTCATTGAGGAGGAGGTGTACATAGAACAGCCTGAAGGTTTCGAGATCTTCAGCAGCGAGTCGCATATGTGCAGGCTCAAGAGAGCGTTGTATGGGTTGAAACAAGCACCACGTGCTTGGTACACATGGATAGACAGTTATTTCACCGGACTTCGATTCTCCAACAGCGAGGCGGATCCTAACCTATACTAGATTGTGGTGGAGGGTAAGTTGCTTATCATTGTACTTTATGTAGATGATTTGATTCTAACGGGTGATAAGCTGTTGATACTTTCATGCAAGGATGATCTTGCTAAGGAGTTTGAGATGAAGGACTTGGGCCTCCTTCATTATTTCCTGGGATTGGAAATCTGGTAGTGCAGTGATGGACTATTTGTTTCTCAGGGTAAGTATGCTCGGGAGATACTGGAGAAGTTCAACATGCATGGCTGCAAGCCTGTTGATACTCCTCTTCCTGGAGGTTGGAGGAAGGAGGATGCCACTTCAACAGAAGAAGTGGATGCCACTGTTTATTGACAATTGGTGGGGTCGCTTATGTATCTGGTCAATACATGACCCGATATATGCTATGTTGTTAACCAGCTTTCACAAGCTATGGTTAAGCCAACCAAGCTCTTTTGGAAGGCAGGAAAGCATGTATTGCGTTATCTCAGAGGCACATCGGGATATGGATTGTGGTATAGACAGGAGGATGAGGTGAAGCTATGTGACTTCACAGATGCAGATTGGGCAGGGAGACCAATGAACAGAAAGAGCACATCAAGAGGGGCCTTCAGTATCGGGTTGACAACAGTTTCTTGGTACAACAGGAAGCAAAGATCCATGGCACTCCGTTCAGCAGAGGCCGAGTATATGGCAGCAAGTTTGGCTGCATGCGAGGCTATATGGATGAGGAAGATTCTGGTCGGGTTATTCGGTTCTTACTTGGAGCCTACTGTGATTTACTGTGATAACCAGAGTTGCATTAAACTCTCGGCTAATCCTGTATTTCATGATAGATCTAAGCACATTGACATCAGGTACCATCATATCAGAGATTGTGTGCAGCGGAGAATCATGTTACTTTCATACATTCCAACGGAGGATCGGGATGCTGATATTTTGACGAAGGCGCTCACCAGGAGCAAATTCGAATACCACCGATGCAGGATAGGGGTTGCTGATAATCCATATCTTGTTGAGAGGGAGTGTTGAGAATGCAACAAGATGATGGAGCTTAGTGGAAAGAAGTCGCCTTCACTAAGTGGGCCCGCAGGCTATTTTTGGCGCAAAGTCTATTTTTAGACTATGTCTATTTTTAGACATATGGATAATGGTCTATGAGTTGCAAGATGCTATTTGTGGATGATTGGTCATGTTGGTAAAAATATATGGACTTCTATTTTTAGACATATGAGCGGTTTCTATTTTTAGACTGCCAGGCTAAAAATAGAACAGTCGAATATTATTGTCTCATAATAATATTTGGACTATAAACATTATCTTATCCTCTTGGAGCACTTCAGTTTGAGCTACAGATGTGGCATATGCAGCTGTCAAAAAGAAATACGCTTTCTTTGTGGGTCAGTTGAGCTATTGCATGCAGGACTTCAGTTAGAACTCATGTGGTTGAGTTTCGATGGAGTTGATTGTGGAGTTGATGGAGTTGTGTTCAGTTTGACTTGGTTGAACTAGTTGTATTTTAGTCTAATTAAAGAATACACTAGTGATGAGTTTTGTGAATTAAATATTAATTAATTCACTAATTATTAACTCATAAAGCAACTAAAGAATACATCAGTTAACTCAGTGCATGTATAGTTCAGTGGAGACAGGTGTTAGAGGTTGAGATTGCTATCAGTTGTGACTATAGTTGTGCATGATATTTGCACATGCATGGATGGAGATTTCCCATGAGGCTTGCGTAGTATAACCAAAAGGAATTCAATTTCACAGAGTGATTGATTCTCTTGCAGGATTGTGCAGTGGAGGCAGGCAAACAGTGGAAGAGATTTGAGGCATCATATATGAGCTAGTTTGTGTGTAACAGGTGGAGATAGTACTGAGTACTTGTGAGGAGTATTGTACTATGTATTGTTACATGTTCTCTATCATTATAATATACAGATAGTGTGGGGTTTTCAGCTGTATGCTTTCCATGGGTTACATACTGTGTTAATGTGTGCATGTGATTGATGTTTCATGGTTTTTAATGCTGCTAAATTGATGATCAACGTAGAGGAGGTTATGTATTATGCATGTATTCCGCAATAGTGTATAATCGGAATAATCTCTGTGAATAAGTGTCATATTACTCAAAATTTCTACATAAAGATAATAAGTTTTTTGGAAATATACTATATTATTACTTTGTAACTGAGTTCCAAAATAGAGGGAGTGCACATGAACATGCTCTTCTATGGATAGAAAATTCTCCAATATATGGAATAAATAGTAACTTAGAAACTGAAAAATTCTTGGACAAATATATAACTTGTAACATAGATCACCTTCATCCAAAGCTTGCAGAGGTACATAACATGATCATACTAGAAGTTGTAGAAAAAGAAAAGCATCACATTGTAGATATAATTTCCCAATTCCCCCAATGAAAAAGACATCAGTTCTTGAACCCATTATTTCATTAGATGAGTCAATAAATGAAAAATCAACGTTGTTGCAAAATATCTTAGAATAAAGACACTTTGAGAAGTCAACTACTTTCGAAGAGTTCTTGGATGAGTTGCATTTAACAAAAGCTGATTACATCAAAGTAATAGGAAGTACGTTGACAAAACCAATGGTATTTTTACAACGAAAACCATCACAGATATGGAACAATAGCTTTACAACCAATATGCCACATCTATGGAATGAAAATATAGATGCTCAATATGCTCTCAATGCATATGTTGCAGCATCATATTGTAATTCATATATGACCAAAGTTGAAAAATCAATGACAGCTGCATTCAAAAGGATATGACAAGAACATGAAAAGAGAAAAATTGATGTTATTCAAATGATACGATCATTAGGAAATGCGTTGCTTAATCTTCAACAAATTTTAGCTCAGCAAGCAGTCCATATAGCGTTATCCCTACCATTGAATCATAGTTCAAGAGAATGAAACTTTATTAACACAACACTAGTATTTGAATGCACATTCATACTTAAACCATCCATTCTTCTAAAACAAATGCATGACAACTCTGAAGACATTATGTGCAATTCCATCATCGACTACTATATCAATAGGCCTCATGCTAATAAGCATGTTTGTTTAGCTAAATTCGTATCAAAGTATAAGAAAGATGGCACCCCAATATCAAAAAGGAAAAAATAAAGAGTAATATGATTTATCAAATACAAAAAATGCATTGACTTTGAAAACTATTATAGAGAAAAACTTTTGCTATATGTCCCATTTCAAAACAATGAAAATGCATTGAAGCAAGACTTGCCAACATGGAAAATTGCATGCATGTTACATAAGCATAAAATAAAGAGCAATGAATCTAAATTCACATACAATGTCAACCAAAAATGTGGTGATTTGGAAGATTCACTAATATTTGAACAACCTACAACCTATACAAGATTCACTAATATTTGAACAACCTACAACCTATACAAGATTCACTAATATTTGAACAACCTACAACCTATACAAGATTCACTAATATTTGAACAACCTACAATGAGAAAGAAACTAATAACATATGACTTTTGGCAAGAACATGTAAAGTACTACGAATTGCACACTACAATGGTCAAATAAATAAAAAAATCATTGGCATTTTGAATAGGATGCATACAAATAATCAAACAGAATATTATTTGCATTACCTCAACAAAAATTGTATTCAAAATTCTCCTAATGATCCCTCCTTTCCTTATCTATTTTTTAGGAATAAGGATGGTGCATTACAATAAGGAAGTGGTGTCTATAGATGATGGTGATTAAATTGTAATTGATGTAGCTGATCATGAATAAGAAAACCATGGAAACATACCTTCTCATGCACATATAGCAACATTGCCTTCAAAAATCATGCTAAAATTAAACATGCTAGTTGAAATATATGTTGGAAACTATGACTCACAAGATGATCTTGTCAATGGTGCATATGGTATCATTAAAGCATACACAAAATTAGATAAATTCGATGTAATATGGATCAAATTCCATGATCCAAGTGTTGGACGACAACAAGATAAAAAAAAATTCTTTTCTATATAGCTAACAAATTTGTAAATATTGGACACCCATATTATGCACAACGAAACCAGTTTCAGTATCAACAAAAACAGGGCACTTGAAAAACAAAAAAACAATTCCCAATCCAACTAGCATGCGCAAGTACAGTACATAGATCACCAGGCTTAACACTAGACAATGTTGCATTTGATCCTTTAGGAATATGGTAACATTGATTAGTATATAAAACTTTGTCTAGTGTAAGAAACATAGAATCATTGTATTTTCTAAGTCCACTTAAGAAAGAAAAATTCAAAATTAAACACAAAATTTCACTTGAAATGGAACTTCTACAAAAAAATGCAAAATGAGAACTAGACTACAATTATCCATTCATTGAAACAAATGTATATGCTTCAATTCATTTTGTCAACACCCGCAATTTACAAACACATATTGATGATCTGCTAAGCGACTATGATATAATGCAATCTGACATCCTATGTTTATAAGAAACATATTTGAAACAACCTACCTTACTACAAATACTTGAAACATTCAATTGCATATCAAATTATAGTACACATGGTTTACTCATATGTTTCAAAGAACACATAAAGGTTTTGCAACATATGCACTTTGAAGAGAAAAATATAGAAGCTACAATAGCAAACATAATTGTTCATGACATGCATATTGTAGTTCTCAATGTCTATGTTGCGCCATATGCAACATTGACCAATACATTGCATGTTCTTGCGAAAGCATTATGCAATATACCTTCAAATCAAACAATAGTGATTGTCGGAGATTTCAACATCAATATGCTCGAAAGCAACAACAAAACAAACAAACTAAGATCACATATGTACAATTACAACCTTCATTTTCTTTTGGACACAAATAGAAATGCACGAACATCAATCATCGATCACATATGGTCAAACATAACTTGTAGCTACAAAACCTTCAGGCTAGATACATATTGGATAGACCATGACACTATTTGTCTCATAATCAACCATAAAAATGCAAAAGAACCATAGTACACATGAAACTAGTCTAATGCCTTTGTTAGTCAATATTGTCACATCTACTTAGTCATTTCCTTTTTATACAAAGCACAACAATAGTGAGTATTATTACCAATGTTACTTTTACTTTGTTTCTGAAGAAGTTGTGAATGGTTGCATTCTAGCTTTTCAACAATGTCACAAATAACACATAGGCCTTAGCAAGAAGAAAACATTTACTTCTTCCAACACATACGAATAAATTTTAGTAGAAAACATTTAGTTCTTTTTACATATATGAATTTGCTTCTTTTTACATAACAATTCTATTATTTTGACTTGGACTGGTATGTCTTGTACAATTATATTTCTTTCTACAATGGATCAAAGGTCCAAAGACATTTCACAAAAACAAACAAACACATCCAAGTTCGTTTATTACATTTGATTCAATAGTTCTTTCCTACATATGTATACATGTATGTCTATGTTTAGTTGTTTTTTCATTTTTTTGTCTTTGTTGTAATACATATATGCATGTATGTCTTATGTCTATTTATGCTTTCTATGTCTATCTATAACACCATGTTTTCATGTGACATAGTTGTTCCTAAGGCCTTTCACAGAATGCCTACTATACCTAAGTAGTTACTCATGAAATTCATTATTTATGTTTCTATACTTAATTATAGTACTGATGTTGCATGTGCATGATCTTGCAGCTCTAAAGAACAAGTACACATAGACAAACAACAGGAAACATCACTTTCAACAGAATGAAAGAAGTAAGTACATTTGAAACAAACTGTGACGGACTTAATTGTAACATGTAATTTATATTCATCAACATTGTCTCTTAGTTCTAACTTTGTCTTTTTTCACATCAACATCATCAATACACAAATTGAAAGTAACATCTTCAGTTCCAGTTACAATTGAAGAAACAAGCATTCACAAAACTAGAAAGTTTGTTCAATGGAGTGTTATGGTTACTTATTGTACGTACCTTGATAAAGTCAACAAAGCACGACAAATACTATGTGTAGATTTGACAGATGTAGAAGGAATAATGACAACCACATTGTCTGTACCAGCTAAGCTCATTGAAGAGCATCAACAAAAACTGTCACCGAGAAAAGGAATATCAATTGCAAATTTTAAAATTCTGCCTAAAATAAATTATGACCACGGTGATTGTGACTGGCTACTAACTGAATAATGTATTGTACAAAACATACCACCAATTTGTAAAGAGTACAATTTAATTCTAGATACACTTAAAACAACTTGCAAGAAATACAAAACATATCCAATTGGAACAATTGTTGTAGTTGTCACAGTTGCATGGAAAATTGTCTCACAATACACATTACAAATTAAAGATGGAAATTTTTTTGGCAATAGAGCAACGGTAACATCAATTACTTTGCATTAGTTTTATATTACTATTCTCATTCTGAATTTCATTGTTGTTTCAAATAACAAAAAATAATTTTTTTGTCTTGTATTACAGTTGCAACTATTTGAAACATTTGCACCACTCTACAATGAAATTGAACAAGAATTGCAAAAAGGACATTTTCCAATCATGTTATTCAAAAACATAACAAACAGGAAAGATGTCAAAGAAAGAACTTTTCGAACAACACAATCAACATTCATCAAAAAGTTGAATATAGTAGAAAAAGAACTGAGAAAATTGAACCCTCCAACAATCTTTGTAAGTACACATGAAACAATACTTCTACTTCTCTATATGCAATTGTCTTTTCATTTTTTTGCATTTTCACATATACTAATTATCCTCCTTTATGAACAGATAGAGGGAACATTGACAACTGCAAGCATATACTCTATGCCATTTGAACCTCTTTGTGTTGAATGTAATTCGCCAATACCACCCTCTACAATGATAGAGGACACAATGGTTGACTGTCTGAAATGAAAACAAAAATCCTTGTTTTTCTATTCACATTGTCTTAATTGCATCATCAAGTATAACAATAAAACTAGTTTATAGTCTTGCATTAGAAACAAATTACTCTTGAAACAATTAGTTCCCAAGTTAGCATAAATGTCTTTTGAAGATTATGTTCAGGAAAAGCAAGAAACCATGTATATTATATGGGATTTCCAAATAAATGGTACATTTACAATCAACAAAAACAATGAAATCCAACATGTTGAAAACAATGGAAACACAACCAAGTACAAGTACTCTTCAAATTAATATTCATGCTTCAGCTACAAAGCACATACATACGATTTAAATTTTTTTCTTTAAAATAATCAATTTGTACTAATTTTTTTCTTCTCTTTCCAGCGTCAACACTTTTGCACAGATTGGCTACAAGAAGAATGCATTGTAATGGACACATGAATCTAATGCTCTTCTGAATTTTTGTATCAAGTTGTACTGATTTTCATCTCCTCTCTCCACTTCCAGCACATCTGCACAATTTTGCTACAAGAAGAAAGCATCCAAATGCACATATGAAAGCAAAGATTTTTGGAAATTTTGTATAAAAAAGTTGACGTTCAACTAAATGCACTATGTTAGATTAGCATAACATTATTGAACCAAAACGTTTTCTTTCTCGCTTTGAAGCAAATACATGGGCTTTTGAGATGTGTTTTTGTCCGAATATTGAAAACAAACAATTTATTATGTATTTCATAGATTCCTTTTGATAAATTATATAAGAAATTGTAATTGTTATGTATGTAAATGTTCTTCACATTAACTTCATGGAAAAATTTACCAACTAGCATAGATTGATTTCAAGTACCTTAATTTTATCTTCAAAAAAATAAAGCAAAAGTTGTCAAAAACAGTGTTTATTGAAGTCTTTATGCTTCCTTTCATCTTCAGGCATTTCACCTTATCCTACTCAGGCTTAATGGATTTCAAGTAGTGGTTTGCACGATGCACAAATACTCATTAGGGGAATTTTGAAGTCTAAAATGGGCCTCCTAAGAAAAATGTACAAACAAAATAAACTTTATAAGAACCAATAGGATTCAAGAGTATGATGTCAAGCATGGGAGATGATTCACCATTTTTCGAGCAAAAAAGTAAAAATATTAAAAAATAATAAAATAATAAAACTACTTTTTCAACTCGTATTTTCAACTTATCTCCCTAAGGTTTTACTCAAATTTCGAGCGGGAGTACTTGTTAGATGCAAAATTTAATTCCTCATCCAAGGAGTACCCATGGCGCATACTTTCTATGGACCCTGCTACATGAAAAATAATGATTGCAATCATGTTTTTCATGCATTTCTCATTTTTCGTGTAGCAGGGTCCATAGAAAGCATGGAACATGGGTACTCCTTGGATGAGGAATCAAATTTTGCATCCAATGAGTGTATCTGCTTGAAATTTGAGTAAATCCATAGGGAGATAAGTTGAAATATATATATATTCCCTCTAAAATTTGATGATGTAATCTAATATTATTTTATTATTTCCACTATTCTTTTATAATTTCCTTAGGAGGCCCATTTTTTACCTCAAAATTCCCCTAATTCTTATTTTTGTTGTTCACTGCATACTCTGGATTGTTCTTTCAATATTTATCTGGTTTGTTTTGGTTGTAGTGTTGCACTTTTTAAATGGTTAATTTGTTGGGCAACCATTTATCTTAGAAGTATATGATTTTAAGTTGTTTCTTATCTATCTCCTTCCGGAGTACTGCAATTTCAATTATTTAATTTTTTTTTCATGCTTTTATCGGACAAGCATGTGATGGTTACATCTCACATTTTCAAATTCAACCCATCGTTGTACATCTTACCTCTTACTTTTTGGTGTGACAATAGAAAATATACAGTTATGCGTCTAGTAAAATGTGTGTGAAGCCTACAAGCAAGGTGGAAACATGTTCATACGGATAGGCATGGGAATGGTTACATCTCAAATTTGTGATTTAAATTCAAATTTGTAAATTTAATAAGAAAATTTGATTGAAAAATATGCCTAAAAATCCTCCTGCGATTTCAAGATATTTCTTATTTAAAGTATTTTGCATTCTGTAGGATTACCTTGAAAAGTGTGCCAAAAAGTCATGCATAAATTTCCACGATTGGGAGGGCCACAGATACGAGGGAAAAAATATGTTTATTGCTCCTAAACACTCTACCCCATGTCTGATGTGTGGTTACTCTAAAGATGATGTCTATGAAACTCATTACAATTGTGCATGTAATGCCTACTATCATGGCCACTCGAGCCTTTGATGGTATGTTAGCACCAAGCTTGATTCCTACTCTCGTTGAAACTCCTAGGCTGAGAGACGGAGGGAAGACATAAAGCAGAGATAAATTTGTAGACATTATAGCTAGAGAAACCCCCCGAAACCCTATATCTAGAAGCACGACTAAGTGAAAATTAAGCGAAACATGAAAAACAAGAACAATCGTTGTAAACCATGGGAGTGGTGGTGTAATGTTCTGAGTTCTCAGATAAATCCTGAGACAATGAAGGAATGTTTGTGTTATTAGATCAGGTAGGGAGAAGATAATATAAGTGCTTTCCAGGCGAGTAATACTTTTGTCCTAGACAAATAGTACTAGAAATAGCACAAAGAAGGATGAGGATTGTTCTTTGGAGTGTGATATCTAAAGTAGCCCATCGTTTTGCTCCAAACCCAAGGTAAACCATGAACATCATTGACACCATGCCTCTCAAGTATAGAAGTAGGCCCATGATTACCTGTGGATCTGTAATTCTGCCTAACGTCACCATCTCCTCTAAAAACTGCAAGGTGATAGAAATCATTGCTCAGTACATTGTACTGTAAGTAAATTCTGCTAGAAATTTGGTTCTCTCACCAACACTAGGAGAGGAAATGACAACCTAAACCAAATATTGGAAATTAAAATACAAATATTGATAGTGCCAAATGTTCCCTATGTTTATACTTTCTGCTAAGGAATTTTAAAGTAGGCTATTTAATAGACAAAATCAACCTTCACATGTTTTTTTTTTGTATCAACTTGTATATTTGGTTCCACTTTTAATTGGATATATTACACAGTAGGCCTGGTTATCTGGTTATCTATTCTTGTAATAGATTTTTATATGGTTTTTTTTGTTTTTTTTTAGATAGATGTATTACATACATGAGTTTATGCTAGTCCCATATTTTTAGAATGAAATTTCGAACTACCCTCTAAAAGTTGTACATGTATGTGTGTTGGTGTTTTCCTGCATTTAACATATCAATTTTGCTATTTATTTACTAGCAGTAGGGACAAGCTACTACGTAGCGCTTGTTATTGAACTGTTTATTTGTGTCTCTCTCATGTGTAATCATTTGTACAAATGTCTTCCCTTAAAGCCTAACAAGATAAGATGTTTATAACTTTATAGGCGAAGCCTTCAACATTTTTAGAGATATTTTTTATATATACAAGGCCATATTTTGAATCATATCTACTTAGATATTTGTATCCCTATCTCCACGTTAATACAAACCCAATCATCTTACTACTTGCCGACATACCACATTTGTGGGTATTAATTCCTTCAACTTGTAGCCAACTATTTAAGTGGTGGAATGCGGCTTACTAAATAGTTCAAGCAATGGAACTCTATCTTCCTTGTTCATGTTTTCGTGATTGTCTACCACTTGTGTCATGAGAGGGTCTGACCTTGACGGAATTGTCAATGGATCATCTTCGATAATATCCTACAAATGAGAATCAGTGAACAATTCAATGTATAAAGGAGAACAATCTTCAAAAATAAAACCATAAGAAACAGAACTATCCCAAAAGTAAGAAGGTTTAGAGATATCTTGTCTTGAATCCACATTAGATATGATAGGATCATGGATTGTTTCTTCATTCAAGTTGCATCATGACACCGAGTTTGAACAAGGGTTGTATTCAAGATACAAGCCTCCTCTCTCTTGCATACCATGTTGAAGGCCCATATGGGAGAGAGACTGTGCATTTTCCTTTTCAAAGTTCTCCAAGGACTTGATAATGTCTTTCATTTTAGCATCATGATAATGTTGAGTAAAAGTGCAAGTAGGATGGTATACAAATATGACTCAATCATGCTTAAATACTTGGTCACTGGGAGGTTGCAAACTATCATAGGCTACAATATCATGGTGTGCATTTTCAATATTTGTTTTGTGGAATCCATCAGTGTGAGGATCAACCTCCTTCAACCCTATTTCTTCCAATGGGACACCTTCATCTTGTATTTGAGAAGCAACTTTATCTGAAGAGTATTCGAAGATATAAAGAGTGGAATCATCTAAATGAAAAGTTTATAACAATGGAGGAGTAGTATCTTGTGTGAGATCTTAATCTTCTTTCCTTCCTCCCATGTCTTCTGATGTAGAATAAGGAAGCATAGTATTTTGATTGTTTTCAATTGAATCTACATCACCAAGTGGTGAACCAACATCACCATTATACAACTTTGTATATGGATCATGAACTAAATATTCATCTACTTTAACCATATGAGTGTTTTATTATTTGGAAACATTCTCTCCCTTTAATTTAGAGCATTTATCTTGGGTACGATTGAAAGGTTGACATGGAATAGGTTCAAGAATCACGAGAGTATATTCATGTGAATCAGTAATAGAGAAGTAAGGTAGAGAATCTTCATGCAAGACCATATCAACTTTATTTGGTGCATCAAACTCTTTAGTTGATGAAGTGAAGAAGGGACTCCACATGGGTGGATGTGGAAAATATTCAATATTCATGGGTTGTGAATTAGACTAAGACTATAGAATAGTGTCTTGTATAATATCTTCAACTTCTTGTATAGGAGCAAAAGGTGTACACATATTCATAATTTATTCTTTAGATATATTTTCATCATCACAAAACCTATGATATATATCAAAGAGTCAAAGCATGCATCCTTCGAAGGATTCACCTTCTCTCATGCAGAGTCATCTAAATTCCATGCACAATTATTTGTATCTTGATTCATTTGTGTCTCCTTCAAGAGAACTATGTTGGCATGGACCTACAACATTATCAATTTTACTCCACTGAGAGAGAATTTCATGCAATATTTATTCAAACTAAGACTATGAAGGTCAATCTTCGAAATGGAATCAATGGTAGAAATGTTGAAGCCTTTGAATGAAGTCATCTTCTTATTGCTCTTTCATCATTCGAACTTGAAAAATATCTTCATACAGTATTTCAAGATCATAGTCACCATGAGCATGTGTAATACTTCCATGAAGTGCTTCCAACTATAAAATAGAGAGGGTTGGTAATGTCTCATAGTACATTTTTATTCTTCCGTTGAAAGTGAGGATGAACAAACTACATCTAGAAGATTCATAGCAATTTTAGTAAGTTTACATGCATAATAAAAAAGTGCAAGATGTTTAGATGTAGTAACTATATCTTCCCCACTAAACTTAAAATGAGAAGACAAGTGATAAACCATATTCTTGGAATGATAATCATCTACACATGGGAAATTGAAAGCACATTGCAATGTAGGGGTTTGGGGGCCGCCTGTAATCTATCAATGTGTAAGAATAGGTGGATCCACGTTGAATGATTTTTCATCTAACCCTCCTTCTATCTCAAATTTTAATTCCCAACATGTGATCTATTAGTGGTTATAGAATGTGTAGGATATGTGGTGAGAATCTCTATGCTTACCAGTCATTCATTTATCATGTATTATCTGTTTTAATTAGAGAACTTGAAAACATGTCAGAGAGAATTAAATGAACATGTTCCTATGAAATGGAACACTTGAAACATAAGCAAATGAATAGGGGAGTGGCCCTCATTCAAGTGCCAATTTTTTTGATAGGGTTATAAATCCCATCAACAAGAGGAATACCACCCAATGATAGGGTTCCTCATACTAAACCTAACCTCTTTCGGTATAATTGTATTCACTGGTATAAGGGTCAGGTTTCCATAGTGGGGATATGTTGTAGCTTTAATATTATCTAATTCCTAATAAATCCTAATCTAACAATGCAAAACATAAAATCAAACTAATATAATCCTATCACCAGTTAAGCTTCTTGCCCCTGAAAATGGGTGAAGTGTTCACCCAAAACGTCGGGCTCTTCAAACAAAATACACATGTTTCCATAAGTTCTCAACAACATTATAATCCTATCTTATCAGAGCAATCTAAAAATAACCCTATATATTGAATTTAAATGAATTAAAGATAACTCACAAGTTCCTAAAATCATTCACTCAATTGTCACCTTATACAAAAGTAGCATCGAATGTAGAAGTAACCCAGATCTATGATAACATGTTAACAAAAGTACATACCTCCTTCACTAAACATCTTACAATTTGAAAAGAAAAATTATTATTTACATATGTAACTCAAACATAGAAACACTGATGGAGCTTTGGATTCACATAAGGAGCTTTGGATTCACAAGTGCTTCTCTTCCACATTACCAATACCAATGACAATAGACTCTTGGAAATGAAAAGGGTGGAGCCCCTATTCCTTATGGGAACTCCAATATATATGAAGGTTGGATGAACCTTAACCTTATACCTTATTTGCCACGTGACTCCCCCTAATTTATTACAAATAAATAAGAAAAATACCAAAAATTATTGTTATTCCCTTTTCCTAATTTAAAAAAATTATAAAACTTCCTAAAAACTCTTGGAATATTCTCTAATAGAATTTCCAAAAATTACAATAACTATCCAAAATTATTTTCGATGATTCCTCTCTTATCCTTTACTTTGAGGTGGGAGTTTGGAGGCATGAGTGATCCCACTTGTTATCTTCCATACCTCCTTTCAACTTACTCTTGAAGGGGATATTTGCCATGTGATTTTTTTAGAGAGGAGAAGAAGTGTTTTCATGCCCCAAGATGAGTTCTTCCATATGACAATATCCAAAACACTATTTGTGGCATCCTTGTTCTTTTCTTTACATTTATATGAGTGACTTAATTTGAGAGTATTTGAAATTGTCTCAGTTTCGGTCTCCTGATGTGCATGTCCTGAGGTGAGTTTCTCCATCTGGCGGTATCCAAAACATCCCTAGTGGCATCTTTGCTTTCTAGGATATCTTGAGATAGGTTTGTTTGTATGATAGTATCCAAATCAGTTTGAAGGATAGTCTTATTCCATGATGAATTTTTGTTTCTTAGTCTTCATGATTGTAAATGGTAATTATCATGGTTGTGTGAAGGTTCTTACAACCACGTTCTTTTCATGTTGATTCTTTTGTTCGGCTAGAGACTCTTTCGCCACAAATAT
Source organism: Pinus tabuliformis (assembly GCA_031772625.1). Lineage (NCBI taxonomy): Eukaryota > Viridiplantae > Streptophyta > Pinopsida > Pinales > Pinaceae > Pinus > Pinus tabuliformis. The sequence goes on along the minus strand of CM062819.1, from coordinate 663,537,424 downwards.
TATTGCACTAGAAGCCTTGATGTATTCCTCCTATTTGGTGTGAACATTGTCCATAGATGTAATTATTTACTTTATCTTTTGTGGTAATTTAGAATTATTTTGTTCAAGTCTAGAAATATGACAACTTGGTAACAACATCTCCAAATATCATTTGGGTGAGATGATCAATGTGTTGCAGCTAGATATTGATTCATGCACCAAGCATGTCTCTTATTAGCATCACTTGATCTCTAATGCTTGAATAACTTGGTTCCATCATATCATTGATACATGTATGACCCAACTAAAGCCATATATGAAAAAGTTAAAGTAAAAGGAAATGAAAGGCTTAGGGATAGAAAGTTGACATCTCATTGAGAGCCCCTATATTCTTGCAAGAGAAAGAAGTATCTCTCTTTGAATTGTGAGTTCTAACTCATGTCTTCTAATGTATAGCAGCGCTATGCCTCCTTGATGTTGGAGTTACAAGATATCGGCTCTATATTCAAATTCATTCCCTTAGTGCGAGGTTGATTTTAGTCTTCTTCTCATCACATCTCATGAAGGTGTCAATGTTACATATTGTATAGCCCATTTGATCACCATGGTGAGATGCTCTCCTAATCTTGTTATAAAATGTGCCTTTGTCTAGTTTCTGATCTTTGAAAAGTATGCTTATCATCACACTGATGTGAAGTCTAATGTTTTAAGTGAGAGAGGGGATTTCCCTTCACTTCAAGGGCTTGCTTATATCAGGTCCCTCTTAATGACAAAGTCTTTTATGTAGCATAATAAGTGCCCATCACTCTTTCTCCCTTCATGTGGTTTGGTGTTTCATTCCATATTGGAGTGTGAGAACCTATAACATTGATGTGTGATGATTTTTTGGGCTTCTTTGTTTACTTCCTTCCTTCAATATGTCTCTTTTGTGATGAGGTGAGTGTCCATCATATTCCTACCTTCATGTGATGATGCCTAGATGTTATCCTTCCCCTTATGTATTGTAGAGTATGAGGAAGATAATGGAGACTTCAAATGTTTGATTTTTGTGAGGTTTATGGGTATTCTATATGATAAATAATCTCCATCATGTGCAAGGTGAAGAGTGTTTGAGTAAAATTTATTTCTTCATCACCTACCCCTTATAGTGACAGATGTTGACCTTCTTTCATGCTTGGAAAAATTTCAAGGAGGAGTGAGCACTTTTTCTATTCATGATAGTTTCAATACCACCTTGGGAATTCAATGCTTTGACATTCTTGAATATCTCCATGATATGATCAATGACCAAGGAACTTGTTGTAGGTGTAGACAGGGTCTCTGCCATCAACATATGACCTACGAGACTCTTTTGGTGGATGCATCTAGAAACAAGTCATGAGATTATTATAATAACTTTGTAATGCATGAAACATGTATGAAATCTACTTACTTCATCAAATCTGAGTTTTTAATCAAAATCTCAAAAATTGGAAAAAACTAAAGTATGTCTAAAAGTGACCAAGTATAAGAAAATGGTTAGTAACACTTTGGAGGCATAATTTAGAGGTTAGAATTAGCTAATGAAGAGTTATGAGAGGGAGAGGATTGATTCATTAGATTCCTTGGTCATAAAATATTTGATACCTACTTAAAGCACTCAAAAACAATTAATTTTGATAGTGAATAAAATTGCATCTCTAAGCCCTGCAAAGTGGATTGAGCATAAAATGAGCCATTTCAGACATTGGGAGGCTTATTTGATGGTCCAAATGAATGAATTGTATGGTGGCGCAAGAGGAAAGAATGTTGTGTTTTATCTTACACTACAAAATTTCAGCCTAATATCAGAATGTAAAATTTTGACATTTTTGGCATTAATAAATTAAAAAAAAATCCCACAATTATAGGAAAAATTAAAATATTTGTATCTTCAATTCTACAGCCTAAAATTGAGTGAGGTTGGGCTTGTTAGATGGGGAAATTATAAGGAATCTTCTTATGCCATAAAAACGTAGTTTCAAGCAAATCCCTATTTTTAAGGAATTATACAGCGTTTTTAATTAAACAATTCCTAAAAAAATAGGAGGAAGATTTAAAATTATCGATTCCACTTGGAGTGAGTTTTTATGGTCACGGGAAACATATTTATGAATTTTGTTTGAAGAAATTTAACCTCTTTCCCACATTTTTACAATTAATTCAAAACTTGCCATTAATAGTGTTAGGCATTAAAAACTCCAAGAATTTAATGAAATCAAGAGTAGTTTCCTCTTCCCTCATTATTAGAATGATGTTAAGAATAAGTGGTGAAATATTTAGAACCTGATTCCACCCTAAAGTCGATTTTCTAGAACCCGCCCAAAATAGCTTATAGAGAACTTTTTGTAATAATGATCAGATTGAAAATGGGGTCAAACAATGTCTCTAAGGGTTGAAACTTTTTGTATAAGTGTTTTTCATAAATATAAACATATAATGGCCCTTCGGGTAGTTAAAATGATAAAAAAATGAAAAAACAAAAAAAACTATTATTTTTGGCTTCCACAAATTACGAGATTTATATTTTTTAGAAGCTTAATTGCAACCATTAATGGAGTCTTGAGTTTTTCAAGTTATGCAATGTCTTCTAATGGGTTTAGAACTGAAATAATGCAACACCAACTACAACTCTTAAAAGGAGAAACTATATTATCCATTACGCTGACCATTAATGGTTGCCATTGATGGATTTCAAGCTTTGGAGTTCATGTTACAGCCATTACTGGTGGTTATAGTTATGTTCTTAATGCATGGGAATATGAGAATGTTTGATTTCTATGAAGAAGCAATAGAATGACCACTTACTTATTTTATTTGATGAAGATATGGTTAAATGGTGGTGAGTTGAATTAGTTGATGGAGGTGTGAGTCAGCTCCAACATTTAATCAAATTCTTGATTATCTCCTCCTCCTCTTAGATCTTCAACACTTAGCCATTTTTATGATCCTCCTCTTCTTGAATGAGTGCAACAATATATTGAATGCTTGGGACTTAGCAAAAAATGGTGAAATCACCCTCTTAAATGGGCTTCCCCCTCTTGGATTAGCATAAACACTTAGAAAATTCATGGAATTCACTCTCCTCCTATTCAAAGCTTTTCAAATCCACTTGAAATGGATGAAATGGTGGAAATGATGAAGATGTTCCCTCCTTTTCTTATAATGGGGGTGAGGGGGGTTGGAAAGGGGCTAAACCCTTCACATTATAGCCCAAGGAGCTAGGAACAGGCTTAAACAAGCTTAAGATTAGTTAAAACTTGTTAAAAATGCTTGTAAAACCTCTTAATTGATGTTAATTAGGTGAATGGGGCTTATCCCTATCCCCCTAAGGCTTAACAAGGTGTCAAGGGAACCAAACCCTAGGAAATAGGGCTAACTAGCCTAAGACTAACTAGCCTAAGACTAACTCCTAACCGTAAGCTAATAAACCCTTAAGCATAAACCCAGCCAATCACAAGGAGTGTGCTAGGGTTAGATTTCAGAAAATTCCAATAAGAGGGAGGGCATTAGGATTAGAGATCAATTAATTTTGGGTCATTTCACCTTCATTTCATGCCTAAGAAAATCCCAAATATGCTAGAAACCCCTAAACTAGCCCCTAAACAAGCTTAACACTAAACTTGTGCCTAATGAGAGAGATGGTACTAGGATTAGACATATTTTAATTTACATACATTTCAAATGCATTTCATAACCCTCTCTCCCTCAAACTTAAGAAAAAATGCACCAGATATGGATAATCCTTCATTAATCCAAGCATAGGCCAATGAGAGGGAGGGCACTATGATTAGATTTATGTCCTCCAATGAGGAGGATGGTGCTAGAATTATAGATAAATTAATGTCTTTGTTGGTGTGTGTTATATTCTTTCCACGACTAGTCGCATGCACAGGGGGGTCACAGGGGGAGGGGGGGGGGGGGGGGGGGGGGGGGGGGGGGGGGGGGGCGCAACCCCCCCTATCGGGGGGTTTCAGGGGGCGGTAGCCCCCCTACACATGGTCTGGGGCAACGCCTCGAGAAATTTTTTTGGACCCTATATTAGGTGGGAATACCTACCTATGGTTTTGTGCATGGATTTTGAAAATGGTTTTGGGCATGATGGTTTTCTTCCCATGGTATTTTGTAGATCCTGTTATCTCAAAATCAGATCCTGATAGGCTGCTGGTCAGGTTGACTCTAAGTAACTATTTCAACCTACTTTAGGCTGAGACTTAGCCTCCTCAACCTGAGAGGGCTCTCTCTTGATGGATTAATGATTTTGATTAAAGATAAGATGCCTAACTCTTATAGAACAACTGTGAAAAATATGAATGGTGGAAACACATTAAACAAAACTATCCATTGGGCTTATGGAGTCAACAACACCTCAATATAACAATGAACTCAACCCTACATGGAAGTCAGGGCATTCAACATTTAAACATTCAGAACATAAACTCATATGGGACCACACAGTTTATAAATGTATACAGGAAGTCAGAGCACATTCAGTGAATTCTGAGTGATTATACATCCATACCACTGTAAGAATTAAGAAAAGGACAACATCACATATTCTGAACATAAAAAATCCTTCATGAATCCTGAGAAGTAAAGTCAAGCATGTATTACTGAAAATGAGTCTTACATAGGCCAAATACAAGCTTTTCCATAAAATTTTCCAACCCTGATTACATTGTTGTTTCAGCTATATATAGAGCTCTTATTCTAACTGATCGAGATTCCTCCTCAAGCATGAGGGGAATTCGAAAACTACTTCTATTACTGACAACTCTTAAACTCTAACTACTTAATAAATACAACAAAGTGTTGACTGGAGTTTTTTAGAGATCTAAATCAACTATGATTCTAACTCCATATTACATGCATGATGGCTTTAATTAAGATGATTCCTTTCTATGACATCTGGTTCTCTTTCAGTTTGGCTGAGATGGGTGTTTAATGCTCCATGTTAACCTTGGATGTTGTATCTTCTTCACTATCCAAAAAAATTAGGAGACTATCCTTGCTTCTCGGCTGTATGATCTTCGAATCTTTATAAGTCGGTTTTTTAATTGTTGTCCCTCAAAATATGACAGTGGCCACGTTTTGATGTGATGTCCGCTGTTATGAAACCTGATTTGATGATGTGTCATCCACTGTTTCGAAAACAAAAAGGAAAACGTATTCAAGCTGTCTGATACATGCTTCAATTTCCTTATGATATGACAAAATTCCACTTTTTGATTCAAACTATTTATTTCCACTTGTGCTAGTCTGATTGGCTGTTGTAACTTCAGGTGTTCTCATTGTATACAACTGTCCTTCAAAATTTTCCCGCTTCAACTTCAAAACTGCTTGATTTATGTTGAAATCATCACTTTCAGCAGTTTCGTAGCGCGCTACGAAACTACTGAGTTATTTAAAACAACTTGTTTTTAACCTGAGACCTTTATTAACCGAGTGCTTGATTGCCAAAAACTTCTTTAGACTTTCCAAAGGCCGAATAGGGATTTAGATTTCTTCAGAAAGATAAGATCAAGCAAACTTATCAAAATTTTGAAATAGAATCTTACTTGAAATGAAAACTCATTTAGCAGGTCCTTTAAGCTGGCTTAGCTGTGCCTTCAGATCTTCAATTTGTTTCTTCATAACCTTATTCCCAGCTCTCAGTTGCATATTGATCCTTCGGATGTACTTGGCTTCTTTGATTGCTGGTACTGTCCAGGTGTGAAATTGTGAATGGCCATCAACCACTGAATTCACCTGGGCTTCTACAGTTGCATTCCCTTTCCATAGAGTTTTATAATAGTTTGCTTGTATGACTGCGTGTCTTCTAGCAGCTTTCTTCAATTTGGCAATCTCATGCTTAGCTGATTCTAATTGGCTCTTCAGGTCTGCTATATTATCTTCTTTAGATGTGATGACTGTTTTGCCTATGTTTTTCTTTTGCCAACGTTGTGTCCCTTCCCCTGTTTCCTCTGTTCTTGACAGTGCTTCCTGTACTTGCTAGAATCTCCTTGTCATAGGTCTTCTAGGTTTAAAAACAAACTCTTCAGCTGGCTCATCAAATTTAAGCCTTTTTGAGGCCTTGGCTTTCTTGGTGCTTTCTTGTTCTGACTGTATCAACTCAATTTGAACTGGTAGAGACTGCTCAAATTCAATAGCCTGTAATAAGGCATTTAAACTTCCCTTGGACACTGGACTTTCTTCGACTGCTACAGCTTTACCTTTTTCCTTATTCATCTGGCTTCTTGTTCTTATCCTTGAGACTACTTCAGATGTGCTTGTTTCAGGTACAGTCTTTTTACCATGAGCTTTTTCCTTAGTTGATTGCTGAGGTTGATCTTGGATGATGAGTGGCTTCACTTGTTTTCTTACTTGTGAATTTGGAACTCTTTTAGCTCTTGCTTCTGTTTGGAGCTCAGCTATTGTAAAATCTCTAGCAGGTAGAGGAGTGAGGCCAGTCTGGCTTTTGAAGCCAGCCATAAAAATGAATGAATTCCAATCTCTGTCTACCTTTTGGAGCCCATCTAAAACCAGTAGTTTGATCAAACCATGATGAAACAAAGATGTTTCACAATCCTCTTTCCTCAATTGTACCTTATCACACATCTTACTCAAACTACGGAAAAGATAAAAAGGTAAGTCTATGGAGACCTTCCCGGTGAAATGCAAAAGGAGTTTAAAATGGTAAGAGTAAACCTTGTTATACCTTCCTTCACAAGTCAGATATTTCTGTATGCAGGTGAGTAAATGAGCATAATATTCTTTGACATAACTCCTGGGCACTGCCTTACTTAAATCTTCATTTACAAATTCATCCTTCAAAAACTCCTTGCAAGGATTCATGTCAAACTTGAAATTTTTAAACCATTTCTCTTGTCCTCGTGGGATCTCTGTCACAGTAGATATCACTTCTGGAAAAACCTGCAATTCTATCATGGCTACTTTTGAATTCAAGCATGTGAAGTTAAGTGCAAATTCTTTAGTTACCTGTGCGTGCCCTCCTTGTAACTTTTTGCAAAAATTCTAGCACCCGGCCTTTTTAAATGCTTTCTCCACCTCTTTATTTCTCAGCGTTATATCTAAGCCTTCAGGCTCAGTCCTTAGACATTTGCCGGATCTGTGCTCCTTTTTCTCCATTGATTCTTCCAAATCTTCGCAAACAATGACTACCAGCTCCGGTTGGAATTGTGATTCAGCTTCTATTTGAATTCAGCCTCGCTTGATTATCTTTGCAGTTGAATTTTAAATTTTGCCGTTTAAAATCTTTCAAGTTGTAATCTTGCAGATTTGTCATTTCATGCAAGACTTACGACCATCATTAAGTTTTATGCACGGTGGTCTTTCTTGGAAATGATGATTCATGCGTATCAACAGATCTAGTGATGGTGATAGTGACAATGAGTGGTGAAATGTGATAAGAGGGGTACATGAGCTGACATGAGAAGACACGGCCTATGACTCACCTAACGGATTTGAAATTTCGGGAAAGATTTGTTGCGAAATGTACGAATCCATGATTTCGCAGCGTTGTCAGTTTTAAATTTGAATGATGCGCTGCGAAACTGCCTAATCAGGATTGCGCTGCGAAATTACAAAAAGGCACGGTGACTGACATAAGATAACAGGTGGCTATAAAACAATGGTAGATGGAGGGGAACCAATGGGAGCTGAGAATAACTTGACTCAAAAACTCTTCAAAACTTCAGATTCTAAGGGAAGAAAATTAAAACAAAAATAAACTAGCACTGACCTTTGTCATCGAGCTAGGATGAAAAGTTACATATATCAATTTTAGTTCTAAGTGATAACAGATCTGGTCAAGGGAACTACGGTTATATTTTAATCCAGGGTTAATGGATTAGGGTTTATGAATGCTTCGGCATGTATATATATGTATTGTAACATTGAAGGAATATAATGAAAAAACAATCAGGTAGTCCTGGTTTTTGGATCTAGGGGAAAATCTCTATGTATATTTGTTTTATGTTCTCTCTATTGTATATTTTCTATTTTTAAGAATTCTTTTCCAGGGAATTTCTGTAGAGGGTTAAAACCTACAGTCTTAGAAAATTTTCCACTCACAGGATTTGCCTTGGTAGATCAAGTGGTGATCCATGTTGTGTCCATATCTCCCTCATATGGAATTGGAATCACCTCCAAGATAACCATTAGAAAGGTGTGTTGCAGTCGACATAAGAGAAGCACTAACTTTCTGGAAAAAGGGTTCCAGAGAACCTTGTATGAAGCTAACCTATGTATTTCAATTTCAAGGGTAAGGAGGAATGAAAACAAAGATCATCAATAAATGGGGTATTGTAACTGTCCAAGGTTGGAGCATGATTCAAGTGGCGGTAGCCAAAACAATAACTCTAAAGTTAAATCCCCTAAAGTTGGGAGGACATCCATGGGGGTAATGATTGCATTGACTAATGCAGATGAAAAAATAGTGAAATGATGAAAAATGAGAGGTGGTAGATGGTGAAAGAACACTAGATCCAACCAAGGTCGACTTGAGATTGTCGTTGGGTGATGGACAAAAAAAAGGATGGGTGAGGATTCCCTTCCCAAAATAATCTTTATAAACTTGCCAAAAGAATATGAAAATGCTTTGGAATGGACAAACACGAAGATGGGTGACCCAATGTGTAGTGGCCTGCAAAAGGGTGTAGGAAAGTAACTATAGAGGGTGGGGTCCCTATTGGGTAGTCTCGGTGTGAGGTAGGTGGAATGGATGTGAAAATAATAGATGGGCTAATGCATGGGGGAGTTGTGGTAGGCCAACTGTGGAATGAAGTGGTGCATTCAAGTCAATCTGAAAAGAACAAGTGCTCTAGAGTGATGTGTCTAGCAAGAAGATGGAAATAAGGGCATGAGGCTACATTTCAATATCATGCGGATGATGGGCTCCAGAGCAAAAAATGGAAAATGGAACATGGGTTTCCATAGTGTAAAGGAATCTACGTGATGGGGGGATCCATGAGGGGTAGGCTCTATCAGCCAGCAAAGACATTTATTGTGTCCAAGTGAGGGTGACAGTAAATGTGACCAAGATGATGGACCTTATGGTGTGCCTTGGATAAATGATGTCAAGATATGAAATATTTCAGGGGAAACCTATCAGGGCCAGTGAAGAATGATACCTTTGTTGTAATCATGGAGCAAGTGGCAGTTCCTTGAGATGAAAAAGATTGGAAATCATCTGCACTGTCAATACCAGACCCGTAAGTGAAAGAATCTTCATATGATATAATATGTGATAAACAAACTTGATGAAAATGCAATCAAATAACAGCAAAGAACACCTAACGAGTTCTCGACTTGTTAACACAGGCCCAAAAATGAAAACTTTGGAAGAAGTCGCCATAATGAGGTATGTTGTGGTCAGATTTGAGATCTCAAGGAGGCGAGGGGTCCTATTAATAATGGTGGGGGGAGTCAAGGTGCTAGCCCCTCTTGGTAAGTTCTCTAGATGTTATGATGTAGTGGGAGAAGCACCCTTTATGAGATGCTTCACTCTAGCATAGGGGTGGGATTTTTAAACCAATCAACATGGACGGGGGGTATGAAATCGTTGGTTTTGATTGAGTAGACACTATTAGAAGCTTCAGGAGATGTAGTAAAAGCATTTTCTGACAAGAAGAAGGAACGATGATGCATGTCATCCCATGGGTATTCTGGTTCTGTCATGGCCTTTGGGATATCTTCATCGGAGTGAAAGATTCCAAACAAGGATGCATCTGTGAGGTTGTGAGGTTGAGATTGTCATCCGAAAGTGTTAGAGGATGTGCAAGGGGATGTAAGGGTTCCTATAGTCGTAGAATCAATATATGTTTTCATAACATAGACTGTTGGGGCAGTCTTGACATCATAATATGATGAGAAAACAACTGAATCATTGTTTTTTCTATAGAAGAAAAGGAAAAAATATGATTTCATGAATCATTAACACTAACGGGTGGTATGATTTCCTTGCTAAAAGCATAGTCTAAACAAGGTATTGATGTTGTTGGATTGATGTGGGAAGTCTTTGGAGGCAATGGTGGCCTCAAAAAAGAACTTGGAATGTCTCAAGGAAGTGTCGAGACTGTGCATGGTGATGTTAAATATTCCCATGCCTTTTGATATAAGTGGAAATCAAGGCAAGGTGGGATGGGGTGTGAGCTTTAATTGAAAATATGACAAGGGAGATTGGTGGAGGGAAATTTTTTGGTGCAAGAAAAATGAATATGGTAAACCTCAATCAAATTTGAGAATTGGGTAAGCAAATGGTTTGGAATATTACAAAGGATACATGGCAATGTGATCTCCTTGAATTCCTGAAGAAGCGGACATGATGTTGGCGGATGGGTAGTACTAGTGCATATATCACAAGGATGAAAAGAATGAGTACTATCATTTGTAGCAATGAAGTAGATGTTTTTTGGTGCCCCTTCGACATGGGGTGTGGGTGGAAAAGAAGGTGCCACAATTTTTGAGTTTCATACTATAATCAAAGCATCATGGTAGTAGGGTAGATCAAGCCAATGATGGGTTTAATGGTCGTACTATGCACAAATGGTGCAATGATGATTGGTGCGCAATCCCTTATTGTGAGAATTTGTAGCCTTATCTTCAGAATAAGGAGGTAAAGGTAGAGGTGCTTGTAGGGCACAAGGAAGTACTTTCAAATATCCCAATGAAGGAAATTAATTGGTAGGTTTTCCCTCTATGTTGCATAATGCACAAGGGGGAGGTGCCCTTGGAGAAGATCTAGTTTTTTTGTCATCCTTTTTACCCTTTCATTTATCTTTTTTGGGAGTACCCTCTGTTGTTGGTGCAAGAAGTTGTGCTACAATTGGTTGTACACATTCCTGATATGGGTTCATGGTAAGGGGTTCGATAGCACTAGGCATTTCCATCATGGTAGGAGGATCCAAGTACCATACAGGCATGGCTAGATCCATATTTGGCAACGTTAGAGTTTCCATAACTTTATGTGACACAAAATCGGGTGGTGGATAAAGAAGGGTGTTTGAGTGATCGTGTAAGGGAGGAAGGTGGATTTGCTTGTTCCAATCATCTCTTAAGGTTTTGGTTGGGGTTCTTGAGCTTGTTCACTAGAATACGAGGTTACTCCAAACATGGGGGCGTTGATTGGTGTAATGGTAGCTAGCAGGTATCTTGGGTATGCACCAAGGAGAGTAGAGGTTTTTAAAACTCTTGGACCAACCTCAGTCATAACTGGAACCAATTCCTTTTGTGTTTCCACAAAAGGGAGGAAATTTTCTTGTGATGGGGAGGATTGTGTCTCATAATGCATGAGTTGATCAATGGTAATTATTTTCCCATTATGATGGCACATCGTGATTCAGAAAAGGGAATATGCCATTGCCTTCATAACATACATATAACTATGACCAAACAGGATGTTGTAATCAAGAGGAGCATCGACAACTTTGAAATCAATAAGGACGGTCTTACCACTAATTTCTAATGGTACATTCTGTAATAATTTTATGGGTGATGAAGGATGACCATCCTATGCCCTCACTGTAATGGAAATAGTCGTAAGTTCAGGGGATCCTAGATTTTTCCAAACAAATTGGGACATGATGCAGGTGGATACCCCCTCATCAATAATGCATTTATCAATGGTGATATTTCTAATGGTTATCGGAATCTGGAAGACGACTATATATGGAATCCACAATTTAGCATTGTCCAAACCAGATATCATGAGGTGCGAATTAGAAGGGTTAATTGAACCTAATATAGGGACAAGGGATTTTTGTTGAGTTGGACATGTTTACAAAACCTCTAATGTTGAAATAGAAAAGGTGGATTTGGAAAGATTGTTGATAATACTATAATTGTATGTCACCATGGAATTATGGGTGGTATGACACAATGGTCCCTTGACCATTTTAGGAATAGGTTCAATGGGAGGTCATTGAATGGTCAAATTCGGAGTAGAGGTAGCAGAAGGAGGAATTGTCTAGGAGGATGGATTTGGATCTAGTGGGGTTAATTCATATTTAAACAAGAATGCAACAAATTACAGATATAACTGTTGGGTCCCGATAATAATAGTGATTACCCCATTACTATTGTAGTTGTACCCCTTATTAATATTGTTGTGCCCCTATTATCCCCATATTGTTATTACTGTGCCCCATAGAATCCCTCTAATGTTATTTTTGTGGCTTTATATTATTATTGTTAGGTCGGCTGGGTTATATTGTGACTCCTTAGACTCTTATATATAGAAAGGAGGCTTTTTTCAGTTGAATCATCTAAGAATTGTTCATTTATGTAATGTAAAGGAGGTTGCCCCCTCGAAGAGGATGAATTCTAAGGCGTTGATCTATCTTTTTTATCTTTTTCTTGTGCTGGTTTCATAACATTTGGTATCAGAGTTTGGATTCTAGGGTTTCGTTGCTCCAAACAGGTCATCGTGGAATTTTCGCTATAACTTTTTTTCTGTGACGTTTCAGAAGTTGAAAAAAAAACCCATTTGAGAAGAAATCGCGCTAAACCTTAGGTCCGAATTTCAAAGCTGTTCACGCTATATTTGTGGAGATATGATCTGAGGAAGTTGGTATTTTTGCAGACTCTTGAATTACATTCCAAACAGGTGACCTGGGAAAAAGCGTCATAACTTTTTCTCTGGGGATCGGATTGAAATTTCGTAAGAAGCTACAGAAAGAGGACGGACTGTAGTTTCTTGTATGCATTTTTCAGATCCAAAGGTCGAAACAGTGACTCGTGGCACGTCGTACAAGTTTTCTCTACTGAACTAATCTATAATCAAGTCACTCTGGGAGATTTCACATAACTCTTCCTTGGAGAATCCAATTTGGGTCAGACTTGTGGCATTGGAAAGAGGAAACAAAGGGCTACTGTAGATCACAAATTCAAATCTAGATGATTGGAAAGTACAGAGATACATCAGAGGCAATATCGAGCTCCTACAAAGTGAAAAAAGGTGTGTAGATTCGCTTAAATTTTTTCTTAAGCTTGGTTTGAAAATTTATTTTGAAGGAATTCAAAGGGCATAATAGAGCATTATTATCGGTAACTGATGCCTCGAGGAAAGAAAATGCAAACACCTAGTAAGGAACCTAAAATCTCTAGCATGACTCATGAAGAAGAGGAAGAAATGCAACATGATATATCAAAATTACAAGACCAAGTGCAACAACTGTCCCTTGCACAAAAAGGAACAGAATCTAAGATGGATGGTTTAAAAAAAGGCGTAGAAGCTAAGATGGATTGTTTAAATAAAGGTGTAGAAGCTAAGATGAATGACGTGGAAGCTAAGATGGATAATTTGATGACAGACATGGAAGAATTGAAGATAAATATGAATAAGATGCTACAAGAAAGGGTCGTTAATGGTGAAAGGGTAGTAAAGGAAACTCATGATGAGAACAAAAGAAATGTTAATCATGATCCATAGACTCTAATGTTGGATCAAAGACCCACCATATTCCAAGAATCGATATGAGGAAGTTTGATGGCAAGGATCCCGCAACATGGATATTACAGATGGAGCAATTTTTCGATCTCAATAATGTGCAAAACACACAAAAGGTACATATTGCAACTTTATATTTGGAACCAAATCAGTTTGTATGGTATCAATGGCTTTGATCTCGTAAACAATTTATCATTTGTGAAATTTCTATGGAAGAATTGATAGCACATTATGAGGATACAAAAAGCAACACTTTTTTTAGCCAATTGATAAGTCTCAAACAAAAGGGTTCAATAATGGAGCACATTGAGGAGTTCCAAAAATTGAACATAAGGGTAAAATATATTCCAGAGGAGCATAGGATTGATGTGTTCATAGGGTCTTTAAAGGATAATATCCAACATGATGTTCGCCTTTGGGAACCTGATTCATTAGAGAAGGCATTCAGGTTAGCAAGAAAAATGGAAAGCAAAATTATGGCAACCAGGAAGCATACCACTCACAACTATAAAGACAGAAGTGTTGTTGCCGCTAGTCTTCCACAACCTATAAGGTTGACACCACAACAATTGGAAGAAAAAAGAGCAAAAGGGCTTTGTTACAGTTATGATAGCAAATACACTAAAGGTCATACGTGTGCTGAGAAGAAATTATTCTACATAGATTGTGAAGAGGAAGAAGAAAAGGAGCAAGAAAGGTCAAAAGAAGAGGATATACTCCAGGAACAAAGCCTAGATAAAGAAGAAATGAATCCAACCATATCTTGTAATGCATTGGCGAGAATTACCACTCCTCAAATCATCAAGATAGAAGGAAAAATCAAGAAGAAAAAGGTAATAGTGTTGATTGATTCAGGAAGTACCCACAATTTTATTCATTGTAAGGTAGCAAGAGAATTGAATTGCTTCTTATATCCAGCACCAAAGTGTCAAGTGATGGTTGCAAATGGAGGAACAATAAATTGCTCGGGAAAGTGCCATAATATCAAGCTATCCATGGGAGAATATGTATTGACTAGCCCAATGCTTTCCATTCCAATGGGAGGTGCTGATGTTGTACTAGGAGTCCAATGGCTATAATCCTTGGGTACAATAGCTTTTAATTTTCAAGAACTTTTCATGAAATTTTCTGTGGAAGGAAAGGAAGTTGAATTAAGGGGTATTGCAGGGAAACCGGGAAAGATAATCAGCTCTAACGGTATGACAAAGCTTCTAAAAAAGGAACAAAGAGGTGTAATTGCACAGTTATGTTCGCTAGATGTGTCCACAGTGGAATCATCTATTTCTCCAGATCTCCAAAAAGTCTTGGAAAATCATTCCAAGGTATTTGAGACTCCCAAAAGTCTCCCACCTATTCGTGATCATGATCATGCTATTCATCTGATTCCAGGAAGTGTTCCTCCAAACATCAGGCCATACAGATATCCCTATGCCCAAAAGAGTGAAATTTAACGTATGGTTGCAGAAATGCTAGAGGCTGGTATAATTCAACCAAGTCAAAGTTCTTTCTCTGCTCCAGTCATATTGGTGCACAAGAAGGATGGATCATGGCGCATGTGTCCAGATTATAGGGAGCTCAACAAGCTCACTATTAAAGATAAGTTTCCCATTCCTATCATTGATGAATTACTGGATGAATTGCATGGATCAATTTACTTCACCAAGTTGGATCTTCGTTCAGGATATCATCAAATCAGAATGAATATTGAAGACATTCCAAAAACAGCATTTAGAAATCATGAGGGTCATTATGAATTTTTGGTCATGCCTTTTGGCCTTACCAATGCACCTTCAACATTTCAAGGTTTGATGAATTCAATTTTCAAACCATTCCTTAGAAAATTTGTGTTGGTATTTTTTGATGATATACTAATCTACATCAAGTCTTGGAAGGATCATGTTGAACATGTTGACAAGGTGCTACAACTATTGGAGGAGAAACAATTATATGCAAAAAGATCCAAATCACACCACTTTTTTTGTGTCCTTCTTCAGCTTCGTGGTGTTGTTCTTTGCTTGCGGCTTTGGCGGGTTGTCCTAAGCTGCCCCACCTCGGCTTTGTCCTTTGTTCTGTGGTTTGGAGGCACCTTTCCCCTGCTTTGGATTCGCAAATCCAAAGTATTGCTTCTTCTATTTAAACTTATGCTTGATCTTGACTATGTATCGGTACGCCGTGGCAAGCGAGGAGATGTCTAGGAACTCCATCTCGTCCTAGATGTACCTGTGTAGGCAACTGTGGTACTTGAGTACCAAATGTTTCTCAGAATCCTTGATACCCAACTTCGTGCGAAGGGTATGAAAAACATTGGTAAACTCTGGCACATCTTGGTCCCTTCCCTACCACAACGTTGTCCACTTTATGTATTTATCCTCATAGCTCCCGACAGGGTAGTACTGCTCCTTGATGGCATCCCGGAATGAATTCCAAGTGGGTGCGGCTGAAAAAAGTGAGGTCGTACTTTCATCCTTTTTCTCACAATAGGTTTTGCATGAGTCCTTGACGTGGGGTGCGGCTTTGAGAAGAGAAAAAGTAATATTTTCTCGGTTGGAAAAATCATGAACAGAAAAATATCCTTCTAGCAGATTTAACCATTTATCTACGACGTCTGCATCTATTTGGCCCTCAAATATGGGAATGTCAAATTTTAATTGTACCTTAAAAGGAGTGGAGCCTCCAGAGTGGCTGTTGGATGTGGATGCACCGTCAGTGGGCAATCGTTGAAGGATCTCAGCAAAGTTATCCATCATCACATTCCTTTGTTTCTCGAGGGCTTCCTCGAGCAATATTTTGATAGTATCTTATGCCCCCTCATCTTTCTTTTCTTCCCCCATGGGCAGCCGTCAAGGTTTGCGAGGCTGGTCTTGCAAAGGTTCAACCAGATTGAGCCCTAACTCCTTATATCCCGACGTCGTTGGGGACATGCAAAGAAAAATAGAGAAAGAGAAGACCGTTCTGATACCACTAATCCGGATTTAAAAATGAACGAAAAAAATTATAGATATAACCATAAATACAAATATGCAGTAGAAACACCACTTCATTTCATTAATATCAAATACTGAAATATGCTTACAAACAAAATGGAAATAAGACTAGCTCAGGCGATGGTAGCTTACCTCTGAGAAGATATGTGGCCACTACATGCCTTTGAACTATGTTACAATGAGGCTCAAAGGCCTATTTATTATTGAGAAACAATGAAAAACCCTAAACATACAAAAGCCTAACCCTAGGAGATGAAGCGCCAAACTATGGGCCTCGTTTGGATAAATTGGTACATTAACTTCCTGAGGTCGTAACTTTGGAATATGATCTTCATTTGACACATACAATACCTTGTTAGTAATATATATCCAAGGAATACAACTTTTGAATGACAAACATTACTTAATGACCCATGTTGGTCCCAGTTTTCCCAAAAAACGTCATTTAGGGCTTCAAAATGGCTCCCGAAGTTCAAGACCCGAAAAACTGCCAAAAATAGTAAATTGTGCTACAAATAAGGAAACTGAAAAACTGAAAGAAACAATGGTGGGGGTCCAAGTGGAATAGGCGAGTGGCCACCAATATCCACCTGGATCATGGGTTCCATAGTTGTGACTATGGGTTTGAAACAGGACATTGGTACCTTGCATATATATATGATGTGGTTGTTGGGGTTAGGGTTACTGCCCCCAGGTTGGTTCTGATAAGGGGTGTTTCCAACATCATGTTGGGAAGCTATGGTTCCTTGATGAGTGAATGGGTTTTGTAGCATAGTAGGTTACTATTTATTTCCCCCTTTCCCATTGTTCTCCCTTATACGTTTCAACTCATGGATTTAGGGGAAATGATGTGTGTAGTGCCCATATTCTCCGCAGATTACACAAGCATGATTGGTTTGAAGACCAACATTATTGTTTTGTTTATGTGGTTTATTAGCACCTTGATCTTGATTTGGAATACGATTAGTGGGGTTTCCCCCCATTGGCTCACATGGTAGTTGGGATGGACTCCCCCCCCCCACTCTTGATTCAATTTTTGTTTGTTCTTTCCTTTCTTCTTATTTGGATTAGGTGTATTAGCAGTATTCATTTGCTCAAAGGATTGTTGTTGGCAAGGAAAGGAGCTTTGGACAAAATTAACCTCTGCATTTTGTGGGGGTACAATATTAACTTGTGGGGGTCCAACGAAAGGGAAATATGGATTCCCTAGAGGGGGGTTTCCATAATTAAGATGTGTTATGCAAACAGCTCACAAAATAGAACAAAAGATATATCAACAACTTCAAAATCAGCCTCTTCGAGGGGGATACCTCCTTTACATTACACAAATGAACAATTATTGGATGATACAAATGAAAAGAACTCCTTTCTATATATAGGAGTCTAAGGGGTCCCAATACTCTAAGAGCCTACATAACAATAATATTATAGGGGCACAACAATAATAATAGTGGGCTTCTATGGGGCACAATAATAACAACATGGGGACTACATGGGCACAATAATACAATAAGGGGGTTGCACTAATAACAATAAGGGGTTACACTAGTAGTATAGGGACCTAACACGATGAGAAGTATAAGTACCTTCCATTGTACATGTGGGGTACTGAGTAGGTTGAGAAGGTATTGTTACGTTCGCATAGTACCCTACAGTGGAGGGTATTGGATTTTTCAAGGGTAATGGCATTTGCAGAATATAGGTATTCCTTGGTTGGCTATGAGAAAGGTTTCCAATTAATCCATCATAAGCATTAGAGGCCCTCAGTTTATCTTGTGTAAAATATTATAGGCTAGGAGCATAATGGATAACGAAATAGAGATACCTTGACAATATATAAATGAGCTCAAACTGTTGAGATTTAGCAATGGCCTCTTCTTCATTTTGTGGCAAGGAGGTTACCAAATCTACTTTGCACAAACTATAGTGTTTGTTCCATTCATGCATGTGGTCAGAAATGTGTGTGGAATTACTTTGGTGAAGTGATTTAATAATTCCAACCCAATTTCGTGACGAAATTGGAGTTGGAAGAAGGTGAGAAATGAAGTGGCTAAGGACTCAAAGGTTCCATGAGAACCCGAGGGTTCATTAACATACCATTTCATTGCAGGGATTATGAGGGTGCATTGAAATAGTATCAATCTCACTGAGTCTTCTATGATACTATTGCATGATAACCATAGGTGGAAAGTCATAACATGGTTGACAGGGTCCTCCCCCTTTTTACCTTCAAATTTAGGGACATCTGAGGGTAACTTGGTCGACATGGATAGCCATTACGCATCATGTCGGGGAGAAGTTTTGTAAGACATATGAACTGATGAGGATGTGGTGGGAATTGGTTGAGGAGAAGTGGATCCTAACAAGGTAGCACCAAGGACAAATGATCCAAATACCGAAGTTGGTATTTGATGACGAGTGTAAGGACGTTTAGGTGGATATGGTGTAAGTATGGGTAACCCTCCAGGGAGAGGTGGTAGAATTTGGAGATTATTAGAGCAGTGAAGACCACGAGGGTCCCCTATGGTGCCCTAGAAAGTGTGTATAAAATTGGTAGGATGGCATGGATTTTATTCAAATAAACCAACTTATCTCACATACATAAAACAAAGTGAAAATAAAAGGTTAATTTCTCTTTAATTTTTTATGTGTAAAATAATCAAAAAGTGGTTTTGATGTTTAGCACACGATAAAAATAAAATTCTTTGAGACTTATTAGTATCCATCATGACTCATCAATCATTGGGCCTTATGAAAGCTTTTATGATGGGTACTTAGGTGCATCTCAAAAGGACTAGCGATGTTTCTAGCAGCCAAAATCTAACCAAAGTGAGGAGGAGGGTTATAATGAGAGGGTACTAGGGAACAACCCGAAAGGACTGGTGATGCTTGAAACAACCTAAAAAAATCACCTCCATGTGCAATTTCTCCCACACCCACCACCTATAGGGAAATATTCCATAGGATAGGCCACTAAGTTACCTACACCTATTGGGGATGACTAGATCTAAGATTCTAGGAGTCAACTTTGGATGCGAAGCCCCTACCAAGGATTGGGAGATCCAAGAAGGCCCATGATAATCCACAGTCTATGCCTTCCCCCTACACAAGTTTATGATCATCGCCATGCCTACCCCCTGTGGCCCTAACTTGAAATATAAATTGTTTTTGAGGTCCCTTGTGGTGAAAGTTTAATGTGTTCAAGTTATGGTTGATTTCTGAGAAATTAAATTCACTTAGGGTGTGAAAATATGAAAAATCAAAGAAACTAAGTGCAAAGAATACACACATGTATTCCCTTTACACAAAGTTTAGATGAGGTTTATGTTTGAAGTGGAAAGTGTGTGCAAAGTGGGAAGTGAATCTACAAAACTAGTGAGATTGTAAACATGTGTACATGTGAGTGGTCCTTACAATTCCCCCTAATTAATATATGTGTGATTGTTCCTCCCTGCAAGAAAACACATGTGTACATAAAGGGGTGCTTGCTTCCCACTAATTAAGTTATGTGGCTTAACAAGGGAGATGGAAAATAAATTTTTGGAAGCTTTTTGGATCCCCCCTCAGGATTTCCAAAGATGGGGCAAGGGGGGAAGGACCTAGTCACATTCTTCTACACTATTCCTAGTCATAACCTACAATTTTTCCAGTAATGTAATTAAATGATGATAATCAAATTATTCTCTACTAATGTGGTTAGCATAGAAAAATGTAAAGCCTATATAGTAATGAAAAACTACAGGGTAGTTTGGCAGATCACTAAAGGCTTCCAAAATACGAAGAACAAAAAACTACAATTGAGATAAATGGTTCTTTGTAACCCTCACGGGTTTTATCACTCACAGTCGTGAGGCTTGAGTATTTTTCAGAAAAAGTCATGAGATTGGCTCGAAAATTAAAATTTGGAATGTTTAGGGCTACAAACAAGTATCAAGGCGACCTGCAAGTCTGCGCAAAAATTATCTGATAAAAAATAGATGTTTAAAACAAAGAGTAAGACCCTACAAGAAAACCAATTAGTTCAAAAAATCCACAAGTGGAGTCGCCAATTTTGTTTGTTTGTTTTAGGAGAAATGGAGTCCAAAATCTATATTCTTTGAAGATGGTTACTTCTTACAAAGATCCAAACAAAAGAGTTGAGTTAGTGGTTGATCATAAGCAGGTGGATACATTGAAATCAGTAGAAAAAATGCATTGGATAAAAAAAATCAAACTAATCTAACTAAACAAAAAAAACTTGAAATAGAGAGGTAAATAACAACAACAATGTGGGAAAGGGTTCCTCTTTATTGATGACAGAATGAAGAGTTACAATAGAAATCTTTTATCACTTGAAGAGAGTTTTTGCTTGAAAAATGGTGCTCAAGAACTCTCAGCAAGGAGTTTCCTTCTCGATCTCTTTGCAAGACTCTTACTCTCTCTTAAAGAAGTCAAGAGAATTCTCTATATTGATAGAAATCTCTTGACAATGGAATGCAAGCAAGCTTCTAGAACCAATTTGGTAACATGCCTTTGCTTCAAACTTCTATTTCAATTTTCTCTCCAATGGTGTCCTTTTATAATTTTTTGAGTGGGTTTTCCCTCCCTTTCTTAATTAATGGGATTGAAACAGGAGAGGGAGAAAGATTACCCCTTGGAGAATGAGACCACACCTTCATTAAGGATTCTTGGAGCTAAAGGTGGGGTGGGGCGGCCCTGATCATGTAAGTGTGAAGTCCAATATTGCAAGTACCATAACCCTCTATGTGCGAACCTAGATTTCCTTAACCTCGTGGCTATCAAAGGAAAACTCGTGATATTGTATTTAAATAAGCTTCATGCGCTCGTGAGGCTCAAATGTGTTCATGAACATTAGGATATTTTTAAATTTTTTCACTTTCATAATGTTTCTAGCTGTAAATGTGCCCGCTATACATGCTTCTGGCTGATGTTGAGTGTTTTCTGTTGTGTGCAGGTGAGCGTACAATTCTTTGGTAATAATAATGATTTTCCATGAAAAACTTTTGTAATTGTATTAATATAATGCATAAAGACAAATTACAAGAGGGTTATAAAATTAAATGTGAACAAAGGATGACTGATAATCCAAGAAGTACTTCAAAATTGATCCCTTACAACAACTTCAACATATCCTAGCAAGAAAAATTCTAGCAAAACTTTGGTAGAATTTCAGTACATAAAATAATCCCCTCTATGTTTACATAAAAATGTGACCTATATATAGGCTCTCTAGAGCTGACCCCTTACCCTAAAACTGGTAGTGGTATTCAATAACCACTAGAAATATCCTAACTAACTTATTATAGAAGTTTCCATCTGTAGGGTGTCAGAGGTGGCCAACTATACGGTGGGTTCCACTTTAACTTGGTTATCGAGGTGTGGCTATAGTGAACTCTTCCTCTCTTACTTAAGTGCGTTGGGCAGTAAGAAGGTGCCTCTGTTTGGCTAGTTTACTTTTAGGGGTCCCCTTGGTTGTGTGGGTGCTTGTGGTCATGGATGGGTTGGTTATTGTTGAGGTGGACTTGAACTTGAACCTACCTCCATTTGAGAAGCCTGTGGTACTCCTCCTCTGGTTTAGAACTGTGTCGGTGTAATTTGGGTGGCCAATGTGTAGAATTCCATTATCCCCTCCCACTCCTTTCCAAATGGTATTTCACACATATTTGCATCTAATATATCCCCATCAAGATTGGTGACTACATCATAGTCCACCTGGTCTGGTTCCTTGAAAATGTGCCCTAACATAAATAAAATTTCAAAATAATCAAAATAAATATTGACAATATCTTTCCCTTGCAAAGCACGGTCCTCCTCTCCAAAACCTTTCTGATCATTCCTTATTTAAACTAGGCTTTTCATGAGGGAATCTTTAGAATACAAATTTCCATTTCCATCAAACAATGGTGTATTTCTTCTTGTATAGAATCTCACATATGTCTTTGAATTTTTGTACTCCTTTTGTAGATACTATCGCTTTATTATCCACAACTACCACTAATTTTTTCTTCGTCTTCATTCGAATTGCTCTAGCTACTAACCTGCATCTATCAATAGCTAGTTTGGTGACATCTTCCTTAGGCATATGATTGAAGAGATATATTATTACTTCAACTTTGTTGGGGAAGTATCCAATGTTATTATTGATTGTATTCATTTCTCTATGGGTCCTTCTAACGTTATCTATATTTTATTGCAGTAGCTCCATATGGTCCCAATTCTTGTCTATTGTCTTTATTATTTTGTCCCAAATGATACCCTTAGTAGCTTTGGATGAGGATTTACTTGGGTTTTTCCTCTTAGCACCTCTAACTCTACCTCCATTTTATGGTAATCCTCCTTTTTCCTATACAAGTCCATTTTAGTGTTCTCCAACTCTTCTTCTTTTGTCTTCAATCCCTGCTCTCTACTAGAGAGTAGAATCTGCAAATTATTGGCATCATCTAACACCGTCATTGATTCAACCTAACCAACCTGATGAGCCACAGTATTGCAACAAGAACGCTGCAACTCCCAAGGCTACTGACTTTAATTATCAACTCAGGGTTCGTACAAACTTAAGAGGTATCAACACTATATGTGCAGCACACAATGTGTCCTTCCTTGTTGTCATGATGTAATGGAGTGCATGTACTAAAGTCAAATCCTAAACTAATTGCAGAAAACGAAATGTTCAAATGGAACCTTAACCTATTTCAAGAATGAAAGTACTAGGAAAGATACTGAAATCAAATGATAAAACACACCATTTTCTAACTAACTGCTAAGAGGCTTTGCTTCAAAATAATACTAAGTTAACATGTATGCAATCCTACTATCCTAAGCATGTAGATTCAAAACATCAAATATCACTACTATGCATGTAAAGGACTGAAATAAATCTGTTTTTTTCTTTTTATTCTTTTTATGGAAACCCGCTTCATTGCTGTCCAATGCTCCTTTCCTGGTTTTGACATAAACCTGCTCAATACTCCCACTGCATGTGCAATGTCTGGTCTAGTACAGACCATTGCATACATCAGGCTACCGACTGCACTTGCATATGGAACATGGGACATGTCCTCTTCCTCTTCTTGTGTCTTGGGACACTGTTCAGCAGATAACCTCACACCTACAGGAATAGGAACCTTCACCGGTTTACTATCCTGCATATCAAACCTATGCAGTATTGTCTCAACATACTTCCTCTAGTTTAATCAGAGCTTCCTCTTTACTCGATCTCGTTTAATTTCCTTGCCCAAAATATAGTTTGCAACATCAAGATCTTTCATGTCGAATTTGGAGGACAATTGGGTCTTCAAATCTGGATAATTTCTTTGTCATTTCCAACCAGCAACATATCATCCACATACAAGACCAGATAAATAACACGGTCACCAATTAATTTAAAATACACACAGTGATCTGTTTTGCTTCTGGTGAAGTCAAGTCCCCATATAAATGTATCAAATTTCTTATACCACATCCCTGGTGACTGTTTTAATCCATACAAAGAATTCTTTAACTTGCATACTAATTATTTCTTACCCTTCACCGCAAAGCCTTCAGGTTGCTTCATGTATATTTCCTCTTCCAAATCCTCGTGAAGAAATGTTATCTTCGCATCCATCTATTCTACCTCAAAATCAAAAGTAGCAGCAACAGATAAAAGTAATGTAATAGAAGTTACCTTGGCAACAGGAGAAAAAATATCACCAAAATCAATTCCCGACACCTGGGAATAACCTTTTGCTACCAACCGAGCTTTGTATTTCTCCACCTTTCCTTCTACATTTGTCTTCTTCTTGAACCACCATTTGCTGCCTATGAATTTCCTTCCAGCCAGCAACTCCACCAAATCCCAAGCCTCATTTTTGTGCAAAGATGCCATTTCATCAACCATGGCCTCTTTCCAGAGTTTTCCATCCTTTGAATCCACTGCTTCCTTCACAGTTCTGGGATCATCATCAGTAATAGACAAAGAAAAATTTGAACAGAAAGCAAATGGACTATACCTTTTTGGCTGCTTTCTTTCTTGAACTGATCTTCTCACAACCAGAGTTTATGGCTCTTCATCTTTTGATTCCTCCTCTGCTATAGAGTCCGATTCTTCCTCCTTTAGATCAAACTCTATCTTCTCAGGTTCCATTGGTTGGACTTCATGTTTAATAACATCTTTTACCTCTCTAAACACCACATCTCAACTGTACACAACCTTCTGTGTGACTGGGTTCCAAAGCTTATAACCTTTTAAACCATCCTTATACCTAATAAAGATGCATTTTTCAGATTTACTATCCAACTTGGTTCGTTTCTCCTTTGGAACATGACCATATGTATCACATCCAAATACCCTCAGATGTGAAAGAGAGGGTTTCTTACCAGTCCATACCTCTTGTGGACTCTTATCCTCTAATGCTGATGAAGGTGACCTGTTGACTAGGTAACATGCAGTATCCACCGCCTCTGCCCCGAATTCCTGTCCTAACCTAGCACCACTGAGCATACTTCTTTCCCTTTCCATCAATGTCTTATTCATTCTTTCTGCAACTCCATTTTGCTGAGGTGTATATGGAGTAGTCTTCTATCGTGCTATACCACACTTCTTACAGAATTCTTCAAATTCCTTGCTGCAAAACTCTCCACCATTATCTGTCCTTAGCACCTTTATCTTCTTCTCTGTCTCATTTTCCACAAGAGCCTTAAATTCTTTAAACCTGTCAAAGGCTTCATATTTCTTCTTAAGGAAATATATCCATGTATTCCTTGAGAATTCATCTATAAATGATACATAGTACACAGACTTACCCAGTGATGGAACCTTCACAGGTCCAAACACATCACTGTGCACAAGTTCTAATATTTGTTTTGCCCTCTTACTAACAGAGGGCAAACTCACCCGATTTTGTTTCCCATATACACAATTTTCACAGAAATCAAAATCTAGAGAGCTATTACTCATACCTTCTACCATACCTTTACCATGAAGTATTCGAAGGTCCTTCTCTCCAATATGTCCAAGCCTTTGATTCCACAACATGGTCTTCTCTCCAGAGACCACTAGATCTTCTGCTCCACTTTCAGGAACCATGGAACTATTGCACCCATCAATAACAATTCTACCTTGCAACTTGTACAAAGTTCCTCGAACTCCTCGCATCAATACCAGTGCTCCCTGAACCATCTTGTAGGTATCCTTCTCGAACACTGTTTTTACACCTGCATCATCCAGCTTTCTTATAGAAATCAGATTTCTGGCCAATGCAGGAATATGTAGAACACCTGGAAGTGTTCTAACTCTTCCACCTTGAAATTTCATCTTTACTTTTCTGCGACCAACGATTCTAGCCTTCCTATCATTCCCTAAGAAGACATCACCACCATCGTATTTCTCATACTCGCAGAACCACTCTCTGTGGGGAGTGAAGTGAAAGGATGCACCTGAGTCAATCAACCATGCCTCATGATCTACATGTGTACTTGAAGAAGCCAAGTACACATCCCCACCTTCATCTAAGGTGGTTTTCACCTCTGCAGAAGGGGCATCATCAGATCCCTTTCCTTTGTCAGGAGCTTTAGATTTACAGTCCCTTTTGAAGTGCCCTTCCTTTCTGCATTTCCAGCACACCATGTTTATAGTTTTTCTTGGAGATTTAGATATCCCTCTAGATTTAGATCTCCTACTCAATGACTTATTTTTGTTTCTGTTCTGGGACCGTCCTCTTACAGACAAGGCATCACCATTCTGGCTCTCCATATTTTTCCGTCTCATCTCCTCCATCAGCAAGGCTGAGACTATTTCATCAAATTGCAAGGCAGTTGCATTGCTACCTATTGTAATAACCAGACTATCCCACGAATCTGGTAGAGAACACAACAAACTGATGCATTTATCTTCATCTGAAATTTTAATATCAACAGACACTAACTGACTTACCACAGTATTAAATGCGTTCAGATGCTCTGTCGCCGAGTCTCCATCTTTCATCCTCAAGTTATACAGCCTTTTTCGCAGGAATAGTTTATTCACCAGAGATTTAGATTGGTACAAAGTCCCTAACTTGTCCCACAAAGCCTTCACAGTAGCTTCCCTGGATGCATTCAACAATACTGAATCTGAGACACACAGTCGTATTGTGCTATTTGCCTTCTGATCCAAATTTTTCCATTCTTCATCGGACACTCCCGTTGGTTTAGTACTTGGATCTACCGCGATCCACTGATCTTTATCCACCAACAGATCCTCCATCTTGAGTTTCCACAACTCAAAACTCCGACCATTAAATTTCTCGATCTCTATCTTTCCACTACTCGCCATGTTCTTTCACCACCAGAATCGATCTCGCAGATCTCCCACTGAACAGGGTCTACCACAGGCCCAAGCGAAACCCCTCAGCAACAAAGGCATCCCCTTGAAGCCAAAACTGCTATGATACCAAATGTAGGTTTTAACCCCGTACATAAATTACCTGCATACGAATTCTAAAACACATAAAATAAACAATGTGAGAGCATAACATATAAAACACATACACACAGAGATTTTCCCCTGGATCCCAAAACCGGGACTACCAACTTGATTTTTCATTATGTTCCTTTCAATGTTACAATACATATTTATACATGCCGAAGCATCCAATACCATGGACCGAAAACCATCGTGTCCAAAACCATGGACCGAAAACCATCGCGTCCAAAAACATGTGTGAAAATCATGCACAAAACCATAGGTGGCTTCGCCCAAACTAACATAGGGTCCAAAACCAAAATTTTTTGGGGCGCTGCCCCGGACCCCATAAAGTGGGGTTACGAGTACACCTCATACCCCCTGTTAACTACGTGGAAAGAATATAACACAACCCAACAATTTTGGTGCTTGTTTAGCTTGTAATGATATCTTGGCGTACTTTACATTGCGCCGCAACTCGTGGGAGAGGATATTTGCCCAGTTGAAAACTTTACCTCTTGTGACAACCATGTTGAGCAGGAAAATCCAATTCTTACTATGCATTCTTCCATCCATATAGTTTGCAGCACATCAATATGAGATATTGATAGACCTTCCTCAAAGATTTGGTCTAATAAACTACACTTGGTCTCTAGTAGAATCTTGCAGGCTCTTAGCACCAATATTTGATAACTTCCTTGCTATTGATATTTTCCCAAGTTGAGTAAAATTGTGTTTTCGCATACTCCCTCAGTCTTACCATCTAGTAATAAGAATGAATTTCATGCAGATGGTAAGCCTCAATCTCATTTTTGGTTTCACTGATAAGGAAAAAATTATTGTTATCCATGTGTAACAGAATCCATTCGATGGCTTCTACACAAGGAATCACTGGGAATATGCATGAAACTCTATGTATCCTGAACCTCTTGATATTTATGTAAACTTCCTTGTCTTCCAAGTCTTCTGGAAATTGTTTTTGGATGAAATCATCTTTCATGTCATTCCATGAGACCTTCAAATATTTATCTATGAAGAACTATGTGTCAAAAAGAATAGGGACAAATGGCTTAGTAATTTCCACTGCTCCTAAGTAGTAGCTTCTAAAACCTCTTTTGATGTATCTTGATGGGTAGTAGTAGGAATTGTCTTGGCAGATGATGAGAGTTTGTTGTATTATGTTTGTAGCACCTACAAGTGGAAATTCACTCATCGTCGACAACAATCAATTTCAAGAAATTCCCTAACCATCACGTGCAAACTATTCAAAAGACAGTGACGAAGGAAGATCTAGGTAAGTTGGGTACACAAGCCTATCACAGGTGAGGCAGTTGGCTAAAATAGTTGTTGGAAGTGTGCATTGTGCCATGAAAAAGAAGACAGTGCACGTCAAGGCAACAGTGGATAGGTAAGGCCTAACTGAGTCTTGAGAGTCCCCTATGCTCTCAAAGATAGAGAGAGACTCTGCTTGGGTGCAGGATGTAGTCACAAGGGACAAGAAGGGGCACACTGATGTTAGAGAGTGTGATATGCACTCTATAAGAGCCAGTGAGGACGCATGGAAAATTAACAGTGGACAATGATGGCAACTATTGCTTGTCAGTGCGTTGTGCACTCGAGAAAGGGGCTTCTTGGTTGGGACAAGTTGGATCTCTTTCTCCATCATCTTCATAATCAGTCTATCTCCATAAAGTTTACTATGGAATGTGAAATCAATGGGAGCCTACCTTTTCTTGACATCCTTATTTCAAAGAAGGGCGATGGATCATTCTCACACCAGGTCTTTCGAAAGAAAACTCACATGGAGAAATATCTTCATGCTAAGTCTCATCATTTGCTTGCTTAAAAGTTGGGTGTTCTCAACACTTTAGCCACTCGTACATTTAGAGTTTCTTATGAAAGTCATCTTGAAGATGAGAAAACCCATCTCCTCAAGGTTTTCAAAAACAATGGTTATAATAAGCTCCAGCATCTTAGGAATTTCCTTAAAGATGGTAGGGGTTCCAATATTTAAAAAGAACCCAATGATTGGTTCTTTGGGGTACACCTTCCTTTTATATAAGGGACCACTAATAAGATTGCAAGGATCCTAAGAAAGCACAAGGTTCCCTCAACCTTTAGGCCCCTTAACACTATGAAAAGTTCCCTAAGATCTGTAAAAGACCCAGTGGACCCTAAGAATATGAAAGGTGTTTATGTAATCACTTGTTCATGTGGAACACCCTATGTTGGTGAAATTGACTGCTAAATAAATCAGAGGATTCAGGAACATGCGACATGTGGAAAAGACAAAACACCACATTTGCATTGAAGACACACGAGTCATTGCTAAGATAGATCATTTCCATCACCATAAGTTTAGGGAAGCTATAGAGATTGAAAGGAGACCAAGTAATTTGAATAGAGATGATGGCTGGAAAATTAACAGTTGTTGGATCCCTGCCATTTATTATTAAGTTTTTATTTATTTCTAATCTCTTAATTTTTATTATTTATTTGTATTTTTATCTTGACTACTAATAAAAGAATTTTTTTTTTCATTATTGATTTATTTATTTAGTTAATTAATTAATTAATTATTTATTTATTATTAATAAAAAAAATTAAGTTTGACCATTTATTATTTTTATTTATTTTTAAGTTTTCAGAATTAATTGTTTCGATTATTTAGTTTTGACCTAAATATTATTTTTATTTTAGTGTTTTGATTATTTAGGTTTGACCCAAATATTTTTATTTAAGTTTGACCATTTATTATTTTTATCTATTTTTAAGCTTTTAGAATTAATTGCTTTGATTATTTAAGTTTGACCCAAATATTGTTTTTATTTTACTATATTATTATATTGATTTTATTAATTTTTTTAATGTTTTGATTATTTAGGTTTGACCTAAATATTATTTTTAATTTTATTTTTAGATATTCATCTCATTAAAATTTTCCTTTTGATTAATTATTTTCCTTAATTTAATATTAATAATTATATTCTAACAATTATTTATTTATATTAAAATATTATTTATTAATAATATTATTTATTTAGTCAAATCTAATCATTATATTATAACGGCTAAAAAAAATTATCTTCATCTATTTAACTTGATGCCATGATCTCGTTCTTCATCTTGTCCTAACGATGAACCACACTGGATGGTTCGAAATGCGTCAACAAAAATCTGATGATGTGATTTTTACCGAAAGTTTTCTTGCTTTTCAATGAAAGTGAAAGTCTACAAGTTTTTATAGGTTTTGTCGCAACCATGACCAGAAGGTGAAAGGTCATGGAATGCGAAGAGTCTCTAGAAACATCACTTGCAACATCAAGATGACACTTGTAAGAGGCAATATGGATGTAGATGCAACTTAATAAATGAAAACAGATTGAAACACCACTAAGGAAAACAAAGCACCACTAGATACGACAAAAGTAATAAAAAATGATGTTGTGCAAAACATACCAAGAATCCACACACTAGAGATCAAGATTGAAGCAAAAATGCTTGTGATGAAAGAATGCGCTAAGTGATTGTAAGAATCAATGATGAGTTGGGAAAGTTATAAAAGAATTCACATGAAAAGCAAGTTCAAGCATGATCACCACTTGTCGACTGAAGAATGAGTTAGTTACTTGAAGTGGAGAGGGCCCCTATTTTTTAGGACTGCACTAAGCATGCAAACAGGGAAGGGCACATGCATGAGGAACAAGAGGGTGCAACCTGTGTTGACAAGGAGTGCACTGGTGTTAAGGACCAAAAGGATCCAGTCATTGATAACAAGGAGTGCACTCTCCTTGTGGACTGATAGTGCACTCAACTGAGTGAAGGAAGTGCACTCCACTGAAAGATTGAAGTGTGCTCATGCCTAGGGGCACAGTTTCCTCCATCAGTGCTTTTGTGATTGTTGTCTTTGGCATGTGTGCTTTCTCTAGGAGAAAAGAATGTACTTTCGTGATTTTGAGTGATATGCAAGTCAAGTGAGGAATGTTAACCACTACGTCAAAGTAAAGCTAGTGCTTTTCCCATCTTTAGAAAGACCACACAAGCACTTCCAAAGATACAAAGACAACACTTAGAAACTTTGACCTAAGAGGAAAAGTGACACTTTTAAATATTGCAAGGATGGTCGACCTTTAGAAAAACATGAAAAAACAATAAGATGACACAAGATAACTTGAAACGACATCTCATGTAGGCTCTGAATTTGACTATGGAAAAAATTTTGGAGGGTCGTTGTAGCAAAGACAACAATTGGGTAGGCTTGGGATCTACTTGGGATTATGGTTTTGCTTGCCTCTCTCCTTTTGTTGGTTTGCCTAGTCTCAGACATAATTCATACTTCCTTTGCAATTCATCCATTATCCTGCTTGTGATATGTTGATATTGCATGAAAAATACTTCCCATTCATCCTATGTGTTACAAGCTTCTTGCATTGCTAAAGAGTTTTTGTACTCATCTTCCATCAGATGGAAAGAGGGTGTTTGATCCTCCACCCAATAGGTATCTTCTTCTAAATTGGTGTCCTGGTATGATTTTATTTGAAAATTTAGTTCCCTCCTTACTGGGGGTTGAATGGGTTGTTCTTCCACTCTCTTATCCCTCTGCATTATATGGGGGGTAAATGGCCTCCGAACAAAATTTGGCTTCCTAGGTGGTTGCATGGGATTTTTTCTTGATCCTTCAGTCTCGAGATGCATTATCTTATTTGATAGATTCCTTATGAGTCTTGCTGTTTCTTTCGTTTTTACCTCAGCGCTATTGTAGTGTTCTAGCTAGGGTACTAGACTAGACTATATTTATTATCGACCAGGATGCGTAAGCTTAGAGGCATGCGTCTAAAGTATATAGACATAAAGGATTGTTGGCTAAGTGGTTATGATGTAGGTCACAATACTTCCTTACAGAAGATTGGGGTATGTTACATATCATGCAAACACTCAGGTCACTCTGCTAACATACCTGATTACAATACTATCACTAAATGCTTTTACCAATTTAAATACTGAACCTAAACACTGTGTATCACTGCAAACCAAGTTTTCGATCTCCTTACAGAGACATCACACATAAAACCCTTGTTCTGCAAACACCCAGCATTCACTAATATTTACACAAGGTAAAAATATACAGAGATCATAAATGGATTTTGAAATAAAAATAAAGTTCATGACATTGCTTTTAAAAGACACACAGGGATCGAATCCCTTACAGGACGCGCTTCAAGATCTCAATGATGACTGTTCAAGCATTACCATAAACGCAAACCATATACATTCAATTGAAATCAAGAGCTATTGAAATCGGAAACCAATCGTAACTACTGTGCAAACCATATAATACCCTAAGTGCAAATAAAATGAGAAGAAAAGTATACCGGTTTAACGCAGGGCCCGTCCGCGTTCCAGAGGTATACTGGACTATATTCAACCGAATATCAAATCAATGCACTAGACACGAGTCGTAACTGCAACTGGATTCTTAGTATTAAGTTCAAAAACTCTGTTTCAGAATGATACCACTATTAACCATCGTTCATTACATTGAACTGTATTTACATATGTCTATTACAACCATGTCATTTCGAAAATGAATGTACATTCGGAATATGCCTGTTGTCGCTTTTACTACATCAAGATTTTCAAAATGTTTCTATCCTAACTGATTTCAAAAGCTAAATCAGATTAGAATGCACTGCTGTTGCTGCCTTTGTCGCCAGTGTGCCATGCTTTGACCTGTGTTGACCGCGCATGTAGGAGGGTCGATTCTGTTGTAGGATAGGTGTTTGTCCATGCTTGGACATTCTACTTTTCATCCATGCCTTTCGCTCTAGCCTAGCTGGTGTGCCACATGTCAAACAATGAGCCAATTACAGGATGTTGGAACTTCCTGTAACCATTTTACCAAAAACTTCTAATTCTTTAACATAAACTTCCTAAATCAATTTCAATGCATTTTAATAACTATAGGACTATTAATTAATCAATTTTCAAGGATTCTAAGAGATATATGATGAAAAGGAATGGGCAAATGATATGTTTTAGGAGGAAAAAGGGGGTCATGGGATGATACCAACATCTCTCCCCGACTTAAGGAATTAGCATGTCCTCATGCTATCCCCGAAGTGCTTCCCTTGAACTCTGTCCCTGCCTGGATCTCTGCTGCCTTGAGCAATGTGTCCACATTCTTTTTCACCTGGTTATCTTTCTGACCCTTGAGCTCCTGCTTTAACCTTTTGTATTTTTCTTTGAGGGTCTTCTTCTGATTGTACCACTTAGTGGCCCAGTTAGAAATCTCCGTTTGCTCAGCCTCCAGTTCACTGATTCTCTCCCTTAACTTTTCATTCTTCTTCTGAGTTTCTTTACTCTGCACCCGGAGCATTTCATTTTCTCTCTTGATAACTTTGGGCTTGGTGTATAGTTTCAGGCGATGACCATTGACAGTAAAGGAGTGACCTTCTCCATCAATAGTTTTGAGATTGACTGAACCATTGTCGTAAGCCTGAACAATTTCATAGGGGCCCATCCAATGGGTGGTGAACTTGGCTTTATGATCTCTGAATTTTGAGTCAAAAAGTAAAGCCCAGTCACCTTCCTTGAACTGCTTCTTCTTAATATGTGCATCATGCCACTGCTTCCTTTGTTTTTGCATGAGGATTGTGGTTTCTTCTGCTTGCTGCCTCATCTCATCCAGCTCGTTCAACTGCTGAATTCTTTCTTTTTGTGCTTGGTCCAAATCAACTTGTAAATCTGCAGCCAGTTTAAAAGTATGTATTTGGAACTCAATAGGAAGCATTACCTCTTTGCCATACACCAACTGATATGGTGTAAATCCTGTAGTATCTTTCCAGGTAATCCTGTAAGCCCAGAGTGCATCTTTGAGCTTCTCTTCCCAATTTTTCCTGTTCATTGCAACAGTTTTAGTAATGATGCCTTCCAAGGTTTTGTTTGTTGATTCCACCTGCCCATTGGCCTGTGGATGGTAAGGGGTACTTTTCCTATGCTTGATTTGGTATTTGTTTGTGATGTCCTTCACTAGCTTTGAGGTGAATTGAGTACCTTGATCAGTCACAATTTCCCTTGGTACTCCATACCTCACAAAAATCTCTTCAAAAAGGAAATTTACTACTGTGTGTTCGGTTGCTCTAACCAGTGCTTTTGCTTCAGCCCACTTTGTGACGTAATCAGTACATACTAAGATGTACTTCTTACCATTGGAGGTTGGGTTAATGGGTCCTATAAAGTCTAGAGCCCATTTGTCAAATGGCTCTAAGTGAACTTGGGGCTGAAGGGGCATCTCATCGGTAGTTGTGGGCCTACCCATTCTTTGGCAGCTGTCACAACTCTTTACATACTTCTTGGCATCCTTGAAAATGGATGGCTAGTAGTATCCAAGAGTAAGAACTTTAAATGTTGTCCGCTTCGCTGCAAAATGCCCACCACACGGTTCATCATGGCAAGATTTTAAAATATCAATTACCTCATCATTTCTTACACATCTTCGAATAATCATATCATAACCAGTGTAAAATAAATCGCCATTAAGCCATGAATATCTAGCACTTTGTTTGACTAGTCTCTTCCTTTCCTTTGCAGTAAAGTGTGGAGGTGTCCTTCCTGTAGACAAATAATTGGCCAAATCAGCATACCAAGGAGTTACTATGGAAATTGAAAATAAGTTTTCATCTGGAAAAGAATCTTCAACTAGAACAACCTCACCTGGATTTTGCAGTCTAGAGAGAAAATCTGCCACTTGGTTCTCTTTGCCTGGTCTATCTAACACTGTGATGTTAAATTCCTGTAACAATAGTAACCATCTGGTAACTCTGCCACTAGTTATTGGTTTATTCATTAAATGTCTAATGGCTGAATGATCAGTATGTACAAAGACCTCATAACCAGTTATGTAATGTCGGAATTTATTCATAGCATAAATGATGGCAAGTGTTTCCTTTTCTGTAACTGTGTAGTTTAACTCTGTAGGTGTTAGATTTTTGCTAATGAAATAAATGGCATAAGTACAAGATTCCTCTTTTTGGCCTAATGATGCACCTACTGCAGTGTCAGATGCATCTGTAAAGATATGAAATGGTAGGCTCCAATTAGGCCCTCTCAAGACTGGTGCGGTTGATAACTTCTTTTTGAGTTGTTCGAATGCTTGTTGGCAGTTCTCATTCCAGTTGAAAAGTACATCTTTGGTTAGAAGTTTAAACAAAGGTAAAGCTATCTTACTAAAAAGTTCAATAAATCTCCGGTAATAGCTTGCATACCCAAGGAAACTTCTTACCTCTCTTTGATTCTGTGGAATTGGCAAATTAGCAATGATCTGGATCTTTGCTGGGTCAACCTTGATGCCTTGAAAAGAAATATAGTGGCCTAACACTATCCCTTCGTTTAACATCATAAAGCACTTTTCATTGTTGAGGGACAGGTTAGCTTCAATACATCTTTTCAAAACTCTCTCAAGATTTTCTAATGCATGTTCAAATGAATTGCCATATACTGAAAAATAATCCATGTAGACATCAACACAATCATGAATTAAATCAGTGAAAATAGCTAACACAGCTCTCTGAAATGTAGCTGGAGCGTTACAAAGTCCAAATGGCAAAACATTGTAAGCATAGGTGCCCCAAGGACAGGTGAATGTGGTTTTGTCCTGGTCTTCTGAGGCGATCCTGATCTGGTTGTAGCCACTGAAACCATCAAGAAAAGAAAATGATGATTTGCCAGCTAGGGTGTCTAACACTTGGTCAATAAATGGCAGTGGGAAATAATCTTTGAGCGTTGCTTTGTTCAGCTGTCTGTAATCAACACAAATGCGCCACTTACCATTTTTCTTGGGCACTATAACCAATGGGGATACCCACTGACTGTCAGAAATAGGATATATAAAATTAACTCTCAAAAGTTTTTGCAGTTCCTCTTTGACAATATCTTGGAGCATGGGGTTCATTCTTCTCTGTGGTTGCCTCACTGGTTTAATGGTGCTATCTGTATAGATATGGTGAGTGCATGTGTCGGGGTGAATCCCATGCATATCGGTGTAGTCCCAAGCAAAGGCTTTTTGATATTTTCTCAAGAGTTTAATCAATTTCTCTTGTTGAGATGAGTCTAGGTGATTGCCTATGTTCAGAGTTTTCCCTGGACTAATCTCTATGATCTGACTCTGTGTGTTGGTGATGGATTGAACTGGAAAAATGTCGTGAAATGTAGTTTGCAAAGATTGGATGGTGCATGTTTCCTGAAAGTTTTGGGCCAAAAGTACATCTGCAGCATGATATTGTTCACTTCTCAAATTTTCAGACATATCAGGTTGAGAAAGGAATAATTCTACCACATCATTATTGTCTTGTTCCTGGAAATCATAGATTTGGTCAATGCTAAAAACATATTGTACTTCTTCTTTATCATTAAATTTATCATCAAGCCACAAATTGTGTGTTACTGCTGGTGATTGTGCCGATGGATAAAGGGTGAGTTGTTTTCTTTCGGTCCCTCTTGAAATGATCATGTTGCCCGATCGACATCCTATAAATGCATCAGCAGTCGCTAACCATGGTCTACCAAGGATGATAGGGTGTCCTCCTAAATTGGATTTGGGTTGAAGGACTAAGAAATCCACTGGATACTCCCAAGAGTCCAGTGAGACAATGATGTCTTCCAAAATCCCTTCAGGAATGACTTTGGACCTATCAGCTAGTTCTAGAACAATCGTGGTATGTTGCAAATTTATGAGCTGGAGTGTTCTCATGGTTTCAAGAGTCATGACATTGATTGCGGCTCCAAGATCTATCAAAGTGTTTGGAATCCGTATGTTGTTAATGATGGTGGTCACTTTGGGGATGCCAGGATCAACATACTTCTCCATGGAGATGGTATTGGTCATAAGGCCTGCTAAATTTCCTAAAACATGAATGGTTTGAGGATCAATCCTTTTTCTAGCAGGCTTCTTGAGGCACATGTCTTTTATGGCTTTGGTATAGATAGAAATGTCTTTTATAGCTTGCAGCAGTGGAATTTTTATGTAGACATTTTTAAGTTCATCTAAGACATCAAATTGTGGTATAGACAGTGGTAGTTTTATTTGGACCAATCGGTCTGGAAAAGGTGGATGCAGTGGTTGCATCTGTTTGTCTTTGGTATCAGTGTTTGGTTTTGTTTGATTTGTCATTTCATTTTCATTTTCGGTGTTTTCTTCTTGCTTATCTGTTATTGGAGAATCTTTGTGGAGTACCCTACCAGACCTCAAGTTAATATTTTGCAAAGGCAGTGTGGAATATGAGGTTCCTTCTTCTACATTATAGGCTGGCCTCTCTGCTCTATTATTCGGATTTGGGACAGTTTGAGCAGGAATTTGAGTGGGTCTGGGAGGTTGTGAGTTAGCTGGAAATTGCAGTTGTGGTGCATTTATTGGTGGAGGAGCAGGCAGTGCTTGTTGAGGAGGTTGGGGCTGATAGACAACTTGCTGAGGATTCTGCTGATATGGTTGAGAATGTGATGGATACGGCTGTTGGTATTGTTGATATGGTTGTGAGTAAGGTGGGTATGATTGAGGATATGTATGATAAGATTGGGAGTACTGTTGAGACAGTCTCCATTGGTGTTGTGGTTGGTTTTGGTGCTGCCATGGCATGGGTACATTCCATGAGTTTTGTGCATACATTTGATCATTCATAGGAAATTGCAGATTTTGATTTGGAAACATACCTTGGGGTGCTGGCCTTGGCTGCCATGGTCGCTTTGTGCCCATGTAATACACGTTTTCCATCTCTGTATTGGATTCCATATTACAGTTCTGCAAAACTTTAACTTTAGGACAGTTAAACATATCATGATGTTCAGTACAGAAAGCACAAACTTGGATGTTCTCTAGAGGGCAATCTTTTAATGCATGTTTCTTTCGGCATTTTGGGCAGAAGATAGCCATGATATGATCTTCATCTTCTTGTTTCTTCTTGGCTTTTAAAGTGTCAATTTGGTTCCCTAGAGTGCTTAACAGATCTGTTTTAAACTCTTCTAAAAGATTCCCTATTTCGGCCCTTGTGACACTTGCAGAGGCAGATTTTGTGACCCTTGA
Source organism: Pinus tabuliformis (assembly GCA_031772625.1). Classification (NCBI taxonomy): domain Eukaryota; kingdom Viridiplantae; phylum Streptophyta; class Pinopsida; order Pinales; family Pinaceae; genus Pinus; species Pinus tabuliformis. The sequence goes on along the minus strand of CM062819.1, from coordinate 663,499,499 downwards.
TGACAGGCTTCTCTTTCCCATTTTAGCTTTACTCCTTGAATATTTTTCGCACAACTCAGCGATTTCTTCAAAGGGTAAGGCAGAAATGTCACCTTTGCCCATCAAGTTGAGATCATCCATGTATTCCTCTCGGATACCTTTCAAGAATATTGTGCGGACCAGATCAGGAGGCATAGTTCGGTGTTTAGATTTTTGTAAGTTGTAGACAAACCGTTCTAAATATTCCTCTAAGGTTTCATCCTCTTGCTGACTCATTCTAAAGATATCATCTTTAGAGTCTTTGGATCTGCAATAAGGCTGATATTTCCTTAGAAATATTCTCCTCATGCCATCCCAATCAACTATAGCATGCTCACCTAGCCCCATGAACCATTTTAAGGCTGATGCCTTTAATGTGGCTGGGAACAATCTAAGCCTATGGGCATCATCTGTATAGCCATAAGTTCGACATACAATGTCAAACTCGAACAAGAATGAGTCTGGATCCTCCGAAGCCATACCATAGAAATTTGGTAGCACGGATGGGGGTATGTTTTTCATTTTGATCTCCTCATCCTCCTTTGGTTCATGTATAGGGAACTTAAAAGTTGACTCCTCTTCATCTCCTTGGCGTGGTACTGATCCAGATCCTTCCTCAGCCATTCTAATTGGTCTCTCTGTGTCAATGTCACTTGGTGGAAAAAGGAGAAAGGAAGATTGTTCGGTAACTGTACTACTTTCTCCTTGTGTAGAAGGTCTAGGAAAGTGCTTCTTCTACGATTTATGTGTGAATAAAGTTTCCCTCTCAATAAGAGTAAGTTTCCGTCCTGAATAAAATTTTTCTTCCAATGTTTGGATAACGTCCTCAGCTGGTGTTGTATTCCCTAGAGAGTCTGCTCCTGATGATGATGGGTTAGTTTTTAGATGGTGGGGGGTTTTTACAAATCTCTCTTGACTGTCTCTAAATCTAGGCATAAATGAACATCATTTCTAACTGTGTTTTTGTTTATTTTTGTGTGTTGAAATTTTTTTCTTTTTGTCTGAATCCTTTAAGTACGCCTCCCCGGCAACGGCGCCAAAATGTAGTGTTCTAGCTAGGGTACTAGACTAGACTATATTTATTATCGACCAGGATGCGTAAGCTTAGAGGCATGCGTCTAAAGTATATAGACATAAAGGATTGTTGGCTAAGTGGTTATGATGTAGGTCACAGTACTTCCTTACAGAAGATTGGGGTATGTTACCTATCATGCAAACACTCAGGTCACTCTGCTAACATACTTGATTACAATACTATCACTAAATGCTTTTACCAATTTAAATACTGAACCTAAACGCTGTGTATCACTGCAAACCAAGTTTTCGATCTCCTTACAGAGACATCACACATAAAACCCTTGTTCTGCAAACACCTAGCATTCACTAATATTTACACAAGGTAAAAATATACAGAGATCATAAATGGATTTTGAAATAAAAATAAAGTTCATGACATTGCTTTTAAAAGACACACAGGGATCAAATCCCTTACAGGACGCGCTTCAAGATCTCAGCGATGACTGTTCAAGCATTACCATAAACGCAAACCATATACATTCAATTGAAATCAAGAGCTATTGAAATTGGAAACCAATCGTAACTACTGTCCAAACCATATAATACCCTAAGTGCAAATAAAATGAGAAGAACAGTATACCGGTTTAACGCAGGGCCCGTCCGCGTTCCAGAGGTATACTGGACTATATTCAACCGAATATCAAATCAATGCACTAGACACGAGTCGTAACTGCAACTGGATTCTTAGTATTAAGTTCAAAAACTCTGTTTCAAAATGATACCACTATTAACCATCGTTCATTACATTGAACTGTATTTACATATGTCTATTACAACCATGTCATTTCGAAAATGAATGTACATTCGGAATATGGCTGTTGCCGCTTTTACTACATCAAGATTTTCAAAATGTTTCTATCCTAACTGATTTCAAAAGCTAAATCAGATTAGAATGCGCTGCTGTTGCTGCCTTTGTCGCCAGTGTGCCATGCTTTGACCTGTGTTGACCGCGCATGTAGGAGGGTCGATTCTGCTGTAGGATAGGTGTTTGTCCATGCTTGGACATTCTACTTTTCATCCATGCCTTTCGCTCTAGCCTAGCTGGTGTGCCACATGTCAAACAATGAGCCAATTACAGGATGTTGGAACTTCCTGTAACCATTTTACCAAAAACTTCTAATTCTTTAACATAAACTTCCTAAATCAATTTCAATGCATTTTAATAACTATAGGACTATTAATTAATCAATTTTCAAGGATTCTAAGAGATATATGATGAAAATGAATGGGAAAATGATATGTTTTAGGAGGAAAAAGGGGGTCATGGGATGATACCAGCATCTATCTTCACCCAAAGTGTTTAATCCATCATTCATCTTCTTTTTCCCTTTTTCTTTCTCTTTCTCACGATATTTCTCCTTTTCTGTGCACAATTCTTCTCCTTCTTTTTCAATCCTCTTCCCAGTTTCTACCAAATTTCCTTCGATAGAAACCACATCATATTGCATGGATTCTAATGTAACTATTCCTCTTTCCCTCAATAAAATATAAAAATTAGGTTCAAATGTTGTTACGTAGTTTGCAATGGTGACCATCAGGTGGGATTTATTTCATTTGAAATATTATTATAGACTTTGTTAAATCTCTTGGTAAATTCTTGCACTTTCTTAGATGATCTCTTTTTTAATCCAAAGAACTCAGTGAGGTAGTATTGAAAATCCTTCTTTCCCCCCATCGGGTGTGAAACGCACTCTCTAAATCATCCCAATAATTAATAGAAAAAGGTGTGAGAGTGCAAAACCAATTACATACTTCCCCTTCTAATTTTTGTACAAAATGTCTCATGAAGACATCTTCTTCGTCAACCTTGAAGTTGTCCGTAAAATCCTAAAATGCACTTAGATGTTCTTCTATTGTCCTCTTCTTATCACCGTCAAACATGGGAAACAAATTCATGTAATGTTCCAACATGTTATGTAACATTTTAGGAAATGTTGATGGTGCATATCTTGCAGCCACCCATGCTAACGGTTGATTGGGAGGATTTTGGTTCACCATGTTAATCTGCTACAAAATCATATTTCTTGTAGCCTGGGAGACTGGGGTTCTAGCCTAGCTCATTCGTCCAGGTGTAGATCCAATAGTAGTACATGGGGTAGCTGGTGGAGAGATCCATGGTTGTCATGTAGGCTGAGAAAATGGTGTGGACATGTTGGTACATGAGTACTTATTTCTTTGGTTTTATCGATACATAAGTTGCTTAGGATTTAGTATGGGATGGAGTAGATTTGGGTCCGAAATATTTCTGGTATGTCTTCTACTGGAAGCTAGAAAGTGAAATATGAGTATGCATATTATTTGAAATTAGTTGTTGAGTCTAGAAAACATATTAATAATGGATATGTGGCAATGAGGCTAGTTGGGTTCATGAGATGTTGATGTGATATTCATAATGAAAATGACAACAATAATGGAGTTAGAAAATGAATGTGTTATAAACAATGGAGTCATTAGGTGGAATGCGCAGTTGAGAACTTCAAATTTCATACACTTACAAAACATAATAGGAGTGTTTTTTCACCTAGGGAATTACTCCTCCTGATTCCCTGGCAACGACGCCACGAGATGTTGGGGACCGAGAGTCACAATATTGTGTTGTGCTACAATGCAAATCCTGAGAACATCTAAATATGATTTGATTTTTTTGTTTTATTTTCAATTTTCTAGTTTTTAAGGGTTTGTTTTATGATGGAAATTATGTCTAGAAGTACCATAAGTTTACTATATTAATTATGGGTATATTTCCACATATTTTCAAATAATAGCATTCACACACCTTGGGTTTGACATAAGGGTTATGATGGTTTTATGAAGAAAAATGAAAGTATGGAGAATAGACATCAATTAACTAAGACAGGAAATTAAGAATCCATTCCTAAATCATTGATATCAAAGAAACAACTAAGCAATTAAGAATTCAGCTACAAAACACATAGTAATTTGAATATATGGCATTTAATTCCAACACATTCAAAAGCACCAAAATAAACATGAATATTCCATGTGACCTTCATAAATTTCATAGAAATTAAAGAAAACAATCTAACAAATTTTGGGTCTTCTCTAATATAAAACAATCACATCAAATTCCACACAAGCATCAAGTGTACCAACATGATTTTCCATGAAAAACTTATGTAATTGCATTTATTTTATGCATAAATCCAAAGTACAAGAGGGTTATAGAATTACATGTGAAAAAAGGATGATTGATATCCCAAGAAGTACTTCATAATTCTTCCCTTACAACAACTTGAACATATCTCAACAATAAAAGTTCTAGCAAAATTTTGGTAGAGTTTTAGACATAAAAGAATCCCCTCTTTTTACATAAAAATGATGCCTACATATAGGATCTCTAGAGCTTACCCCTTACCCTAAAACCACTAGTGGTATTAAGTTACAACTAGGAATCTCCTAACTAACTTCTTCTAGAAGTTTGTAGTTGTATGGTGTATGAAGTGTCAAGTTGTACAGTGGATCCCACTCTGCCTTGGTTATCCTAGTGTGTTGTAGTGACCTCTTCCTCTCTTACATAAGTGTGTTGGGAGGTAAGAGGGTCCCTCTCTTTGGCTAGTGTGCTAGTAGGGGTTGCCTTGGATGGGATGGTTATTGTGGTTGTGGTTGGGTTTCCTATTATTGAGGTGGCCTTTAATTTGAACCTCCCTCCATTTGATAAGCTTTTGGTACTACTCCTCCAGCTTGGAACTGTGTTGGTGCCCTTTGCATGGCCAATGTGTATAAGTCCATCAATCCCTTGCACTCCTTTCCAAATGGTATTTCACACATTTTTGCATCTAATATATCCTTATCAAGATTGGTGACTACATCATATTTCCCTTGGCCTTGTTTCTTGAAAATGAACCTTGACATGAATAAAAATTCAAAATAATCAATGTTATGCAACCAACTCACAAAATAGAAGAAGAGATAGATAAACGATTTCAAAAGTAGCCTCTTCGAGGGGGCAAACTCCTTTACATTACACAAATGAACAATTCTTGGATGATTCAAATGAAAAAACCTCCTTTCAATATATAGGATTCTAAGGGGTCACTATATAATCAGAGTCGACATAACAATAATAATGTAAGGGCACAACAATAACAATAGTGGGCTTATATGGGGCACAATAATAAAAATATGGGGACTACATGGGCACAACAATAAGGGGCTACACTCACAATAACGATGAGGGAATACACTAGTATTATAGGGACCTAACATGCCTCTCTCCTTCAAAAAAGTGTTTTCCTCAACGTTTGAGTAGTTTTGGATGCTTCTGTATAAAATACTCATTCTCCCATGTGGAATATTTAGTAGGTAAGTTCTTCCACTTGATGAGATACTTTGAAATTGATCGATTTTGTAGTTGTCGAGTTCTTGTTTCCGTCACTGCTTCAGGTTCCAATATGATTTTTCCTTCCTCTTAAAGTTATGGTAATATTCTTTGAACTAGGAGCTTGTCACCTATAACCTTCTTTAAGCATGAAACATGGAAAACTTGGTGCACTGGGGAAGATGCAGGAAGCTCCAATTTGTATGCCATAATACCAATCTTTGGCAACACCTTGTAAGGACCATAATACTTTAGGGATAATTTATTATCCTTCTTAACTTGCTTGAGGGACATTTGTTTGTATGGTTATTGTTGGAAATACTGAGAGGGGGGGTGAATCAGTATTCCTTTTCAATTGTTATTTTTACCAGTTAAATCATTTATATTTAGAACACAAAAGGAATAATAGGAATAAATTCTTTTATTAATATAATCTTTACAATAAATCGAGTATAATGTATATATGTCTCCAACCTATTACCAAGCACCAACTTGGACTTTTTGTGAGGCTTCAACCTCTAGGGCACCAACCCTGTCTTGTCAACGCACCAACCTTGGATTTAGGAGCACCAACTCCAAGGACACCAATCCTTCCAATTTTGAGGCACCAACCCCAAGGGCTCCGAACCTATCCTGTCAAGGCACCAACCCCAAGGGCTCCAACCCTCTGCTATATATTGTCTAGATATGTTTGATAATAATTCTCTGCTCCCAAAATCTTCTTCACTGTGTTCTGTCAATCTACAGCTTCATTGTAGTCTCCATGCTACATCATCAATGACAACCTATCTTCATATGAAGGAATCTTCACAATTCTTCATATTGCCCAAACAGAGTCTGCGAAGTTACCTCATGATGATTTCAAATAGCCATCATGATCTACAATAGTCTTCACACAACTTCAATGTGTCTACAATGAATTGCACTAAGCTCTGCACAAAAACAACTCTCTGTTTCAAGCCTCTGTTCTCACTATCATGGTAAATGCTTCAAGAGTGTCTGCTTCAGGATTAACTGCTTCAGGAGTGACCTCTTTAGAGGAGTGACTGTCGCGGTTTCATATTGTGCATTCAATTAAAAAACAACCCTATTCATAATCAGATCATCTTCTTAGATCTGCAGAGCGTCCTTTTGAACTGTTATCTAAATCACTGTCAAACACAGGTCCGAGCTTTTCAATAAATAACCCAGTCAACAGAATGTTCGACCTTCAGCTTCCTTCTTCTTCCGTTGGACCTTTCGGCTTCCTTCTTCGCTCACTCGACCTTCGTCTTCCACTTTCATTTGCTCGACCTTTGGCTTCCTTTTTTTCTCGCTCGACCTTCTGCTTCCTGATCTTTGGCTCTGTCTCTTCAAGTTCATGAGTTGTGAACTTCTTTATGTTTTTTTTATACCCAAGATAGATGCACAGAACTGAAGCGTTTTAACTTGTTTTTATACGAGTTTCACTAATGACCAAAGGACACGTCTATTGGAGGGAGGCCGACTTGTATATTAAAAATATATATCGGAGAGTCTTTTATCCATAGACTTGATTATTCACAAAAACCATATAAGAGCTGCTATACCCACATGGAGGTCCCACATGCCATGTCATCACCTTTAATCCTGCAATCACAATTTCATGAGAATCGGAGTCATTCCTTTAATCCCACAATCGCAACTTCATAAAAATCCATATTAATAGAGGTCCCCACATGTCATGGCTTTAATCCCGCAATCGCAACTTCATGAGAATCCCATAATCGCAACATTCAATATCACCGATATTCACATATCACCCTGTAGTGGATGAGATATTTAATAAACCATTTTTAATAAGTTCGTTGGGTCCACACCTCTATCGCAATCAGCAGTTTGACATCCCTTTGAAACTTGTGATTACTCCGGATGCGATATTTTATTCGGCCATGCTATAATGGTGTAGTGGGTCCGCAATGCTATCCCAGTCGACGGTTCGGGGGTTTATCGCAATCACAGTTTTAGTGTGACATTCTTTTAAGACTTACGATGTGAAGGTTCCAATACACGCGGATGTGATATTACAATAGGGCGGTTACCATAACCTGTTTTCGGGTCCGCAATACATATCGCAGTCAGGGGATTCAACATGACACATAATAAAATGATAAAGCCACCGATATAATTCCTCTGATGCAATGTTCCTCTTTTTTCTTCCGATAGCACTTACCTTTGGGCATATGCGAAAACCTGCTTCTGTTGCTTCGTAACCTGCTTCTTTGATGGCTTCCGATGAACTCTTCCTCTCACTTTTTGGCTTCACGATGGCTTCTCCTCTTTACTCTTTCTCTTTCTCTTCTAATGGCTTCTGATATCTTTCCTCCTCGGTTCCACTATTTTTATTATGTCTGTATTCAATCCTTGGATCCTCCATGAGCATCAATGGGAAACCACACATGTCACAAGAATTTGCCATCACAAACACTGCCATATTGACATCAATGACAACCTAGATTAACAATCTCCCCCTTTGTCATTGATGACAATATTATTCTTCTCTCCCCCTTTGACATCAATGGCAAAGGAGTGCACAAGGACTCCCCCTGTCGAACTGCTCCCCCTGTCAAACTGCTTCTGTTCTTTATGAATATAATATTTTTATGGGTATGTTAATCCCCCTGTCATGGTGCTCTTATTTTTACTCAAGATATAAGGATTGATGCCTCATCATCAACTAGCACATTATCCTCTCTTCATGTCTCATAACTTCTTCATAATGCTTTCAACAATGCTTAAATATGCTCCACTTCAATGCTTCAAAACAAACTCCAAATAGTCATACACCAAATGTCCAAGTTCAATTTTTTTATGCTTCTACATTATATTCTATTGTCTCCACGGTCAAAATTAAGAGGCCTTCACGATCCAAATCAAGAGAAAATGCCACTGAAATTGTCATTCTCTCTATCTTTCTTCAAATCAGGATTCCTTTGTATCTCTGTGCTTCTCCTAAAGTTGCTGAGCTATATTCGACATCACAACATTCTCCCTTTTTTTTTTTAATATCTAATCCTTGACTGTCTTTTAAATTCTTTCTACTAGTTGACAACTTTTTGTAATGCTTCAATTATGCTAGATTCTTCCAACTGCTCTTGCTTCAAGCTCCATTCCTAGATGTGTCTGTTTGTTTGAAGGTTTCCTCTATTACTGTCCTTGATTTACTTGTTCTCACATCATATCCCTGAGTCTAGACATTCAAATTCTGTAATACCAACAACATAGTTATTTTCCCTATTTCTCTAGCATTGGATGGCCTTCTCTACTGCTCCAATTTATCCTTAGTGATCAAGTGGAAAACATATTCAACAACAATCCAAAGAATGGTTACAAGATCATGTTCTTCAATGTAGTGCTCCTGAGAAATGATATTTATCAAAGAACGATTGTTAATATAGCTCATCAAGGATTTCATAAGGACACTTTCACGAATAGCTTCCGCAATAATGATCAAGAATCACAGGCTCCCCCTAACTGTATGCATCATCTCTTTTGGCAGAGTCTTCCCATCAAATTCTTAGATTGTCGAAGATCAGGTCAATAACATGTGTCATTGGCTGGAGAGTTCAAGGGACTTTTGGATTGTATTTGCTTCCTTCTCCATACTTGTGTAACTTTCTTATCTGGCATAGTTCTAGCTTGAGAAGGTGCCCAAATCAAGTTACAATTATGTGCCATATGACCAATGTTATGACACTTGAAGCATTCTATGTTGTTCATGAATAAGAATTCATAACTTCTTCTTGTGAAATTGCTTCTCGGAGATTGACGGGGATCATTATAAGCCCTACAATCTTTTGCCATGTGTCCAAAGTTTGTACAAGACTAACAATAACCAAGAAATAAACTTTGGTACCTGGGAGATGGAGATTTCCTTCATGTACTTCTGAAGCCTTTCTACCTTTGGTTTCCTTGATAATATTCATCACCTTTTTTATTCTTGACATCATCTACAAGTATTCTTGGAGCGGGATTTCTTCCATTGTTGCCTTGACTCTTCTCCTTGCCTTTGTTGGAACTGGAAGCATCAACATTTCTTTCTGGCTTCTTCACATCCTTTTTGTTTGAAGTATGGTCACCCTTGCTTGAGGATTCACCTTCATAGCCAAGACCTGATTTACCAAATGGAGATCTTTGATGGCTGAGCATGTCATCCAAGGCTTAAGAGCTCTTCAAGATTTTGTCCATCCCTTCAACCTTTTTCCTAAGGGAGACAATCTCTTCTTCCAATATTTCACAATCATTATTCTTCTTAGAAAGTTGTTTCTCAGTCTCTTCCTTAATACATATTGCTTCATTTGCTTCTAATTTAAGGGAGATGATATCTAACTTCATTTTGAAGATTTCTTCATTTTCCTTTGCTAGACTGCTCTCCATTTCTTCCTTGATCCTTGTAGCTTTACATGTTTCGGCCTTGAGAAGGTTGATGTCAGATTTTAATTTGAATATTTCTCCATCCTTTGCTTTTAGTTGATATAGCATGGTGTTTCTCTCCTTTTCTGCTTCATCAACCTGTCCTTCTATGTTTGCCAATGCTTCCATTGTTTTCTCAGCTCCTTGTGCTTGTTTCCTTGCTTATTCTAGTTGTGATCTAAGGGAGGAGACCTCTTCCTTGTATTGACCAATCTCTGCTTCAACTTTGTTCAAGCTCTGGTGCCTTTGTTTAAGGTGGCTTGACAAGTTGTCTTCCCATTTCTTTGCTTTATCCAATTGATTTTTCATGGATATGACTTCTTCATGATGCTTTTTTTTGCTTTGATGAAATTCCTTCTTAAGCTTGGCAAGCTCTTCATCCCTTTCTTGTACTTGAAGCTTGACAAGGTCAACTTTCTTTCTTGTTTGGTCTTGGTCACCAGCTAGTGCTTTCTTATTAAGTTCCTTGTTTTCCTTTTTCAAATTGATAATCTCTTCCATGGCAGCCATAAGTTTAGTGAGGAGATCTTCTTCAAAATATTTTTCATTCTCTTCATCTTCTAGGTCTTTTGTAGCCTTGATGTCATCATTCTCATTTTCAGCTTCTATGATGGGTTCTGGATTGCCTTCTTGGTTTCCATCATCTTCTTGACTAGTGGTCATGGTCAATGCTCCTTTTGAGTGAAGGTCATGAATTTTGTCCCATATACCCTTTGCTAATGAACATTTTCCTAAATTGTTCTTTATAGAATTAGGTAGCCCATTCAAGATTGCTTTCATTGCTCTTGTATTATGTTCCTTGGATTCTCCATCCATCATGCTATCAATAATCACCGATTTCCAAAGTTCAATGCCTTGAGTCTTTAAGAAATTCCTTATTCTTGTCTCTCATATATCAAAGTTTCCATTGAACAATGGAGCCTTCACAAATTGATTGAATTCGATTTTGGTGGTTGAGGGAGACACATCTTTAGGAGGATTGGAGACTTTCTTCCTTGGCTTCGCCATTTGTGTTCTAATGATCAACCTTCAAGCTGTTAGGCTTTGAGTGAAGGTACTGGCTCTGATACCAATTGTTGGAAATACTGAGAGGGGGGGTGAATCAATATTCCTTTTCAATTGTTATTTTTACCAGTTAAATCATTTATATTTAGAACACAAAATGAACAATAGGAATAAATGATTTTATTAATATAATCTTTACAATAAATCAAGTACAATGTATATATGGCTCCAACCTGTTGCCAAGCACCAACTTGGACTTTTTGTGAGGCTCCAACCTCTAGGGCACCAACCCTGTCTTGTCAAGGCACCAACCTTGGATTTAGGAGCACCAACTCCAAGGACACCAATCCTTCCAATTCTGAGGCACCAACCCCAAGGGCTCCAATGTTAGGGTCCCACCCTAACCCCCTTATTTATGTCATGGGATCACGTCATAGTCAAGAGTCAATAAAGCCCATATTAATATTTGTAAGTGGTTAACCCACAATTAATGACGGGACCACAGTTAGTTGCAAATGGGCGGTAGTATTAGATAGATGGTAAATGGGCGGTAGTATTAGATAGATGGTATTAATAAAACCCACGATATTGGCCCGTGGTATTGCATGTATGAGTCATATATAAAGGATAGAGACTCCCTGCGAGGAGCATCGTGTCTTGTTTTGTAATCGAGCTCTGCTCTATTGGAGGTTGCCCCCTCGAAGAGGCCTGTGAACATTTCTCTCTGAATAATAAAATCATTGCTATTCTGTGTTCTGGGTATATTTTCTTCGCATATTCTGTGTTCTCGGTATCTTTTCTTCGCAAATTCTATGTTTGCGTATTGCTTTGCAGGTTAAGAGCATAACAAGTGGTATCAGAGCACTTTCCAGGGCTCGGTGGGATCTCCAAATTTTAGCAAATTTTTTTTTTGGCTAGAGACGTGTTCCGGCGTCTTTAAACCACGGGATCTATCGTTAAGCGCATAAACCTGCGGATTTGGGGAGGCATGCACGCAGGAAATACAAGAGGTGGTCACGTCTGTTGGACTCCCTTGTAACCCCTGTGGGTACCCCTTCGAGTAGTAGCGCATTAGACAGAACCGCGCACGGACTGTCTTCCACGTACCCTCTGGGTATATAGGAAGCCCCCTAGCTCCCTTGAAACCTCGCCATAGATAAACCTTCGGTCGTCTTGTGGCTACAGTACACCGAGAACAGCACTTGGAGAGATTACTCGCCCATACGATAGGGTAGTCGGGTTGTACGGCTAAGGGTACGGTCGATCCTCCTTAGTTAGAGCCCTGAAACATTAGGATGAGTACTACTGTCAGACCCTTATGTATATTGCAATCTGTAGCACCTGACACTCCCCAAGACCATAGTTCCCTTTCTATCGGGGGATCACACATCATCTATTCCAGATCAGCTGCAGCAGTTGTTCCACCATTCAGATCTCTCAGATCCACCAGATCAGATATTCCAGATCAGCAGCAGCAGTTGTTCCACCATTCAGATCTCTCAGATCCACCAGATCGGAGTAGTTGTGAAGGGTTCCTGTACCTGGAAAGTCTGAGATCTTCCGGGGCGCTTATTGGTGACCTAGCCCATCAGTATCAGGACGACGAGCTGAGCAAGGTGGTACCATTCAATTTCTTAGTAAAAATTTTTAGGCGGTCCCAATTTTTCATCAGGTTGGTGTATGGTAGAAACTCGCGCTCAAGCGATGGCCAATGAAAGGATCGACAAAATTGAAAACCATGTGCACTCCCTCCAAACTGCGGTGAACAAGATCGAACTTGAGCTTCAAGGAATGAGTAACCAGATACAACTTGAGCTTAAAGGAATAAGTAACCAGATACAGGAGGCACTCCCAAAGGGCAAGGAGCCAGCCCACGAGGAGGCGTATAATGGCCATGAATACCATGAGGGTGAGTCTAGCCACTCTCCTCACGTTTGGCACTCCCATCCACCACCCAGTCAGCGACCTCCCAAGTTGGATATGCATAAATTTGACGGTTCTCACACGTCCGCATGGCTAGCACAAATGGAGCAGTATTTCCAATTGAATCATATCACAGATGAGGGGACTAAGCTTATGGTGGGCACCATGTACTTGGACAATGAACGATGGCAATGGAAGGAATGGCATCAGCGTTGCAATGGACATTTTCAGAATTGGGCCCAATTTGCCAAAACTCTTCGCAGTCGCTTTGAACAAGAAGACTCTTTTTTGGGGCGTCTCACTAAGCTCCGACAGACGGGTACAGTGGAGGAATATATTACTGCTTTTGAAGCCTTAGCCTTCCGCACTAAGGGTCTCACAGATGAATTCTACATGGAATGCTTTATCAGCGGTCTTAAAGAAGCCATCAAAGCTCAGGTTCTACTCCACCACCCTCCCACATGGACAGAGGCTTGCCAGGTAGCCCGTAAGGTGGAACGTGCATTAACAACCCAATCCAGCCGCCCCAACTTCCCCGCTAAAGGTCGTCCCTCACAGGCTCCCAATATGACTCAGACACTTAAGATTCAAAAGGTGTCACCGGCGGAAATGGCCGAAAGAAGGAAGCAAGGACTCTGTTACTACTGTGATGAAAAATATTCCCCGGGTCATAAATGCAAAGAGCACAAGTTTTTTCAAATAGATGCCACTGACTACAGCTCCACCGAGGAAGATCCACCACTTGAGGAACCGGAGGCGATCGAAGAAGATAACCAAAAGGAGATTGTATCTGATGAACCAATTATTTCGCTAAATGCATTGGCAGGAATTTCTTCCCCTCAAACTCTCAAAATCAGTGGTTTTCTTAAACATCGCCCAGTAGTAGTCTTGATTGATAGTGGAAGTACCCATAATTTCATCCACCAAAAGATCGCTAAAGCAGCACATTGTTTCATCCGGGCAGTTTCTAACTTCCAAGTCCAGATTGCAGATGGGGGCACAATGAAATGTGAAGGTCGCTGTGAAAATGTCAAAATTCAAATGGGGGATTATCAATTGAAAACCCACATGTTTGCAATACACATGGGGGGTTGCAACATTGTCCTAGGCGCGGAATGGCTCCGCACTCTTGGGCCAATCACAATGGATTTCCAGGAGTTATATATGAGTTTTAAGCAGAACAACTCCACACATACCCTCCGTGGACTACAGGCGGGAGCCCCCTCTATCATCAGCTCGCATAGGATGGAAAAATTGTTAAAAAAGGGCCATCATGGAGTGGTATCTCAATTTAATGCCATCCAGGTAGTAGACACCATGTCTCCGCCAATTCATCCTGAGATGCAACAGATTTTAAATAAACATCGGACGGTCTTTGACAAGCCTCATGAGCTTCCACCCTCGCGAGGGGAACATGATCATAGCATCACATTGGTTCCAGGGGCCCAACCCCCAAATGTGCGGCCATACAGATATCCGCTCACCCAAAAGAATGAAATAGAAAAAATCATCAAGGAATTGTTGGAAGCAGGTTTCATTCGTCCCAGCATTAGTCCTTATTCATCTCCAGTGGTCATGGTCCTCAAGAAAGATGGGGAGTGGCAGATGTGTCCCGACTTCAGGGCCCTCAATAAGTTAACAGTCAAAGATAAATTTCCCATCCCAGTGGTTGACGATTTGTTGGACGAACTCAATGGGGCTCAATTCTTCACTAAGTTGGATCTTCGCTCAGGCTACCACCAAATTCGCATGAAGGAAGTCGACATTCCCAAGACAGCTTTCAGAACTCATGAAGGCCATTATGAGTTCCTGGTCATGCCATTTGGACTCTGTAATGCCCCCTCTACTTTTCAGAGCCTTATGAATCACCTCCTCAAACCATATCTCAGAAAATTTGTCCTTGTCTTCTTCGATGACATCCTCATCTATAGTGGCACTTGGGTGGCACATCTTCAGCATGTAGATCTACTCTTGCAACTGCTCCGCACGCATAAATTATTTGTCAAGATGTCTAAGTGTTCATTTGGCATGGAAGAAGTTGAGTATTTGGGCCACATTGTGGGGTGTGAAGGTGTCAAGGTGGACCCAAAAAAGATCCAGGCAATGCAAGAATGGCCTCAACCTAAGACCTTGAAAAGCTTGAGAGGATTTTTGGGTCTCACAGGCTATTATCGTAAATTTGTCCGCAACTATGGCCGCATAGCGAAGCCCCTAACGCAACTCCTAAAGAAAAATTCCTTCTTCTGGAACGAAGAAGCACAACAGGCATTTACCGCTCTCAAAACCGCCATGTGTTCCACTCCTGTCTTAGCACTAGCGGACTTCACCAAATCATTTGTCATTGAATGTGATGCTTCGGGAATAGGTATTGGAGCGGTCTTAATGCAGGAAGGGCGACCATTGGCCTTCACCAGCCAACAACTAAGTGGGAGGAATCTGGGCCAATCTACCTACGAGAAGGAAATGATGGCCATCTTACATGCAGTCGAGACCTGGTGACCTTACTTGTTGGGGCGACGTTTCCAAATCCGCACAGATCATCACAGTCTTAAATATTTTTTGGAGCAACGCCTATGTTCCCCACAACAAAATAAATGGTTAGCCAAAATGCTGGGATATGATTATGAGATCATTTACAAGAAAGGGAAAGACAACAGGGTAGCAGATGCATTGTCGCGCCAATTTGAGGAGGAAAGTACTCTGCTCGCAATTTCCCTCCCCATTCCAAACTGGATTGAAGAGGCTCGCAGGGAATGGTTTTCACATCCCGGGCTCTCCCAACTCATTTCTCAATTGCAGGTAGATCCTAATTCCAGCAAGGGATACTCGTGGCAGAATGATATTCTTCGCTACAAGGACAGAGTCGTAATATCACCAACATCCACCCTCAAAAGTCGCATTTTGGCAGAATTGCACTCATCTCCCATTGCAGGACATTCGGGCTTTCAGAAGACATATGCTCGCACCAGAAGATCATTTTTTTGGGCCGGCATGAAACAGGACATCCTTACTTTCGTAGCAGAATGTGACGTCTGTCAACGCCACAAAGGGGAAACCATCAACACACCAGGCACATTACAACCATTGCCCATTCCGGCGTCAATTTGGACGGAGGTCTCCATGGATTTCATTACAGGTCTTCCAAATTCTGGGATCAAGTCAGTCATCATGGTGGTTGTGGACCGACTGTCGAAGTATGCTCATTTCTGCGCCCTACCCCAACCATTCACACCCACTTTGGTTGCTCAAACTTTCATGGATCAGATCTTCAAATTGCATGGCATGCCCACTTCTATAGTGTCTGACCGCGACCCAATCTTCACCAGTAATTTTTGGCAGGAGCTCTTCAGAATACAAGGCACTCAACTCAAACTCAATACTTCATATCATCCACAAACAGATGGTCAAACCGAAGCCGTCAACAAATGTCTAGAAACCTACCTTAGGTGTTTCACTTCAAAAAAACAACACCTTTGGGTACAGTGGTTACCTCTGGCGGAATGGTGGTATAACACCAACTATCATGCCACCACCAAAATGACTCCCTATGAAGCAGTGTATGGACAACTTCTGCCTTCCCCTACTTCTTATCTCACGGGGTGCTCCAAAGTACAAGCCGTGGATCAACTCCTACAACACCGCGCAACCATGCTTGCCCATCTGCGCGAGAATCTTCATCAAGCTCAGAACCGTATGAAGCAACAGGCTGACCAACATCGCTCAAAGCGCCAATTTCAAGAAGGGGATCAGGTCTTTTTGAGGTTGCAACCATATAAGCAAACATCACTCAAAGACAAGGGTTGTCAAAAGCTCTCTCCAAAATTCTACGGACCATACCAAGTACTTCAGCGCATTGGAGAAGTGGCTTACAAGTTGGCTTTGCCACCTACAGCAAAAATCCACCCAGTTTTCCATGTATCGTGCCTCAAGAAAGTGATTGGGAACAATTGCCGAGTTCAAACCAGTCTACCTGAATTGGACGAAGAAGGGTCAATCTGGCTTCAACCTGAACAGGTTCTAGACACACGAGACAAGCACCTGCGCGGCCGCATGCTTAAGGAGGTCCTCGTCAAATGGAAAGACACCTCTCCGGAAGATGCAACTTGGGAACCAACCACTATTCTTCAGCAGTTTCCGTAGCTTCAGCCTTGAGGACAAGGCTAGTCTTAAGGGGGAGGGCATGTTAGGGTCCCACCCTAACCCCCTTATTTATGTCATGGGATCGCGTCATAGTCAAGAGTCAATAAAGCCCATATTAATATTTGTAAGTGGTTAACCCGCAATTAATGACGGGACCACAGTTAGTTGCAAATGGGCGGTAGTATTAGATAGATGGTATTAATAAAACCCACGATATTGGCCCGTGGTATTGCATGTATGAGTCATATATAAAGGATAGAGACTCCCTGCAAGGAGCATCGTGTCTTGTTTTGTAATCGAGATCTACTCTATTGGAGGTTGCCCCCTCGAAGAGGCTTGTGAACATTTCTCTCTGAATAATAAAATCATTGCTATTCTGTGTTCTGGGTATATTTTCTTCGCATATTCTGTGTTCTCGGTATCTTTTCTTCGCAAATTCTATGTTTGGGTATTGCTTTGCAGGTTAAGAGCATAACATCCAACCCTTTGCTATATATTGTCTAGATATGATTGACAATAATTCTTTGCTCCCAAAATATTCTTCATTGAGTTCTATCAATCTACAGCTTCATTGTAATCTCCATGCTACATCATCAATGTCAACCTGTCTTCATATGAAGGAGTCTTCAAAATTCTTCATATTGCCCAAATAGAGTCTACGAAGTTACCTCATGATGATTTCAAATAGCAATCATGATATACAATAGTCTTCACACAACTTCAATGTGTCTACAATCAACTGCACTAAGCTCTGCAAAAAAACAACTCTCTGTTTCAAGCCTCTGTTCTCACTGTCACAGTGAATGCTTCAGGAGTGACTGCTTCAGGATTAACTACTTCAGGAGTGAATTCTTTAGAGGAGTGACTGTCGCGGTTTCATATTGTGCGTTCAATTAAAAAACAACCATGTTCATAATCAGATAATCTTCTTAGGTCTGCAGAGCGTCCTTTTGAATTGTTATCTGAATTACTGTCAAACACAGGTTCGAGCTTTCCAATAAATAACCCAGTCAACAGAATGTTCGACCTTCGGCTTCCTTCTTTGCTCGCTCGACCTTCGGCTTCCACTTTCATTTACTCGACCTTTGGCTTCCTTTTTCGCTCACTCGTCCTTCGGCTTCCACTTTTGTTTGCTCGACCTTTGGCTTCCTCTTTCGCTTGCTCGACCTTCGGCTTCTTGATCTTTAGCTTCCTCTGTCTCTTCAAGTTCACGAATTGTGAACTTCTTTATGTTTTTTTTTTATGCCTAATATAGATGCTCAGAACTAAAGCGTTTTAACTCATTTTTATACGAGTTTCACCAATGACCAAAGGACACGTCTATTGGAGGGAGGCTGAATTGTATATTAAAAATATATATCGAAGAGTCTTTTATCCATAGACTTGATTATTCACGGAAACCATATAAGAGCTGCTATACCCACATGGAGGTCCCACATGCCATGTCATCACCTTTATTCCTGCAATCGTAATTTCATGAGAATCGGAGTCATTCCTTTAATCCCGCAATCGCAACTTCATTAAAATCCATATTAATAGAGGTCCCCACACGTCATGGCTTTAATCCTGCAATCGCAACTTCATGAGAATCCCACAATCACGACATTCAATATCAATGATATTCACATATCACCCGTAGTGGATGCGATATTTAATAGACCGTTTTTAATATGTTTTTTAGGTCCACACCTTTATCGCAATTAGCGGTTTGACATCCCTTTGAAACTTGTGATTATTGCAGATGCGATATTTAATTAAGTCATGTTATAATGGTGCAGCGGGTCCGCAATGCTATCCCAGTCAGCGGTTCGGGGGTTTATCACAATCACAGTTTTAGTGTGACATTCTTTTAAGACTTGCGATGTGAAGGTTCAATACACGTGGATGTGATATTACAATAGGGCGGTTACCATAAGCTGTTTTCGGGTCCGCAATACATATCATAGTCGAGGGATTCAACGTGACACATAATAAAATGATAAAGCCACTGATAACCTGCCGATATAATTCCTCCGATGCAATGTTCCTCTTTTTTCTTCTAATAGCACTTACCCTTGGGCATATGCGAAAACCTGCTTCTATTGCTCCGTAACCTGCTTCTTTGATGGCTTCTGATGAACTCTTCCTCTCACATTTTGGCTTCACGATGGCTTCTCCTCTTTACTCTTTCTCTTTCTCTTATGATGGCTTCTAGTATCTTTCCTCCTCGGTTCCACTGTTTCTATTATGTTTGTATTCAATCCTTGGATCCTCCATGAGCATCAATGGGCAACCACACATGTCACAAGAATTTTCCATCACAAACACTGCCATATTGACATCAATGACAACCTAGATTAATAGTTATAGTCGTAAAAATACTCAACCACATACATCAAAATATATTTCGTTGTGATGTTTATATTCCTATTGTTTCATTATATTTTGCGCCAAAGTGAGGTTATCCTTTAAGAGTTGGATAACTTGTTGTTGATGTTTGATGTGATCTTCCACTGCTTGAACCTTATAATTTTCTCTTAAAGCTGATGTGATGGATGGTGGACGATATCCATAAAGTGCCATAAATGGGGTCATTTTTGCTGCAGTATGGAAGGAAGTGTTATGCCACGATTCAGCCAGAGGTAACCACTTGACCCATTGTGTTTTTCTATCAGATACAAAGCAACGAAGATATCATTCCAAACATTTTTTCACTATCTCAGTTTTCCCATCATATTAAGGATGATAAGATGAGCTATGAGTTAATTGAGTACCCAAACAAGAAAATAATTATGTCCAAAAATTTCCAGTGAAAATGGGATCTCTGTCACTTACAATAATCCTTGGGTTTCCATGTAGCTTTTGAATTATTACCATAAATGTAGTAGAAATTGTACTGGATTTAAATGAATGAGATAATGCACAAAAGTGTGCATAATTGGTAAGTCTATCAACTACCACCATGATGACACTCTTTCCTTCGGACTTGGGTAAACCTGTGATAAAATCCATTAAAACCTCCTCCCAACGTTGACTTGGAATGGATAAAGGTTGTAACAGACCCAGGGTCTTAATTGTCTCAACTTTATTTTGTTCGCAAACCAAACATTCCGCCACAAACTTTTGAATATCATATTTAAGGCCATCCCAAAAAAATCCTTCTTAACCCTATGGTAAGTTTTTAAAAATCCTGAGTGCCCTCCTAAGGGAGAGGTGTGGAATTCCAGAAGAATCTTTTTTTTGAGTTGGGAATTCTTACAAAGGTATAAGTGATCTTTGTACCATAATGAATCATTTTTCTAGCTAAATGTATTAGATGTACTGGGATCTTGCTGCAACTTTTGAATGAGTGCCCACACTTATTCTTCATTCTTCCATTCATCCCTTGCTTTGATATCCAATCTGGTTGGATAATAGAAATGGCACAAAGCAATGCTTCCACATCCTCATTCTTTCTTGAGAGTGCATCTGCAACAACATTTTTCTTCCCTTTTTTGTAGATGATTTCAAAGTCATAACCCAACATCTTTGTGACCCATTTTTGTTTCTCTTTTGAAGATAATATTTTTTCTGAAAATTATTTAAGACTATCATGATATGTTTTTACCTTGAAGTGTCTTCCCATTAGGTAAGGTCACCATTTATTAAGTGCATGCAATATTGCCAACATTTCCTTCTCATAAATAGCTTTGTGTAAATACTTTCCTTTGATTCGACGACTTTCAAAAAGAAATGGGTCTTCCTTATTGCATTAAAACGGCACCAATTCCATTTCCTGAGGCATCACATTCCACAATAAAGGTTTTTGTGAAGTCTAGCGTAGCTAATATTGATGCTTGGCACATTGCCTCTTTAAGATGTTCAAAGGTCTTAGTTGCTTCTGGAGTCCAAGAAAATGCATCTTTCTTTATTAATGTTGTTATGGGTGCTACTATTCTCCCATAATTCTTAAAAAACTTGCGATAATACCCTGTCAACCTGAGAAATCCTCGTAGATGATTTATGGATGTGGGTATTTTCCATTCTTTAATGGATTTAATTTTGTTAGGGTCTACCTTAACACCCTCATGAGATACAACATGACCCAAATATTCCAACTCATGTACTCCAAAGAAACATTTGGAAGTTGTTTCATATAATTGTTTCTCCTCCAATAGTTTGAGCACCCTATCAACATGTTACATGATCCTTCTAAGACTTGTTGTAGATTAGTATATCATCAAAAAATACTAACACAAATTTTCTAAGGAAGGGTTTGAAAATGGAATTCATCAAACCTTGAAATGTAGAAGGTGCTTTGGTAAGGCCAAAAGGCATGACCAAAAATTCATAATGACCTTCATGATTTCTAAATGTTGTTTTCGGAATGTCTCCAGTCTTCATTCTTATTTGATGATATCCTAAACGAAGATCCAACTTGGTGAAGTAATTTTCTCCATGTAATTCATCTAATAATTCATCAATGCCGGGAATGGGAAATTTATCTTTAAGAGTGAGCTTGTTGAGCTCCCTATAATCCGTACACATGCACCATGATCCATCCTTCTTATGCACCAATACAACTGGAGCAGAGAAAGAACTTTGAATAGGATGAATTATACCAACCTCTAGCATTTCTGCAACCATACGTTTAATTTCACTCTTTTGTGCATAGGGATATCTGTAAGGCCTGATGTTTGGACGAACACTTCCTAGAATCAAATGAATAGTATGATCATGATCACGAATAGGTGGGATACCTTTGGGAGTCTCAAATACCTTGGAATGATTGTCCAAGACTTTTTTTAGATCTGGAGAAATAGATGATTTCGATGTTTGAACCTCTAGTGAACATAATTATGCAATTATGCCCTGTTATTCTTTCTTTAGAAGATTTCGCATGCCATTAGAAACTATCATCTTTCCTGGTTTCTCTATGATACCCCTTAATTCAACTTCCTTTCCTTCCTAAAAAAAATTCAAGAAAAATTCTTGAAAATTAAAATATATCGTACCCAAAGATTGTAACCATTGGACTCCTAGTACAACATCAACACCACCCATTGGAATGGAAAGCATTGGACTATTCAATAAATATTCTCCCATGGATAACTTGATATTATGTCACTTTATAGAGAAATTTATGGTTCCTCCATTTTCAACCATCGCTTGATACCCTAGTGCTGGATATAAGAAGCAATTCAATTCCTTGGCTATCTTACTATGAATAAAATTATGGGTACTACCCGAATCAATCAACACATTACCTTTTTCTTCTTGATATGTCCTTCTATCTTGAGAATTTGAGAATTTGTAATTCCTACGAATGCATTACAAGATATGGTTGGATTCATGTATTCTTTCTCTGGGGTTGGTTCTCGATTTATATCCTCTTCTTTTGACGTATCTTGTTCCTTTTCTTCCTCCTCTTCATAATCTATGTAAAATAGTTTCTTCTCAACACACTTATGACCTTTAGTGTATTTTCTATCACAATTATAACAAAGCCCTTTTTCTCTTTTTTCTTCCAATTGTTGTGGTGTCAACCTTGTAGGTTGTGGAAGGCTAGGAGAAACAACACTTCCATCTTTATAGTTGTGAGTGGTAGGATTCCTTGTTGCCATAATTTTTCTTTCAATTTTTCTTGCCAACCTGAATGCCTTCTCCAATGAATTAGGTTCCCAAAGGCAAACCTCATGTTGGATGTTATCCTTTAAAGTCCCTATGAAGACATCAATCATATGCTCCTTTGGAATATCATTTACCCTTATATTCAATTTTGGGAAGTCCTCAATATGCTCCACCATTGAAACCTTTTGTTTGAGATTTATCAGTTGGCTAAATAAGGTGTTTATCTTTGTATCCTCATAATGTGTTATCATTTCCTCCGTAAAAATTGACCAAGTGACAATTGTTAATGAGAGCAAAGCCATCAATACCATACACACTCATTGGGTTCTAAATATAAAGTTGCAATGTGAACCATTTGTGTGTTTTGCACATTATGGAAATCAAAATATTGCTCCATCTGTAGTAACCATGTTACGGGATTCTTTCCATCAAACTTCCTCATATCAATATTTGGAATATGGTGAATCTTAAATCCAACGTTAGATTCTATGAATCATGATTAACATTTATTTTGTTCTAATCATGAGTTTCCTCTACCACATTTTCGCCATTAGGAAGCCTTTCTTGTAGAAACTTTATCAAACCTTCCTTCAAACCTTCCATGTATTTCTTGAAATATTCCATGTTGCCTTTCAGTTTTTCTTCTATACCATCGATCTTAGCTTTTGTTACTTTTTGTCAGAGAGAAATTTGTTGCACTAGGTCTCATAATTTTGATATATCATGTTCCATTTCTTCCTCTTCTTCATGTGTCATAGTAGAGCTTTCACGTTTCTTACTAGGTGTTTAAATTTTATTTATTTGGGGCATCAGTTAATGATAATTATGCTTCACTATGCCCTTTGAATCACCTCAAACTATTTTTTCAAACAAAACTTATGCAAATTTTAAAAAGTACACACCTATTTTTTCGCTTTGTAGGAGCTCGATCTTGAATCTGTTGTATCTCTGTAATTTCATATCTCCAAGTTCTAATTTTTTTTTCTTGTGGTATCCCTATGAGTCTTCTTCCCAGCCCCATAAGTAAGACCAATCTTGGAGTCTTCAGGAAAGAGTTATGTCCGATCTCCCACGATGGCCTGATTATAGACTGGTTTAGTAGAGCGAACTTGTACAGAGTGCCACGTGTCACTATTTCGACCTTCGGCTCTAAAATTTCTACAAGACAAACTATAGTCCGTGAAACTTTAGCTATGTTTTATAGAATTCAAATCTAATTCCTAAAACAAAATTTATGACGATTTTCCCTAGGTCACCTGTTTGAGACGGAATTTTGGAACCTGTAAAAACCCTAACTTCCCTGGATCGTATCTCTGAAAATAAAGTGAACCAACATCTGAAATTTTTACACAAATTTCAGCAAGATGTTAGCTTCACGTGGTAAACATTGAATCTTATGAAGCCTCATAGAAAAAAATGTATAGAGAAAATTATAAGATGACTTGTTTGAAGAAGCAAAACCCTAGAATTTCAAGCTCTGATACCAAATGGTATGCAACCAGCTCACAAAATAGAAGAAGAGATAGATCAAAGACTTCAAAATTAGCCTCTTAGGGGGAAACCTCCTTTACATTACAAAAATGAACAATTATTGGATGATTCAAATGATGAAACCTCCTTTCTATTTATAGGAGTCTAAGGGGTCACAATATAATGAGAGCGACATAACAATAATAATGTAAGGGCACATCAATAACAATAGTGGGCTTCTATGGGGCACAATAAAAAAATATGGGGACTAAATGGGTAAAACAATAACAATAAGGAGACTACACTGACAATAACAATGAGGGAATACACTAGTATTATATGGACTTAACAATCATAATAAAGATTGACAATATCTTTCCCTTCAAGAGCACATTCATCCTCTCCAAAACCTTTCTAATCATCCCTTATTTCCACTAGGAATTATCATGAGGGAATCTTTAGAATACACATTTCCATCACTACAACAAATCCCTTTGATTAGCTTCCTCTTTAGCTCCCTTTTTTGCTTCCACTGATTGTTTTAGTGTATTTTTCTCCACCTTTTTGGAAAAATTGGCGCTATTTATCAGGATGGCACTATTTTTGGCTTTTTTTCACCGATCACGGCTAGTTGACACTAAATAGTTCCAATTTTAGCACCGACATAAATTCCTATTTTAACCTCCTATTTAGCTCCGGATGTAGTTTCATGTATAGCTCCTTGTGTAATGTCCTATTTTTCTCCTCGTTATGGCAATGTTTTTAGCATCCACTTTAGCTTCCTTTTTCACTTCCTTGTTATCTTTTGTTTTAGTTCTTGTTTAACATTGTATTTTTCTCCTCATTATGGAATTGTTTTTAGCATCTACTTTAGCTTCCTTTTTAGCTTCCTTTTTAGTTTCCTTGTTAGTTTCCATTTTAGCTTCCATTTTTTATTCCCATTTGACATCTTAATTTTCTCCTCATTATGGCATTGTTTTTTCTTCCACTTTAGCTTCGTGATTAACGTCCTATTTTTCTCCTCATTATGGCAATGTTTTTAGCATCCACTTTAGCTTCATTTTTAGCTTTTGTTTTAGCTTCCTATTTAACGTCCTATTTTGCTTCGTCATTACCTGTAAAATCTTGCCCTGAAACTTTCTCATTTAGATCACATGATGGCTATATAGAGAGGTTAATTTTCTCTCCTTGTGATGTAATTCAAACACACATGCATTACTTATATGCTCTTCTATGTGAAGTGGTTTGAGATTTATAAGATATGCTCATTACATTTATGATCTGAAATTAGTGATTACAAATCTACTCCTAATTATTATGATCTGAAGTCTGAGATTTGTGGAATATATATTGGTTTGAGATCTAATCTATTTATCTAATATCTATGGCATATATATTGCCTCAAGATATTATCTATTTCTCTGAGATTTGTGGCATATATATTGGTTCAAGATCTAATATATTTCTCTGAGATCTATGGCATATATATTGATTCAAGATCTAATCTATTTCTCTGATATTTGTGGCATATATATTGGTTCGAGATCTGATCTATTTCTCTAAGATTTATGGAATATATATTTGTTTGAGATCTGATCTATTTCTCTGAGATCTATGGCATATATATTGGTTTGAGATTTGATCTATTATGTGGTATAGTGAGAGGATCAACCTTGTATTTGTGATCTTGTTGGAAGACTTTGTGAAGAGGATCTTAGCACTTGTGGAAGCCATCTTGTGGTCTTGATGTACTGTTGAAGGATCTCTCTAAGGAAAGGAAGATATTTATTTTGTAGAACTTGGGACCACCATTCAGAGGGTTTTATTAATAGTCTCCAAACCAGGTTTGCCCCTAAATCTAATTGCATGCAAACAAGGTCCTTTAAACCCAGACCCCCTTCCTCTTTTGAGATTTTAACCGTGCTCCAATTAACTAAGTTGAATTTTTTTCATTGTTTTTTCCACCTTTCCACAGAAAATTTCTTATACACCTACTAATATGATCCAAGATTCCTTTAGGGGCAAAGAGGATTGAGCCCTAGAATATATACAAAGAAGATAGGGTGGATTTAATCAATGCCACTCTACTAGCCAAATTTAGCCAACTCCTCATAAAAGAAACAACACTCCTAGAAACCACATAGTACCTCATAAAATAAACAACACTTATGGAAACCACTCACTCAATAAATTGTTGAAACACACACTCAATTGAAATAAAAGCACCATCAAACTACAATGTGAATTAAATAACTATCACACTAACAAAGGGATTGGTCCTGGACCTATGTTGTTATACGATATAGAGGTTATAATTTCGCAACCATTAAATCATGAACAAGGTTAACAATAACAACAACAATAACTATACATAAATCATAAGTGAGAGGAATAAATCAAATAGATACAGTACCTTCCTAACCAATGATCCGTGCTAAGAAGGAGGGCCCTTCCTTCCTAGCAGGCACTGGTACAATACACAACACACAATCTAGTCAACAAAAAGGTATGGCACCACAAATGATTTATATTGCATTAATAAAACATATAGGATTACAATGAAGGTGCTTCCCTAATATATCACTCTTTGTATGTCTATATGTCTAGCCTTGTGCAAGTAGGGAGCACACCTCTTATAATTTCATATTACAATGATGAGATCATCATGAGAATCTCTCAATTCTTAGGTGATCTAAATTGAGAATACATATTTACAATTTGATAACAATTTCCAAGTTTGGGACAAAGTTGCAACAACCTTTCCATATTACAATGATCATTTATAGAAAATCATAATTGTTTCATCTATGTTGTCCATGAACTTCTCTTTAACAGTTGAACTAACTTTGACCAAATACTTTTCTAGATCAATCTTCAAGACTAATAGAAGGACATCAATGCGTCCAAAATTAATCCTTCTCATGTAATAACAATGCTTAGTAAGTCCCTGTCCTTCCTTGGTGACGAAAAACTGGAAAAGGTAATCCTGTAATGACAACACTATTGATAGGTTTTTGTGCAGCAACGATCAATTTTATTTCAGTTTTCTTTGTTTCAACTACTAGTTCTTATCTAATGGCGGCATCATAAATATGTTCTCATGGAATAACATATTATTTTTTTTCATCCCACTCTGCTTCAACTGTTGGTTCTTGTGTAACAACAAGATCTTTAGTAGGTTCTTGTGCAATAGTGGTTTGGATTTATTCATCCTACTCTCCAACTTGGATTCCAACCAAAACAGTGCCCGACCTTTCAAAATATACTTCTTCCAACACTCACTTACACCCACGACATACCCTTTTCACTTTCTCACCACTTTACATTACATATGCCACCCTTTGTTATGGATTATAGTCCATTTTTGTTTCGAAATCGAAGTTATCCTTCAACCATGGCAAGTTGTTTCCTTAAATAATCATTCTCCTACTTTAATTTATTAATTTGTTGGATAAAAGACTCAGTTTCAGACTTACCTGGTGTTGATGCCTCTAAAATATCAGCACCAACATTTGGGATAACCACCTGGTCCGAACCTTAACACAACTCCTTTTCTGTTTGGTGTGGTGGCTCCGACTGGATATTATGGGACCAGTTTCCCATATAATGAATGGTTTGATGGATGATTGTTTTATAATGTATAATAAAGATGATAAGTGCTTTAACCTATAACTCAAAAATATACAAATATACTTATCTAACCCGGGTAATATACTAACAATGCGATTTTTGATTATTTCTAATAGACAAATAATCATATAGATGAATTATTGATCGATAGAAAGATGCATTCATAGATAATGATTACTTTGTTTAAGAAATTAAACAAAGTAATTATTAATAAAACATATCGCATTCATAACAATGTATATCGCTGACATATATCTTTAAAGTATAACAATTCTAAATCTTCATAAATGACATGATAAAGAATTATTTGAAGAGCATACATACATCAACAATAGCAACTTTTAAAAGGAATGCTTCATCACATAAGGAAACAAGAAAAAAGAACAGTGATAAAAATACCGCATGCGTTTGAGTCTTGCCACTGCAAATAACACTCCGATTCCACTTTCTTATTTGAGAAAAAATCCAGTAGATACAAAAGTGCAGGTCTTGAAAAAGTTTCTTCACAAAAATGTAGAACCTTGATCCACTACTGATAAAATATATTCAGAAGTACAAAAGTGCAACTTATCAAGTCAAATTTTATACAAATTGAGGACCCTTTCTTCAAAGATATGAAAGGGTTTAAATAATAAAAATAAAAACTAACTGTCAATAAAAATTGCTTTGAGTTGTTAAAAATGCAAACATGAAAATCTGGGATTCGATTTATGAAGATAACAGTGCGATAGCCTTTGAATTGATTCATTGTATCTACTTCTCCTCTTACACTCGCAGTTGAAAAACTGAGAGCATTTGCTGAATTTCTGGAGGATGACTCAGCCTAGAATGTAGTTGAGTTGTGTACGTAGCATCTAAAAGTTCGGAAACCATGAGATTGACAATGTCGGCAAGGCATTTGGTGGCCATCTGTTGACTGTGCGGCTTTACTAGGAAAAACCAAAATGCATCCCATGTCAAGTTTTGTACTTTGCTGATTTGTTCTTCTCTGTTGGTCAGATCCTATCTCCATTAATCTTCTAGCGCTTTTTCTTTCGGGAGCTTTCCTGGAGAGCAATTGGAGATCAAGTTAGCTAGATATAAGCTATCATTTACCAACTCAATAACACTATTCATTGTAGCCCTGGCTCTGGAAATAGCTCTTTCGGCCTTTACTAACTGTGATTCCCACTCTGAAAACAAGATTTCTTTGTGCGATTATTGGATTTTCGGTAGATTAGTAGCCATGCCTTCTTCTGAACTTTGCCAAGAGAGAAATTTTGTGACCTTGTCATCTGTGTTTTCAAATTCTAGACTGGTGTCAACTGCTTGTTCAATGAGCAATGAAGTGATAGTCCACAATGGGTCAACCAATGATATTTTATGGCAAAGGATATTTAGTTACCGAGATAAGGCTTTAGTCACTTCCAGGGCTTCTTTCTTGAATTCACCAACTTTCGGATAACCCTTGAATTTCTCTACCTATAATTGCAGCTGTAAATTTTTTTCTTCTTTAGCCTTATTTTCCTGTTGAATTGCCGCTTGAAGCTTCATGAGTTCTTGAGACAACTTTTGTTGTTTCTGGAGAGCCTGCTGATCGATCTTTTGTTTCTCTATATTTAGTTGTGCTTTTAGTTGCTCATTCTATTGTTTTTGCTCTGCTAGCTGTTACTCAAGCTGTTCGATCTTCCGTTGTTCCAATGTCGTTTGCTCTTCAAGTTGGGTGATCCTTAAATCCTTTTCCTTAATCAGTTGGCTAACTTCGGAAGCCTTGTCCATTGTAGAGGCTATATAGGCACCTGCATAGTGAGACAACTTAGTTAAATCCTTAGAATGGTTGACTTTTGAGTCTTTCCATACCACATTCATCAGTTTAGCTTGAAGAGTTGAGAATGTTCACTGGTCAATTTTCCTCCTTTTCCTTTGTCTTTTGACCATAGCCCTATGCTTTGTATTGTAAAATACATCCAGGGGTGGTATTTCCTCTACCTTTAATACAATCTCTTCCGAAGGATTCTCTTGAATTATTTCAATGTCCTGCTCAGTGTTCATTGTGCCGACTGCCCCTTCAATTGTAGTACTAGTAACAATAGGCTCCTGTGTTGCGGGAAATTATGGTATAACGATGTTTTGGGAGTCATTCTGGTTCTTGATCATTTGATCGAACTGCTCCCATTCCTTGATTAAGCTGGAATCAATATGCACATTGGTATCTAGGAGCTCGCTAGTCTTTTCATTTGTCTGCTCCTTTTCAGGACTTTTCTCCTTTTCAGGACTCTTCTCCTTTTCAGGACTCTTCTCAGTAGTTTGTTCTTCACTATGGCCTTCTTGCTGCACCATAGGGGTAGTGGCCAATAAATCCAGAGGCAGTGTTTGTAACCTCTGTGTCCTGAACTGCATAAACTTATCTATCCCCTCTGCTCCCAATTTGATCTTTTCTAGATGTTTTACTTGTGAAAATAACTCAGCCGAAGTGAACAAGTCATCATATTCATCTTTCTCATGTTCAAATTTGGCAAGTTTCACCTGAGTGGTAAAGTTGTAAGCCATTGCTTTTGGATCATACTGTCTCTTAGGAATGACTGCTAACTTCAGAATTTTTATCTTCTCTGCTTCTTTCTCTGCATGTTTGAAATCATGTAGTGAATAAGTACCACAACGGAGGGGAAATGAAGGCCACATTTGTTTCTTGGACTTATTGAGGTTCCTGGACATTCCTGTTTCTATTATCTGGTAAGCTATTTCTCTAGCCAATAGCTTATCAGGAATGTACAAGGGGAGAACATGTGGATCTGTGGTGCTGCCAAAAATTCTGACATAGGTGAACTTTTCTTCACCAAACCAACTGCCGATTGATGTTAGGTCAATGCTAGCCTCATCAGATAACCGAGGAGCAGGTTTGTTGAATATGGCCTGATGAACGGGTAAAACAAAACCATGGCAAATTCTATATATATGATCTTTATAATGGGCCTTCCACAAATACTTATGATAAATGTGAATAGGAGTTGGATCTTGAGGAGTCCATTTCCAACCTAGAATGGGTAGTCAGAATTGAAACATATGGTATCCATGATGTAGGCGCTCATATAGAATGGGGGTATTATCCGGGTAGTTACATACCTATTTCTTCTATAATCAAGGATTTGGTTGGCCATTTTATCTGATAAAATGGTTGCCCAATCCATGATATAAGAGTTAATTGATGCTTCCATTAAAGGCACCATTTCTATGGAAAACCTAGCTGACTTAGAGACTCCAAAGAGTCTACATATCATAGCACCAGCATAGCAATAGGGAGATGCTAAGGAGTCGACGAAGTACATACCAGAGGATTCATGCTTATGCTTGTTTGGGAAATGTCTCCATTGCTTGATAGGGTCTGACTCTACATCATTCTCCTTGGTGAAAGCTTTTAAAAATGATTTGTTGTAATGTTTTTGGGGGTCTGGCAAATGATACATCTTCTTGACATCTTCTGCCCTGAATGACCCGAACATCCTTCCATCAACTGTATAGAATGCTCTGTCAGTTATGTTGATACTCTCTATTACCCATCTCACCAAGTCATTGTATGGTAACACTTTCGCACATGTTGCTATTCTATGGAGGAAGGAGCTGGATAAATCGTGAAGAGTATTTTCTGATTTATCCATTGAATCAGTCGTTCCTCCTTCTTCTTCAATTTCGATTGGATCCTCGACTTCGAGTATATTATATATGCTCTCCCATGAAGTCTTGCTAAGGCCTGAATAGGTAGTATCAGCTATCAATACCAATTTTGCTGATTCATCTTTCGCTATGACGGGGTCCTTTGCTTTTCGAGCTCTCTTAGACATTTTTGCTGGACTGATGATTTCATATTCGTTCTGCAAAATGAAACAGAAGGATGTAACAGTGGAAAAATTTGTTCAAAGCTAATACACAGCACATAGGACTAACAGCAATCAAGCGTAATAGATGTTATGGATCTATGATATATTAAGCCACCACGGATGAAATCCTTGAAGGATTCAACCATAACTGCTTCTTAATGATTTCCCCGTAACTTCCAACGTGAAACTTTAATGTCATGATGATATGTCGCATCACAAATTTATAACGGTCCTTTTTTAGAATGGGTATCATGACTTCCCAATCGGCGATTAGCGATAATCATATATCGTAGATCGGGAGTTACAAATACCATGCTTAAATGGTTCCTTTGCATGGTTGCAATTGCGATGAGTGGTGAGTTGGCATGGGGAGGCGACATGCTTTAAAATTGATAAATCGTTTAAATTTTCTTTATAATTGACTTATAACTTTAAACCACATATGTTCGTAATATTTCATGTTTTGCCTTTATTGAAAGCGCGCTACATGATAATGAAATCGCATCGGAAGATTTCAAAGGGGATTTTGGGATGTGTTTTATGATTTTAGCGATGCGCGATTACAATCGGCTTATCGCATCGGAGGTTTTCTATGGAACACTTGGGACGACTTTTTGATGAGTAGAGATATGCGATTTCCGATAGAGTTATCGCATCGAATATCAATGGAACACTTTAAGTCCACTATTGAAATAAAGGATTTGCACAATGTGACATATTCCTTTCATAATTGTTTTCCTTCGATAAAGCTTTATGATAAGGTTTTATTATAATTCAAATCGGATCGGACCTTATCAAGAGGACTTTCATGGGTTCGATAGATTTGCAAATTGCGATTGCGATTTAACCTACCCTAAAAGCAAATTTTTATATAACCTATTATAAAAATTTATTTTCAAACGTTTTATTGATTTTATTTATATTCTAAAGGGTACCCATTTCTTATTAAAGTCTTTTATGAAAAATTTTGAAATGGGGAGGGTTGTTGTATAGCACAACAGTTGGCGAATCACTAACAGAAACAATTATCTCTGAAAAATAATGCAATATCTTAAAACTTTCTTAGCTTGGAAACAATTGAGGATAAAGAAAACCATCTAAGAATAGCTAAACAAAAATTAACTCTAAATAAAATAACAATTTTTTGCAATTTCTTTTACAATCCCTTAAAAATAAAAACATTTTTGGTTTCTTCAAGCTTTGATTGGTTGATAAAGATAAAGTAGGGGGCTCCTCCAACTTAGCTTTTAAATTTACTCTTTTGTCACAGGTAGTGCCTCTACTGCCAGCAAACATCTATAGTCTCGACAAGGTTACCTTTTGACCATCAGTCATTCATTGTCCCATCCATCTAAGAGTATAACGTTTGAAAGATAAATCCATAAAGATATGTTTACATGTATATTTTTTTATTTTATATTCTTTTAATTTTTTAAGATAAAAATCCATTGTCCTGGTTTGGGAGCCAACTAATGACAATGCCATTCACTGGTTATAATTGAACTGAACAAGCTAGCTCTTAATGAGACCCCTTGTCTTATGATTATAAGCCATTACCCTGTTTTGAT
Source organism: Pinus tabuliformis (assembly GCA_031772625.1). Classification (NCBI taxonomy): domain Eukaryota; kingdom Viridiplantae; phylum Streptophyta; class Pinopsida; order Pinales; family Pinaceae; genus Pinus; species Pinus tabuliformis. The sequence continues at coordinate 663,466,455 of CM062819.1, read as the reverse complement.
ATGCAGTATTGGTAATGTCAATTTAATTAGTTCCCTGTGATCATGGTAAGCAGGCTCATGATGAGACCTCTTATCTTTTATACCAAACATATTTTAGAATTACACTTTGAAAAATCATAAACTTAGTGGATGGGGTGAATGACTTTCTGTTTAAGAGTTTATGAATGACAATTTTAGAGTTATGGATGCTAAGCTTGGAAAAGTCTTTACTTTTTATGAATAACCTCTCTTAACTTTATAAAACTTAGAATGATTTACAGTATTTTCAAGGTTTTGGAAGATTTTACAAACTTTAAAGAGGTCTTCAAAGATGTTTTATTCAACTTTCCAAAACTGTAATCATTTCCTTAAAAGTTTCTAGCAATTGAAAGCAAGTATTCACAATATTCTCTCTAAGAGCTTTTCAATAGTAAAAGGCCAATGGAAGACTATTTACAACATTATTTTCTATAATAAACAAACTTGCATAAAGAATATTTACAGGTAAGAAGGGGTTACCTTCTTAAGAAAAGAATTTCTTTAAGATAAGCCCATTCACAGGAAGAGAATCTCTCTTTCCTGATAAATCTTGCAGTATGAACGTTGATGAGCCTATCTTTTCAATGATTTGAAATGGTCCAAGCCACATCTTTTGAAATTTGGTATGTTTACCTTTGTCTTCATGTGCTTTGTCCCATTTCAACACGAGATCACCAATTTGTAATGTTTTTGTGCCGGTAGAACTTGCATCAAAAGAATATTTAATGACTTGTTGATGTTTAGCATGAGTGATTTTGGCCTTCTCTCTTTCTTCCTCCAATTTAAGGATTTGATCAAATCTTAATTGAATAGAGGAAGAAGGATTTTCTTCAATAAATTGTACTAGGGCTAGAGATGGGAGTGCTAAGTTTGAAGGTATTACAGCCTCTTTCCCATACACTAAGTTAAAAGGAGAAGTACCTATTGAGGCCTTCTGAATTATGTGATCTGCCCATAATGCATATATTAAAGATTTATGCCAATTCTTTTGATTTTGATCAACAGTTCGTTTAGTAATCTTAATGAGATTATTATTAGTTGATTCTACCAAACCATTACCTTGAGGATAGTAATTTGCAGAATATTTTAATTTAAAACCTCTCTTAAGAGAAAATTCAACTATACTACTCCCAGAAAAATAAGATGCATTATCAAAAATAAGAGCATTAGGTACACCAAACCTGGTAATGATGAATTGATCAATGAATTCAATGATTGCATCAGAATTGACTACCTTTAATGGAATTGCTTCTACCCACTTTGTGAAGTAGTTTGTGGTTGTAAGGATGTATCTGTGTTGCTTGGAAGAATGTGGAACAATCTCTCCTATGATATCAAGCCCCCACTGTTCAAATGGTTGCTCAATGTTTACTGGTTGTAAAGGAAAGGCTGGTTTCCTTTGTCTCCCACTAGCAGTTTGGCATATCTTGCATTTCCTGACATAATCATGGGCATCTTTAAACAAAGTGGGCCAATAATATCCAGCATGTATTATTTTGTGAGCTATAGTATCTCCTCCAAAATGTCCACCTGCTGGACCATCATGTAATTCCTGCAAAACCTTTTGTGCTTCAGTTTTTTCAAGGCATCTTAATAAAATTGAATCATAATTTCTTCTGAATAACACATCATCAATGATTTCGAAGTGTTTTTCTTTTAATATTAAGGCACGTTTGTTTTTGTAACTGAAATTAGGGGGAGCATATCCATTTTTCAAGTAAAAGATCAAATCAGCATACTAAGATTCAGAATTTATGATACTTATCTCGTTCACTTGAAGAGTCTTATCTGAATCTTCATGTTCTGGAATATTAGAAGCTCCTGCTAATAACCTGCAAAAACCTTTCCCTCTCACAATTTTCGCTGGTTTAATATCAATATCATACTCTTGTAAAGCTATTACCCAATTAGCTCTCTTTTCTCCTACTTCCCTTTGCACTAGCAATTGCCTCACTGCGGAGAATGAGACTATTACTTTTGTGTGTGTTTTTAGGAGAAATGGTCTAAAGTGTTTGATAGATTTAAACACAGCAAAAGCTTGTTTTTCTACTTCCGAATAGTTGAGTTCAACACCCTGTAAATTGGAACTAAAGAAAGATATAGGTGCTTCTACTTGCTGATCATTGATTTGTGTTAAAACAGCAACATAAGATGTTTCAGTGGCCAAAGTATACAAAATAAAATGATTAGAAAAATTGGGAGTATTCAATGCAGGAGCATTAATAATTGCCTATTTGATTGAATCAAAGGATTCTTTTTCATTATGTCCCCATTTGAAAACTGAATTTTTCTTAATCATAGTTTGTAAAGGTAAGACTATATGAGAAAAATCAGGAACAAATCTTTTTACAAAATTTATCTATCCCAAAAATGATTGCATTGATTTCTTGTTATGTGGCAAAGGAATATCAGAAATCTCTTTTATCCTGTCAGGATCAATATATATGCCATCTTTGGATACAATAAACCCTAAGAGTTTGCCTTCATTTAGAGCAAAGAATGATTTCTTGGGATTTAGAGAAATCCCATACCTTTTACATCGCTCAAAGATCTGTTTTAAATCATGTAGATGATTGGCCCTTTTCTTGGAAAAGACAATTATGTCGTCTAAGTAAACAACAACTAACCTATTGATCAAACCTTTGAAGGCTATATCCATGGCTCGTTGGAAAGTAGCTCCAGCATTTATCAAACCAAAAGGCATTTTCTGATAAGCATATGTTCCCCATTTAGTTCTGAATGTAGTTTTTAGTCTATCATCTGGATGCACCAGTATCTGATTGTATCCTGAAAAACCATCAAGAAAGGACATTAACTCTGAACCAACAACTGATTGAAGTATCTGTTCCATTGTTGGTAATGGGAAATTATCTTTTTGACATGCCTTATTGAGATTTCTAAAATCTATGCAAATCCTAATATCACCATTCTTTTTCCTTACAGGTACCAAGTTTGAAACCCATTTAGAATGTTTGATCGGGAAAATTATTTTAGCTTTTAGAAGTTTATTCAACTCTGCTTTGATTTGACTTTCTAGATTTGGGTGAATTTTCCTTAACTTTTGTTGTACAGGTTTCTCATCATAAATCATTGGAATTGTGTGTTGAATGATAGAAGTATCATAAGTTCTCAGATCTTCGTAATTCCAAGAAAAAAAAAAATTGTATTTGTTTAATAATCTAATGAAAGCAAATCTTTCTTCTAATGTGAGTTCAAGCCCTAGACTTACATTTTGTGGTTTGGCCTCAGTGCCAAGATTTACTAATTCAAACCTTAAAGTAGAACTTTGAAGTTTTGCATTAGTGAACTTTTTGAAGCTATCTTTTATATCATAGAGATCTTCTAGCTTGACCACAAATTTAGGAATAGAATTATCATTTAGTCTTTGTTTTAGCTGAAGATCATGATCACTTTCATCGATAATCTGATCATCATAAGATTTTTCAAAAGTCAAGAAATTTAAGATGTCTTCATCATGATTAAATACCCGCCAATTGGTGACATTGTCTGGGACAGATGGCTGAAAAATTAATTCAATTGAAAACCTATCTAGACTATAATCTTCTGATAGATGGAGCTTAGAAGCAACATTAGCCAATAAATCAGCTGTTGCATTCTGAGATCTTGGAATAGGATAAATGTTGAATGCCAGAAAATGAGTTATGAGATCTTGAACAAGGGATTGATAATGTTTGAGATGTCCTAAGAGATAATGGATAGTGTTCCTTACTTGTTTGATGACAATTTCGGAATCACCAAATACTTTCAGATATTGAATATTCAAGCCTATTTCCTTATAGAGCTGTTGAATCAATGCCTCATATTCCACAGTGTTGTTGGTACACTCAAAGTCTAGTCTGCATGATAGAATACTTTTTTCCCCTTCTGGACTAACTAAAATACACCCTGCTCCTGCAGCGTCATTGGATTTTGATCCATCAAAATATAAAGACCAAAATAAAGGCTTATCTACAGATTTATTTACAAGTTCATCAACAATACTAATACATCTTGAAGTATCAGCATGAGAGAAATTTTCAATTTGTGATGTGATACTATTAACAGGAAAAGGTGATTGTTGAGCATTAAAATTTCCAAAGAATGACTCAGCTGAGTAATTTTCGAGAATGTTGTTATTGAAAGCCACAGGCTAGTTTTCTTGTTCAAACTCCGTTACTGTATGAGTCATGTGTTTTTCCCGATCTATTTTGATTTGATTTGGTTTCCCTTTATAGGGAAGCCACATGTGAGACCAATCAGTGGAAATGTAACCATGGAGTTTCTCAGACCAATCCCTACTTAGAATTAAACCATAAAACTCAGGGATGTCAACAATCAATATATCAATTCTTTGAACTACTCTAGGATCAGCCGATAACCTAATAGTAACTGAATTAATCTCTCCTAAAACTTGAACTTTAGTCTGATCTAATTGAACAATATGAACTGCAGATTTCTGGGGCTCAATGTTTAATTTGGAGCAAACTAAGGCTGGCATTATGTTTGATGAAGCCCCTAAATCTATCAGACAGTTATGCAGATTTCTATTATAGATCTCATAAGTCAAGAGAAAAGGAGTATGAGAATTAGACCTATCTCCGATCAAAACAACATCAGTAGCATCTACTTTATCCGATGGTGGCTTCCCTGATCCTTTAGCTGCCTTAGATAATACACTGGTTGGAAGAGGAGGAGAAGATACCACATTCAATTATTTTAGTAATAACTTTTGTTGATATTTGAGCTTGCTATGTTCATGTAAAGAAATATTTGCTCGAGTCTTCTTCATGTCTTCCACGATGTTATAATCCATAGAGTCAGATACTACTAACATTTTAGATGATGAGGGTGGAGTGGAGGATGAGGGTTGATTTTTGGTAGACACCAGTGGAGTTTTCTTCATGGGAGCTTTGTCTTTAGCAACAGGGCTTGATTTTTTCTTCTTTGGATTTGTTTGAATAGGCTCTGCTACATTTTTACTTCTGGTATTTACTGGGAGAGCTTTTGGTTCACTTTTAGTATCAGAGTTAGGCAAGATAAAGTCCCACATTCCATGACATTCAACTATTTCATCTTCTTTTGTTTCCTCCGATGACAAAACTTTCTCTTCATCTTCATCGTCATCTAGATCTGATTCTACATTAGATATAGCATTAGGTGGTTTATGGTCAGTTGACTGATTTTTTCTAAAATTTATAAATGGTTTTTTAGTAGAAGTTTCAGCTACCTGCTTTCTTATATCCACCATTTCATTGGACATAGTTTTCAAAACCTTTTGTAAACCTTCCATGTCATAAGGGTCTTTAACTGCTTTCTTTTTTTATTCATCTCTGAAAGTAACCTTTTTGGATTTTCTTTCTTCAAGAGTGTTTTTCTTTTCCAAAGCAATGATATGTTTTTCAATAGCGATCACTTCCTTCATATTTTCTGCTAATATGGGTTTGGTAGCCCTATCAACGAAGATGGCTATATTTGAAGGCAAGGTAGAAATATACCATTCGCTTCAGACTTCTTCACTAGGTTTGGATGTAGCAGGAATTTTATTCAATAGTTTATTAAATCAGGAGTTGAAGTCTTTGATGGGTTCCTTTGATTCAAATTTCAGATTGGAGAGATCATTAATCAAAGTCGTTGTGGACCTATCGTCTCCAAACTTGGTTAAAAATTGCTCCTGAAAAGCATCCCAACTATTGATGGATCCTGGTGGTAATGAAAAATACCATGATCCAGCTGCTCCTTGTAAAGTGTATGGAAATAGCCTAACAACAGCATCTTCTTCTGTTACCCCATTCAAGTTTATTGACAACATGAAATTGTTTATATGTTCTTCTGCTAATATACCAATGTCAGGATTAAACTTTGGTAACCATTTTTCAGGATGAGCTGGTAATTGACTCAAGGGTGTAGGCATTGCGACAGCTCCTGGATTGGTCCATGGCCTTGGTTGAGGTTGTGCCATTGTTGTGCTAATGGTAGAAGAAGGTGAAGAGGAAGTTGAAAGTGATTGGGTAGAGGATGTTGGGGTACCTGTACCCTTTTGGACTATGATTTGGAGTTGTGAAATAGATGGATGACTTTGCAATGGTTTAGATGGAATGGATGATGATGAGGAAAGAATCTCACTGTTAGACTCTAAAGGTGTCTTCCTAGCTCTTTTTCGACTTGGCAGAGGAAATTCAGTTGGTGGAATACCAAGCTTTTCACTCTGTGCTCTAGTAAGAGGCTGAGATGGAATATATTGCGAAGTCACACTACCTTGGGATAACTCAGATTGTTCTTGGGATATCGAAAACCCTTGGAGTTTATGAATCAAGGACTGTACTTCAGGGGGTTCAAGAGAAGAATTGTCAGGTGTGTTTAAGTTTTCAGCAGTGGGTGTTGTATTTTCCTTTTCAACTTCTCGCTTAAAAATAGGAGATTTAGAATGCGAAGGAGAAGTTGGAGGAGATGGTGAGGGAGTTTTACTCTTAGAATGGCCTATGGATTTGGATTCGCTCGCCATTCACAGTTCATGCCCTCCTTCTAGCGCCAAAAATGTTGATGCCTCTAAAATCTTAGCACCAACATTGGGGATAACCACCCGATCCAGACCTTAGTACAATTCCTTTTCTGTGTGGTGTGGTGGCTCTGACTGGATATTATGGGACCAGTTTCCCATATAATGAATGGTTTCATGGATGATTGTTTTATAATGTATAATAAAGATGATAAGTGCTTTAACCTATAACTCAAAAATATACAAATATACTTATCTAACCCGAGTAATGTACTAACAATGCGATTTCTGATTATTTCTAATAGACAAATAATCATATAGATGAATTACTGATCGACAGAAAGATGCATTCATAGATAATGATTACTTTGTTTAAGAAATTAAACAAAGTAATTATTAATAAAACATATTGCATTCATAACAATGTATATCGCTGAGATATACCTTTAAAGTATAACAATTCTAAATCTTCAGAAATGACATGATAAAGAATTATTTGAAGAGCATACATACATCAAAAATAGAAACTTTTAAAAGGAATGCTTCATCACATAAGGAAACAAGACAAAAGAACAATGATAAAAATACCGCATGCGTTTGAGTCTTGCCACTGCAAATAACACTCCGATTCCACTTTCTTATTTGAGAAAAATTCCAGTAGATACAAAAGTGCAATTCTTGAAAAAGTTTCTTCACAAAAATGTAGAACCTTGATCCACTACTGATAAAATATATTCAGAAGTACAAAAGTGCAACTTCTCAAGTCAAATTTTATACAAATTGAGGACCCTTTCTTCAAAGATATGAAAGGGTTTAAATAATAAAAATAAAAGCTAACTGTCAATAAAAATTGCTTTGAGCTGTTAAAACTACAAACATGAAAATCTGGGATTCGATTTATGAAGATAACAGTGCGATAGCCTTTGAATTGATTCATTGTATCTACTTCTCCTCTTGCACTCACTTCTGACAAATTGAGAGCATTTGTTGAATTTCCGGAGGATGACTTAGCCTAGAATATAGTTGAGTTGTGTACGTAGCATCTGAAAGTTCGGGAACCATGAGATTGACAGCGTCAGCAAGGCATTTGGTGGCCATCTGCTGACTGTGCGGCTTTACTAGGAAAAACCAAAATGCATCCCAAGTCAAGTTTTGCACTTTGCTGATTTGTTCTTCTCTGCTGGCCAGATCCTATCTCCATTGATCTTCTAGCGCTTTTTCTTTTGGGAGATTTCCTGGAGAGTAATCGGAGATCAAGTTAGCTAGATATAAGTTGTCATTTACCAACTCAATCACACTATTCATTGTAGCCTTGGCTCTAGAAGTAGCTCTTTTGACCTTTATTAACTATGATTCCCCTCTGAAAACAAGATTTCTTTGTGCGATTATTGGATTTTCGGTAGATTAGCAACCATGCCTTCTTCTAAACTTTGCCAAGAGAGAAATTTTGTGACCTTGTCATCTGTGTTTTCAAATTCTAGCCTGGTGTCAACTGCCTGTTCAATGAGTGATGCAGTGATAGTGCACAATGGGTCAACCAATGATATTTTATGGAAAAGGATATTTAGTTGCCGATATAATGATTTAGTCATTTCCAGGGCTTCTTTCTTGAATTCACCAACTTTCGGATAACCCTTGAATTTCTCTACCTATAATTGCAGCTGTGCAATTTTTTCTTCTTTAGACTTCTTTTCTTGCTGAATTGCCACTTGAAGCTTGATGATTTCTTGATACAACTTTTGTTGTTTTTGGAGAGCCTGCTTATCGATCTTTTGTTTCTCCAGATTTAGCTATTCTTTTAGTTGCTTATTCTACTATTTTTGCTCTGCTAGCTGTTGCTCAAGCTGTCCGATCTTTCGTTGTTCCAATGCCATTTGCTCTTCAAGTTGGGTGATCCTTAGATCCTTTTCCTTGATTAGTTGGCTAACTTCGGAAGCCTTGTCCATTGTAGAGATTGTATAGGCACCTGCAAACTGAGACAACTTAGTTAAATCCCTAGAAGGGTTGACTTCTGAGTCTTTCCATACCACATTCATCAGTTCATCTTGAGGAGTTGAGAATGTTCCCTAGTCAATTTTCCTCCTTTTCCTTTGTCTTTTGACCACAGCCCTATGCTTTGGACTGTAAAATACATCCAGGGGTGGTATTTTCTCTACCTTCAATACAATATTTTTCGAAGGATTCTCTGGAATTATTTCAATGTCCTGCTGAGTGTTCGTTGTGCCGACTACCCCTTCAATTGTAGTACTAGTAACAATAGGCTTCTGTGTTGCGGGAAATTTTGGTATAACTATGTTTTGGGAGTCATTCTGGTTCTTGATCATTTGATCAAACTGCTCCCATTCCTTGATTAAGTTGGAATCAATATGCACATCGGTATCTAGGAGCTCGCTGGTCTTTTCATTTGTCTGCTCCTTTTCGGGACTTTTCTCCTTTTCAAGACTCTTCTCCTTTTCAGTACTCTTCTTAGTAGTTTGTTCTTCACCGCGACCTTCTTGCTGCACCATAGGGGTAGTGGCCAATAAATCCAGAGGCAGTGTTTGTAACCTCTATGTCTTGAACTTCGTAAACTTATCTATCCCCTCTGCTCCCAATTTGATCTTTGCTAGATGTTTTACTTGTGAAAATAGCTCAGCCAAAGTGAAAAAGTCATCATATTCATCTTTCTCATGTTCAAATTTGGTAAGTTTCACCTGAGTGGTAAAGTTGTAAGCCATTGCTTTTGGATCATACTGTCTCTTAGGATTGACTGTTAACTTCAGAATTTTTATCTTCTCTGCTTCTTTCTCTGCATGCTTGAAATCATGCAGTGAATAAGTACCACAGCGGAGGGGAAATTAAGGCCACATTTGTTTCTTGGACTTATTGAGGTTCTTGGACATTACTGTTTCTGTTATCTGGTAAGCTATTTCTCTAGACAATAGCTTATCAGGAATGTACAAGGGGAGAACATATGGATCTGTGGTGCTGCCAAAAATTCTGACATAAGTGAACTTTTCTTCACCAAACCAACTGCATATTGATGTTAGGTCAATGCTGGCCTCATCAGATAACCGAGGAGCAGGTTTTTTGAATATGGCCTAATGCACGGGTAAAACAAAACCATGGCAAATTCTATATATATGATCTTTATAATGGAGCTTCCACAAATACTTATGATAAATGTGAATAGGAGTTGGATCTTGAGGAGTCCATTTCCAACCTAGAATGGGGTAGTCAGAATTGAAACATATGGTATCCATGATGTAGGCGCTCATATAGAATGGGGGTATTATCCGGGTAGTTACATACCTATTTCTTCTATAATCAAGGATTTGGTTGGCCATTTTATCTGATAAAATGGTCGCCCAATCCATGATATAAGAGTTAATTGCTGCTTCCATTAAAGGCACCATTTCTATGGAAAACCTAGCTAACTCAGAGACTCCAAAGAGTCTACATATCATAGCACCAGCATAGCAATAGGGGATGCTAAGGAGTCGACGGAGTACATACCAGAGGATTCATGCTTACGCTTGTTTGGGAAATGTCTTCGTTTCTTGATAGGGTCCGACTCTACATCATTCTCCTTGGCGAAAGCTTCTAAAAATGCTTTGTTGTAATGTTTCTAGGGGTCTGGAAAATGATACATCTTCTTGACATCTTCTACCCTAAATGACCCAAACATCCTTTCATCGGCTGTATAGAATGCTCTGTCGATTATGTTGATACTCTCTATTTCCCATCTCACTAGGTCATTATATGGTAACACTTTTGCACGGGCTGCTATTCTGTGGAGGAAGGAGCTGGCTAAATCGTAAAGAGTATTTTTTGATTTATCCGTTGAATCAGCCATTCCTCCTTCTTAAATTTCGCTTGGATCCTCGGCTTCAAGTAGATTATATATGCTCTCCCATGAAGTCTTGCCAAGGCCTGAACAATGAGTATCAACTATCAGTACCAACTTTGTTGGTTCATCTTTCGCTATGACGAGGTCCTTTGCTTTCCGAGCTCTCTTAGACATTTTTGCTAGATTGATGATTTCAGATTCACTTTGCAAAATGAAACAGAAGGACATAACAGTGGAAAAATTTGTTCAAAGCTAATACACAGCGCACAGGACTAACAATAATTAAGAGTAATAGATGCTACGGATCTATGATATATTAAGCCACCACGGATGAAATCCTTGAAGGATTCAACCATAACTGCTTCTTAATGATTTCCCCGTAACTTCCAACGTGAAACTTTAATGTCGTGATGATATGTCGCATCGCAAATTTATAACGGTCATTTTTTTGGATGGATATCGTGACTTCCCGATCGACGATTAGCAATAATCACATATCGCAGATCGGGAGTTACAAATGCCATGCTTAAATGGTTCCTTTGCATGGTTACGATTGCGATCAGTGGTGAGATGGCATGGGGAGGCGACATGCTTTAAAATTGATAAATTGTTTAAATTTTCTTTATAATTGACTTATAATTTTAAACCGCATATGTTCGTAATATTTCATGTTTTTCCTTTATCGAAAGCACGCTACATGATAATGAAATCGCATTGGAAGATTTCAAAGGGGATTTTGGGATGTGTTTTATGATTTTAGCGATGCGCGATTGTGATCGGCTTATCGCATCAGAGGTTTTCTATGGAACACTTGGGACGAATTTTTGATGAGTAGCGATATGCGATTTCTGATAGAGTTATCGCATCGGCGAATATCAATGGAACACTTTAAGTCCACTATTGAAATAAAGGATTTGCACGATGCGACATATTCCTTTCATAATTGTTTTCCTTCAATAAAGCTTTATGATAAGGTTTTATTATAATTCAAATCGGATCGGACCTTATCAAGAGGAGTTTCATGGGTTCGATAGATTTACAAATAGTGATTGCGATTTAACCTACCCTAAAAGAATTTTTTTATATAACCTATTATAAAAATTTATTTTTAAACGTTTTATTGATTTTATTTATATTCTAAAGGGTACCCATTTCTTATTAAAGTCTTTTATGAAAAATTTTGAAATGGGGAGGGTTGTTGTATAGCACAACACCTGGTAAAGAGAATCTTCTTGTTTCTTCATGGGCTCTTCCTTCTCCTCTTGTTCTTCAGATGTCTTTGATTTTGGTGTAGTAGGAATAGCCTATGATGTTGGGGTTCTTTCTTTCCCATCACTTTTCTATCCCTCAGACTCCTTTGGATCTGTTATAACAGTGTGAACCTATGGTGTTGGGGCTCTTTCTTTCTCTTCACTTTGTTTTCCCCTTGGTGTTGGGATGGTTGATGGTGTTACAATTATCTTCACTCTCTTCTTAGGATTATTTCCACCCAATGGCTTCTTTAATGACCTCTTATTCACCATCTTTTGTAGAGGAATTGACTTCGTAGGTGATTCCTTGAATTTCCTGAGCACTTCGGTCTTAGGATCCATTGTTTCAGTTGTGTTTGCTTTAGGCCCTTCTTCTTGAACATGGCACCCATAATTTCTAGTCTCAGACTATCCGCTAGATATATTCAGAGGTTCCTCAGTGTGTGACCTTTTTCCTTCAACAGATGTTCCAACATACATCCTTATAGAACTCCATATTTTATAGTTTCAATGTAAAGGTTTTGGAGATGTAGTCACTTTTCTTCTCCTAGGAGGTCTAACTACTTGGTTTTTGTAACACCCTCCTCCCAGGCCTACCCAAAGTAACCATGCAAACCAGGGTAAACATGAGAAGAGATGCTACTATTATCGGATTCGACCTCCTATGTGACCTTAGGGAAGTGGAATCGACAGAACATCAGATAAAGTCATCCAAACTTATCAACAGAACCCTCAGGAGATAAGTTAGCCATTGTGATAGCATGTACCTAGGTCCCACTGTTTTTCTAGACCTCTTAGGCCATATCTGCTCTCATGCTATGGGAAAGGGAGGGACCAGAAACCCAAAGTCGCTCTCATATGCCTGCATGCCAGTGATTGTGGACCAATATTTCTAGTTTTGTGCCAGCAACCCCGGGAATTAAGCCACGTTTTCAAGCCGAGGCCACTGCCCAAAATGGAATGAAAGATTGAAATCAATAAAAGTACAGGGAACCAATGATACAAAAGCAATAAGCTCAACAAGAACTTAACCAGACCCCTACTAGCCGCGACATGCATTTTGTCAAACATATCATTGACATGTAACCTACAGGTGTAAACAACATAATTAAGTGTAGGGAGCTCATACTTATCTGAGAATCACTATGAACCATTGTTCCCTCATGCCATTTGATGAATTATCATATATTAGGTCATAGAAACATTATCCATTCATGTAAAAATAAAAACATGTTGGGAGCCATACATAGTTGTTATCATAAAACATACATATAACCAACATAATAGGAAAAGAAATACAATAAACATATCAGTCATCAAGATCCATATATACATCAGTACATTCTCACATGAAAATCAAGGGAATGAATTTCTCATTAATGAATGCAATAAACCAACCAGAGATGGGACTACCAAGTGTTATCACTCAAGTTGTTCCCTGCCTCCTGAAGGGAATACGGCTGAGGTAACCACTAACCAATCTTTTAGCTGCAGGTCCTAGCCTACCTGCAACCAGAGAGGGCTCTCTCTTTGTAATTTAGCTTTGTTTTGGAGTATTTCAGGCTAGTTATTATGCACAGGTTTTTGTTTTGAGTTTGTTGGAAGGTAATTTCAGGTGGAATAGGGATGTAAGTAGGAAACAATTTCTTCCATTGGGTAGATGGAGTCAGAGTGAGTGAACTGGTGAAGTGTAGAAGTGTTCATTTGGTAAAAGGAGTTTGCTACAGAGCAGGGTAGTCAATTTAGGAGCAATTTTGATATCTGAAATGGTGGAATGAAGTCAGTGAATGAAAGGCAATCAAGAATCTTTCATTATGCTGGCAGAGGGAAAGTGCATGAAGATTACTAAGGAGCAATGAAGAATTCCTAAGCAACATTCAGAGTGAAAGAACTAGTGCAAATAGGAGCAATTAAGAATTCCTATTTATGACTAATTCTGAAGAAAACATATACAATAGCTGAGATTGAACACAGAGTGTTTTTTAGGCAAATTCTGTGCTATTCTTCTTCTCTGCTACCAAGATTATGGAACATACATGAAATTGCATACATAAAAAACATAAAAACACAGAGAAGAGAAGACTTATTGATCCTTAAACGACGCAAGAATTCTGTAGCATTTCCCAGGGCTTCAATTCCACATTCAGATGGTTCAGCACAGTGAAATTCCAATGGCCTTTGTATTATACAGCCTCAATAGCTTACAGCGCAGTTCAGAAATGAAATTACCAACCCCAAATACATTCTATGGGGGGGTATTTATACAAAAATAAGATATAAAATATCTTAGGGATGAGTCTTCATGCAATAAGTTCCCTCACCAACTTTTTCAAAGAAGTAAATGAAAGAAATAAATGCTGCAGTAATTGTTGGTGCACTAGCTGTCCACTTTGTCAGAGAAATTTTGACTTTTTTGGACCAACAAAGTCGGCTGTGGCTGCGTCTTTAATATGCGGTTGCTGGGTTTTGCTGTCCTGCTGTCTTTGTTGTGTCACCATTTTGCTGTCCTGCTCTTGGCATGCATACTTGGCCTTTTTTATAGAATTGTTGTAGTCATATTTAGACTCCTTTTGCTTGCTGTCTTCATGCTTTAACCGGTGGTCTGTGTACCCAATTTCGCTGACCTGTAGTTGACCAAAATCTGAAGCTGATCAAAAGAGAGAAAGGACCGAGATTACTTTGGCAAAATCTCCAGCATTGCTTGCCACCAATCTTCTTTAGGCAGTTGATGTCTTTGTATCTTTATTAATGTCTCATCTGCCTCGGTATATCTGTAAAAATTGGGCGGGACCTCAAACAAGTGATTGATCTCATGCTCAATGTAAAATAAGTTTTCCAGCTTGTCATAAAGGCTCTGTCCAGATGGAGGCCCTGTTTCCTCTGAGGTACTTGTGGATGCTGTAATCTGATTTGAAATATAATTATTCATCCTGGTAGCATACTGTTCACGGGTCAGCAGTCTTCCAGCGCTGGTCAATAGGCTGGGCAATCCTCTGCTCTGCAATGCTGCAAGCTTTAGCTTGAAATCATCTACTTCTGCCTGCATTTCCTGACACTTTCTTTCTAGACTTTGTACAAAATTTCTTAGGGTCAGCACCTTTTTTGCTGTCAGAACAGTATCTGTCCTGTTACTGATGTCTAATGCTGCCAACTCTTCTTTGGTATGAGTGTTCAGGAAATGAATCATTTTACTAGCCTGCTCAGGCATATTTCCCAATGCTGCCCTAGCCCTTTGATTCTCAAATTGAGCTAGGCCTATCAATTCTATCTGTTCATGCATGGTTTGGATCGATTTCCATTGGTGAGTGATTGACTGGCCAATTTTGGCCCACAAAATCTTCTTTATTTCAGCTAGAGTCTTGTCCAAAGTCAGCTCCTTCTCCAAGGCTTTTATTTTGTCATTCAAGGCCTTAATTTCCCTTGTTTTTTCAGCTACTGTCATCTTGGACTTGTCGTAGCTTACTTCTAGTTTGGCCAACTTTTCTTTGGCCTCTTTCACCTCTGTTACCTGACCTTCTAGCTCTTTGACAGCTTTCATCATTTCATCCATGCTCATGCTAGATTCAGGTGCTGCTGTTGTTGCTGCTGTTGTAGCATCTGTAGTGGATGAAGCTGTTGTGGATGCTGGGATAATAGGAGGGATTGCTGGTGCTTGTGTAAGAGGAACAATAGCAACAGTTGGAGTTGTTTGAGGTGGCTGGGAGGCCGACTCTCCCTGCTTGCCTTGCAATGCTCTCTCCAACTCTCCCTCCATTTGAATTATTCTTTGGTTCATTTGCATCAGCAGATCCATTGTATCCTCAGCTTCTTTCTCTTGCACAAGTTCTGCTGTTTGTGGGTGCATAGTTGAGGACAACCTCAATTGTTTTTTGAGTGCAACAATATCATCCTCTTTTTTCCTTATAAGGGCTTGAATGGCTTTGGCATCCTTCTTAGGATCATGCCCTAGATCAACAATGATTTCTTCCAAAGTCTTTATCCTATTATCTTTGGCAGAGGAAGACATTCTTTCCAAATCCAACTGAGTGTTTGTGTTTTTCAATGATTCCTTCAGTTGATGAGCCAGTGTGGCCTTGTCTGCTAGGGTGGCATAGACCATCTCACCTGTTTTCTTGTGCAGCTCTATTTGGTCCATCGGGTGTATGTCCTTGGAGAGGACCTCTAAGCTTGTCTTTACATAATCTGCAGCTGTCTGGGGCTGTGGTATCTTTGGCTTGAAATGACTTAGAATCATCTTTTCCTCCTTGAGGTCATAAGCTGCCATTAATCTCTGTTGTTTGGAGGGTGTTGCCTTAAGAAACTGATCATATAACTGTACTCTTAATAGTTCATTCTGAGCCTTGATCTCCATAAAAGTTGATTTGATGCTAGGTGGTTGTTTGGTTTGCTGCCTTGAAGAAGAGACCTCCATACCATGCTGCCTCTCTTGTTCTTGCTGGAATGAGCTGGTAGCTGTTTGCTGGCTTGTTTCTCTTCTCGGGCTTTCTATGACTTCTTCAACAATTTCTTCCTCAACTTGAGGATCAACTCTTTGTCTTTTGGCTTCTGGTTGTTGTGTTGAGCCACTAGCTGGTGTAGTTTCTTCTCGGTCCTACTTCTTACCTCTTTCTTCATTAGCAGGAGTTTGCAATGCTGGCACTTGTAGTGCCTCAGTCTGCTATGGAGGGGCTTGTCCTTGACCCTGCTCTTTTGAGGTAGCAGGCTGTTCTGTTATTTTTTCTTGTTCTGCATCCATCGGCTCCTTGCCTTTTGTTGTACCTGTTGCTGGTGTAGACCGTTGTTGGGCAGCTTGTGAAGCTACAGCTGTAGATGGACCTTCTCCGACTTGTTGTGGTAGTTTGAAAGTTACCTGGTCAAAAGAATCCAAGTCAAGAGTTTTTTCTAAATCTTTGACATTTTTCTCCATAATTTCTTCTTGGGTAAACTCCTCAACTAGTGTCCCTGCCACCCACTCATCTTGGTTGGCATATTGTTCAATTTGTGGGATTTTACAATGCTCATAGGTTGTCAGCCTATATTTTACTTTTCTGGCACTGATAAAGCCATCTGGGTCATAAGGAACCCACCAGAAACTCCTTTTCAACTTGAGCTTTTGCCCCAATATTTGATCAGCATCTTGCCAACCTTCTTTCTTGTTCATGAGAAAGGGGCCTAGTTGATCTCTGAATTTGAGGCGAGCCTTCTTCTTGGCACTATGAAAATGAGTTAAGTCTGAGTTGATGAGTTGCCTATAATACTCCAAGGCAAAGAGTCTCATTGGTACATATCTTGGGAGCCTGTAGGGACAGAGCTCACAACCATAGATCCTAATGACAGTGTGATTCTGGTAAAAGTACCAGTCACCTATTTTATAGTTCTTGGACAGCTGCAATATTTTCTGCATGTCATAGGATAGCCTAGGAGGAGGAGTTCTCATTAGGAGACAAGAGACTGGATAAACAAATTGGTCAATGAACTCACAGTAGGAATATGGAGAGTTTTGAACCTCATGGAAGACTGATGACCAAAAGATAACAGACCTTCTTTCACCCTTTGAATCCAACTTTTTGATGGGGCATTGGAAGCAGTCTGGCTGATAATACATGAACAAATGATATATATAGGATGAATATTTAAAGACTCCCTCCCTATCCAGTTTCACTAGCTGGTCATGTATTTTGTTGGAGATGAATTTGGCATAATTATACTTGACAGCAGGGGGCTGTCCTGGACTATATGCAGACAATAAGACCAGAATGGTTTCATCAATGTGCTCACTTGTTTTGAAACCTAGTACATAGGAGATCATATCAACTAGCAACTTGCCCACTTCATTGAAGCACACATACAGAAAAGGAGGTGGCCCTGTAGGCTGGCGATCTGTTCTCATGAATATTTTGGCAATTCTAGCTATCTCTGAGGTGGAGAGTTTGGGACCTTCATCAAGCAGATATTTCATTGAAAGAGGCATCAGAAGCTGGGTTTGCTTGAAGTTAAGCATTTGGTTGATTGAATCAGGAGTTATTTGGAATAGAATGCTCCCAGATGGAGACTTGACTGCTCTTTGATTTGGCTCATAGTTTTCACAGCAGAGGCGAATAATCTCAGGGAAAATATTGACAGAAGGGAGGAAGTAAATGGGCAAATTAGACTCCCATATCCCATACATATCACAGTTGTTCAGGTGACTATTTCTTAGTTGACAGAAGGTCTGCAAGTGGTTTCTGTCCCCAACCAAATCTTGAATAAGATGGTCCTTATCAGCTAGAGGCAATGCTTCAAGTTCTTTATGAGGTGCATTTAAAGGAGTAATGTTCAAGGCAGCTGGGGTGGCCATCTTGAAGTTTTTCTGTGTTTATACTTGGAATGAGAATTAGGGCAACAACAGACTGATGAAAACTGCTTCTGAGGATTTGCAAAGGAGCTGCAGACTGAGTTTCAATATGGGACTGGCCTTCACTATCTGTAGTTATGACAAAAGAGGCAAATTTTGCAGAGTTTAGACAGACTTCTCTTTTGTTAATGAATTCCCTGGATTAAGAGACTGTGGGCAATTTGCAGAGGGAAAAGGGGATGCTTTTGAGCCAAATAGGTAGAATTTTGCAGCGGAATTTAGTACAAGGGGTCAATGCATGGCAGTATGAAGATTCTGCCGGCGAAAGAGCTAAAAAACGATTTTTTAATGGTGAAATTGCAAATGGGCGTGGGTCGCAGGGTATCTTTTGGAACAGGGGAATTATCAGTGAATTTTGGCAGAATTTAGATGTAAAAGTATCTTTGATTTGGGTATTTGCAGGTGTTCAATCAGCTAAATGGAGAAAATGGCAAAAAAGGGGTTAACAGGTGAAATTCGGCAAATACCTGGTTTTTATGGAGCCGAGGGCGGTTGAGCAGGTTCAATGGCGAACAATGGAGGTGAAATTGCAAGCGGCAGCGGCGTGGTTGCTCAAATTCGAGCTTGGGCGGCAAAACGACGCAAAACAGCGAACACAGAGCTCCCAAACTGACCAATGATAATGAAAGAAAACGGTCATTTCGCGTATTTTTATGAAAATTTGGGACTTTAGCGCTTTTGGCGCTTTTTTGGGATGACGTCAGCATGACGTCATTTGGCGGGTCGCGGGTACGGCGCGGTGACGTGGAAGCTGACTCGGACGATGACGTGGCAGAGGACACGCTGGCAGGGTGATGACGTGAGCGGATGATGTGGCAATGACACAGGGCAGCGGCGGGCCGATGCAGACATGACGTCAGTGGTGACGTGGTTGCTGACGTCAGGGGGCGGAGGGTGGTTTATGGTTTTCTCCCGCACCACCTTTGGCCCTGGGCGGTATTGGGGAGGGGGCCTCCGATCACGCCGGGAGGATGACGCGTGGCGGGGGTACGACAGTAAAACCGCCCATCCCCCGGACGCTAACCTCCGATGGATCGGGAATTGAAAACGACCGCCCACCCTTGGATCTGTGGAGCGGGAAATCGGACGGCAGACGGGGCGATCGGGGTGGCGTGCAACTCTGGAGCGGGACCCGTTTAATATAATATTTAAATGCCGACGGGAGGGGGTTGAAAACTTTGGAAATGTGGGTCTAGGGTTATGCGCCGGCGGAGAGTTTGACGTTTAGTTAAACATTTTGAACAAAAACTTAAACAATATGAACGCGGAGGGTTTTTGAGGGTAGGTTATGAGTGAAAAGGGGCGGGATGGTTATTAATTTAACCAGAGGTTAAATTAATTCCAAGGTTAGGTCGCGGAAGGGTTAAAATTAGTCCCAAATGGACTAATATTTCCCAAAACTGTATTATATAGCTATAGTGCTATAGGGTAGGATATTTAATATTTTTTTGGGGTTTTTATATGATTTTTTGTAGAAATAGGGGTGGGAAAGTAACTTAGGGAGCTATACAATAAGTCAGAGTGTTAATATGGCTTTGTAGAGTGAAACTGTAAGGAGAGATGCTAAGTTTATTAAGTGAAACTTAGACATAAGAAATGAATGGAGTTTGGAATGAGGATTTTTACACAAGAAATGTGGCTTCTTTTCACTAAGTGGAGTCAAGACTCAACTCAGCATTTAGCATGAAACGAAGTGAAACAGGACCCTTGGGCAGATCCCAAGCTCCTTGAGGGGATGTTAGTAAATGATTTATGGGGGAATGAAGGGGAATTAGACATGCTTCCATTGTTATGCAACCAAACAACTGCTATGGTACCAATGTCATTGATGAGATGAATCTTTCTTTGACAAGACAAAAACTGATCATGACCTTTCTTCTGCAACCTCAAGCTACCTACCCAGGCTAACACACCTAGCATTTTTTCTTCGTTTGATTGGGTGCACTTGAACTGGCAAACCCTGATTGTCCTCTTTTCTTTTGACTGCCCTCCTATCTAAATGTACCCTTATCTCTTCCAAGGGCCCAGATTAAGCAGTTGGGCTCCTTTACTTTCTCTATCTAGCTACTCATCTGCCAAGCTTGAACTGTTTGGACATATATTCTTTCTCTATTCTATAACAAGCAATTTAAACATGGAATGGTCCAGATTGAACTGTTGGGCCACCCATCAAGTGTGATAAACAACAGTATTTGCACATTGTGAAGCTGCAAATGAGATAGCAGTGGCATTTTGGCTGGCCACTTTCCTGGTCTTTTGATTTGGGGTTCATTTCTATTATTTTTCCTGACCAATTCATTTTCTTGCCTTTTGATCATTCTTTTAAGGCATACCCTCTTTACATTTTTTAATTTTCTCTATCTGTACACAAAATATGGAACCTTTGCAGCTTGAAAAGATGAACATATTTGGCACTTCCACTGTCAATCATGAAAAATGAAACCTATTGGTATAGGAACCTAACACCAAGTTCCACTCGACCATAGAATTGTTAAGCCAAATTTCTCTTTAGCCATTCACCCCTGTGCCATATTCCAAGCATGAATGTGGAATCTCATAGAACACATCAATCAAAACTCATCTAGGGCTTCCAGAGGCCATCCACCTCAACCCATCAAATAGTGATTCCACCTCATGGCCAGACATCATAAAACCATCATCAGATTAGTATCCATCCAAGCCTTCCATGGATTCCAGAGCATTTGTCCAACCAAGGCTTTCAGGACTAGTAACTCAACCCACAGCTTATACCAGGCTTCCAGAGCATTTTTCCAACCAGGGATTTTAGGACTAGCAACTCAACCCACCTAGGAATTCCATAGTGTTTGTCCAACCAAGGCTTCCCGGACTAGTAACTCAACCCAAGTTGTTATAGGGCTTCCAAAGCATTTGTCCAACTAGGGCTTCCAAGACTAGTAACTCAACCCAAGCTAAGGAAACATGAGAACCAACCAAAAACAAAACAATGAAAGCAACCCACAATAATCATGGCTATCTAGGAAATGGCAAGGCTAGGAAATCCACTATCAATCTAGGAAATCCTCCATGCCAATGACAGATCACAACCAAGAAACCACATGCATGTGCCATGCATGCCAAAACTAGTGAGGAAAACATACATGCAACTCGGTACCTACAAGAAAAATTGTTGTAGTTGTTGATCCTGATGTCCTCTTGTGCTTTCCTGCTCCAAGAATCCAAGTATGCCACACCTCCAAGAGTGCTCCAAGAAAACTCTAAGTCTCCAAGAGTAAGAGAGAGAGAGAGAATATAAAGAGAGCTCCAAAATTGAACTAAATAAGTCCTACCCATTGATCCTTAGAAGCCTTTTTATTAATGAGGCCTCTATTTTCTTCATTTTCCTCCTCACATGCAACCTGTGACCTTTCACCTTCCTTTTCTCCTAATTTCCATTATTTTCATAAATAAATGCCAATTAATGCCTCATGCCTTTTCAAAACCTTTTTCATTGCCTTTGCCAATTTCGTTAGCCATAATAAACTAAATCAACACCCATTAGGATGTTTCCCCCACCATTCAGCTTGGAATATGTGTCCCATCACCGTGGCCTTATATATTTTTACATGAGTTTTTAACCAAGGTTGTTACAGAACCCTCCCCCTTGGGGGAACACCATCCTTGGTGTTCAATGACACCTATAACCAATAATACTTCTTTAAAAAAAAAAAATTAATAAATAAATAAAAATAAAATAAATAAATAAAAATAAAATAAAATAAAATTAATTAATAATAATAATAAATAAAAAAATTCATATTGCCCATGGAGTTTTATAACATAGCTCATTACAGTATTTACAATGACCATTGTTGAAACATGACAAACATACCATTTACTGGAGCTTTATAACACAGCTCATTACAGAATTTACAATAATAACCACATATACACACATACACATTTGCTTCAACCCGCAAATAACCATATTGTCTATGGATCTTTATAAATCCAGCTCGAAACAGTATTTACAACAATACACACATATACTCATACACACATTTTCTCAACCAACAAATAAAAGGATACGATGCCTGCATCCGTAACAATGGAATTCAGAGGCTCACACCTCCACCCTCAAAGTAATACCAGGATTGACCTCCTTCCTAAGAAGTCTAGAATCCACTACAAAGCCAAATCTTCATCCAATGTACAATGTTATAATCCTACACCACTTGTCCTCTCAGCGAACAGTTATAGGCTCATTGTTCTAGGGCGCACTCCCAATGTGCATCTGATTCCATCTGGAAATGCTAATAACCAAAACCAAATCCTTTCATGACCTTCCCTTCTCTGCTTCACACTCCCTCAGGAATTTGGTCAACCCCTTCCATGCAGTCACTCACCTTCTAAGTTCCATTGGCACCCCCATCTCGGGCAGTCCATCCCTTGGAAAAGCTTCCTCACATCAGAAGATACAAAAAACCAAGGCATACCCCTACCTCAAAACTATCATACCAGTCATAGCATGCTCATGGAAATCAATGGATATTATTGGGTACCAGTGTCCCACAATGGCCCTATTCCTAAATGCTTTACTAGCATACTGCTGCATTTTCCAATTCCTTTTGTTGTTGCCAATTCTTGCAGTCGATTTCAATCACCCAACTAGGCATTTCATGCATTCCTGTACCAAGCACATAACTTCCATTAGATTTAAAATAAATTGAAATAAATTCACATCATACCTCATTAGTAGCTCATCAATAAGGTACATTTGCAATGTTATTTGCTTCCTGTCACAAAAAGTCAAACTAGCATATTTGACCAAATCAACATGTATAAAAATATCACATCAAGTTAGCTCAACACATAACCATCATAGATCAAAATCATAAGTCACATGTAACCATCATAAACCAGAATCATAATTCACATGTAATCATCATATATCATAATCATAAAACACATGCATAATAAAATTGGAATAAAATATTGATACTTATACTTTGATCAATCCTTAGCTTCTACCTTTGTATGTATCTTGTAAACACTCTAGATTGGTTGCCACACCAAAAAAAATTGAGTGCTTTCTCCTCAACCATGTTCATCACAGACATACAACCACACACGACATACAAGTCCATGCAATACATGCACCTACACC
Source organism: Pinus tabuliformis (assembly GCA_031772625.1). Taxonomy (NCBI): domain Eukaryota; kingdom Viridiplantae; phylum Streptophyta; class Pinopsida; order Pinales; family Pinaceae; genus Pinus; species Pinus tabuliformis. The sequence continues at coordinate 663,443,364 of CM062819.1, read as the reverse complement.
TGACATACAACACATACACCTACACCTAGTGTATACAATACAATACATATGCCTTCACCTAGCGTACAACACAACACAATATATCTATACCCAATGTACAACAACACACAATACATGCACCTACACAATGCACATACCTAGTACCACATGCCCTCAACACAGCATGTACGACATGCACACAATACCACATGTGCACCAGTACCATATGTACAACATGTACACAATGCCTCCTATACACTGCACCACTTGCACAATGTGTGCACAACATCACATGTACACGACACCACCTACACAACGCCACATGTACACTACAACACTTGTACAACGTGTACATAGTACCACTTGCACGACATGTATGCGACACCACATGTACACAACACTACATGCATGAAATGTACACAGCACCACCTGCAGACAGCGCCACATGCACACAACACCTCTTGTACAATCATGCACACCCCACCATATGTACTTAGCACCACATGCACAACATGCATGCAACATCACTTGTACATAACATCGCATATCCATTATGCACACAGTACAATATGTACACAATACCGCATATCCAACATGTACATAGCACCATCTATACCCAGCACTGAATATGAAACATTCATACAACATTATTTGTACTACACCATGTACGTAACATTGCATAATCAACATGTACACACACTAAATATACACCACACCACATGCACACAACATCACAGGTGCAACAAGTACAACAAATACGACATATGCACAACAATCATACCACACTGACTCTTTACCAAGCAACCTTTCTTCCAATGTATTATCCATGCTTGTCCCAACATGCTGCAGACCACATTTCTTTCACTTTGCTAATGCATCCCTCAATATAACCTGTCCATAACATAAGCATAGGCATAATACAAGCATACAATATAAATTCATATTCACATGATACTGACCTCATATGTTTGTTGTGACTACTCTTCCCACTTGATTCCTCATAGACCATGAACCTCTTCATGTCATTCACCTATGTAAGCAATCATTTCTTCGCAAGAATGATTCTTGATGACCTTGTCAAACAGTAACATAGATACATGGACACATACATACATATACATAAACATTAGCATAAAACAATTGTGGTCCTATCAGCCAATGACATACATACACACATATATATATACATGACATACATACAACTACATGTATACATATATAAACATCAGCATAATCATCATCATAACATAATTACCAGATATCAAGGTCAAGGTTAAGAGAACTCCATTTATTCATGCACAACATGCACGACATTGAGAAAAAAAAATCCCAACATATCCAAGGCATATGATGCCTCCAATCCATTCAACTTACCGTTATTGATTACCTTTCCTATGATTGTTCTGTCATCGTCCATTTACCACAATGGACCCAACTAGTTTAACCGACTGTCATAGTCTTACCTTCCGTTGAGCTTACTCGTGCACCAAGCTTCATCTAAATCTTATATTACCTTTTGGGTACCACAAATCTCTCCCCGAGCTCCATTAACTTTCCTCTTTCCCAACCAATTCCCAAGACTCAAAACATAAAAGGAAATGCCAAGGAACAAACAAGAAGCAAGACCATGAAAACCAATAACAACACAACATTGCAACAAAGTGGCACAGCTATGCACTAGACACAATCAAAATCGTAAATCAAGCACAACAATAGCAAAAGACCAAAGCACAAGACTAACAATAGACACCATGACTCAATCCCCATGGTTCCCAAGGAAACTTAACCAAATCCTTCTTCAAGGTTTCATGGAAACCTCTCTTGCCATGAAACTCCTTGCATCATACTTCCATTAATAAATAACTGTCAGTGCATAAATAAACATAACAATACACTGGTTACCTTACCTTGTTGTGCCAAGCACATTGCTTGTAACTGAACACATCCATGCCATCTCTCAAGGGACTCCAATTCTTTGACAGATCCACCTGTAACTAAATACTAGCTAATATACACGTCAAGTACATGTTCATGAATATAGCACATATCCACATAATTTCAGACAAAATCAAGGTTAAGAAGACTTCCTATATGTGATGTACTCATTCGTTTGGAATTAGGGTTTCCAAACATAGCCAAAGGAATTCTTGTCCAATTCATTTCTTTTACCCTTTTTTACCTTGTTGCAATCGAGGCTTACTATGTACCACATCACCCAATTGTTAGTTATATAAACACATAGACTATTACCTTGTCATGCTAATACCAAGCATGTTTCCTGCAATTACTCACACATAAACCACATGTTCCAAATATCAAGACAATCATATCTATCAATTTGAGATCAACATTTAGCAAGATTAACAATCATGTCATAATCCATAGTCAACTCATAGTCATTAGACATAATGCTACAACTATCACCTACATACACATAAGTATATATGAACTATCTCGACACATATGTGTTATTACAATGATCTTAAAACAATATCGTTGGAACACATACTCATATTATGAAATTCATCAAACATTCAAACAACTTGCAAGCATACCATGTTAAACTAGATTACCTAATCAAACAGTCAAGCACCACATATATGACATAAGAAAACTCATACCTTAATGTACCTCAGGGGAGCCTATCTTGTCTGCACAATCAATTTAATTAGCACAATATGACTTCACAGCACACCAACTCAACCACGGATAAGATCATGATATCCATAATAATCACTAACTAACATGTTCACATCATAAACTCATGAACAATTTTCATTCATAGATAACAATCACATAAGCAAGGTCAATCTAGATTAGTACAACACCATATAACAAATATGTTGGCTCATACCTGAATATCGTAACCATAACCATATGCATAGGCCAATCCAGGTTAACACAATACATATAACATCAAGATATTAAATGCAATGAACATAACATCACGCATATGACCAACCCAAATTACAATATCAAGATCTCAATGAAATAACCCTAATCATCAAGTTAATAGCATATAACAACAATAAGTTATATATCATGCTCATCAACAATATATAACATAATCCTCAAGTTATCTAACATAGAACAACAATAGCAATGCATACAACCATAGGTTTCTATCATTCTTGACTATCTGACACATGTGCATATGACTATACTAATCAACTATCATCTATCATGTATGTAACCATAACATCCAAAACATGTACATAAACCTGATGTATATAAACCTAATGCATATGACAATCCTTAACTTACATACTTGCATGCCAAACATACAATACATGTATGACGATCTTCTCTTGCCTCGAGGTCCAATGCTGCAACTTCACTTTAATGATTTGCATCTCCTATTCTATCTCAGCCAACACATTAGCATCATAACAACCAATAGCACCATGATGACCTAAATTGCATAAAATCACTTCACAAGGCATGTTTGACATACTATTCATGCATAACTATAACCAATAACATACATGCATAAAAATTGCATATAGGCATATAACACATGAGTACCAAAAAATATTCACATCATTCTAGCTAGGGTCTAGTCATCAATGCATGCCCATATCAACCACACAAACCATGACCTCATGCATGAAAACAATGACCACATCACGTGCACTAATAACATGTGAACACTAACGTGCATAACAATGCATAATCAACCATGCACACATGAATACATACTCCATGACAACACCTTCAACCTTCACATGGTGACATCACTATAACCATGATCAACACCATGAAAATGTCACAAGCACATGGACTACATGCAATCAGAACACATATGCAACCAACATGAAAACACGATCAACACATAGCCCAAGGAGAGCGCAACCACTCTCTGATACCACTTTGTAACATCCTCCTCCTAGGCCTACCCAAAGTAACTATGCCAACCGGGGTAAACATGAGAAGAGAGGCTACTATGATCAGATTTTACCTCCTATGTGACCTTAAGGAAGTGGAATCGACGAAACATCACATACAGTCATCCAACCTCATCAACAGAACCCTCAGGAGACAAGTTAGCCACTGTGACAGCCTGTCCCTGGGTCCCATTGTTGTTCTAGACCTCTTAGACCATAGTCACTCTCATGCTATGGGCAAGGGCGTAACTAGAAACCCAAAGTCAATCTCATAGGCCTGCATGCCAGCAAATGTGGACCAATCTCACCAGTTATGTGTCAGCGACCCTGGGAATTAAGCCACTTTTTCAGGCCTAAATCCCAGGCCACTGCTCAGAATGGAATGAAAGCTCGAAATCAATAAAAGTATAGGGAACCAATGATGCAAAAGCAATAAGCTCAACAATACCATAACCAGACCCCTACTATCCATGACATGCATTTTGTCAAACATATCATCGACATGTAACCTATAGGTGTAAAAAATAGAATTAAGTGTAAGGATCTCATGCTTATCTGAGAATCGTTATGAACCATTGTTCCCTCATGCCATTTGCTACATTATCATCTATTCGGTCATAGACACATTATACATTCATGTACAAGTAAAAACATGTTCAGAGCCATACATAGTTGCTGTAAAAAAATGTACATATAACCAGCATAATAGGAACAAAAATACCATAAACATATCAACCATCAAGATCCATATATACACCAGTACATTCTCACATGAAAATCAAGGGAATGAATTTCTCATTAATGAATGCAATAAACCAACCAGAGATGGGACTACCACATTCCACCCGACCATAGAATGGCTGAGCCAAATCTCTCTTCATCTATTCATCCCCTTGCCATATTCCAAGCATGAATGTGGGATATTATAGAACACATCAATCAAAACTCATCCAAGGCTTCCAGATGCCATCCACCTAAACCCATCAAATAGTGATTCAACCTCAAAGTCGGACATCACAAATCCATCATCAGATTGGTCTCCAGCCAAACCTTCTAGGGCTTCCAGAGCGTTTGTCCAACCAAGGCTTCTAGGACTATTAACTCAACCCACATCTTATATCGGGCTTCTAGAGTGTTTTTCCAACTAGGCCTTTCAGGACTAGTAACTCAACCCACCTAGGGTTTCTAGAGCATTTGTCCAACCAAGGCTTCCAGGACTAGTAACTCAACCCAAGTTGTTAGATGGATTCTGGGGCGTTTGTCCAACCAGGGCTTCTACGACTAGTAACTCAACCCAAGGTAAGGAAACATAAGAATCAACCAAAAACAAAACAATGAAAGTAACCCACAATCACCATGGTTATCCAGGAAATGGAAAGGTTAGGCAATCCACTGTCACTCTAGGCAATCCTCCATGCCAATGATAGATCACAACCAACAAACTACATGCATGTGTCATGCATGCCAAAACTAGTGAGGAAAACATACATGTAACTTGGTAGCTGCAAGAAAAATTATTGTAGCTGTTGATCCCTATGTCCTCTTGCACTTTCCTACTCCAAGAGTCCAAGTATGCCACACCCTCCAAGAGTGCTCCAGGAAAACTCTAAGTATCCAAGAGTAAGAGAGAGAGAGAGAGAATAGAAAGTGAGCTTGAAAACTGAACTGAACAAATCCTACCCACTGATCCTCAGAAACATTTTTATTAATGAAGCTTTTATTTTCTTCATTTTCCATTATTTTACTTCATTTTCCTCCTCACATGCAACCTGTGACCTTTCACCTTCCTTTTCTCCTAATTTCCATTATTTTCATAAATAAATGCCAATTAATGCCTCATGCTTTTTTAAAGCCTTAGCCATTGCCTTGGCCAATTTCCTTAGCCATAATAAACCGAATTAGCGCCCATTAGGATGTTTCCCCCACCATTCAACTTGGAATATGTGTCCCATCACCATGGCCTTATATATGTTTACATGAGTTTTTAATCAGGGTTGTTATAATTTTCTAGGTGTTGTTTCAGCACTTAACTCCCGATCTTCTCCCTCATTTTCCTTTGATTCGGGAGCTGGTACATGCAACCCTAATAACAACCTATCCCATGTGCTTCCCTGTTGTTGCAATGAATGAATTATGAATAATTTAATGATTGCATGGTTGGTCAAGCAAGTTTGGATGCTTTGTTGCACACATTGCCTCTGTTATATGTTGTAAATACTTTAGCAGGTAATAGGGAAAATTTATTAATTGTTTATTAATAATATGTTCCAAGAAAGCCACATCATCCCATGGGTGAGGAAGAGATGTTTTATCGATACCTCTCCCCTTACTCTTCACTTCTTCTCCTAGATGTAAGAATGTTTCCCTAGTTGTTGGAACTACTATTTTCCTAGAAAACCAATGGTCCCCTGTCTGAGGTAAATTCGTGACTCTAGAAACTATATCCTCTATAACATCAATTCTGAACCCTCTAACCTCTATATGTTTCTCCTGCATATCCTTTGAAAATTCTAAGGTGATATGCTTGCTAAAACCTTGTAGTCTTTCAAAGTAGGCCAACCACCCTACATTCTGAAATATTTCTAGGTCTTCTAGATGTTGTAATAGTGAATTAATGGAGTCAGGTTCATGACGCACAACTGCTCCTCCCATGGCTATTTTAGGGACTGTTACTATTTAGGAACCATTACACGACCGAACTTGTTACACACAATTGCTTTGTTAGGGTAGAGAATATTAGTCATATGGAAATTGGCAATGGGTGAAAAATAGTTATGGTTACCATTTTTCACTAAATTCCAGTTTTTCATCATATGTGACAACCACCAAGAATGATTTGAAGCACTCACATAAGTTTTCAGAAGTGACAACAGGAGCAACGATGGCAGTGGGTAATTATTGGATTAGGATAAAGTATATTTTGTATCAAGCAAATGATGATTACAAAATTGGGGTGCAGTCATAGTGTATTGTATGATAAATATAGTAAATCCCCCCCACCCAACTTAATTATAAAGGCATGTGTAATGGAAAAGGTCATATCATTCTTTAAATCCAAATTCTACAAGTAAATCAAAATCAAACGCACATGTTGTTGGCTTACCATTATGATGATGTAGGGTTGTACAAGGAAAGTGATTTGATCAATGTTGTACAATATCTCATGCATGGCATTTGTCAAATGGTGAAATTGAAATGTTGTGGTGAGAAGGAATACTTCTGTAATAACAGAGTTTAATGTATCTTCAAAACTATGTTGTGAAGTATGTCTGTAAGCTTGTGATGGCAACCAACTAGGAATTTCTTTAATCGTGTCAACAACAACAGTATGATACTATGACGATAACTTGCCCATGTATCCATTTGTATTAGCAAGATCTTAAGGAACTGTAATAGTCAAAGCTAGTACATGGGAGATTATGATGAGTTTCAAAATGAATTTTTTAACAACAACATATTTAAGCGATAATTTAATTACAAATAGGAAAGAAATAACATCGTATTGTTACAGAGCAAAGGAAAAGATGGGTTGACCGCCAAAAATTTGGTTTTCAATCACCACAAGTCTCTAATAGTGACCCAAAGGGGTTTTCACCATTAGCCGTTTTATTTTCTCTACTTTTCATTCATTGATGCCCTAGAAGGGTTTTAACCATTGGATATTTTATTATTTATTATTTTTCTTTTAAAATATATTAAAAGATGAAAACTTAAAACTAATCTCAGAAAAACACATAGTACCTCATAAACTAGAAAATTTCATCATCATGGGCAACAATTACACAACATTGCTACTCTTCCTCAATAGTAGTATAATTCTTAACAAGACAAGGAAAAAGGTAAAAGATAGTGAACTCCTTCCTCTTGTCACCAATGTGTTACGATTTACAAATTAGAGGTCTCTTCCTATTTATACAGTCAATGTTGGTACATGAGAGCTTATCAAGAGTTTGTAAATGAATTTGTAATAGCAAATATTTATGCAGTAATTTAATTACAAACAGGAATGAAATATCATAATATTGTTACAAAGAAAAGAAAAATATGTGTTTACCACCAACAAGATGGTTTTTAGTCACCATATGTCTCTAATATCACCCCAAAGGGCTTTGCACCATTAGATATTTTATTTTCTTTACTTTTTTCATCCATTTATGCCCTAGAAGGGTTTTCACCATTAGATATTTTATTATTATTTTCTTTTTCCGATTTTTCTCTTAAAAGATATTAAAAGATGAAAACTTAAAACCAATCTCAGAAAAACACATAGTACCTCATAAACTAGAAAATTTCATCATCATGAGCATCAATTCCACAACAATGCTACTCTTCCTCAATAGTAGTAGAATTCCAAACAAGAAAAAGAAAAAGGTAAAAGATAGTGAACTCCTTCCTCTTGTCACCAATGTGTTATGATTTACAAATTAGAAGTCTCTTCCTATTTATACATGACCTAAGAGACCTTTGAAATGTGTGGGGAACATGCCTCCCCACATAGCATGAAGTACATCCTCATTAAATTTGGGTGGACAATAACTCATCCTCATTAAATTTTTGTTGTGCATGAATACTCCAAATTGGATTGATTTTATAGGGTAAAAGGCAAGGATTGTGTGCCTCAAATAAATGCACACTAGGACCTATAATTAATTGGCAGTGCAACAATGATCATTCCATCCTAAAGATACAAACATTTTCTACAACATATCATACTCATTATCCTAAAAGAAATCTTACTCACTAAAATCCAAGTCTGTCAATGTAGCAATTCATCATATCTGCCAATGTTCAAGTTGGAACAAATATGCACTCCCGAGCCAAACCAATTACACTCTTGGTAATGAAATTTGAAATGGGACATGATTGGACAATACCTAACCTTAGGATATAACCTTGCATCATGTCTGACAAATATCCTACATAACTATGTTTCCCACTTATACACAACTTTCACATAAGGCAAGTCGAAGCAAAACTTAGAATGTTGTATGAAATATGAAGTATAAATATTTAAGCTCAAAGTAAAGATATAACAATGTAAAAGTGTGTAAAATAATTAAATAAATAATCTACAATTTGAATCAATTAGATTGGTCAAGAAATGAAGCCTAGGCATGCATTTTAGTGAAGCAAGGCAATTTTGGCCTACTTCACAAAAATGCATGCCCAACCTTCATTTCAAGGCCAAATTGAATGATTCAACTTGGTGTGTATTTTTTTCCTCGTAAGTAACATTAATAAAATTAAATATTTTGAATTTTTCACATATATATTTATATCATTCAAGAATACTCCAAATTGCATGGATTTCATAGGGTAAAAGGCAGGGTTTGTGTGCCTCAATTAAATGCACACCAAGAATGTCCGGGGATAAGGGGATGGACTAAGAAAAATAAAACTTGAATTTTAATAGTTGAAACTTGTAGTTTCTTGGTTAAAACTCTATAAGTAAGCTTGGATGACCTTATTTTAATAGTAATTAGATTTAAATGTTCCCAAGGGATAGATAAATAGATATAAGCACCTAGGGTTTGCATGGTCTATTTTAGGGTTTTTCTATATTATATATACTTTTTAGGGTTTTAATTTTAAGATTATGTCAAGTGACCTAGTTAGGGTTTGAAGATAAATAGGTAAGGAAAATGGATACAAATAGGATTAGTTCTTATTTTTTGTTTGGCAATTAAGTCTAAGTAGATCTAGGGTTTCAATGTCACTCATCGATTGGAAAATTCTTGAAAAGGAATTCCCAACACACATGAAAATGGTGACTAGAATTCTATGGTTTAAGAGAATGAAGGAACTTATGGTATTCACTATCAACTAGGGCCTTTCTACTTGCATTCAGTATTTAAGATCCACCGAAGTACTAACATGCCATGATAATACCTCAATAAATACATAACATTTCAATGTTAAACAAATATTAAAATATGAAAACTTAAAACCAATATCAGAAAAAACACATAGTACCTCATAAACCAACAAATTTCATCATCATGAGCATCAATTCCATAATAGTGATACTCTTCCTCAATAGTAGTATAATTCCAAACAAGAAAAAACAAAAGGTAAAATATAGTGAACTCCTTCCTCTTGTCACCAATGTGTTATGATTTACAAATTAGAAGTCTCTTCCTATTTATACATGACCTAAGAGACCTTTGAAATGTGTGGGGAACATGCCTCCCCACATAGCATGAAATAAATCCTCATTAAATTTATAATGTGCATGAATACTCCAAATTAGATTGATTTTATAGGGTAAAAGGCAATGATTGTGTGCCTCAAATAAATGCACACCAAGACCTGTAATTAATTGGTAGTGCAACAATGATCATTCCATCCTAAAGATATAAAAAAATTCTACAACATATCACACTCACTATCCTAAAATAAATCTTACTCACTAAAATATTACTTACTCTAACCTAACCTTATAATATAACCTTGCATCATGTCTGACAAATATCCTACATAGCTATGTTTCCCACTTATACACAACTTTCACATAAGGCAAGTTGAAGCAAAACTTAGAATGTTTTTTTTTTCTACGTAAAGGCTAAATCTATTAAAAAGAGAAAAATATTTACAGAGAGGTTACGACCTCAGAGGAGGCTGAAGCCATCCCACAACCAGATACCTTGATAGACAGATACCCCTGTGACAACAATCCCGGGATTGAGAAACTCAAGACATGTTTTCCAGAGCCCTTACATACAAAAGTGCAAACCAAAGTGGTGAACATCACTACAAAACAGTCGAGGACTATGGCTTTACTAATAACCGTTCTGCCCTGATAGCCATATACAAAATTTAGCAAAAACAATGGCTTTCTGCGCCATGACCTGATACAAAGCATTAGACTATAATGGCTGGTAGCGTTACCCAGCTAGGACCTGATACAGAACAGAATTGACATAATCCAGAGAAGCATAGAAAAATGATATAAAGACCAGAAGGGAGACTGCCATTAGTAGGCGTTGTACCATAAAAATCAAGCATGTTTCAGAGAGTTCGGAGCATCCTTTTCCACATGGCAAGGAGAGCCCATCCACATGTCAACGGCATTGTCCCCATCTCCCATGTCGCCGCCACCTGGAGGAGCTACAAAATTCAGATTGCCGCCAGAAGGGTGCACCGGTTTGATCGCAGGCAAATTGCGCTGAGCAGAATCAACTGGAGGCTGAGGTACCTCAGGCTCATTCCTCGCTTCCTGCAAATCTTCACAATTGAACACAGTTCCAACCACGTCTCCCTGAAGCACACTGTCGTCCTGAGACTGCGACGGTGAGGTATGAACAGAGCTGCTGGGCTTATCTTCTTCCTCAGCCAAAATAACCGTAATGCTGGCTGAGAGAATGGGTTTATTGAGCCGACTGTGAAATTTGAAACGGGTGGTTTGAAAAGAGTTGTGCGGGAAGGGCCTGCCATGATCAGAGGACGGGGAAGCCGAAGCCAGCGGAATGATATTCTGGGGAGCAGGCTGAGAGCGACCATGATTACCACTGGTGCCTCCACGGCGAGAAACACCACGGCGTCGCACCATCTTCAGAAAGACAGAGAGACCTGAGAAGGGGACTAAACAAGACCAGACAGAATAGGGCCAAGAGTGGGCGAACCAGGTAAAGAACAGACTCCGGATAAGCCCCCAAGCTGCCAGAGCAAAACAGGGATGCGGGAAAAATGGCAGACGGATATGGAAAGACCCGATGAGAGCGATAGCCAGAACCAGAAACTGAGCCATGAATAAAACAGCCTGCGCGGGATCTCGAACAGGGCGCGCATTCATTGTCGAATGCTTAACGATCAGCCTGTACCTCAATACATTCATATCAATCGCGGTGAGGTTGTGGGAGCCGTGCCGGATCGCCAGGTGCGAAGCCAGCTGCCGGCGGAGAGTTAACCCGCCTTAAATGCACCTCGGGAGCACCCGCATCTGGGTAGCAAAACTTAGAATGTTGTATGAAATATGAAGTATAAATATTTAAGCTCAAAGTAAATATATAACAATGTAAAAGTGTGTAAAATCATTAAATAAATAATCTACAATTTGAATTAATCATATTGGCCAAGAAATGAAGCTTGGGTGTGCATTTTAGTGAAGTAAGGAAATTTTGGTCTGCTTCACAAAAATGCATGCTCAACCTTCATTTAAAGGCCAAATTGAATGATTCAACTTGGAGAGTTTTTTTTTTACTCATAAGTAACATATATATATATATATATATATATATATATATATATATATATATATATATATATATATATATATATATATATATATATATATATATATATATATATATATATATATATATAGATATATATATATATATATATATATATATATATATATATATATATATATATAAATTTAACCTTTCACATATATATTTATGTTGTTCAAGAATACTCCAAATTGCATGGATTTCATAGGGTAAAAGGCAGGGTTTGTGTGCCTCAAATAAATGCACACCAGGAATGTTTGGGAACAAGGGGATGGACTAAGAAAAATCAAACTTGAATTTTAATAGTTGAAACTTGTAGTTTCTTGGTTAAAACCCTATAAGTAAGGTTGGATGACCTTATTTTAGTAGTAATTAGGTTTAAATGTTGCCAAGGGATAGATAAAGAGATATAAGCACCTAGGGTTTGCAGGGTCTATTTTATGGTTTTTCTATATTGTACATATTTTTTAGGGTTTTAAGTTTAAGATTAGGTCAAGTGACCTAGTTAGGGTTTGAAGATAAATAGGTAAGGAGAATGGAGACAAATAGGATTAGTTCTTATTTGTTGTTTGGCAATGAAGTCTAAGTAGATATAGGGTTTCAATGCCACTCATTGATTGGAAAATTCCTAAAAAGGAATTCCATCATTCAAACATTTCTACAACATATCATACTCAGTATCCTAAAATAAATCTTACTCACTAAGATCCAAGTTTTCCAACGTAGCAATTCATCGTATCCACCAATTTTCAAGCTGGAACAAATATGCACTCTCGGGCCCAACCAATTACACTCTTGGTAATGAAATTTGAAATAGGACATGATGGGAAAATACCTAACCTTAGGATATAACCTTGCATGATGTCTGAAAAAATGTCCTACATAACTATGTTTCCTATTTATACACAACTTTCACATAATTCAAGTCGAAGCAAAACTTAGAATGTTGTATGAAATATGAACTATAAATATTTAATCTTAAATTAAATATATAACAATGTAAAAGTGTGTAAAATAATTAAATAAACAATCTACAATTTGAATCAATCAAATTGGCCAAGAAATGAAGCCTGGGCATGCATTTTAGTCAAGCAAGGCACTTTTGGCATGCTTTACAAAAATGCACACCCAACCTTCACATCAAGGCCAAATTCAATGATTCAACTTGAAGAGTGTTTTTTCACTCATAATTAACATTAATACAATTAAATATTTTTAATTTTTCACATATATATTTATGTTGTTCAAGAATACTCCAAATTTCATGGATTTCATGGGGTAAAAGGCAGGGTTTGTGTCCCTCAATTAAATTCACACCATGAATGTTTGGGAATAAGGGGATGAACTAAGAAAAATCAAACTTGAATTTTAATAGTTGAAAGTTGTAGTTTCTTGGTTAAAATATGATAAGTAGTAATTAGGTTTAAATGTTGCTAAGGGATAGATAAAGAGATATAGGCACTTGGGGTTTGCAAGGTCTATTTTATGGTTTTTCTATATTGTACATATTTTTTAGGGTTTTAAGTTTAAGATAAGGTCAAGTGACCTAGTTAGGGTTTGAAGATAAATAGGTAAGGAGAATGGAGACAAATAGGATTAATTCTTATTTGTTGTTTGGTAACGAAGTCTAAGTAGATCTAGGGTTTCAATGCCACTCATCGATTCCCAACATACAAATGTTTTCTACAACATATTATACTCATTATCCTAAAATAGATCTTACTCACTGAAATCCAAGTCTATCAATATAGCAATTCATCATATCTGTCAATTTTCAAGTTGGAACAAATATGCACTCCTGAGCCAAATAAATTACACTCTTGGTAATGAAATTTTAAATGGGACATGATTGGACAATACCTAACCTTAAGATATAACCTTGCATCATGTCTGAAAAATATCTTACATAACTATGTTTCCCACTTATACACAACTTTCACATAAGGCAAGTCGATGCAAAACTTAGAATGTTGTATGAAATATGATGTATAAATATTTGAGCTCAACGTAAAGATATAACAATGTAAAAGTGTGTAAAATAATTAAATAAACAATCTACAATTTGAATCAATTAGATTGGCCAAGAAATGAAGCATGGTTGTGCATTTTAATGAAGCAGGGCAATTTTGGCCTGCTTCACAAAATGCACGCCCAACCTTCATTTCAAGGCCAAATTCAATGATTCAACTTGAAGAGTGTTTTTTACTAATAAGTAACATTAACTCATGTCTGAAAAATATCCTACATAACTATGTTTCCCACTTATACACAACTTTCACATAAGACAAGTCGAAGCAAAACTTAGAATGTTGTATGAAATATGAAGTATAAATATTTAAGCTCAACGTAAAGATATAACAATGTAAAAGTGTGTAAAATAATTAAATAAACAATCTACAACTTAAATCAATTAGATTGGACAAGAAATGAAGCTTGGTCGTGCATTTTAATGAAGCAAGGCAATTTTGGCCTGCTTCACAAAATACACACCCAACCTTCATTTCAAGGCCAAATTCAATGATTCAACTTGAAGAGTGTTTTTTTACTAATAAGTAACATTAATACAATTATTTTTTATTATTTTTTTTCACATATATATTACTGTTGTTCAAGAATAGTCCAAATTGCATGGATTTCACTAGGTAAAAGGTAGGGTTTGTCTGCCTCAAATAAATGCACATTGGGGATGTTTGAGAACAAGGAGATGGACTAATAAAAATCAAACTCGAATTTTAATAGTTGAAACTTGTAGTTTCTTGGTTAAAACCATATAAGTAAGACTAGAGGACCTTATTTTAGTTGCAATTAGGTTTAAATGCTGCCAAGGGATAGATAAAGAGATATAAGCACCTAGGGTTTGCATGGTCTATTTTAGGGTTTTTCTATATTGTACATATTTTTTAGGATTTTAAGTTTAAGATTAGGTCAAGTGACCTAGTTAGGACATTTACTATAAAATGTTTGGGTGTCATTTTAATGCAAAAATGACATTTACTATCATTTATCAATAAGCAGTTGCATGATGGAAATTTGGTCAATTCTACCTATGAGAAAGAAGTGATGGCCATCTTACATGCCATCAAAATCTTGCAGCCCTATTTTTAAAAGTGTTATTTTTAATAAATTGTATCTTATATCTAAATATTAAATTTGAATTTTTTATTTTGTCTAAGAAAAAATATGAGTAAAGGAGAAAAGTTAAAGCACCTTATAAATAATTATATTCACTAAATAAATTTTTCTTTTCTTTATAGAAGCAATTTATATAAAAATAAAGCAATAAGTTTAAATAAAAGAAAAACTCATTTGCGTGTGCATTCCTCATGGTGACTTCAAGGTGCATGTAACCACCCCATCCCACATTTACCCACTTCTACAAGCTCTCAATGGTAAACATGAGCTGAGAGTTACTATGACATGACCCGACCTCCAAGTTCCAATTATGGAAGTGGGGCCTACTAACTAGAACTCTTACAGCCACTCATCAAGGAAACCAGATCACTCAGGGTTCTGACAACCACACCTAGTGTGTTGAAGGAAGTGTAACTAGGTTCGGCCTTCATAAATGTACTTTTGATATTTTTACTTATGCAAGAAAAGAAATATACTTTATAATATATGTCAATGAGTTTCTTGCTCATTGAAGTAGGCCTAGCACATGTCAAAGCATTATAGGTGAGTCAAATAGTCAAGAGAAAATATTGAAGGCCTTAAGGGCATGTTACACTATGTATAGATATATATTAAAGTCAAAGGGAAACCTCCAAGAAAAGTCAAGTCTAATCCTATGTAATGACACCTTCAAGAAGCTCCTTCAAGCATGCTACACCACCATAGAAAATGTGTGAAGTCTGCTCAGCAAATCAGCCACCAAACTGCCCTCCAAGTTAACCTACAAACAACCCTCCAAGTTGGCCTGCTAACAGTCAATGAAGTCGGCCTATAAGTCGGCTTAAATGGAGGGACAATCCTCTATTTATAGAGGTTTTCCACTCCAAATGAAATGCATCAATTGTGCTCTGAAATCTGCAAGGAAAAGAAGACTAGAGAACAAAGAAAGACAAGAAGAAAGGGTCTACAAGGTGCAGCGAAGAAAGGAGAAGGGATAGTGAAGATAAAGGATTGTTTCTAGGGCTAGAAACAGTCACACGTGCGAGGAAGAGGAGGAGAAATCTGTGGATGCTACAGCAGGGACAAACAGGCCATAATTTTGTGTTGTTTGGGTTTGATACTATACTCACAAGGTCTCTCAAGACAAGTGAAGGAGCCCCTCTCTCTAACGAAGGAAGAAAGACCTAATACACTAAGGATACTCTCCACACGTGCGAGAAACTAGGGCAGAAAATAGCAGAACAATCATACACTCAAGAAGGATCTCGGTTGGTCAAAGTTGAAGTATACTTGAGCAAGGGATCAAAGAAGAACATCTCATCTAGAAGACTCAAAGAAGAGGAACAAGATTCATAGTAACAAAGTGCCAGAAGAAGGAGGACGAAGTGCCAGGAAACAAAGTACCGGAAGAAGTGCCGGAAGAAGTGGCGAGGTATATGGTGCAGAAAGAAGTAAAGACTTGACTTGTGCTTGGAGGATCTCTTATTCAGGGGTCTAGGGTTTGGCATTGATTAATAGAATCTTCAATAAGAGAATTCACTAGGTTTTCCTCTGAAGAGAAGAGAGGTTTTGGCAATGGCAGAGAGCCAACATCTTGTGTTCTTTTTTTTAATTTTTGGTAGCAGTTTGATGAAGTACACACATATGCACTAATAAGAAGAAGAAGAAGAAAAAGAAGCTAACAAGAAAAGTAAAAATACTCCACAAATTGTTATCAAGTAACGAAGAATCATACTACACTACTTTGCCCTAGATTCTTCAACATGGTGATCAATCCCTGAGCTGGAACTTATTTTCACAAGATTTACCTCCCAACCACACCCTTGACACATTGTGCATGTGATTAGAAGGCTCTAACCACACCCACAAGCCTTCCTGCATGCAATTATGACCAAAATATTCCAGTTTTGTGCATGTGGTGGCAATATTTAGGCCACTTTTTCAGGGATAGCCTACCGGTGACTACGCAAAATTTCCCATAATTTTCTAGAGTCAAGTCTCAGGTGATAACAAGTCTAAACAACCAATACTCAAGCAAGATCTTGACCTATCCAGGCCTAATACATGATACACAATTCGTCAAACATATAGTAAGCATAGAAGATACAGGTTATGAATGCATAGTTGATCATCAACTTCTGAACTTCATCAGAGAATTATCAAGAAGGACCAATACCCTCTCAAGGTAGCTATAACAACACTTGTTATCCTCTGCATTTGTCAACCATTCAAAAAAATTTCAAATCATGAACAAGATCCATAGTAAGAATACATCATATAACCATGCATATAACTAGCATATAACTAGCATAGAATCCATGACAAACCAACCATAAGATCAACATAATAACTAATAAAAGTGCTCATCAATCACAATAAGAGAATAGTTCATATTACCATATGCAAAATCCAACCAGGTCACGGACTTCCATGTATCACCCGACCATAGATTTGGTTGAACCAAGTCTCTCTTTTAGCCAATCACCCCCATGTCATATTTCAAGCATGAATGTGGGATTATATGGGTTAAACCAAAATAGAACCAACCAGGGATTCTAGAGGCCAAACCACCTCAACCATCAACCATAATGATTTCACCTAAATCGATCCAGAAATCACTAACATCAAAACAAGATTGGATGTCTCTGACTTCCTTCCCAACTCTAGAGGAATTTTCCTGTCTCCACCCATCCGTCAAGAGTTCTAAGAGAAATCCCATCTCCACCCTTGACCCTTGGAAATTTTCTCAAGACCACCTCAACCAAGATCCAAGTCTAACAATCATCCAAAGCTTAAACCAAAATAAGGAACCCACAACACCATGGCTATCCAGGAAATGGCAAGGCAAGGCTAAAACCACTATCAATCTAGGAAAATCCCATGCCAATGACAACAAACATAAATAATAAACCAATGCATGCACCATGCATTTGAATCCCAGCATGCTAAATGTCACATGCACCTTGTTACCTACAATTCACATCTAATTTTTGTCCTTACTTTTTGTTGTCCAAAATTCCTCTTGTGCTCCTTTATTTTCCTTTGCTTTCTTGCTTCCTTGCTTACTATCTCTCCTTTTTTGAACCTGATCAAAAGTTGAGCAAAAGTTCTCAATTGTTTCTTAGGTACCTTTTTATCATTGATGTATAGCATCTTCCTTTCCTTTTTCTTTTTTCTTTCATTTCCTCTAATTTCTCTTTAATTTCCCTTGTGTGCATATTTGTGTGTCTTCATCTTCCTTTTCTCCCATTTTCCTTTAATTACTTAATTAAATGCCATTTATTCCCTCTTTGGCTTTGCCAATTTCCATAGCCATTAATAAACCACAAGTGATGCCCACTATAATGCATGCCCACCATTCAACTTGGGATATGTGTCCCATTACCTTGGTCTTTTTTTATTTACATGGAAAATCAACTAGGGGTTGTTACAACCCCCCCCCCCCCCCCCCCGGGGGAACACTATCCTCGATGTTCTATGACACTTATAACCAACAAAACATACTGCCTATGGAGCTTTATAACACAACTCATTGTAGTATTTATAATAAATGACTGTTGAAAACATGACCACCATACTGATTATGGAGGTTTATAACATAGCTCAATACAATATTTACAATGACAACACATATATTCTTATATAAATTTGCTTCAACTAGCAAATAAACATATTGTTTATGGAGCTTTATAAACATATCTCAATACAACATTTACCATGATATACACATATATACATATGTGCATTTGCATTAACCAGCAAATAAAAGGATATGATGTTTGCATCAGCAACAGGGGAATCTAAAGGCTCACACCTCCATCCTCAAAGTAGTATCAAGGATTCACCTCCTTCCCAGGGAAGTCCATAATCCACTGCTAAGATCAAATTATGCCTGCAATGTCCATCTATATAATCCTTGTGCTACTTGTTCTCTTAGTGAACAATTATCGTCTCATTGTTCCATGGCACTCTACCAATGTGCTTTTGATTCCATATAGAAATACTAATGACCAAAACAAATTTATTCCTTGGCCTTCCCTTCTCTACTTCCTAACCCCTCGAGCAAATCGGTCACCCCCTTTCATGAAATCACTCACCTTTCAATTTCCAAGGCATCCCCTTCTCTGCTTCCCAGTCCCTTAGGTGATCCATCCCTTGACAAGGTTTCCTCACATCGAAAGGTCCAAAAATAAAGGCATATCCCTGCCTCAAAACCATCATACCGATCATAGCATGCTCCTGGAAATAAATGGGCACTATTGGGTACCAGTGTCCCATAATGGCCCCTCTCCTGAATGATTTACCAACGCATTGTTACATGTTCCAATTCCTTTTATTTTTTATGCTAACACTCTTGTAGTCAGTTCCAACCACCCAAATCAGGCATTTCCATGCTTTCTTGTACCAAGCACATTTCCATGCTTTCTTGTACCAAGCACATAGATGTCCTTAGACTCAAAAGGAATTTTGATAAATTCTAATCATACCTCATTGGTAGATCATCAATAAGGTACACTTGCAATTCTATTTACTTCCTATCATAACAAGTCAAATTATCTCTTTGATCAAATCATCATGTATAAACATATCACATCTAGTTAGCTCAAAACTCAACCATCATAAATCATAATCATAGATTATATTCATAATTTTGAAATTAAAAATTGAAATGAAATATTGATACTTATCTTTCAAATGGTTCTTTTATTTTTCCTTTATTCTTTATCCTTTCCTTACACACACTGGATCAGTTACCAAACCCGGCAAGCACCCAGTGCCTTCTCTTCTCTTTGACCACGTACACACACTGGATTGGTTGCCAAACCCAGAAAGTACCCAGTGATTTCTCTTCCATATGTAGCATCAGCAACAAGGGCATCTAGAGACCATACTTCCTCTACCCTCAATATCAACAACTCAATATTAGTCTCATCCTAAGCTATCCAAGGATCTAGGGACTAATATCTCAACCCACAACCTCTAGGGAACCCAAGTTGTTACAAGGCTCCAATCCATAGCCTCCAAGGAACCAAAGTTGTTATAGGGCTCCAGGAACCACTATCTCAACCCATAGCCTCCAGGGAACCCAAGTTGTTACAGGGCTCCAACCAACAGCCTCTAGGGAACCCAAGTTGTTACATCCAGAGACCACACCGACTCTACCAGGCATTCTTGCCTCTATTTTTTTCCCATGCCTTACTGTGTGCATCCACAACCCAAGTCCCAAGTATGTAGCTCTTTCCACTATCCATGCTTGTCCCAGCATGTTGCAGATTACACTACTTTCATTCTGCTAGTGTATCCTTCAACATTTCCTGCCATAACATAAACATATGCATAGTTATAAGAACATAATATCAAAATCATATCCACATTATACTAACCTCATAGATCTTTCAGGGCTACTCTTCCCACTTGATTCCTCATAAACCAAGAATCTTTTCATGCCATTCACCTGCATAAATAAATCATTCTTCCATAAGAATGATCCCTAAAACCTTGTCATGCAATGACATACATACATTTATACAAATATATAAACATTAGCATAATCATGATCAAAACATAACTACCAGTTCTCATAAGTTCAAGGATAAGAGAACTCCCTTTATCCATGCAAAGCATGCACAACATTGAGAACAACATTTCTCAATTTAGCCAAGGCATTTGATGCCTTAAATCCATTTACTTTACCTTTCTTGATACCTTTCTCATGATTTTCCTATCATTGTCCATTTACCCCAATGGACCCAACCAACCTAACTGGTTTTCATATTCTTTCCTTCAACTGCCCTTTAGTCATGCACCGGGCTTCATCCGGGTCTTACATTACCTGTTTGGTTTCATTCGGCTCTCCTTAAGCTCCATTAGCTTTCCTCTTTCCCAACCAATTCTCAAGACCCTCAAAAAATAAAAGGAAAGAACAAAAAGGAAAGATAAAGAAAAACATGGAAACCAAACAACAAAACAACACCACAAACAAAGTGGCATGGCCATGCACCAATCATAGTCAAAACAGAAAATCAAGAACAAACAAATCACAAGATGTCGAAAGAACACAACTTTCAACGGACACCATGACTCAACCCCCATGGTTCCCTGTGATTCCAAAGGAAAGCTCAACCCAAGCCTTCTTCAATATTTCATGGTAGTCTCTTTTTCCATGCAATTTCATACATCATACTACCATAAACACACAATTGTCAGTGCATAAATAAATATAAAATATACCAATTACCTTGTCCTACTATACCCAGCGTGTTACCCTACAAAAAAACACCTACACATATCATCTTTCAAGGGATTCCAATTCTCTTGACTAATCCAACTGTAACTGTAAATCAATTATTATGACTGCATCTAATCAATAATATTCCATGTAAAGACCTTAGGAAACAGGTAACAAAGAGAATGCAGCACCAACTAAAAATTTCAATTCATCTAACAGAGGCCAGGGATTTTAGCCTGAGGAGCAGAGCAAGGGTGATGATAAGAAACCTTTATAGTGTTGTACTTGTGGTGGAGATCATCGTAGGAGAGATTTTCCACAACATCATGGTGGTAAGCCATAGATCTATAGTGCGCAGGAGGCATAGACAGTGGGGCATGTTGGATAGAGTATTCCAAGGATCTATGCAGCATTGTATAACAAGAAGGCAAATCAGCAAACATCTATTATCGAGATGGATGGTAAGCTTTGTGAGAAATTTGTTTATATTTTGATTGACCCTGGATCTAATTATAATTAGGTTAATCCTGACCTGGTGGATAAGTGTGGTTTAAATAAAGAAGTGCATGCAGAATCTTTGTTAGGGAAGTTGGCTACAGGTACAAGAAGAGATTTCATGATTGGGTAAGAGCTTGTGCATTTGAGTTGAATGGTATGCCTACTTCAGTGCATTTGAATGTTCTTCCATTGGGATCATAAAATACGTTGTTGGGTATGGATTAGTTGTATCTTCATAGGGCCAAGGTGGAATTTTATGACAAGGCTATTGAGTGCCTCGATGACAATGGGGAACAAAGAGTCTTGCATGTTAAGAGGAAGGCAACATTAGTTAGAATGGTGGCAGTTATGCAGGTGAAGCGCAATCGTAGGAAAGGGTTTGTGTTATTCACAATGCATATTTCCACTGACAAAGGTAAGGAAGTTGAGGATGTGGATGTTTTAAGCAGGTATCCGGTTTTACAGTGGCTTTAGGATGTATTTCCAATAGATATTTTAGAGTTTCCACTTCATAGGGAAGTGGAATTTTCTATTAAGTTGGTACCAGGGGCAGCACCAACATCAAAGGCACCTTACAGGATGAGCACACTAGAGTTAGTGGAGTTGAAGTTGCAGTTGAAGAAAATGCTTGACAAGTGATACATTAGGCCAAGTGTGTCACCTTGGGGTGCACCAATGTTGTTTTTGAAGAAGAAGGATGGTACTCTTAGGTTATGCATTGAGTACAAGCAGTTGAATAAGGTGACAATCAAGAACATGTATTTATTACCGAGGATTGATGACTTGTTCGATTAGTTGAAGGGAGAAGCAGTGTTCTCGAATATTGATCTAAGATCAGGATACCATTAGGTACACATTAAGGAAGAGGACATCTACAAGACTGCTTTTTGGACCAGGTATGGGCATTATGAGTTTGTTGTGGTTCCATTTGGTTTGACTAATGCTCTAGCTACTTTTATGTGCTTGATGAATAGTGTATTGTGTCCTTATCTAGACAAGTTTGTTATTATATTCATTGATGATATATTGGTATATTCTAATAATGAGGAAGAACATGTTGAACATTTAACAGCAGTATTGAGAATGCTGAGAGGGCATCAGTTGTATGCTAATCTCAGTAAATGCAGCTTCTTTCAGACATAGGTACATTACATGGGACATATGGTTTCCAAGGAAGGCATAGCAGTGGATCTTGTAAAGATAAGGGATATCATGGAGTGGGTAGCTCTTATAAATGTGGATGAGGTAATATCATTCATGGGGTTATCAGGTTATTACAAGAGGTTCATCGGGAACTTCTCAAAGATTTATTATCCACATTCTTGAGATTTTGTCAAAGAAGTTTCAAACCAACTAATGGTTCATCCTCAGGAAAAAGGTGAAAAGATCAATCTTTGAAAATGTTTAAATATAAGAGAAGCATCCATGCCTATAATTAGTAGTTATGAAATAGTCGTTAAGAGCTAGTCGTTGGGAAGGTCGTTAAGAAATTAATTAATTAATTAACTAATTATATAATTATATATATATATATATATATATATATATATATATATATATATATATATATATATATATATATATATATCTATATATATATATATATATATTAAACATGAGAATACTCCGAAATACAATACTATTATCAATATGGATCACAAAAGTCTAAGATCTAAGATTTCTTATCCTATTACTTCGTTGCAAAGGAAAGATAAGAAATTTGAATGGACAGAGGAATGTGCAACCCGTTTTGAGCAGTTAAAGCAGTGGTTGACAAATTATCTAGTTCTAAATATTCCAGATTCAGATAAAGAGTTGGTGGTATGTACAAATGCTTACAAGAGAGGGCTTGGTGGATTCCTTATGCAAGAAGGACAGGTAGTATGCTTTGAATCAAGGAAACTTAATGAGCACAAGCGGAATTATGTTAGGTCCCTATGCTTCTAGTGTAGCCCTCATTGTTATTAGTGAAACCCCATTCAATTGTGTTTTTGTGCCCATGTAGTCCCTATATTGTTATTATTGTGCCCCATAGAAGCCCACTATTGTTATTTTTGTGCCCTTACAATATTATTGTTATGTAGGCTCTGATTATATTGTGACCCTTTAGACTCCTATATATAGAAAGGAGTTCTTGTCATTTGTATCATCCGAGAATTATTCGTTTTTGTAATGTAAAGAAGGTTTCCCCCTTGAAGAGGCTAATTTTGAAGTCGTTGATCTATCTCTTCTTTTATTTTGTGAGTTGGTTACATAACATTTGGAATCAAAGCTTTGGATTCTAGGGTTTCACTACTTCAAACAGGCCATCGTGGCATTTTCGCTATAACTTTTGTTCTACGAAGGTTAAGAATCTGAAATTTTTATCACAAGGAGAAGAAATCCTGATGAACATTGTGTAAAAAAATAAGATCTTGGTTTGCTATATTTTCGGAGATATGATCCAAGTAATTTAGGATTTTTTCAAGCTATCGAATTCCATCTCAAACCGGTGACCTTGGGAAAATTATCATAACTTTCTCTCTGAGAATTGGATTCAAATTTCCTAAAAAGTGATAGAAAGAGGACAAAATGTAGTTTATTTGGTATCGTTTTCAAGGCTGAAGGTTGAAACAGTGACATGTGGCACTTCGTACAAGTTCGCTCTACTGAACTAGTATATAATCAGGTCATCGTGGGAGATTGGTCATCTCTTTCTTGGAGAATCCAATCTCGATTAGAATTGTGGGGTTGGAAAGAGGACTCAGATAGATAGCAGGAAACGAAATGTTGGACCTTGGAGATCCAAAATTACATAGTTACCGTATAGATTCAATATCGAGCTCCTAATAAGAGAAAAAAAAAGTGTGTAGTATTTAAAATTTGCATAAGTTTTGTTTGAAAAAATAGTTTGAAGTGATTCATAGGGAATAGTGAAGCATAATTATCATTAATTGATTCCCCGAAGAAATAAAATGGAAACACCTAGTATGTAACCTGAAATCTCTAGTATAACCATGTAGAAGAGGAAGAAATGCAACATGATATATCGAAATTGTAATACCAAGTGAAACAAATTTCGCTCTCACAAAAAGTAACAGAACCTAAGATCGATGGTATAGAAGAAAAATTGAAACGCAACATGGAAGATTTGAAGAAATACTTGACAAAGTTGCTACAATAAATGCTTCATAATGGCGAAAAGGTAGTAGAGGAAACTCGTGATGAGAACAAAAGAAATGTTAATCGTGATTTCACAGACTCTAATGTTGGATTGAAGACCCACCATATTCCAAAAATCAATATGAGGAGGTTTGATGGCAAGGATCCCATAACACGGATACTACAGATGGAGCAATATTTTGATCTCCATAATATAAAAAACACACAAAAGGTATGCATTGCAACTTTATATTTAGAACCTAATCAGTTTGTATGGTATAGATGGATTTTCTCTCATAAACAAATTGTCACTTGGTCAATTTTTATGGAGCAAATGATAGAACATTATGAGCATACAAAGAGAAACACCTTCTTTAGCCAATTGATAAATCTCAAACACAAGGGTTCAATGGTGGAGCACATTGAGGACTTCCAAAAATTGAATATAAGGGTAAATGATATTCTAGAGGAGCATATGATCAATGTCTTCATAGAGACTTTAAAGGATAACATCCAACATGAGGTTCATATTTGGGAACCTGATTCATTGGAGAAGGAATTCAGGTTGGCAAGAAAAATTGAAAGCAAAACTATGGAAATGGGGAATCCTATCACTCAACTATAACGATGGAAGTGTTCTTGCTTCTAGCCTTCCAAAACCTACAAGTTTGACACCACAACCATTGGAAGAAAAAAGAGCAAAAGGACTTTGTCACAGTTGTGATAGAAAATACACTAAAGGTCATTAGTTTGCTGAGAAGAAATTAATTTACATATATTGGAAATAGGAAGAATTAAAGGAACAAGAAGCATCAAAAGAATAGGATATACACCAGGAACCAACCCCAGAGAAAGAATAAATGAATCCGACCATATCTTGTAATGCATTGATAGGAATTACCACTCCTCAAACTCTCAAGATAGAAGGACATATCAAGAAGAAAAAGGTACTAGTGTTGATTGATTTGGGGAATACCCATAATTTTATTCATTGTAAGATAGGAAAGGAATTGAATTGCTTCCTATATCCAACACTAGAGTGTCAAGTGATGGTTGTAAATGGAGGAACCATAAATTTCTCTAGAAAGTGCCATAATATCAAGTTATCCATGGGAGAATATGTATTAAATAGTCCAATGATTTCCATTGCAATGATTGGTGTTGATGTTGTACTAGGAGTCCAATGGTTACAATCTTTGGGGAAACCAGGAGAGATAATTAGCTCTAATGGCATGACAAATCTTCTAGAGAAAAACAATGGAGCGTAATTGCACAATTATGTTCACTAGAGGTTCAAATAGAAAAATCATCTATTTCTCCAGATCTCCAAAAAGTCTTAGACAATCATTATAAGGTTCAAGCAGTGGAAGATCACATCGAGCATCAACAACAAGTTCTCCAACTCTTAAAGGATAGCCTCACTTTGGCATAGAATTGAATGAAACAATAGGTAGATCAACATCGCAGCAAAAGAAGTTTTTATGTAGGCGACTGTGTATTTTTACGGATACAACCATACAAACAAATGTCCCTCAAGAAAGATAATAAGGATAATAAATTATCACCAAAGTACTATGGTCCTTACAAGTTGTTGCAAAAGATTGGTACTATGGAATACAAATTGAAGCTTCCTGCATCTTCTCGAGTGCACCCAGTTCTCCATGTTTCATGCTTAAAGAAGGTTATAGTTGACAAGCTCCCAGTTTAAACTATATTGTCGGAAATTTACTAGGAAGGAAAAATCATATTGGAGCATGAAGCAGTCATAGAAACAAGAACCCGACAGTTACGAAATCGATCAATTTTAGAGTATCTCATCCAGTGGAAGAACTTAACCACTGAATATTCCACATGGGAGGATGATAAATTTTTACAGAAACATCCATAACTACTCAAGCGTTGAGGACAACACTTTTTTGAAGGAGAGGGGCATGTTAGGTCCCTATACTACTAGTGTATCCCTTATTGTTATTAATGCAACCCCCTTATTGTAGTGTTGTGCCCATGTAGTCCCCATATTGTTATTAGTGTGTCCCATAGAAGCCCATTATTGTTATTTTGTGACCTTACAATATTATTGTTTGTAGGCTCTAATTATATTGTGACCCCTTAGACTCCTATATATAGAAAGGAGTTCTTGTAATTTGTATCATCCAATAATTTTTCATTTGTGTAATGTAAAGGAGGTTTCCCCCTCGAAGAGGCTAATTTTGAAGTCGTTGATCTATCTCTTCTTCTATTTTTTGAGTTGGTTGCATAACAAATTATCCAACACATGATCTTGAGTTGGCAACGATCATCCTTTGAAGATGTGGAGGAACTATATTCTTGGCAGGTGGTTCATCTTGATGAGTGATCATAGTGGATTGATGTACCTATTTGACCAACTGAATATGAATGCCAGACAAGCTAGATGGTTGGCCACGAAAATTGAGTTCGACTTTGAGATCATGTACATCAAGGGAAAATAGAACATGGTTGCATATTCTCTTAGTAGGAGGATATAGGTAAATCATATAGCAGTTATGAGCTCTTATGGGATAGATCTACAAAATCGGTTCTTGCAGGAAAGACAGTAGAATGACAGATATAGGGAGCTTACCCACAAGTTACAATAGGGTGCAAGTAATCGGGATGTGCACTACTGTCTCACAGCACATGGCTTGGTCAGATTTAGGGACAGGATATATGTTCTAAATGGCAATGAGCTCAAGAAGCTTATTTTGAGGGAATTTCATGTTAATCCATATTCAGGTCACCTAGGATATTAACATACATTGACAATGGTTAAGAAGCTATATTATTGGCCAAATTTGAAGAAGGAAGTGGTTGAGATTGTGGCTAGGTGCTTGGATTGCCAACAGGTAAAAGTAGAGTGTAAGCATCCAGGTGGTCTACTACATCCAATTTCGATTCCAAATTGGAAATGGGAGGTCATTTCCACGGACTTCATTATAGATTTGTCAAGGACATCTAGATAGCATGATTATATCATGGTCGTGGTTGACAGGTTGACAAAGGTAGTGCACTTCATTCCAGTGAAGTCTACATATTAAACTAATAATGTAGCACAGGTCTTCATCAAATATGTAGTGAGGTTGCATGGTGTACCAAAGAAAATTGTGTCTGATAGGGATTCCATGTTCACTTATATTCTAGAAAGAGTTATTTGCAAGTTTGGGGATAGAGTTGGCCTTCAATACAGCTTATCATCTGCAGACATATGGATAGACAGAGAGGGTCAACAGGATATTGGAGGACACATTTAGAATGTTTGTGATGCATCAGCAGCTGAGGTGGGAAGAGTATCTTCCGCTAGTTGATTTTTATTACAATAATGGGTACTAGGAATTCGGAGGATGAATTTGCTTGAAGAATTTTATGGGTGGAGATGTAATACTCCCATCAGTTGGAGTGATCCAGTGAATGGGTGTTCATTGGACTGGACATGTTGGAAGAGATGGAACAAGAAATGTAGGTAATTAAGAAGAATCTGAAGGCAGCATAGGAAAAATAGAAAATTTATGCAGATCAAAACAAGATGTTTACGAAGTTTCAGGTTGGGGAACAGGTGTACTTGTGAATCAACCCCTAAAAGAGCTCCTTGAGGATTGGATCATGTTCTAAGTTGGCACCTCGATATTGTGGACCTTTCAAGATTCTTGAGAGGATTGGACCAGTAGCCTATTGAATTGCACTGCCTCTAACAGTGAAATTCCATGATGTTTTCCATGTGTCATTGCTTAAGAATTATGTTAAATATGTTGATTGTGTGATTGACTGGTCTGTATTTCAGGTGGAACCAGAAGGAGAATTCATGCTGAAACCTTAGTGCATTTTTCATAGAAAGATGCTCATGCTCTGGAACTGAGTAATCGAGTAGGTTAATGTGCAATGGAAGTACTTTAGGCCCAGTGAAGCTACATGGGAGATAACAGATCAAATGCAGGTTATGTTTCCTTCTCTATTCGCTAGTTGAGCGAATGTTTTTGGCATATGTTTTGGTATATGTATATATGTATATGGATGTAAATACCGCCATGAGTTGTGTTATAAATCTTCAATAAGCAGTATGGGTGTCATGTCATTATGGTTTTCATGTTGTTATGTTTCTCATGTTGGTTTGCTTCTCAGCAAGATGATCATTGTAAATATTGCAATGAGCTAAGTTATAAAGCTCCATGGGTAATATGTTTTTCTTTTCAGTAGTCTTGTTGGTTGTAGGTGTCATTGAACACCGAGGATGGTATTCTTCCGAGGGGGAGGGTTCTGTAACATCCCTGGTCAAAAATCCATGTAATAAAGTTAATAAAGGCAAATAATAACCAAGGTCATGGGACATGTATTCTAAGATGAATGTTTGGCAAAAACATAGTGATGGGGATCACTTGTGATTAATTAATGGCTATGGAAATCGGCAAAGGCAATGGCAGAGGCTTTGGAAAGGCATGAGACATTAATTGGCATATATTTATGAAAATAATGGAAATTAAGAGAAAAGGGAGGTCAAAGGTCACAGGTTGCATGTGAGGAGGATATTGAAGTAAAAATAATGGAAAATTAAAGAAAATAGAGGCCTCATTAATAAAAAGGATTTTGAGGATCAGTTTGTAGCTTTTTGTCAGTTCAATTTTGGAGCTCCCATTTTCTACTCTCTCTCTCTCTCATACTCTTAAACACATAGATTTTTCTTTGAGAACTCTAAGAGGAGTGTGGCATACTTGGTATTTGGAGCAAGAAGTAAAAATAAGAGCACAAAAGCGCAAGACGACATCAGGATCAGTAGTTACAATAGGTTTTTCTTGTAGGTACTGAATCTCATGTATGATTTCCTTGATAGTTTTGGCATCCATGTGGTATCTTGGTCATGATTTGTCATTGGCATGGAGGATTTCTTGGATTGATAGTGGTTTTTCTAGCCTTGCCAGTTCCTGGATAGCATGGTATTTTGAGTTTCTTTCCTTTTGTTTTTTAGTTGTTTCTTGTTTAGTCAATTTAATGTTCTTAAATTGTAAGCATAAATTATCAACCAGGGCAGGGAAACTGATGAAGTGCAAGTGCATTGTATGTGTTAGAAGTCTTTTATGTCATTAAAGTGATTATGTTATTGTTATCTAAGTTGATGTCAAACTCTAGAATTAGTGTTGAGGTGATGTTATTATCTATACTATGATGTTATTCCTAAGATTTTATTATTAATTGATTATCCTAAATGTTATCTCTAGAATTAGTTCTGATTGAATTGAGTTTTTAGAATGATTGGATAATGATTTTAACTCTTTTCAATAGATGTGTTACGTTAATCTTTCTTTCAACTTATCAATTGTTTTTTTGGATTTTTATGCTGCAGATAAACAAAGCTAACTATGAAAGCATGAAATGACATAAAGAAAATCATAATTTATCAACTTGGAAATGAAATGTGCTTGAATTTAGAAGCTGAGAAATACTGCCACTCTTATCTACTGCAACTTTATTTCAATGCAAAAAGCAAAACAGAAATGAAATTACTGAGCTATGAAATCACTAAGTTGTGCTAGGCAAATGAATGAAATGAAATTACTAAGTTTATGTTAGGTATTAAGCAAATGAAATGAATGATACAGAAATCAATCAAGTGAACCTAGTCACGATCTTCATTGAACTGCATCTTAAAAACATGAAAACAGGGCATCCATGAATTAAATCTATGAAATAACAATTGAAAAGGAAAATCTAATTACTATGAATCAGAGACCTGATCTGTGCGTAGGGGCCCTCCACGAGGCAGTCAGTCACCTTAGATCAACAACACATAAAATATATGAAATAAGAACTTTGCATTAAGCGAAAAAGAGTTCTACAGGATGCTCAAACTACATACGGTGGCGCACCCATTACACAGAGCTGTTAGTGTTTTTATAGAGTTCTTTTTAACAATACAAGAAATTTAAGCCTACAGGACTTCACTATAGTCCTTATCAAAACTAGATCATATCGCTTATTTGTCGATTTTCTATTGAAAAATAAAATCGATAAAATATCTTAAAATTTTGACTCTGTTCTAGCTCGATGTCCTGCTTTTGACCGCCATGGTTGATCGTGTTATAGTGCAGATTTCCAGGTGAATTAGCTCGAGTAAATAGGAATAAATCCATGAGAGGATCATTCCCTATCTACCCATATACTTCTTTGCTAAGTTGGTGCACTCAAACTCTGTCAACAATGGAAATGGATGTAGATCTGTGGATTAGCTCCAAAATTAGACCAATTCTGTAGCTGCATGTAAACTTTAATAAAACAATAAGGCATATTGACAAAATATGAAAAAGAGGACACATGAATGTTTACCTTGTCAAAACCTTATTTTTGTTGCATTTATTTGGATGATAGTGTTAGGGAAAAGGAGGTAAATGTGGGAAAAAGGAGGTAAATATGGACAAAAAGGATGTTAAGGTAAAGCAGTTCTGGGACTCTACATTCCCCCACACTGGAGGTTTTGTATGTCCTCATACAACACAAAATTGTCATTTTTATATATGTCTTTAGATACCTTTGCCAACACATCCAGGTTTCACTTTTTTCTTCTTCTTAGCAGTTACTACCATCCTTGGCTTCCTCATAAGGATCTTGTATTTCAGGTTAATGATTTCTGTTTTCACGGCCTTGTTTTCTTTCTTCAATTTCTTATTCTTTTTATACCATAGACTTAAGTGAAGTATGAGGTTATCACTTTTGGCAATTTTAATTCCATTTTGTGCCTTCAAAGTTTGATTTTCAGTTTTGAGGTACCTGTTTAATGTCTCCAGCTCAAAGATTTCTTGTTTCAAGACATTAGATACTGGAGGTTCTTGTGGCTCATTAAACTGGTTGATTTCTTCTTCTGGGCTCTAAATTGATCCTTTGGCTACTGCTTCCTTTCTCTCTAATGATTCTATGTAATCATAGATTTCTTGTTGTACAGGATCAATACTTAGGCTTTGTACTGGACTCTTTGGAGGTGAAATGAAGGGAGGTGGTGATACCCTTGGTGACAGTCTCAGTGATACTCTTGGAGAGTCCTCGAGATCTTCAGATTTCTCTTTTGACTCAAGATCAATATGCTCTACAACTTTTGAGGCTGCCTCTTTCATTGTGTTCAATCTGGTGCTTCTTCTCAAACCTGTGGTCGGTATCCTTTGAATCTTCTTTTCCTTAACTTTTGGAATTTCTTTCTGAGGCAGGGTTTTTATTTGGGGTAAAACCTCTATTTCTTGCTGGCTTTCTTTCTTCTAAGACTTTTTGTGTTCATTTTCTGCAAAATTTCTACAATTGGTAGATCATCCTCTGACAAATCTTGTTGATGTTGTGGTTCCTGTTCTATTACTATCTCATTTTTTCTCTTTCTTCCCCTTAGGGTTTTGCTACCACTTGGTTGTTCATGGGTTTTCTCTTCAAAGTGATTTCTTACTAGAAAATCTTCCCAATTATCACCTATGCTTTGAAGATGAAACTCGATCAAAATTTTTACTAACCCATGATGGTACATTGTGTTGTCTATAAACTAGATTTTCTTCTAAACACTTACTGACATTTTCTTAAGGCTATTCAACAGAAAGTATGGAATATTCATTTGATGTTCTTCAAGGAAATTCATCAATAGCCTAATGTGATAGAAAAACATACACCCAAATCGGCCTTCACAAGTAACAAATTTCTAAAGGATAAGGAGAAAATTTCTCCACTTACTTTTGAGGGCAAAGCTAGGAATACCTTTTCTGAAGACAGTAGTATCCATGCTTGTGTTTTTTAAGAAAATTATCCAGTATTCCCCTTCAATACCTCTATTCTTGAACCACTTTTCCCCAACTTTGGGCACACCGATGGCTTCTACAACCAGGGACTTTGTCACTACGAACTTGACATCGCCTATTTCGACTTCTGCACCATCAAAAGATTGTGCAAAGGTTTTTGTCACCTCCCTGTGGAAACCATCAAACTTTTCTATGAAATCTAACCACTGAGCTTTCTGTAACAATTCTCTAGTTTGGGGGTATCCTTCCAAAAATTTCCTTCCTGTTGGCTTTGTTTGAGCAATAACGCCCATGGTGAGAGATGTTTCATTTCAAGAACTGTTTTACTTGACAGGGAAAATAGTCTCAGTAGGGGTTTCACTCTAGGATGGAGAGACTGTATGAATTGAAAGAATGAGAGAACGGGAAAGTATAATGAAGGTTCACGGGGATGAGTTAGCCATTTGAATGCATTTAATTCAATGATTCGGCGATCAAATCGATGGATCCAAAATGAGTATGAGATAGGAGTTAAAATGGTGGCAGATTATAATGGATTTGACAAGGGACTATCATCCATGAACTGCAATGATTTCAGTTTTTCGGTAATGTTATGTCCACGTAATTCATATATACAATATGTTAACCCCTATTGTAAAATTAAAGTGTTACATACCTTAGATTTATTTGCTAACCTTTATTTGTCCTTTGATGTCATTTGCAGGTACTTTGCACTTGAAAGGAGTCAATCATTTCTTCAATTTGAGCCACCAAGTGTCCCTGTCAGATTGGTTGCAGAAACTTTGTCAGAGCTGCAGAAACTTGCCAGAGCTATAGAAAGTCACTAATTCTGTAGCTAATTTTTTTTTTTAAGAAAGGGATGTTTAGAAAAATGATTAAGAGAAAATTTAAGGTGCCAACAAGAGTTGGTTTTCACTTTAAATTTTTTGTATAAGCATGCCAACAACTTGTTGGTTTTCATGTTTATACATTATTATTAGTATTATTTTATTTTTTTAATGAAATAAAGAAAAATAAAATTTATAAGGTGTAAAAGAAGAAAAATTCCTCTTAACCATCTTCAATTCTGATTTATCTTGGAAAATTTTGGCAAATTCCTCTTTTGTCAATGGATTCTGATAAAGTCTAAGTCGATGTCCATTCACTAAAAGATGAATTTTCTCTTCCTCAATAGTCCTAATTCTGACTGCACCATTGTCAAAGACATTTTCAACTTCATAAGGTCCAAGCCAACGAGTTTGGAATTTTCCTTGGAAATTCTTGAACTTTGAATAAAAAAGTAATGCCCAATCTCCTAGATGAAAATTTCTTTCTTTGATGTATTTTTCATACCATCTGGATCTTTGTTGTTGAACTAGGCTAGTTTCCTGGAAGCCATCTTGCCTTATTTCATCAATCTCATTGAGTTGTCCCATCCTTTTCTTTTGTGCTTCTGATAAGTCAAGATCCAATTGGACTGTTGTTTTATAGGTCTGGATCTGGAACTCTATTGGAAGTAAGACTTGCTTCCCATAAACAAGTTCATAGGGAGTATGTCCTGTAGTGCTTCTCCATGTAGTTCTATAGGCCCACAAAGCTTCTGGAAGCTTTTCTGCCTAGTCCTTTCTATGTAAGTGTACAATCTTGGTGAGAATTGCTTCAATCACCTTGTTTGTAGACTCAACTTGTCCATTGGCTTGTGGATGGTATGGAGTAGATTTCTGATGCTTGATTTTGTACTGTTCCACGAGCTTTTGCACTACTCTGGATGTAAACTGTGTTCCTTGATCTATTACAATTTCTCTTGGGACACCAAAACGAGTGAAAATATCCTCAAAAAGAAATGAAACTACAACATTTTCAATAGCAAAAGGAAGTGCTTTAGCTTCTACCCATTTAGTGACATAATCAGTACATACCAAAATATACACTTTTTGTTTTGAAGGTGGATTGATTGGACCAACAAAATCTAGCGCCCATTTCTTAAAAGGTTCAATGAGTACCTGAGGTTGTAGTGGCATTTCATTTGAAAGAGTAGGTTTCCCCATCCTTTGACAACTGTCACATCTCCTAACATATTCCTTGGTATCCTTGAAAATGGAAGGCCAATAATATCCTAAGAGAAGGATCTTATAAGCAGTTCTTCTGTCAGAGAAATGTCCTCCACATGGTTCATCATGGCATGCTTTAAGTATTTCGGTATCTCGTCTTCTCGAACACATCTTCTGATGATGAGATCTAGTCCTGTTTTGTACAATTATTCATTTATCCATGAGTAAGATGTGTTGTTTTGAATTATCCTCCTCTTTTCTCTAGGAGACAAATGAAATGGTAATTTCCCTGTAGCTAAATAATTAGCAATATCTGCATACCAAGGTGATTTAGTAGATACTGCAAAAAGATATTCATCAGGAAATTTATCCTCCACAGGTTTATCATTGTTATCATTTTGAATTCTAGATAAAAAGTCAGCAATTGTATTTTGTTTTCCAGGTCGATCTAGAATGGTGATGTTGAATTCTTGCAACAATAAGAGCCATCTGGTTATTCTGCCATTAGTGATTGATTTATTCATTAGATATCTAATGGAAAAATGGTCTGTGTGAATGAAATTTTCATACCCAGTTATATAATGTCTAAATTTATTAATGGCATGAACTATAGCTAAAAACTCCTTCTCAGTTACAGTATAATTTAGCTCTGATGGAGTTAAATTTTTATTGGTATAATAGATTTCATAAGGAGTAAGGTCTTTTTGTCCTAACAAAGTTGCTAAGGCTATGTCTGAAGCATCGGTTTATATATGGAAAGGCAATTTCCAATTAGGTCCTTCTAAATTGGTGCTTCAGAGATTTTATTTTTTCAATGTTTCAAAAGCATTTTGACAATCAGAATCCGAACTAAATTCACAATGTTTGGTAAGTAGGTTGAAGAGTGGAGATGTAATTTTTGTGAAGTTTTCTATGAATCTTCTATAGTATCCAGTAAAACCAAGAAAACTCTTAACATCTTGTTGACAATTTGGTACTGATAATTTAGAAATGACCTCTACTTTAGATGAGTCTACCTTAATTGCATCTCCTGAAATATGGTGACCTAAAATAATTCCTTCATTAAACATCATAAAATGTTTCTCATGAATTAACGAAATATTTGTTTCTTTACATCTTATTATAACTTTTTATAAATTTTCAAGTGCCTCTTCAAAAGAATTTCCTTAAAATGTGAAATCATCCATATATACTTCCACACAATCATGAATAAGATCATAGAAAATTCTGAGGGCTGCTCTTTGTAATGTTACTGGAGCATTGCATAATCCAAAAGGAAGTACTCAGTAATCATAAGTTCCCCATGGCTAGGTAAATGTGGTTTTATCTTGATCCTCAGGTGCTACATGAATCTGATTGTATCTACTAAAATCATCCAAAAATGAAAAATACTTTTTCCCTGCTAATGTGTCTAAAACTTGATCTATGAAAGGAAGTGGAAAGTGGTCTTTTAATGTTTCCTTATTCAATTCCCTGTAATCGATACATACTCTCCATTTCCCATTTTTCTTAGGAACGATTACTAGGGGTGAAACCCACTGACTGTCTGATATTGGATAGATGAAGTTTACATTCAAAATTTTTGTAATTCCTCCTTAACAATTTCTTTCAGATTTGGATTCATTCTTCTTTGTGGTTGTCTAACTGGTCTCGCACTCTGTTCAATGTAGATATGGTGCATGCAAGTTTTAGGATTAATTCCTTTCATATCAGTGTATTCCCATGCATAAGTAGAAGAGTGTTTTTGTAAAATTTCTACCAGTTGATTTTTCTGTAATTCTTCTAGGTTTTCATTAATGTTCAAAGTTTTGCCTAGAAAAATTTCTATTGAAGAATTTCCAAATTTTTCCATAGAGTGTAAAGAAATTTGTCTAGATGATAGATATTCGATTCGACTACGGTCATAATGTAAGGAGGGTTCATTATTTTCCATTAGATTTAAAATTTGGTCCTCCTCACTTACTTGTTCAGTAGTGAAAATAGGTTGTATATCATCATCATCATCTATCCATTCCTCACTCTCTATTTCTATTGTTGTTTTTGCAGGTGGATACAATGTAAATTTCTTTGTAGAACTTCCATCTGAGATAAACATGTCACCTAATCTACAACCAATGAAAGAATCAGTTGTAGCTAATCAAGGTCTTCTTAGGATTACTGGATGTCCTCCTAAATTATTCTTGGGTGTTAAAACCATGAAGTCGACAGGATATTCCCAAGAATCTAAGGATACATAAACATCTTCTAACACACCATCTGGTTTAATTACAGACCTATCTGCTAATTGCAACAATGTTGGTGTGTATTGGAGATTAGGAAGCCTTAGTGAATCCATTATTTGTTTACTCATTATGTTTATGGTTGCTCCTATATCAATCAGTGTGTTTGGTATTTCAATTTCGTTGATTTGAACTTTCACAATGGGGCTCCCTAGATCTAGATATTTTTGTATTGTTGCTTTCCCATCATGATGTCTGCAATTTTCCCAACTAATTGAATTATTTTTATGTCTTTTATTTTTCTTCCTGATCTTTGAGTACTCAATTCCTTGATTGTTTTTGCAAAAATTGGTATTTCTTTTATGGCTTGCAATAAAGGAATTTTTATACAAACATTTCTTAATTCATCTAGCATATCATAATCAGGCAATGTGATTTGTTTTTATACTCCTTCATCAATTTTCAACCGTTCAGGAAAAGGTGGTTTAATGGATACTGAGGGTTGTTCTATAATAGGAGTATCATCGGAAATTATAGGAACATTCTCTGTTTGGTTATTTTCTTTCTAAGGAAGAGAGATTTCTCCTTCTTCAAATTGATTTTTATCTTTTTGAAGATTTGTCCTTGCTTCCTAAATGACAATAGGGGGTTTTCTTTGTAATACTCTACCATATCTTAATTGAACGTTATTTAGATCTAGTGGAGTTATTACATAGGTTTGAGGATTCTGCCCTTCCATATTGTAAACAGGTTGTGACATTTTATTATTTGGATTCGAAAGTGGTTGAGCAGGTAATTGATTTGGTTTTTGTGCAAATGGTAGGGAGAGCTATGGATTTTTATTTTGGATTTGAACTTGAGGTAATTGATTAGCTTGAGGGATTTGATTAGATTGAGGTAGGAATTGTGGTGGGAAATTAGGATAAGATGGTGAATATTGTTGATATTGAGCATAAGCCCCATAAGGATTTTTCCATCCCTGATTCCAAGATTGTGATTGTGGCTGAGCCCAAGGCTGCCAAGATGGATTCCAATTATTTTGTGAAGACTGAGAAAATTGTTGTGATTTAAAGCCTTGTGGTTGATTTTCTTGAGAGTTTTGCCATGGTCTTTTAGCAATAAAACAAAGAGGGTCTACTTG
Organism: Pinus tabuliformis; assembly: GCA_031772625.1. Classification (NCBI taxonomy): domain Eukaryota; kingdom Viridiplantae; phylum Streptophyta; class Pinopsida; order Pinales; family Pinaceae; genus Pinus; species Pinus tabuliformis. The sequence continues at coordinate 663,405,129 of CM062819.1, read as the reverse complement.
TTCTGGTATTCCTTCATCATTAAATACAGCCTTAAGACTTGGTAGAGAAGGAAATTCTTTAGTATCATGGTCATATGTGCATATGGCACAAGTTTCTATGGTTTTTAAGTCTAAAGGACATTCTCTCAGAGCATGCTTCTTTCTACACTTGGGATAAAAGATGGATAATGCAGCATTTTCGACCTTTTGCTTGTTTTGTATTTTAAGGGTGTCAATTTGTTCACTAATACTCCCTAAAATATCTGTCTTAAAAGTATCAAGCAAGCTTCCTAATTTTTCCCTAGTAACTGACCCAGCTACAGATTTATTGATTCTTGATAAGAGAGGATCCCTAGGACTTTTTCCAACTTGTGCTTTACCTCTTGAGATATGTAACATAGTTCAAAAATATCTGCGAATGGTAATCAAGAAATATCTCCTTTTCCTGTCAAGTTAAGGAGATCAATCCACTCATCTCTGATAGATTTGAGTAGGAGGGCTTTCAAATTTTCCTCATCCAAACTATCCATTTTTTCCCTTTTAAGATTATAAACAAATCTCTCGACTAAGTCTTCAAGATTCTCATCTTCTTTCTGTGTCATTTTGAAGACTTCGTCCCTAATTTTGTGAGGCATACGGTAGTCCCCATATTTCTCTAAGAATGCTTCTTTCATTTTTTTCCCATGTCCTTATATTATTCATTCCTAGACTCATGAACCATTTCAATGTTGAATCCTTTAAGGTAGTAGGGAACAATTTTAATTTTTGAGCATCATGTAGATAATCATATGATCTGCATAATACTTCAAATTCAAAGAAAAATGTTGTTGGGTCTTCACTTATTTTTCCCTGGAAATTAGGAAGAATAGAAGGTGAAATATTCTTCATTGTGAGGGTTGTATCCTCATCAAAGATAGGAAATCCAAAAGGGTCTCGATCTCCTCCACCTCTACCTCTTCCTCTACCTCTATCTCCACCTCCTCCTCTACCTCTACCTCCTCCTCCAATCCTAGGTTGTTCACCATTGACATTGTGTACCTCTCCTTCTCCTTCTTCAACCATGATGGATTCTTCAGTATCTGGTTCTATGACAGGATCTTCTAATTCTTCTAGTTCCTCTATCAATGGATAATCAAGATGAGTTTCTTGTTCCTCTTCTTCACTGGGAATTTCTAATTCTTCTCCTAGAATTTGTTCACCAGTGGAAGATAGAAAAACTACTCCTGTAGTTGGGGATGTAGGATCTTCTTCTACTTCGATTATAGCCTCAGTAGATGAAGTAGGTGAAGTTCTAGATTGGATTTCAGATCTTAAGACTTCAGGAAGTCTTTGTTGGCCTATGGATGGAATTCGAGTTTGAGTGGGTGGTGTGGAACTTCGAGGTCGTGGTGGAGTGAGCGGAGTTGTGGGAATTAAGCTTCTTCCTCATCCTACAAATCTACCTCTAGAGTCTCTTTCCCTATGCATGTCATGTTTTTATTCAATTTTTTTTTTAACTTCTATTTGCACTTCCCCGGCAACGGCACCAAAATGTTTAGTCAATTTAATGTTCTTAAATTGTAAGCATAAATTATCAACCAGGGCAGGTAAACTGATGAAGTGCAAGTGCATTGTATGTGCTAGAAGTCTTTTATGTCGTTAAGGTGATTATGTTATCATTATCTAAGTTAATGTCAAACTCTAGAATTAGTGTTGAGGTGATGTTATTATCTATACTAGGATGTTATTCCTAAGATTTTATTGTTAATTGATTATTCTAAAAGTTATCTCTAGAATTAGTTCTGATTGAATTGAGTTTGTAAAATGATTGGATAATGATTTTAACTCTTTTCAATAGATGTGTTACGTTAATCTTTCTTTCAACTTATCAACTGTTTTTTTGGATTTTTATGTTGTAGCTAAAAAAGCTAACTATGAAATCATAAAATGACAGAAAGAAAATCCTAACTTATCAACTTGGAAATGAAATGTGCTTGAATTCAGAAGCTGAGAAAGACTGCCACTCTTTTCTACTGCAACTTTATTTCAATGCAAAAGCAAAACAGAAACGAAATTACTGAGCTCTGAAATCACTAAGATGTGTTAGGCAAATGAATGAAAGGAATTTACTGAGTTTATTCTAGGTATTAAGAAAATGAAATGAATGATACAGAAATCAATCAAGTGAAACTAGTCATGATCTTCATTGAACTGCATCTTAAAAACATGAAAATAGGGCATCCATGAGTTAAATCTATGAAATAAAAATTGAAAAGGAAAATCTAATTATTGTGAATCAGAGATTTGATCTACATGCAGGGGCCCTCCACAAGGCAGTTAGTCGCCTTAGATCAACAACACATATAATATAGAAATAAGAACTTTGCATTAAGCGAAAAAGAGTTCTACAGGATGCTCAAACTACATACGATGGCGCGCCCATTACACAGAGCTGCCAATGTTTTTATAGAGTTCTTTTTAACAATACGAGAAATTTAAGCCTACAAGACTTCACTATAGTCCTTATCAAAACTAGATCATATCGCTTATTTGTCGATTTTCTATTGAAAAAGAAAATCGATGAAATCTCTTAAAATTCAGACTCTGTTCCAGTGCATTGTCATGTTGTTGATCGTGTTATAGTGCGGATCTCTTGGTGAATTAGCTCATGTAAATAGGAAGAAATCCATTAGAGGATCATTCCCTATCTACCCATACACTCCTTTGCTGAGCTGGCGCACTCGAACCCTGTCAACAATGGAAATGGCTGCAGATCTGTGGATTAGTTGCAGAATCATACCAATTCTATAGTTGAATGTAAACTTTAATAGAACAATAAGGCATATTGACAAAATATGAAAAATAGGACATATGAATGTTTACCTTGTCAAAACCTTATGTTTGTTGCATTTATTTGGATGATAGAGGTAGGAAAAAGGAGGTAAATCTAGACAAAAGGGATGTTAAGATAAAGCAGTTTCGGGACTCTACAATTCTCATGTTCCTTTGGTTGTGGGCTGAGTTACTAGTTCTTGGAGCCTTACTTGGAAAAACGCTCTGGAATCCCTGTAACAGCTTAGGTAGAGTTACTAGTCTTGGAAGCCTTAGTTGGGAAAATGCTCTGGAGACCTTGGTGGGTTGAGTTACAAGTCCTTGAAGGCCTATTTTGACAAATTCTCTAGAGCCTGGTAGCAGCTGTGAGTTGAGTTGCTAGTCCTGGAATCCTTGGTTGGAACAAATGCTCTGAAGCCCTTGACAACTTGGGTAGAGACCAATCTGGTGATGGTTAGTGATTTTTGGCCGTGAGGTGGAATCACTGGTTGAGGGTTAAAGTGGTTTACCATCTGGAAGCCTTGGTTTGGTTTTGTTTGATTTGTTTCATGAAATCCCACATTCATGCTTGAAATATGGCGTAGGGGTGATTGGTTGAAAGAGAGATTTGGTTCAGCCCAATATATGGTTGGGCAGTACATGGAAGTCACTAACTTGGTTGGATTTTCATATGTTAATAAGAGCTCCTTTTCCTTGGTACTTTCATAAGTAAATGTGCTCGATATTATGTTTCTTTAATGGTTGTTTCCTCATTGATATATCTATGGTTATTTGTTGGTTATAAGTATGTTTTATGACAGTTATGGCGTATGGCTCTTAGCATGTTTTGGGTAGTATATGAAATGTTAGTGAATGAATGAACTAATATATAACAACGCAACTATTGTGAGGAGATATTAGTCCTCTTTGACGATTCTCAGATAAGTATGAGACCCCTATGCTCAGATCTGTTGTTGTGACCTGTAAATTACATGTTTATGATATGTTTAATGAAATTCCTATCATGGCTAATAGGGTTTAGGTCAAGTCATTGTTCGAGTGTTTGCATTAGTACCCTTGTTTCTATGTTATTTATCATTTATGTAAGTTTCATGAAGTTTTGGGTAGTGGCTAAAGTCCTGCCCTTGAAAAAGGGTCGCTATCACAACACTACCTGAAAAAGGCCATAGTTGCATGGATGCCCTATTATGGGAATGAGTGGAGGGTCCCAGTCGCATGCATGCCTTATCATGGGAGCAACTCAGGCTCTAGGGCGGTGAAAAAACAAGTTTCCTCAAGGGTTGGTCACCTAGAAGGGTCGGTTCGCTCCTAAAGGTTCTGTAGCATGTGTGGAAGGTCATATTGGTCTTGTCATGTTCGTTCCACTTCCTTAACTATACTTGGGGAGTTGAATCATATCATAGTAACTCTTCGTCACATGTGTACCCTAGTGGACCAGTTAGCTTGGGTAAATTTGGGAGGATGGAGTTATAGAGTGGTATCAGAGCATGGTTTTGTTCTCCTTGGGCGATGTCTAGTTTCTGCTATCCTTGGATGAATGTGTTGTGTTATGTACATGTAGGTTGCATATGTGTCCTTATGCTTGTGGTTTATATGCTTGTTGTGTATGCATGGTGGTGGTCATGGTTGTCATTGTGAGGTCATGCAGAATTTGATGCTGTTGTTGTTTGAATGTGTTTGTCATGAATACATGTCAGTGTTTATATGTATTTTTTATGCATGTGTTTTGTACATATGTTGGTAATACATGCATGGTACCTAGTCAGTGTTGTAGTGGTGTCATCATGCATGGTAATTGGGATGATGCTTGAGGTTATGTCTATATATTGTCATGATTATGACTATACTTATATTGTGCTAATATGGTTGATCTTGCAGACGAGATATCCTCTCCTGAACTACATTGAGGTACGTTGGTTTGTTTATAATTTGGTTTAGCTGACATGATATACCTTGCAGGAAGAGAAAAAAAAATATTACTAGAAATATGGTAGACTAAAACTCATGATATTCTCCCTATATATCAGATGAACAGCATGGTGAGGGATATTCTCCTGACATAGCAGACACTTTGAGAAGTTTGAAGGCAGAAATAAGGAGTTGCAAAAAAGATAATGACCGAATAATTTAATCACAAGAGAGACTTGCTAGGGCATACGAGAAACAAACAGAGGTCAATGCGGTGATTCTTCAAATATGATCAAACATGCAAAGATAGGGACCACTTAGGATCAGTCATGGACTAGAGGATAGGACTAATGGGGAATATGGTACCAGGTATAATGGTGGGCAGAGGTTGGATAGAGATGACATGGTTTGAGATGGAAGATTCTTGGATACACCTAATATATGAGGCAATGGACATGGGCTTTACACTAGTTTTGGTTCAGACAGGTATCATGGTCATCATTGATATCATCCTTATAGGAGAAGTGACAGGGGATATTTTCTGGATGAGTTCAAGAAAGCAAAGCCGCCTACATTTGATGGATGAATGAAGAAGTCACAGGATTTCGAATCATGGTTGCTTGGGATGAATAAGTTCTTTAGATTGCATGATTACTCAGTGAACATGCATGCTAGAATGGCTACATTTAGTCTTAAAGGTAAAATAGATATTTGGGTGGAAGATATAAATAATGTTAGAGATATTCATGAAGAGTCATTGACTTGGAGTGAGTTCGAGAGACTACTCAGGAAGAAGTATCTATCGGAGAGATACTATGAATACAGGGAAAAATAATTCTATGATCTAAACATGGGATATATGACCAATGAGGAGTACACTAGCAAATTCCTAGAGCTATTGAGATATGTGCCTTAACTCAAAGAGGAGAAGGCCAAGATTTAGAGATTCATTAGTGGGTTCTCAGTAACGTTCAAAGACAAGATTGATTTTGATGAGCCTAGACCATTGGAGGAGGCCATCCGGAAGCTAAAGCATTGTTATGAGAAATCAAAGCGCTGTTCTGAGACTAAGCAAGACTGGAAAAGTAATGATAACAATAATGGGAAATGGGATAAGAAGTGAACAAGACCTTAGGGCACAGGTAACAAAGAGAATGTAGCACCACCTAAGAATTTCAATGCATCTGACAAAGGGCGGGGATTTTGATCTGACAAGCATAACAAGGGTGATGATAGGAAACCTTTACAGTCTTGGACTTGTGGTGGAGACCATCATAAGAGATATTTTCCACAGCATCAGGGTGGTAGACTACAGATATACTGTGTGCAGGAGTCACGAAAAGTGGGGGATGTTGGATAGAGTAATCCACATACCTATGCACCATTATAGAACAAGAAAGTAGATCACCAAGTGTCTATTATAGAGATGGACGGTAAGCTTTGTGATCAAGTTATTTCTATTTTTATTGACCCTAGATCTAATTATAGTTATGTTTATCCTGACCTTGGTGGATAAGTGTGGTTTGAATAAAGAAGTGCATGCATAATCTTGGTTAGCGCAGTTGGCTATAGGTGCAAAGAAGAGATTTTTTGATTGGGTAAGAGCTTGTGCATTTGAGTTGAATGGTATGCCTACATCAGCGCATTTGAATGTACTTCCACTGGGATCATACATTATGTTATTGGGTATGGATTGGTTGTATATTCATATGGCCAAGGTGGATTGTTATGAAAAAGCCATTGAGTGCCTAGATGATAATGGAGAACAAAGAGTCTTGCAGGGTAAGAATAATGAAACATTAGGTAGAATGGTGACATTTATGCAGTCGAAGCGTAGTCGCAGGAAAGGGTGTGTGTTATTTGAAGTGCATAATTCTAGTGAAAAAGGTAAGGAATTTGAGGATGTCTATGTCTTGAGCAGGTGCCCAGTTTAAAAAAAGTTTCAGGATGTGTTTCTGGCAGATATTTCAAAGTTGTCACCTCACAAGGAAGTGGAATTTTCTATTGAGTTGGTACCAGGGGCAGCAGCGGAATAAAAGGCACCTTACAGGATGAGCACACCATAGTTAGTGGAGTTGAAGTTGTAGCTGAAGGAAATGATTGACAAGTGATACATTAGGCCAAGTGTGTTGCCTTGGGGTGCACCAGTGTTGTTTATGAAGAAGAAGGATGGTACTCTCAGGTTATGCATTGATTACAGGTAGTTGAACAAGGTGACCATAAGGAACAGGTATCTATTGTCGACAATTTAATACTTTTTCAATCAGTTGAAGGGAGAAGCAATGTTCTCAAAGATTGCTATGATATTAGGATACCATCAGGTACGCATTAAGGAAGAGTATGTCTACAAGACTACTTTCCAAACCAGGTATGGGTATTATGATTTTGTTGTAGTCCCATTTGTTTTGACTGATGCTCCAACTACTTTTATGTGCTTGATGAATAGTGTATTGCGTCCTTATCTGGAAAAGTTTGTTATTTTATTCATTGATGATATATTGGTATGTTCTAAGAATGAGGAACAACGTGCCAAACATTTAGCAGCAGTATTGAGATTGTTGAGAGAGAATCAGTTGTTGGCTTGTATGGGCCTGACCCAGGTTCAGAGGTGATTTAACCAAGCAAATATCGGTACTATTGGCCCTTTCGGCAACAGTCCATGGAGCGCGGACTGAGGTCTCACCCGAAGTAGTATGGGAGGGTGCTAGAACTAGGTTTCTACACCCTTGGGATGTCTGATGGGCTTCTGGAGGTCCACGGTCTGACCCGTCGCTACGCGCACTTGCAATCCCTTCGCAACCTGTGGTGCAACTTCTGTGCAGCCCTATTCGAGGTGCAACCCGTATAATACCCAAGTTCCTTGCTATTTAATCTGTGATTATATGATTACTTAACTTGTTCATGCAAGACTAATGATTATTACAGCATATTCATCAATTATATTAGTGTGCACGATAAACAAACCAATATAAACATAAAGAAGGCAAAGTACAGCAAATACACAGAAATAAGAATCAACTTCTCTTTATTAATCTTCAATCCCAATTACAGACTCGACACCACCCTGCGCACTCAGCTGCAGGGGTCCGCGCACTCAGCTACGGACTCTACTAGGCCTCTGCGCACTCAGTTGCAGAGCCTCTTCCTACCACTACGACCCAAGACACTTAGAATCCTACTCTAAGCTTGAACCATTCCTTCGCTATTCACTCTACTCTCTCCCCGCTTTTACAACTTAGAGCCTCGCTCTATTTATACAATCCCATGGTCCACAGACCATGGGTAGGCCAACATGACTTTACATTACATTACATTACTTTAGGGTAAACAACCCTATGACTTGACCTCTACTTCACGCTCTGTGCCCGCAATTCACGGAGTCTTACAAAACCTTTGACCCAAACTTGGGCTTTGAGCCCCAAAACATGATGTGGGGGGATTCCATGCCCAACAGGCCCCCAACACAATCATTGTGACTCGTCCTGAGTCACTCTGTTGATGTGGCGATCTTGGCATGGAGCCCCTCCAACTGTTCCTATACTACCCGGAGGTCCGCGGCGCATTGTTCTGCGGTTTGTTCGACCTGCTGCATGCATTCCTCTGATGCTTCTTTGTGAGGATCCGCTATCTGCCTTAGCGCATATATCTCGGTTGTAATGGTTGAGGCCTCATCGATCCAAGGTTGGACGCGTGCTTTGAGAAGTGCCTCTTTCTGTCTTGCAGCATCCACCTGTTCCTTTAGTGCCCTCGCTTGCTGCATCTTTTCTAGCCATTGGGTGAGGACAACTATCTGCGCAGTTCCCCTTACACTATCATACTGCTCCTGCAGTTCGCACGCCTTTGTTTCCAGGCGCTGTATGTTGGGGTCCTCCTGCAAGGATGTGAGGACGTCAAAAGCTTGATCCAACATACCAGTACAGTCCTGCACCACCCATCCAATTTCTTCCAATCTTGTTTGAATCGCGCTAATGCGTTGTTCTTTAACTTCCAAAGGAGTGGAAGGTTGCGCCTTCATCCGCAGCTCAGCAATTTGGAGGTTCAGCTCCAGATGCACTCGTGTTGTTTCCTCGCACACACTTCAGACTCCACTTACCAGATAGTGGATCCACATCTCTGTTGGTAGGTCTGCAGCGATGGATAATTCTAGAATGCGTCGACATGCTTCATCCACTGTTTGCGCGATCTGTCAATTCTGTGACACTAGCTCGTCATGCTACAGGCTGATTTATTCGATATTTATCTTCTGCTCACTCAATACTTGGATCGCGCGGCCCTCCTTGGCACGTAGCTCTATTGTTATGCCATCCTACAGCTGGTACATGGTGTCTCACAGAAGGGCAGCTAAAATTAGGCCAAGTCCCTTGATCCTACCCACCGCGGCTCTGTGCTCCTCGCTCTCCACTATTAGCGCTCCTTCCGGTAGCACTACAGTATTAGCCATCTTTGTGCGTAGCAGCTGCTCTGCTGCTGATGTACCTGCGGTGCCGTAAGCGGCTACTTCTCCTTCTTATGGGGCCTTCACCTGAAGTTCCTGCAACTACGCCCTTAGGGCCCCCAACACAATCTGTTGCTCTGTCATGGCTTCCTGGAGCGCTTCCCTGGTGACCTCGCGAACTGTGTCGCCGATGTCGTAGAGGTTGCCTTCTGTCAGGGTAATTGGTTCGATGTCCAGTTTGGAGGCCTTGACCTTTTTTCGGGGACCTGATCTCTCCGTGACCCGCGACCGTTTCAACTGGGTGGACGTTGTGTTTGTTAGCCTTGCAGGAAAAATGCCCACAAATGGATCCATAATAGGCTCTTGAAGTCTCCAAATTTGCTTTGAAATGTGCCAATGGATCCATTAATGCCCTTGACATTTTCAATTTTGGCTCAAAGATCATCTAATGATCAAAATTGACGCAAGACAAAAGCCCTTAGAAGGGTAGAAATGCACTATCAGGAGGCTCAAAACACTCTAAAAACATGAAAAAAACATTACCACAGGCTTAAAATGGGCATTGCACAGCCACAATTATATCTGGCTGATCAACGGCCAAGATCTAGGCGGAAAATCACATATCGGTCGGGCAGAGGTGACAGGCTTAAGGCGGATGCATGACACCGCCGATCAGCGATCGCCGATGATCGGACCGGCAGATCATATCGGCGGGAGGCATATGTTATATATATATAAAGGGGCCCGGGCATTGAGCAATCATTGATTGCGATCGGATTGCATCGCTGTATCGCATCGGTGTTATACCAAGGGGCAGGGCCTATGCACATACATACGGGCAACCCGATACTCGGACCTGACCACAGTATATATGAGAATTCATATATTTTGAGATCCGCGCCCACACAGTTTTCAATGTATTTTATATATTTTCGTTATATAATGAAAATACAAAGAAAGCCTGGCAACACCGATAGCGATAGAAGTGGAATATATGAAAATTGAAGTCTGCCCAAAGCATTTTTCATGCATTTTTCAATGTTTTCATTGTGTAAATGAAATACATAGGAACAGGGCTGAACGCGACTTGCGATGGCGACAAGGGTAGACCCGAGAGATTGATAAGCCATATCTAATCATTTTTTAAGTCCGAAAAGGAAAGAAATGGGCGGGATTTTCACAAGGTACAATCACTCTAAATATCTAAAGAGAGAACAGAGGCCCGGTAGCTAATAGAAACAGTCATGGAGCACGCGCAGCTAGCCCTAAATAGAATCGATCAGGTGGCATAGACAGCACGACACAGCCAAATCAAACAAACATCATGGAGCATCTCTGGCTCAGGAGAACTCCCAGACAGCACAACAAGCTACCAAAATATCTGAAAGCAGTTACTCTGCTGTCAGAAGCAAAAAACTTCGATCCCATGCTTGCTTAGAGGGCATCAAATCAGTTAACGATGCATATCAGGCAGACTAAGACTTCGAGCCTCTTAGAGCTCAGGAGCATTGTAAACAAGCTATAAATAGCTGAAAACAAGATGTAATACGGGTTCAACTTTTGGAGATTATTCCTCCTCTGTTCCTTCAAGCTTCTCATCTTCATTCTAGAAATACAAGCTTCTTTTGCCATTATATGTTCAACATCCATTCTCTTTGTTGTTCTATGCTTGCACTTGAACAGTTTGTTCATGTTTCCTTTGTGTCTAAGGCTAGATAACTATTATCTTATCTATGCTTTGATAACTTAGACTTGCAAGCTTCTTTGCTGCCTGTAGCTAACCATTCATATGTGGTCATATATGCATCTACCAGTGCAGTCAGTATCCTCTTTTACTGCCTGTAGCTAGTCATTCATTTATGTTTATGTATGTAATTTGTTGATACAGTCAGTATTCTCCATCTATCCATTAAATCTACAAATTATTGAGCATTAGTTCTTTAAAACCTTGTGTTGTTGAGGGTGTTCATGCATGCCTTGAGTGGGAATAGAGCTGAAATGGTCATCTAACTTGATCCAAACCATCATCCATTCCAATAGTTCTGAAAATAATATTGAATATTATATGTTACCAGGCATCTCCGAGCTGCAACCTAGGAGAGTTTCCTGGAGTGCTAACATAATTGGCACCATTTCCAGGGAGAGGAAACTAAAGCTCAGCTTCCCTGGGAAACGACATAGATCTAGCTTTGATGATAGACAAATTCTGGGCACCTTTTTGGTTGTAATCATCTATCTGGTGACTCTACTAGAGGCCGAACCTCTTGGCGACTCCACTTCATAGTTCTGGCTCAGTTTGTGAGGCATACTCAGAGAAATCCTCAAAAGCTACAAGCTGACCCAGTGCCTGATCCTGAAAAATCATCAAAGAGAGAAAGGTATTGCAAAAAGGAGCATCAATTTCAGGTAAACCTAAACAATCTTCTATATCTCTTCAAGAAAGGCTTGTAATAGAACAAATACATGTTGAGAGTATAGCATCTAATACTAGCAGTGAAGAAAAACTCTCAGAGATTCATAAAGCTCCTTATTCTTTAGGTTCTCCTTTTGCTTTAAGCCCTAAGGAAACCTCACCTCCTATCCATCAGACTCCTTTAGTCTTGTCAGTCACCCCTCAACCCTCTATCATTCAGACTGCCAATACTCTTTTAGCTACCACAACTATGGCAGGTCCACAAGCACCTACCAAAATGGAAAGAATCATAGCCGCTAGATATGGGCCTCTAATACTTGCCCACTCCTTTAAATGCCATGCCTACTGGAGAATATCATAAATATAGGCCTAAATTCACTGGCACTAAAGGTGTTACTGCTGAAGAACATCTTGAGTCATTCTATAGCTATGCTGATAATCTGGACATTAGTGAGGATGATGTGTGGATGAGAGTCTTTGTCCAAAGCCTAGATGGGGAGGCTAGAAAATGGTTTAGAGAACTAACCCCAAGATCTATAGCAGATATTGAATCTTAAGATGATGCATTCCTAAAGCATTGGGGGGATAAGAAGGATCTCCTCTACTACCACACTGAGTTTGGTAACTTAAAGAGGGAAAATGGTGAGTTGTTGTCTATTTTAATAAGAGGTTTAACCGTATGTACAACAAGATACCAGCTGAAGTAAAACCCACTACTACCTCTTCTAAACTCACCTATGCCAATTCTTTTGATTCTGACTTCTACCTACTATTGAGAGAGAGGCGATGTGCTACTTTGGCTAACATGCAGGATGCCACCTTGGAAGTGGAATCAAACATCATAGCTACAGAGAAGCTCAAGGGAAATGTTGATAGAAGAAGACAAAGGGGCGAGTCTTCATCATCCTCTGATCCTAAGATAGATAAAATGACCAAAATGATCGAGTCATTAGCCTCTAAAATCTCCAAATTAGAGGTTGAGCAGCACCCGGGGAAAGGGAGAGCTCCTAATACCTTTGCTCCTAGAAATCCAAATCCGAATCCATATAGAAGAACTAATGAGCAGTTGCAGATTTTGCAAAGAAACAAAGATGCTAATGAAGACCAAAGGGTGAAGGCTCCTTTTCAAAATGCAGTCATGGAAGAAGAGCAGTTTGAAGAAGATGATGAGATCCATTGTCTGGAAGACAAAGGCAATGCTTCCTTTTTGACCTCAGTTGCCTATGAAAGGTCATTATGCAATGACCAAATCAGCCAAGAATGGGATGGTAAAGCTATTCTACAAACTGTAGATCAGCAAAGATATAATTTGAGGTCAAAGATAAACAATGCCAAGGAAACTCCTGTTCAAAAAGCTATTGTCCCTATAGTACAGCAAGCTAATAAGAAAAAACAACCCGCAGTTGATCCCATCATCCTCCAAGCTCCAGCTCATGAGGTAAGAGGTCTTGAAAAGTCTCCTTCTCCTTTCAATTTTCAATCAGAAATTCAGAAGCTAAAGATACCCATGCCTCTGATTGAACTATTGAAGAATGAGTCCTTCAAAAGATCTATCCTCGAGGCCCTTGAGCCTAAAGCCATCCAAGCCTCTACTGACCGTGTGAATCTCCAAGACGACAAGCCAGTTGTTATTCTCAGCCCAATGATTGAAAATTGTGAAGACAGCCCCCCATAATTCTATGTCTCTCTGACTATTCATGATAAAATCCTTCACAACTACCTTCTGGACTCTGGAGCCAGCCATAATATAATGCCCAAGGCTGTCATGGATGAGTTGGGTCTGGACATTACCAAGCCTTATCATGACCTGTTCTCTTTTGACTCTAGAAAAGTGAAATGTCTAGGATTAATCAAAGACCTAGCCATCACTTTGTCTCAGCTGCCCATGAAAAGTATGATGATGGATATTGTGGTAGCAGATGTACCCCCCAAGTTTGGCATGTTACTTTCCAGAGGTTGGATCAAGAGACTAGGTGGATCATTACAAAATGATCTGTCTTATGCTACTGTCCCAGTTTTCGGAGGTGAGAGCAAGAGATTATATAGAGAGGCGCAGTTGGATTATATAATAACCGATGAAAAGAATCCCACCAATTATCCCATCTATGCTATCGACACTGATTTTGGAGCTCGTATCCTTCATATTGAAGAATCTCAGTTGGCCTCCACGCAGCTCAGGAAACCAGTTTTCCATATCGTTGAGGAAGAAAACCCACAGATTTGGGATATGTTTTTGATGGGGCTTGCTCTAAAGAAGCTACAGGGGCAGGCGTAGTCCTTGTGTCCCCAACACAGGAATATATTCATTTATCTTTCAAATTGACCTTTCAGGTCACAAACAACATCGCAGAGTACGAAGCTTTGATTCTAGGCTTGAGCGCTGCTAAAGAAATGGGTATCAAAGGCCTGAAAGTGTTTGGAGATGCAGACCTCATTATTCAGTAGGTAAATAAAACTTTCCAAGCTAAGCATCCAAGGTTGAAGGCATACAGAGATGAGGTATGGAGGCTCAAGGATTCTTTTAGCGATTTCAGCATTTCTTATATTCCAAGAATGAAGAACCAGCGTGCTGACTCCCTCACTGTCTCTGCTAGCATGTTTATTCCTCCTTTGCCTCCCAAATTGAAATATGAAGTTCAGGTAAAATAAAGACCATCTCTGCCTGACAATGTCAAATATTGGAGGGTTTTTGAAGACAATGAGGAAATTAACAGGTTTTTGCAAGTCGTTGGGGAATTTTCTAAAACACGCATCGATCAGGAAAACGAAACCATGGAAGAATGCGGCCAGTCCAAGCTGAAAAGTAAAATCGGCCAAAGAAGTATCGTCCAGCTACCCAACAATCACATACCAAAAGGATTGGTGCCTCTAGAGAGGCTCTTCGATCATAATGACGTACCCTATAAGCCAGCCAAAACAGAGAATGAGCCTGTTGTCCGTAAACATAATATAGGCAGCCCAGCCTATCCGAAATTCATCAATATTTCCACGCATTTGTCCTCTGCCCATAATTCCGAGTATTGCACCCTCGTGAAGCAATTCGCTGACATTTTTTCCTGGGACTACAGTGATCTTAAAAACTATGATGCATACATAATTCAGCATAAGATCCCACTGGAAAAGAATACCACCCCTTTTAAGCAAAATTTAAGACCTATCAGCCCTCTCTTATTGCCTTTTATTGAGAAAGAGATCAAGAAGCTGTTGGATGCCAAAATTATAGTTCCCCTAAGGTATTCAAAATGGATAGCTAACCTTGTGGTAGTAAGAAAGAAAAATGGAGAAATCTGACTTTGTGTTGACTTCATAAATCTGAACAAGTGCTCTAAAAAGGATAACTACCCCCTGCCTAAGATGGAACATTTGCTACAAAGAGTTTCAGGGGCTAGAGTCATGTCTTTCTTAGATGGATTTTCAGGTTACAATCACATTGTTGTACATCTTGAAGATCAGGAAAATACTGCCTTCACTACTCCTTGGGGCACTTTCATGTACTCCAAGATGCCTTTTGGACTGATGAATGCTGGGGCTACTTTTCAAAGGGCCATGGACATAGCCTTTGTGGGAGAGAAGGACAAGTTTGTCCTTATTTATCTTGATGACATAACAGTCTTTTCCAGCAGCCACAAAGACCATTTACAACATTTAAAGAAGGTCTTCCTAAAGTGCAGACAGTTTGGAATCTCAGTGAACCCAAAGAAGTCACAGTTTGCTCTAGAAGAAGGCAAACTTCTGGGACATATTGTTTCTGCTGAAGGTGTGAAGATTGATCCAACAAGGGTCCAAGCCATTCAGACATTGTCCATCCCAAGGTCGAAAAAGGACATCCAATCCTTCCTGGGTAAGATTAACTTTGTAAGGAGGTTCATTCCAAACTTTGCAGAGCTAGTAAAGAATATCACTTCCATGTTGAAGAAAGGATCAGAAATAAAATGGACAGCTGCTTCAAGAAGCTCTTTTGAAGCCATCAAGCAAGCTATCATGGAAGCTCCCACTCTAATCAGCCCAGATTACACTAAGGGGTTTTGCATCTTCTCTTTTGCCTCTTATGATATGCTTGCAGCAGTTCTGTTGCAGAAAAATGATGAAGGCATAGAGCACCTCGTGGCCTTTTTCAGCAAAACTCTAAGGGATGTTGAATTAAGGTATGACCTTATTGAAAAACAATCTTATGCTCTCATTAAATCTTTGAAAGCATTCAGAATTTATATTCTGCATTCCAAAGTAATTGCATATGTAGCTTCACCCTTAGTAAAAGATATCTTAACTCAGCCAAATATTGATGGAAAGAGGGCAAAATGGATCGCAAAATTCATAGAATTTGACATAGAGGTGAAGCCCACTAAGCTTGTCAAAGGCCAAGGCTTGGCTAAGCTTATGGCTGAAGAAAATTGCAGCTTGTTAGATATAAATTGCATAGGTCTAAATTCGGATAATGAACGAACAGAGGGAAATGCAGAAGAGCAAAAGCAGAATCGGTCTTTGGCTGAAAATCTAGCCACATGTGAATGGTATTACTGCATATTTCATTTTTTGAAAAAGCTAGAAGTCCCTCCAGGGCTTAGCTCAAGTCAAGCTCGTGCCATTAAAGTCAGATCAGCAAAATTATACATTAATAAAAATATGCTTTATTGGAAAGACCCATCAGGAATCCTCTTGAGGTGTCTAGATAAAGAATAGCCTGTAGAGGCCATACACCATTTCCATTCTAGCATCTGTGGAGGACATCATTATTGGAAACTACACCTCACAAAATATTGAGGGCTGGATATTATTGACCTACTCTGTTCTCTGATGTGTTTTCTTTTGTGAAAGCTTGCGACAAGTGTCAGAGGTTTGCAGGAAGACAACAGCTAAAATCTCTGCCCCTAAAGCTAGTACATGTCAATGGTCCCTTCCAGCAGTGGGGCTTAGACTTTATAGGTGAAATCAACCCACATTCTAGTGGCCAACACAAATGGATTTTAGTAGCCACCGATTATTTCACCAAGTGGATTGAGGCTATACCCACTAAGAATGCCAATCATTAGGTTGTCATAAAATTCTTGAATGAGAATATTTTCACTAGATTTGGTTGCCCAACCATACTAGTCACTGATAATGCAGCAGCTTTCAAGGCAAAAGAATTGATGGATGTGACTGAATCCATGGGCATTCAAGTGGTGCATTCTACCTCATATTATCCTCAAGGCAATGGCCTAGCAGAATCATCTAACAAAATTCTAGTAAGGGTAATCAAAAATCTATTAGAGGACAACAAAAAGAGTTGGGATTCCAAGTTGAAATTTGCACTATGGGCTGACAGAGTTACCATCAAAAAGTCCATAGGGAATTCTCCATTCAAACTAGTTTATGGTGCTGATGTTGTTTTCCCCATCCAGCTCATTCTCCCTGTGGCTAAGTTCTTGCAAGAAGAACAAGATGAAGAGAATGATATGGTAAGAAGAATGAATAACCTAGTTGAAATACATCAGATAAGAGAGCAACTAGTTGAGAAATCAAAGGCTCATCAGAAGGCAATCAAAGAAACTTTTGACGGGAAAGCAAAAGTGGACAAGTTCCAAGTTGGTGATTGGGTGCTTAAATGGGATGCATTTAAGGAAAAGAGAGGTAATCATGGCAAGTTTGACTCCTTGTGGACAGGTCCTTTTGTCATCGCTCAAGTTCAACACAACAATACATTCATCCTGCACAATCTGGAAGGAGGAGATACTTTTAGTAGCCCAATAAATGGGCGGTACTTGAAACTCTATTTCATTTAAGGCCTTAAAGCCTTGATATTGTAAATATGTTTTTCTTTCATTTTTTTATTTTTATGCTAAAAAGACTCCATGCCCAATGCAATACTAGAAGGAAGATTTAATTTTTGTTTTACAGGAAAGGCATTGATCTGAGATCCTTGAAACCTCACAGGGAGGATTTCATCCCCAAAAGGAGCCAATTTTAGCCTTGCTGGCAAAAGGCCCACAAATGGATCCATAATAGGCTCTTGAAGTCTCCAAATTTTCTTAGAAATGTGCCAATGGATCCATTAATGCCCTTGACATTTTCAATTTTGGCTCAAAGATCATCTAATGATCAAAATCGGTGCAAGAGGAAAGCCCTTGGAAGGGCAGAAATGCATTATCGGGAGGCTCAAAACACTCTAAAAACATGAAAAAAGCATTACCGCAGGCTTAAACTTGGCATTGCACAGCCACCGTTATATCTGGTCGATCAATAGCCAAGATCTAGGCGGCAAATCACATATCAGCCGGGTAGAGGTGACAGGCTTAAGGCGGACGCATGACATCGCCGATCAGTGATTGTCGATGATCGGATCGGCAGGAGGCATATGTTATCTATCTATATATATATATATATATATAAAGGGGCCCGGGCATTGAGCGATCAGCGATTACGATCACATTGCATCGTTGTATCGCATCGATGCTATACCAAGGGGCAGGGCCTATGCACATACAGACGGGCGACCCGATACCCGGACCCGACCGCAATATATGAGAATTCATATATTTTGAGATCCGCGCCCAAGCAGTTTTCAATGTATTTGATATATTTTCGTTATATAACAAAAATACAAAGGAAGCCTGGCAGCACCGATAGCGATGAAGCCCGGACCCGAGAGGATCTGGGAAGTGGAATATATGAAATTTGAAGTCCGCCCAAAGCATTTTTCATGCATTTTTAGTGTTTTCGTTGTATAAACGAAATACACAGGAACAGGGCTGAACGCGACTTGTGATGGCGACAAGGGCGGACCCGAGAGATTGATAAGCCGTATCTAATCATTTTTTAAGTCCGAAAAGGACAGAAATGGGTAGGATTTTCACAAGGTTGTTGTGTTTTTCTGTGTTTAACAGAAAGAACAGTCATTCTAAATATCTAAAGGGAGAATAGAGGCCCGGTAGCTCTCCCTTTGCAGCATATATCTTCCTAACAGAAACGGTCATGGAGCACGCGCAACTAGCTCTAAACTGAATCGATCAGGTGGCATCGACAGTGCGGCACAGCCAAATCAAACAAACATCATGGAGCATCTCTGGCTCAAGAGAACTCCCAAACAACGCAACAAAATACCAAAATATATGAAAGAAGTTACTCTGATGTCAGAAGTAAAAAACTCTGATCCCATGCTTACTTAGAGGGCATCAAATCAGTTAACGATGCATATCAGGGGCAGACTAAGACTCCAAGCCTCTTAGAGCTCAGGAGCATTGTAAAAAAGCTATAAATAGCTTGAAATAAGATGTAATACGGGTTCAACTTTTGAAGATTATTCCTCCTTTGTTCCTTCAAGCGTCTCATCTTCATTCTAGAAATACAAGCTTCTTTTGCCATTATATGTTCAACATCCATTCTCTTTGTTGTTCTATGCTTGCACTTGAACAATTTGTTCATGTTTCCTTTGTGTCTAAGGCCAGATAACTATTATCTTATCTATGCTTTGATAACTTAGACTTGCAAGCTTCTTTGTTGCTTGTAGCTAACCATTCATATGTGGTCATATATGCATCTACCAGTACAGTCAGTATCCTCTTTTACTACCTGTAGCTAGTCATTCATTTATGTTTATGTATGTAATCTACTAATACAGTCAGTATTCTCCATCTATCCATTAAATCTACAAATTATTGAGCATTAGTGGTTTAAAGCCTTGTGTTGTTGAGGGTGTTCATGCATGCCTTGAGTGGGAATAGAGCTAAAATGGTCATCTGACTTGATCCAAACCATCATCCATTCCAATAGTTCTAAGAACAATATTGAAGATTATATGTTACCAGGCATCTCCGAGCTGCAACCTAGGAGAGTTTCCTGGAGTGCTAACAGTGCTCGAGTCCACACCTTCTATTGTATCCGGTCCCTGTCCTATAGACACGTTCTAGCCTCCTTCCTCCTGTGTCCTGGTGGCCCTTGTTGCCTATGTTGCTATTGCTTTTTCGGTGACCTTTGCCTGTTCTGCGGCTGCCTTTGCTACCTCGCGGGTAGCCCTTACCTTTGCGGCCGCTTGTTCATTGCGCTTTTGCTGGGCCAACTGGGTGATACGCAACTTGGTTGCAGCCTTCTGCTTTTACGCTGTTGTTCTATCCTTCTCCGCCAAATCCAGGGTGTGCCACTCAGGAGGCCATGATTCCATCACAGAGAAGATCGCATCATCAATGGTGATGAAGGGGAGCTTGGTCCAGTTCTGTGCCGGATCTTTATGCGCCTTGATATACACATTATGCATATCCGCCTTGAAGTCTGCAAAGCTTCGCAGACTGTTGTACACTGTGGGGGACAGGCGCGGCCTCCTGTTGATCCACATCTGGACGCTCGCCTCCATGAGCACCCAAAAGATATTTTTTTTGCGGATCTACGTGGCGTCCTTCGTAGCCCAGAGCGACACGTACTTTGCGGCCTCTAGTAAGTCCTGTTCAATATTAGGGAACTGACTGTCCTCAGGCAGTTCCCCTGTTACCAACAAAATCGACAAGAGAAACCATGCATAGTGGAAGGTCTTGCCCTGCTCCTGGGCTTCTTTGCAATTAGTTAAGAACTCCTCACAGAGGAACTTGGCCCAGTTGAATTGGACCCCCTCCACGCATTGTTCTGCTAACGCAACTACCGGCACTGGTACCTCATCTCCGCGACATTTCCGCATTACCTTTCCGGCTAGGAGTTGGGTGGCTACGCGCACCCCTTTATCTTTAATGTTGCTAATTACGTAACCCCTCTTCTTCTTTTCCAATTTGTATTTCTTCTTCATGGCCTCTGCGAGCGCCAAATCTCCGCTTTTTCTGGCTATCTCTGCGGGGTCCTTTCCCTTACAGGGGAGCCAGGAAATCCTGTGGATAAGATCCGCCGTGATGGGAATAGGCTCCTCCAGCCATAAGTACCCATCATGCACCAGGAAAAGCAACTGCCTGATGATGAAAATTATGATAGGCGCACAGTGAAAGTGTGGAATCCATAGTAGTTGAAGTAGTCTAGCCTTCTCCACACCGCGCAGCCATTTCTACGGCTCTAAGGTTGTAACTGACCCCTCTGTGCTCTGCTTCATGAGGTTCTCAGTCTCTAAATGTGGGAACTTCTCGTTGTCTACAAGGTCCCAATCCTCAAACTTCATTGTGGGCACGTGGCCCAGGGCCGAGCCCTCAAACACAATTCCATCGGGGAGGAGCGGGGTTTGGAGTGCACTCTTAGTAGCATCCAAATCCTTGGGTACCTTAGCTTTCCCTTTCCATGGAGGAACGTACTCGGGCAACTTTGCTGCAGCGCGCACCGGCTGGATGTCCTCTTCCATGTCTTCTACTGCTTCTATCTCATCTACGAGAGCCTGCAGGTCCTCCTCTTCATCATCTGTCTCAATGGTGACAGCCTTGCCCTTTTCTTCCATGGAGAGTTTACCGAACCACGGATTCCACAGGGACATGCGAACTGGTCCCGCTACCTGCTTATCTTTCTTGGGCCTTGGTGTCCGAGGTGATTTCGAGATTTTCGGCGCAACCCCAGTGTCTCCAGGAACATCATGCATCGTGGGGTTCTATGCGGCCTCGTCGGTGGTTTCTTCTACATAGCCCAAACCTCTCTTGGTAGCCGTCATCCTATTTGAGTTGTCTGTGGGTGTTCACGAACTTTGGGGCTCAAATATCGCTTGGCACTCAACACTCTATGCTCTATGTAATTGCTCAAATCTCAAATGAACAAGTGTTGTCTCGTGGCTAGCCCTTGGAGTTTTATAGTGCCTTTTGAATTCAAATCCGACCGTTCCCCCCAATTCTGAGCCATCAATGCTTTCTTGGCGGCAGATTGCCCTAAATCTAGTTCTTAATTCGTGTCTTAAATGCCCGCCGCCCGCTCCCTTTTGCCTTAAATTAGACATCTCATCATGAACAGTGACACCAACGGTTACTTCCCAACCTACTCGTGCGGCAGCGCAACCTCCCTTGCATGGGCGCGAACCTTGTGCCATGCTAATTCTGCACGCACCTCCCTCTTTGCGCAGTTCCCAAATAGACTCTTTGAGTCCCGCGCTCTCTTTCAACTATCTGGAGTGCTGAAACTGTGCTTCCTACAGCTAGTTAGGTGGTCGCATCACTTGTGTGAGACTTCAACTCGCCTTCCTGCATAATCCGTGGAAACTCCTCAATTGTCTGTGCGATCGTCAGCACCATGCGTTCTACTGTGTGCAGTGCGCACGTTCTACTATGTGTGTTACTACGTTTGGTGAGGTGCAGTCATAGCCATGGCAGCAGAGCCATAAATTCTCGACGATAGTCTTCTAATGCAGTGGTACAATCATCTATATTTTTCCTTGTCGTCCTTGGTTTATCGACGAGACATGCCTGCATGATCTTGTTTTCTAGCCTCTTGATCTCAGCGTCCATCAAAATTCTTTTCCTCCTCAATCGTATCCAGTCCTTTTCGAGTTTGCAAAGAGTAAGGTTCCCTCGTCGGATGGCTTCCTGAATCCTTATATGTTCAACCTCGTGTAGGTGTGTGATTTCTTCCTCCTGGTCATCGTGCACTATCACCATTACAGGGTCCAGTATGTGCGGATTCCTTTCTGTATGTTTTTTTAGTAATTATGGTCTCCACTTTGTTAGGTCCATCGAACCGCTGGCACGCGCAGGTCCCAATCAGTCTGTTTTACCTGGTCAACTTTGTTCAGTACTATGGTACCTTATCGAAGGCTTCATCGTGGAGAATTGGTAGAGCACGTCACCTTTCCTATTGTTGGGATTTGTCCCGATTCTCTATTCCGGGGTTAGTGTGTGCTTATGCGGGCTTTACCCATCGGGAAAGGTGGGTGCGTAAGTTGTTCCACCCCTGCTGATTGGCTTTCGTTCGGAGCTGGGGTTTTCCAAAACGTAGGCACATCATCCTTCTACACCCACACCAGTCCTCGAAATTTCATTGATGTGTACCCCACCATTGTGCGGGCGTTGCGCACAATGCCCACTTCAGTGCATCGAACCGATGTTGTTCTGGTACTGCACTTTCAAATTTTCTCAGAAATTCATCTACCGCTGACAATCCATCATATGTCGGGAGCTCCCTTGCTTCTGTTGTCACGCAACGCAGTGATCGAACCATCATGTTGCAATTCAGCATTGTTACTTCGTGCAGCTGATTCTGCCATCACTCTATCTCTTTGTCTGAATCCGAGGTGCAGGAGCTTTCGCGCTCCCATGAAATCCTTCCATCTGTAGTTAGATTCACCCAATCCTCTCCTTACACAGTTATCTTGTAAATACAGTCAAGATCATCATCACTATCATCGTCACGCACTGGTTCAGTGTATCGCGCTCCTTCGGCTGGATCTAGCGGTACTACCACGCGTAGTGACTTTTTCTCAAAGATCATTTTGTGCTTCTTCAAATTTATGACTCTGTTCATATCAGTAGCCCAATATATTCCTAGTAGCGTGGGATAGGGATTGTTGTCATCGACAATCTCTATCACTTCAAAATCCACCTGTGCACTCGCACCTTCAATGTCGACTATTACCCCTTGCAATCTTCCCATGGGCAGAATCTTCTATTGCTTCGACATTCATAACTGAATAGGGGACCATTGCAGCGTGGGTATGCCCATGCATTCCCATGTTTGCTTTGGTATTACATTCGCATCCGAACCCAGATCCAGGATTACCTGATCCATTTCATACTCACCAATCTGCACAGTCAACCTCATTTCCCTTCCTGTGCGCAGTGCATGCTTTCCAAGTTTCCGAACCACATGCAGTTCTCCTGACCCTGCACACCTAGTGATAAGTTCTTGTAGTCCTTTGACTGCCTTTCTGTCGTGCAGCAGTTTCATGCATCTCTCCAAAAAGGTAGTGAGCATTGAAGGATCCATCCTTGGTTCTCACTGATCCTTACTACCTGAAGTGGAGGCCTCCGTAAAGCTCTTCTTAGCTTCCATAAATGTCTCCTTTGCGTGTTCTAAATCAAACTCAGGTTCCTTTGTAGGAGCCTTGTGAACCCATGCACTTTCTTCTTGCTACTTTCCTTTATCATCTCCGGCGGTCATACCGCTCCTGAGCATCATGTTTGCATTCGGGTCTTCTTTGCATGGCTCAGACCTCATCATTTGTAAGTTCTAGGTCGGAGGGGGATGGAGTACCCCCTTTTCACACATCCTCACTATTAGCGAAGGGAAGTCTTCTACCTTATGATCAAACTGATTACAGTACCAACATGATCTTCTTGTCGAGTTTGTACAATCGCAGGCATAATGCCTTGGCCCTCCGTAATTGTAACAAATTATTTGTCCGTGACCCCTTCCTGGTCCCATTCCGCCTCGACCTCGACCGCGCCCTTGAAACCCAGCTCACACCATCCCTGCATTTGGGTCGAGGACTCGAATTTAGGTCTGCACCCTATAGGCAGGAGTCTGATCCACCATTAGTTCATAGCTCTGGCAGGTGCATTCATCATGGCCTACCGACCTGCAGAAATTACAAAACAATCGTTGGGACGTCTGCATATACTTCTGCAACAGATGACAATTATCCATGGTGTGTTTTCCTCCTATCTGGCAGATCGCACACCACAATGCAGACGTCGCGCTTGGCCCTGCCTATGCCTCCGGTCTTAACGGCATTGGCCCTTCTCCTGCCAAGTACTTCAGGAACACTAGACAATGGTCCTTGTCATGCCCTTGGCCCTTGCATTTTATGCACCATACTTCTTCGCGCACCTTCGGCCGAGTTGCCTTGTCCTATTTCAAACTTTGCATTTCCAAACACAGATACTGCAGTTTCATGTGGATTTTTTGGACTCCCAACCCAGGGTATTGTATAGGGGTCTCATACAATCTCATTTCCATCTCCAACGCTTCAGCCTGGGTGGAAAGTTTTTGCTGTGACAATGTTGTCCTTAAGTGTGGCGTCAATGAGGCCACAAACCATGTGCGACGTTGTGCATCTGTTAACTTCATATTAGCTTCACGGATCGTACTCTTTAGCCTTTGGTCCAGATCCCAGGGTGTCTTGCCTGGGAGAATCGCGATCTCCTTAAACCCGGTGATTGATTGTGTTTGTGATTTTGGCATACTAAATTCCCTGTTCAGCGCAGCCTAGTTCTCTACAATTCCTGTGTTCAAGTGTTCATTAGAATTCTTGATATACCACGTTAATGCGTGATCCTGCAGCACGCTTACCAGCGCAACCTTTTTAATGTTATCTTCCACGACGCACTGTGCTTCCCATACTGCTCTTACCACGAACCAAAATTGGTACGGATCTTCATTCCCTAGTCCTCTGAACACCGGTAGTTTGATCGCACTTTCCATACTAAACTGCGGTGGTGGCGGAGGTGGAGTGGGCAGATATGGAGGTGAGGGGGGTGAAGCCGGTGGCGTTGTGGGTGGAGGTGGTAAACGCAGAATTCATTGTCTTATCAAACTGACCGCGCTTCTCGGAGAAACCTTCGTGAGCTCTTCCTCACTCTCCCATGAGGGTGAAATTAAGGGACTGTTTTCCAACTCTTCACTACTTCCGCTTCTGTAGATCTTCCCGCTTTGCGTAGTCCCAAACATCAATTTATTCGCAGAACTCGCTTTTCACACAATAGCATCTTAATCCAAGTGTTCAAAGATTTAATATACTTACCTCGCAATCCCTTGAGAAAATGTTGCTTCGCCTCACTATAGCTGACGGTCATGTCTACCGTGAACTTAGTGATAAATCCTCCTATTATTCAGTCGAGCCAATGGTCCACAGCTCACGCTATCTTATCTTCTGATGCTTCTAGTCTGTGCACCAATTCCGGAGTCCACACTATTGGTTTGTTGAGCCTACACCTTCCCTGGTTGTCTACTAACTTCATGATCCACTCATACAGCTCAGAAGGAAAGGATGCAAAGAAAATTTTGTGGATTTCTGTATACAAGTAGCGTTCCAACCACTGTTCCTTGGATACTCGCAGATTTTTGTTCTCATGCGCTGCGAACTTGTGAATCTTCTTGTCCAACCACTCTTCAATTTCTTTCTTTGTTGGATTCCAGTGGCCCGAAATCAGACATCCTTTATGCAGATCCCGGTCCCGGCAATGGAACCATCTGTTGGCTTGTATGGGCCTGACCCAGGTTCAGAGGTGATTTAGCCAAGCAAATCCTGGTACTACTAGCCCTTTCGGCAACAGTCCACGGAGCACAGACAGAGATCTCACCTGAAGTAGTATGGGAGGGTGCTAGAACCAGCTTTCTACACCCTTGGGATGTCTGATGGGCTTCTAGAGGTCTGCAGTCTAACCCGTCACTATGCGCACTTACGATCCAATCGCAACCTGCAGTGCAGCTTCCGCGCAACCCTATTCGGGGCGCAACCCGTATAATACCAAAGTTCCTTGCTATTTAATCTGTGATTATCTGATTACCTAACTTGTTCATGCAATACTAATGATTATTACAGCATATTCATTAATTATATCAGTGCGTGCGATAAACAAACCAATATAAACGTAAAGAAGGCAAGGTTCAGCAAATACACAGAAATAAGAATCAACTTCTCTTTATTAATCTTTAATCCCAATTATAGACTAGACACCACCCTGTGCACTCAATTGCAGGGGTCTGTGCACTCAGCTGCGGACTCTACTAGGCCTCTGCGCACTCAGCTGCAGAGCCTCTTCCTACCACTACAACCCAAGACACTTAGAATCCTACTCTAAGCTCAAACCATTCCTTCGTTATTCACTCTCCTCTCTCCCCCCTTTTGCAACTTAGAGCCTTGCTCTATTTATACAATCCCATGGTCCGCGGACCATGGGTAGGCCAACATGACTTTACATTACATTACATTACTTTAGGGCAGACAGCCCTATGACTTGACCTCTACTTCGCGCTTCGCGCCCACAATTCACGGAGTCTTACAAAACCTTTGACCAAAACTTGGGCTTTGAGCCCCAAAACATGCTGTGGGGGGATTCCATGCCCAACATCAATTGTATGCTAAGCTCAATAAATGCAGCTTCTTTCAAACACATGGTACATTACTTGGGACATGTGGTTTCCAATGAAAGAATAGTAGTGGATCTAGAAAAGATAAGGGCTATCATGGAGTGGCCAGCTCCTAGAAATGTGGATGAGGTAATATCGTTCATGGGGTTAGTAGGTTATTACAAGAGGTTCATCAGGAACTTCTCATAGATTTCTTATCCTATTACATCATTGCAAAGGAAAGGTAAGAAATTTGAATGGATAGAGGAATGTGCAGCCAGTTTTGAGCAGTTAAAGAAGTTGTTGGAAAATTCTCTAGTTCTAAAGATTGCAAATCCAAATAAAGAGTTTATGGTATGTACATATGCTTGAAAGAGAGGGCTTGGTGGAGTCCTTACGCAAGAATTACATGTAGTATTTTATGAATCAAGGAAACTTAATGAGCATGAGAAGAATTATCCAACACATGATCTTGAGTTCGCATCGATCATCCATGCTTTGAAGATGTGGAAGAACTATCATCTTAGAAGGAGGTTCATCTTGATGAGTGATCACATTGGATTGATGTATCTATTTGACCAACTGAATATGAATTCCAGAAAAGCTAGATGGTTGGTCACGATCAGTGAGTTTGACTTTGAGATAAAAAACATCAAGGGGAAATAAAATAGGGTTGCATATGCTCTTAGCAGGAGGATACAGGAAAATCATATAGTAGTTATGAGCTCCTACAGGACAGATCTACAGGATCGGATCTTGCAGGCAGGACGTCATGATGATAGGTATAGGGAGCTTGCGCACAGGTTACAACATTGTACAGGTGATTAGGATGTGGACTGTCATCTCACAATAAATGGCTTGGTCAAATTTAGGGACATGATATATGTGCCAAATGATAGTGAGCTCAAGAAGCTTATCTTGAGGGAATTTCATGCTAAGCCATATTCAAGTCACCCAGGATATCAAAAGACAATGGCAGTGGTGAATAAGTTCTACTATTGGTTGAATTTAAAGAAGGAAGTGGCAGAGTTTATGGCTAAGTGCTTGGATTGTCAATAGGTAAAATCAGAGTGTAAGCATCCAGGTGGTATACTACAGTCAATTCTGATTCCATAGTGGAAATGGGAGGTCATTTCCATGGACTTAATTATAGGTTTGTCTAGGACATCTAGACAGCATGATTCTATCATGGTTGTGGTTAACAGGTTGACAAAGGTATTGCACTTCATTCCAGTGAAACCTACATATTCATCTAATGATGTAGCACAGGTCTTCATTAGGGATGTAGTGAGGTTGCATGGTGTACCAAAGAAAATTGTGTCAAACAGGGATGCCAAGTTCACCTCTAAATTCTAGAAAGAGTTATTTGTAGGTTTGGGGATAGAGTTGGCTTTCAGTATAGCTTATCATCCGTAGACAGATGGACAGACAGAGAGGTCAACAAGATATTGGAGACATGTTGAGGATGTATGTGATGCATCAACAACAGAGGTGGCAAGAGTATCTTCCATTGGTTGAGTTTACTTACAACAATGGCTACTAGGAATATTTGATGATGAGTCTATTTGAGGCATTGTATGGGCGGAGTTGTAATACTCCCATCAATTGAAGTGATCCAGTGAAAAAGGTCTTGATTGGAATGGAAATGTTGGTAGATATGGAACAAGAAATGTAGGTAATTAAGAAGAATTTGAAGGCAACATAGGACAGACAGAAAAGTTATGCAGATCAGAATAGGATGTTTAAGGAGTTTTAGGTTGGGGAACATGTGTACTTTCACATCAAACCCAAGAATATCTCCTTGAGGATTGGATCATGTGCTATGTTGGCACCTCAATATTGTGGACCTTTCAAGATTCTTGATAGGATTGGATCAGTATCCTATTGACTTGCACTGCCTTTGACAGTGAAAGTCCATAATGTTTTGCATATGCCATTTCTTAAGAAGTATGTTAAATATGTTGATCATGTGATTGACTGGTCTATATTGCAAGTGGAACCAGAAGGAGAATTCCAACCGGAACCTCAATGCATTTTGCAGAGAAAGATGCTCATGCTCTAGATTTGAGTAGTCGAGAAGGTTAAAGTGCAATGAAAGCACTTTGGGCCCGATGAAGCTACATGGGAGATGGCGGATCAAATGCGGGCTATGTATCCTTCTCTATTCGTTGGTTGAGCGAATGTTTTTGGCATATGTTTTGGTGTGATGTTTTTGTATATTTATATATGTATATGGATGTAAATACCGCCATGAGTCGTGTTATAAAGCTCCAATAAGCAGTATGGGTGTCATGACATTATGGTGGTCATGTTGTTATGTTTCTCATGTTGGTTTTCTTCTCGGTAGGATGATCACTATAAATACTACAATGAGCTAAGTTAAAAATATCCATGAGAAGTATGTTTTTCTTTTCAACAATCTTGCTTGTTGTAGGAGTCATTGAACACTGAGGATGGTGTTCGCCCAAGGGGTAGGGTTATGTAACAGACTTGGTCAAAAATCCATGTAATAAAGTTAATAAAGGAAAATAATAACCAAGATCATGGGACATGTATTCCAAATTGAATGTTGGGCAAAAACATAGTGATGGGGATCACTTGTGATTAATTAATGGCTATGGAAATTGGCAAAGGCAATGGCATAGGCTTTGGAAAGATGAGACATTAATTGGCATTTCATTTATGAAAATAATGGAAATTAGGAGATAAGGGAGATCAAAGGTCACAAGTTGCATGTGAGGAGGAAATTGAAGGAAAAATAATGGAAAATTGAAGAAAATAGAGGCCTAATTTATAAAAAGGCTTCTAAGGATCAGTTCGTAACTTTTCGTCAGTTTAGTTTTGGAGCTCTCATTTTCTACTCTCTCTCTACTACTCTTGGACACTTAGATTTTTCTTGGAACACTCTTGGAGGAGTGTGGAAAAGTTGGGATTTGGAGAAATAAGGAAAAAGAAGAGAAGGAAAGCGCAAGAGGACATCAGGATCAGCAGCTACAGTGGGTTTTGATTGTAGGTACCAAGTTGCATGTATGATTTCCTTGCTTGTTTTGGCATGCATGGCACATGCATGTGGTTTCTTGGTCATTATTTGTTATTGGCATGGAGGAGTGCCTAGATTGACAGTGGTTTTTCCTAGCCTTCCCATTTCCTGGATTTCCATGGTGTTGTGGGTTTCTTTCCTTTTGTTTTCTAGTTATTTCTCATGCCCCTTTAGCTATGGGTTGAGTTACTAGTTCTTAGAGCCTTGGTTGGACAAACGCTCTGGAAGCCTTGTAACGGCTTGGGTTGAGTTACTAGTCCTTGAAGCCTTGGTTGGATAAACAATCTGGATCCCTTGGTGGGTTGAGTTACTAGTCCAGGAAACCCTGGTTGGACAAATGCTCTAGAGCCCAACAGCAGTTGTGGGTTGATTTTCTAGTCCTAGAAGCCTTGGTTGGAACAGATGCTTTGGAGCCTTGGACGGCTTGGGTATAGATAGATCTGGTGATGGTTAGTAATGTTTGATCGTGAGGCGGAATCACTAGTTGACGGTTTAGGTGGTTTGGACTCTAGAAGCCATGATTTGGTTTTGTTTGATTTGTTCCATGAAATCCCACATTCATGCTTGGAATGTGGTGCGAGGGTGATTGGCTTAAAGAGATATTTGGTTCATCCCAATATATGGTCGGGTGGTATGTGAAAGTTCCTTGGTTGGATTTTCATATGTTAATAAGAGCTCATTTTCCTTGGTATTTTCATGAGTAAATGTGCTTGATATTATGTGGCTTTAATGGTTATTTCCTCATTGATATATTTATAGTTATTTGTTGGTTATAATTATGTTTTATGACAGTTATGATGTATGGCTCTTATCATGTTTTGGTTAGTGTATCAAATTTTAGTGAATGACTGACCTAATAGATAACAATGTCGTTATTGTGAGGAGATATCATTCCTCTTTGATGATTCTCAGATAAGTATGAGACCCATATGCTCAAATCTATTGTTGGGACCTGTAAATTACATGTTTGTGATATGTTTGACGAAATTCCTGTTGTTATCCCCATAACTACCCCTTCTGAAACCTTCAGGGCAGATTTATAGAGTTAATTAATCAAAACCCATTTTGAGGGAAGGAAATCGGGATACATGCTAACGCACTTACTAAACTGAGCGGTTGATTCATATCTTTGTGAGATCAATGGTGGAGAGAGCACATCACAATTATTCGTGACAAAGCGTTAAGTTTTTTATAAAGCCCGATGAGTGTAAGGTCTGGTCAACTTTCTCATCCCATTATCATTAGATGTGCAGTCTTTTTCTGAGCGCTCCTCGTCTCGTTCAAACATGCTTAGGAGTTAAGGGTTCAATCAACACTCGATGAATCGTGATCGTATAAATGAATTTTATCAGATGGCCCACATTCATGGAAAATTTTAAGGGGGAATTTTCGCCCTTGGGCGAAATTAAGTCGTTTTATATTTTTATTGGGCGAATATTTTGTATCACAGTACATTGTTACAAATCGCCTCAAATTTATTTTATAAAAAAATTAGGTATGGAGGTTAGCCCACCTTAAGAGAGTAAAAAAATAAATTTAGCCCTTGAAATTAGGAGTTAAAACCTTCCATTCGCCCTAATTTTCAAGAATAGGTATTTATGATAGTTATTTCACCCTCCACATTCAGTGTAAAAAAGGTTTTTTCTTTCATTTTCCCGTATTTCATGGTATTGGGGTTAATTTCGAGAAAATGACCTTATTTTTTGGAACAAATGGTCACAAAAGAATAATTCATTTTATTTAAAAATTCAAGTCTCTTATTTTCATGTTTATTTAAAGATTGAATAATTTTCTTGCCATATTCCAAGTTTGCATCTGTTTAGTCATAATCATATAAAGAATAATGGAAAACATTTTTTTATATTTACTCCATAAGTCACCTTATATTTACGTGTAAATAAATAAAAATATAAATAAAGTGGAGTATGGTAAATAAATAAAACCTCTTTTTATACTTACTCCAAAGGTATGGTAAATAAATATAAATATAAATAAACTAGAGGTATGGTAAATAAATAAAACCTCCTTTTATGTTTAGTCCATAACCTTCTTTCTATTTAAGAAGGCTCAAAAAAGAGGTTTTATTTAAGTGAATCCTATGGGCCAAATACCATATTTATAAAAGAGGTATGGTAAATTAATAAAAATATAAATAAACGAGAGGTATGGTAAATAAATAAAACATTTTTTTTATATTTACTCCAGAAGTCACATTATATTTAAGAACACTCAAAAAATGTGTTATATTTAGGTGAAGCCTATGGGCCAAATTATTATTAATACCATGCAAAAAAAACATTATTAACCCATTATTAACCCTAATATTAGTATTAATAAAAAAAAGATGGCACATGGTATTGACCCATGGTATTCACGTGGAATGTAGGCTATTTAAAGGGGGGAATTAAACAACATAGATCCATCTTTACTCTAGATCTACTAAGCCCCGGGAGGGATCAAATATTGTGATATGCAAACTAGCATAGAGTGAAAAAATATTTGATCCTCGGGCTTGGTAGATCAAGGGTAAAAATGGATCTTGTAATTTAATGTCACTTAAACATTTTAATTTGGTTAAAATAAAAATAAATAAAATAAAAATCAATTATTAATTTTATAAATTTTTATAAATTACAAATAGTAGTTTTTAAGCTCCAGGTTTATGATAACCCATAGTATTGACCCATGGTAATATCATGGTATTCATGTGAGCATAGACTATTTAAAGGGGAAATTCTATCAGCTTAGATCCATCTTAATTCCATCTTAATTCCGGGTCTACCAAGTGCTGAGAGGGATAAATAGATTTCATCCCTCCAAGAGTGGTAGAAGTGGAGTTAAGATGGATATAGGTTGGTTTTTATGATATCGAAGATATTAAATAGACTTAGGAAATTATATTATAAAAAACATCTTAAGGTGAATGGTTAAAGCTACATTTAGTCACTTCACAAAATTTAGTAAAAAATACCAATATCTCCATTAATATTGGTTTTTCTGATTTAACAAAAAAAAAATCAAAACAATGAAATCTTATCACTCTTTCTGCATCACCCTACATAAGAGACATAGTCATGCCCAGATTTCCCACCATTTTTCAAACGTTCTCAATATGATATCTTCATGAAAAAGTTAAGGTATTGATGTTGGATTAGTTGTTTGAAAAATATGCTAGTTTGTACAACCTTTCATCTTCTCTGTTATTCTTAATTTGTCGTAATGATCTGTAGGGGTTGGGCCAGTGCTTGAAAAATATGCTGGTTTGTACAACCTTTCATCTTCTCTATTTTTCTTAATTTTTTGTAATGATCTGTAGGGGTTGGGCCATTGCACCATATGGGGTTGGCCCAGTGCGCCATATTGTCCTAAAAAGGCAGAGATTGTGCACCAAAAAGGAAATTAATCCACATGTTAGAACGTTGTTAAAAAATGCAAGACGTATGAAGGTAGTGAATTATGCTAATAAGCAATTTAGATTGAATTATGCTAATAAGAAATTTAGATTGGGAGAGACGTAATTAAATTTTATTATTTAATTGAAGATTTCCAATTAAAATAATAATAAATCTATATGTATATATTAATATATTGATTGGAAGGCTTCTGACAATAGTCACTTCTTTCCATTAGATCCCCTTCAGGCCTTTGGGATACCTACTACTTTCTTATATTATATAGTTGGGGCTTGCTACTTGTTGGCATGTTGGGGTAAACAAAATGTGTTTTTTTTTTTATCTTGCAGTTGGAGTCTATGGAATAAGAAAGAAATTTGATAGCTTGACAAAATGGGTACAAAATATGTTTTTTTTATCTCGTAGTTGGACTCTATGGAATAAGAAAGAAATTTGATAGCTTGACAAAAGTGGTAGCTTGACAAAAGTGGTAGAGAAAAGATTAATCTCTCCTACCTTGACAGAACTGGTGGTCAAGATCAACACCTACAAGAACTTTTTTGTGGAATATTATCAAAACTAATAGAAGGATGTGAAAGAGTGTACAGTGAGAACCTTGACAAACATGGCCACTGAAACTTGCAACATTGTTTGGAGGAAGAGAAAATTATGTTTCTTTTTTCCAAACATGTATGTTAATATATTACAATTTAATGAATATGTTTTCCTATTATCATAAATGGTTTCATAATTTAACAAAACATTCGCCAAGACTTCATTTTTTATTTTTCAGTGAAAGATTTGCCACGATCTTACAAGATTTTATAATTCAATGATAGATTCGCCATGACTTTACAAGATAATATAATCCAATGATAGATTCGCCAAAAAAATTATATATACATATTATCTTATTGATAAAATCTCCTCCCATTTTTCCTATGTATCATGGGGATTTTCCCATTTATTATACATATAAATTTACGGTGGTTCTTAAAATTTTCCCGGGCCACATTTCATATCGAGTCGGGACATGCTCGACAGTTAACCCATACCCTGACCCGATATCATCTTAGTCGTCTGATCCTCGATCATCAACGGTTGTCAGGCTCCTACTTGCACAGAGTTTAATCATCAGCCCATGCCTGATCAGCGGGGCCCGTGTCCTTGTGCAACATTCCACCAATCAGAGTGTAGAAACTGTTGCATGCATTAATTAATTATGTAACCATGATTTAACCTTAATGTTGTGTTGTAACGGCTACAACCACCCTCCAAAATTTTGGCCTACACCTAAATTCGGAGCCTCCCTTGAGAGTTTCACTTGATGGTTTCATACACTCGGGTTCACTCCGTGAGCTAGTGTGAGCCTTCGCACCCACTTTTCTTGTTCATTCCACCCAAGCTTTTGCATGTGATTTCAATGTCTTGTTTGCGACCATGTTTTGTTCATGCTCAAGGTCTTCACTTCATGAGTACATGTTATGTTCTCTATGAAAAAACTGTCGCACTCACACATGGAGTCACATCCACTATCACGCAAGCATCGTCACAGTCGATCAACGATAATTCACAAGTTCCACGCTTGTCACTTGCACCGTCCATTAATCATGTTGAACATGTGTTTCTGGTTTATTTGAGTCATCTCGTCGTCAAGTCATGAGGGTGTGTGTTTGTAAGATCACATTTGCATCTTTCACTCGTTCACACACTTAGTCATTTTGCTAAAGTTCTGACGACCAGACTCCCCTCTAATAGTCGGGCCATCACCCCGCAATCAACTCGATTGACTGTAACCCAGAACAACACAAAATCATCAAGAAAATCTTTTCAATATGCGCTGCTTGCAAGCAATTCACTCAACCTTCATGCTGGCCACCCAGAGAGTCGGACCCGGCAGCCACCCCGGGACTGACTCCCCTCAAAAATTGCGCAGAGGCTACTGACCTTGCTCGTTCTACTGACTGAAGAAATTGCACAGACAGGACGGATAGACACCCAGTGCCCATCCCTCTCTCCCTCAAAAAATTGTGCAGTTTTTCCAGTCAATCCTCGAGATAGTTGATCGGCTGCTCATCCAAAAAATTATGCAGTTTTCATGAGTAGGCCTCTATTTCCCAGCAGCCCGCTCAGCTCAGAAATTGTGTAGAGATGATCAGTAGGCCGGCCTCCTAGGCTTAGTGTAGTTTCTCTCGCCATTAGCAGACTGCCAGTTCCCTCCAGAAATTGTGTAATTTATGCTGCCAATCTCCCGGCAGATGACCGCATGTTCCCCTTGGAAATTTGGCAGTTTCTTCTACCACTGACCTAGCAGCCAGCTGCCAATTCCCTCCAGGAATTGCGTAGTTTTGGCTGCCAGGATCCCAGCCAGTTCCTCCAAGAAACTGCACAAATCTTGTCTGCCAGTCCTCCCTGTAGCCTGGCCTATTCCTCTAAGAAATTGCCCAAATTTTGATGTCAAAACCCCATTTCCCGCTCATTCCAGAAATGCACAGATTTTGTCTAGCTTGCCTTCTCATAGCCTGGACTATCCCTCCCAAAATTTGCACAGTCTTCCTTCTAGCCAAGATAGACCTCGCGAACAGTCACTGTCGACTCATTTTTCCCATCTTCATCACCCAGTGACTCTTGCGTAGTTTTCATTAGTAGTGCTCAGAGCCATCATCCCGCCTCACAATCTTGCTGCCTCTCCCGGCCACCTGCATCCAAAATGATCATGTGTCATGGTAGACTATGAGGTTTTTGGATTTGATGTCATCTCGTCATGAATGACTGTAGGTACAAGTACACCAACAAATATGGTGCGATGACGAATGGGATGAACAAAGGGAGCACATGCAGAAGGACAGGTTCACCAACGAACGAACGAACAATGCATGCAAAGAGATGTGCTCTTGAATGGATGATCATGCAAAGATCTGTTTGCGGATGGACAGACGAGAAAACATGCAAGATGTGCTCACGGACGGATGAACGAATGAACATGCATATTTCACGAACAGATGAGCCCGTCAAGCCTTCCAACATACAAGCAAGAAGCAACATGCCAAAGCAACATCAAGCGAACCAACAACCATCGAAGTCTCCGTGCACTTTTCCATGCGAAGATGAAGCTGTAACACACCATGAAGACATCCATCACCCAACAGCACTACAACTCGACATGCACTCCAGTAACAGCATGAATGTACCAGCACTGTCATGTTGAGTTGTGTCATGAGCCATGTTGTCCACATCTCTATTGTGGGTCATGTTATCAATCAATGTAATGTAATGTGGAAGTCCAAGAGACCCACTTGTTGTACAAAGACTCATGTAAAGTTGAAAAGCCTTTGAAGTCAAAGAGTCATGAGGGTAGTCGAATAGCCACAAGGGTCAGTTTCACCCTTGGCTATAAATACCCCCTCATTTGTACAAGCAAAGGACTTTTTCACCTCAGCTCCTCCCACATAGCCAAGAGAGTCTATAATCTTTTCTTTGATGATTAAGTAGTGGCTCCAATGCCCCACACACGGGTTTATTGATGTATGGTGTAACGATGTGCCTTGGAACTTTCCCTTAATTCAAAAGCCTTCTAACAAGACAGCATGTTTTCACACATGTATTGTAACTATTGTAAGACTAATCTTGAACACTTGTAATGCATGTTGCTTTAACTTGTGTTGAACACTTGAACTTATTTCACTTGTTGTAATGCATAATATGTTAATGAAAATGGGTTGTATATGTTGTTAACATTGTCTCGCCCGTGGTGGCTATCTCCCCAAACATCAAACAGACCTTTCACATCAAACTTGTTGTAACAACCTTTGCACTCATTCGAACTCATCCACTAAGTGTTGTACGTGTTATCTTCCCTTGTGTGTTGTGATTGTCGCATCCGTGTGGACTGCTCCTCTGGAAGTTGTGCATGTCATGTTGTATTGTGTGTTCCTAGTAGAGTTGGAGGTCCCTCCCAACCGACTTGGGACTCACTCTCACCCTCTCCCTTTACAGTGAAAAAAGCATTGACACAAGTAACACTAGCAATCACTAGGCACGCGAACATCACTTCTTGAAGACAAAGTAGACCACTCTCCTGTGCTAACAAGCAAGAGTTGAGGAAAATCCTTAAGACAATGGCAATCGGGCCATCATACCGGATGGGACTCCCACACCAAACGATGTGAGGTCTAGTTGGGACTTCATACTGGGGTGATCCCCTGAATGTTGGTGGGTCTAGCACCGTCAACATTTTTGGCACTAGAAGGAGGGCAGCCAGTTGTATATGGCTAAACATCCTCTCACACTCATTCATCAACCATCTGGTCAAGGCAGTAACTCGCACTCCCTCTCACCTACGCATGACTCTGCAGTTGGTTACTCCTCACTGCCCAAGATTGAACACGAGATTCCATATCAACACCTTTGCTCCGTCCGTCCCATCACTCGCCAGTTCGCGAAAGTAGTTGGACTGATCCCAGGCATACAACATCTTCCATATGCATCAAGAAAGCCAAAAGCCACTCCTACAGGAGTTGTTGTATCATCGGTGGAAGAAGCAGTCCTTGCCACACTTGAAGGTCTGGCAGAAGCTATTGAAGACGGAGAGGAACCTCCGGTCTTCTGACAAGGCGAACAAGACACTCTTGTGATCTTGGGATCGAACTCCAGTACAGGAGGCAGAGGGGAAGGCAACGGAGGAGGCGGAGGCAGAGACGAACCAACGGGCACAGAGCTAGAACCATCGGATTCCGAAAGAGAGGAGGAGGACGAAGAAGAAGAAGAAATGGTTGACCCAAGTCTTGAATGGATGAATTAGGGACCATTGGCTCTCTCGGTTGTTCTGCACAAGATGCCGAAGCGAGCGGAGATAATGAACATCAAGTTCAACCCTCACAGCACGGTGAAGGCAGAATACCACTTGGACAACTTCTACCTACATTTGCAGACCCTTGAGGTACGGTATGACAATGTAGCATGTAGATTGTTCCCATGTACCTTGGATGGTTGCGTAGCTGCATGGTATCATAGCCTTACACCAAAATCTATACATAACTAGGGTGCATTCAAGGGCATGTTCCTTGAAAAGTTTGTTGATGACAAGACCCCAATCATGCTACTCAAAGAATTGGGAAACCTCAAGATGGAGGGAAAAGAGAAGGTGAAAGACTTCAATCAAAGGTTTACGCGCATATTGAACAAGTTTGCAGCGGACACTAAACCTCATGGCTCCATCACGGTTGATTACTACACGTCTGCACTGCCAACCAACATTGCACAGTTCGTCAAGCGAGCTACGAAACCAACACTTTTAGGAAACTACGAAGAGGCTATTGTTTTTTAAAAGGACCTGCACACAATTGGAGTCATCAAGGATGACGAATCAGCAAAGGACTCCAAGGATGTGAGCAGGAAGTCCCAAGCAATGGCGAGAAAGGGTAGAGACAAGGAAGCAACTGATATTGAGACCCTCACTCACCTTTTCAAGAACTTGACTACATAAGTGTCTGAGCTCAAAAAACGGAAAATGGACACATTTGCAAGCAGCCATCCACCCAAAAAGAGATAGGAAAGCATCTCATCAAGCAACAACCGATTCGCTTCCAAAACTATGCAGAATCATGTGTTCTAGGTCGAACAGTGTGCAGATCCTAAGTTCTTTTCTTTCCATGAAGAACATCATACCGAGAACTCTTGTTCAGACTGGAAGCGAGTCGCAAGCTCTTTCTGCAGTCATACACTCGATGCAGAAAGAAATATGCAGGAGCAGCCGGAAGACACTGATGATGACGAAGAGGTTGCACCTGATGAGCCATCAAGCTCTGGGCATGTGGTGAACATGTATCAGTGCTCACGAACAATGTCAAAGACGAAAACCAAGAAGCATCCCCAAAAGCAAACTGACAGTTACAATCTTAGGAATAAAGGGGCTCCCCCCACACTTGGTGAAATTCAAGAGCAGATGAGACTGCTGATGAGGAAGGTCGATCCACCGGCCGCCCCAAAGTAGAAAACATGATCCAGGTGGATCTTCAGATACAATGGCACGGAAAAGCTCAAAATTCAAAGTGGCAGAAAAGCAAGTATCCTGACATCATATCGAAGTTCTCATCACCCTGATTCCAATGGTGTGAACAGCACTCCAATCCGAGTCCAGATGATGAAGTTATGGCAGAAAGAAGGTCACCTTGTTCCTTTGGAAAATGAGGGTTTTTCCCTAAAAAATTGGACTTTTTAGGTTTAAAAGGGAATCGCATCGGAAATTGTGCAAAGGGCAGACTTTAAGACCCCCAATCAGCGATTTCCGATATATCGGGTCGGAGAAGTCAAAGGCGGAGAAGCAAGGGCAGCGGAACCCCGATTAGCGATCTCTGACTAATCGCAATCGGGGGCAGGCAATCGGCGATATCGGGGACATAAAGCAGTCAGCATCGGCGGATCGGGTCAGTGAAACCCAAGGCACAAGACCCAGACCTTTGGGCCATTACAATTGCAATCGCCGATCAGTGACGTGCAATCTCAGCCGTTGGAACAGGAAGCAGATTGACGGCCAAGATCTAATCTGCGATCAGCAAATCAGCAAATCGGCGATCGGCAAATCGGCAAATTGGCGATCGGCGAATCGGCAAATCGGTGATCGGCGATCGGCGATTCCCTGATATACAGGGCCATGGACCTCAGTGATAGCGATTTGCGATTGGGATCAGACCCGATGGATTTATAGGGCCGATTTGATATATTTGAAGTCCGGTTTTAAAGGTTTTGGTCGGATTTTCAGTGTTTTTCGGGTTTTTTGTATTATCGCTTTTAAACGATAAAAAGGCTATTTTTAAGGGTTTGTTGTACCCACCGACCCTTCCACCTGAACGGTTTCCATTCTAACAAAACCAACCTCCGATTGTTAAGTGGCCTTGTCCTAAATGAAACATATAAAGGCCCGATGTATGAAGAAAGCACGGGAGAGGGATTTTCAGCACGCAGTTCGAGGCAGGAGAGTTTTCAGGAGGGCCGATAGTGTACTTTGTCTGATTTGGAAAAATCTTATATGTTTTCAGCCCCTTTCATTGCCACGGACGCATTGGTGTTGTCCATTTCTCCATCTGAGGTCTCCATTTCACAGCCATTGTCCAGAATGGAGGTATAAGCCTCTTTTGATGTACTGATGATTGTATTCTCCTCTTTTCATGCCATTTAATATATGAAGGCCTCCCCATTGATCGAGCAGTGCCCGGAGACATAATACGAGTTGTACGAACTCCGTTATCAAGTCTTGGTGTCTTCTTGTCATGCTTTCATGTGTTTCTTCTTCTTTTCTCGTGTGCACATTAAAATTCTGTGTTAAGCTGCAATTTTCACATGTGATTCTTTCCATACATCTATAAGTGAAAGTATCCTAGATCAAGTGGTATCAAAGCAGGTATTTTTAGATGTGAATTGCATGTTTGTATGCTAACAAGAAACAGGCTCCAAAGATGCAAAGGGGAACTAAAACCTTTCAATCCTGAAGAAGGGCGTGCCCAACGAAGGAGAAACATGAAAGACGAAGCTCATCTTGAAGAGGAGCGTAATTTCAGAAAAACCTTCTATTCAATGGCAGAGATATCAATCAACTGGTTTTAAGGTTGGAGAAAGTAGAAGAGAGAAACCCAGAAGGACAAGGTTCAGCACATGGGAATGGTGGAGAAGAACCCCCTCCTTCTCCTTCCGGGAGTGAAGGTTCTCCTTCCTCTCACCACCATAATCGTAGAAATTCAAAGAATGCATCTAATAAACCTTTCTTTAAATTAGATGTGAAATTTGATCTTCCCATTTTTAATGGTGAAAGTAATGCAGAAAAGCTTAATAATTGGATTAGGTAGATTGAGGTCTACTGCAGGATTCAGCAGATCGTGGAGGATGAGGCAAATATTCAGCTGGCCTCTCTATGGTTGAGCAGCGCCGCTCTCGTTTGGTGGGAGAGCAGATTGCAGAGCAGTAAGAATGTGGGTAAACTCTTTTCATCATGGCCTGATTTTATCTCTGTGTTAAAGGAACAATTCTATCCCTTAGGATACAAGCAAAAAGCATTAATGAATTGGCAATATTTAAGACAAGGCAAAGGTCAGGATGTTTAGAGTTTTACAGAGGAGTTTAGAAAGCAAGCACTTAATTTGGGTATTACACTTGATACACCTGAAGTTGTAACTAAGTATATTGGCTCATTCAATAGCTATATTAGGCATTCATTGTTGTTGTTTGAACCAACCACTATTGACTCCGCCAGCTTGAAGGCAATTCATATTGAGAACAGGGGCAAAAATGAAAGGGATGATCAGTCTAGAAAGCCACCATTCAAACCTCCCAATGGAAAATCCAAAGCAAAATGGAAATGAAAGGAGAAGAAGACGGTAACAGCCAAAGAGGGAGAACCGTCGTATTGCAATCATTGCAAAAAGGAAGGCCACAATGACAATCACTGTTGGAAACAGCACCCAGAAAAGAGTCCAAAGAAGTACGGAGGAAAAGGGAAGCAAAAGAAAGTGGCAACGGCGCAGCAAGACCTTGGATCAGATTCGGGAGATGAAGTGCTGATCACAGCAGTAGGAACAAAAGGTACTCTTACACCTCATGTTAATTCCAAATCGCATGAAGGCACCAGTTCTGTAAATGAATCCCTTCCTAATGACCGAAAGAGAATTGAACTGTTTCATATCAGAGTTGTTGTAAACCACACTAAAGTTGAAACTTTGTTTGATACCGGGTCCCAAGCAAACTTAATTGCAGAATCCCTAGTAAAGGAACTTGGCTTAGAAACAAAACCACACTCGAAACCTTACCCGCTTGGATGGATACATGATAAAGCAAAACTAAATGTAACCAAACAGTGTAAGGTCAAATTTGTAATTGCTTCTAAGCTAGTAGACAAAGTAGAACTGGATGTAATACCACTGGATATCTATGGCATGGTGTTAGGGAGCCCATACTTGTATGATAGAAAGGTAGTCTTCTTTCGTCACGAAAACAAATACCAAATCACAAAAGATGGGGTAGAATACATAGTAAGGGCTCATCAAAATAAAATCAATGCCAGCCTTGTAAGTGTTGGACAAATGAAAAGACTAGTGAATTCCAGTAAGGGTTGCATGCTTATGGTCGTAAGGGAAAAAGAGGCAGAATTCGCTGATGCTTTCCAGGGCTGCGATCAGGAACATAAACAGGAATTATCTGAATTAATTTCTAATTATGATGAGTTGTTTCAGGAACCGAAGGGATTACCTCCGAAGAGGGAAATCCAACATGAAATCCATTTGCAGCATGACGCTCCTTTGCCAAATATTGGCATGTACAGGATGTCGACTATTGAGATGGAGGAAATCAAGAAACAAGTGCAGGAATTGCTGGACCAAGGGGTCATCAGGCCGAGTACCTCTCCGTGCGGTTCACTGATTATCTTAATGCCAAAGAAAGATGGCACCTGGAGGATGTGCGTGGATTACCGCGCACTAAACAAAATTACAGTGAAAAATCGCTATCCTCTTCCACACATTGATGACTTATTAGATCAATTAAAGAATGTTGTTTATTTCACAAAATTGGATTTGTGCAGTGGTTATCACCAGGTCCGAATTGCAGAGCAGGACGTGTGGAAAACCACCTTCAAGACCAAACAGGGGCTGTTCGAATGGATGGTGATGCCATTCGGGCTTTGCAACACTCCAGCCACTTTTATGAGGGTCATGAATGATCTCTTTCGACCTTTCATTGATGAATTTGTTCTTGTATATTTAGATGATATACTTTTCTTTAGTAAGAGTTGGGTTGAACATGTGTGTCATGTAAAGAAAGTGCTTGATGTACTGAAAAAAAGAAAAACTCTTTGTAGAATTGTCAAAGTGTGAGTTCGGGAAAACCTCTTGGGTTACATAGGTCATATTGCTGGTCATGGTTAGTTAAAGATTGATCCCTCCAAAGTTGAAGCAATTGTAAATTGGCCTAAGCCTACTAGTGTAACCAAGGTCCGCAACTTTTTAGGTGCAATCTAGTATTGGAGGATATTTATTGCTAATTTCTCTGTTATTGCAGCACCTTTGCACACATTGATAAGTGTGAAATAGGTCTTCCAATGGGGAGGAAGACAACAGAAGTCCTTCGAAACATTGAAGGAAAAGATCAGCACCGCGCCAGTCTTAGCCTTACCTGATCTCCAATAGCCATTCGAGATCGAAACCGATGCCAGTGGTTATGCCATGGGAGCTGTACTGATGCAGCAAAAGAAGCCGATTTGTTACCATTCTGAGAAGTTTTCTCAAGCTGTGATAAACTATCCCACTTATGACAAGGAGCTTTATGCCTTGGTGCAGAGTGTGAAAAAGTGGAAACACTACCTGATCAGCAAGGAGACCATCATCCATACGAATCATCAGCCCTTGCAGTACCTTCAATCACAAACCAAGTTGCAGCAATCTCGTCATTTTAGGTGGATGGGTTTTCTTCAACAGTTTCATTTGGTAATAAAGTATAAGAAGGGCACTAGAAATAAAGTGGTTGATATGCTATCTCGCCCTCCTATTTCTGCTTCTGTTATTTTGCATAATGCTTCATTATCTTTTGAGATTTATGCTAAAAAATATGCTAACGATGATGACTTTAAGGAGATTTATGCAAAACTAACCCATGGTTCACAAGCGGACAACTATCACTTGCAGGGGAAACTGTTGTATCACCTTGGTAAATTGTGTATTCCCATAGGGGAAAGAGTACATGTAATTCAA
The DNA here is from genome assembly GCA_031772625.1 of Pinus tabuliformis. Lineage (NCBI taxonomy): Eukaryota > Viridiplantae > Streptophyta > Pinopsida > Pinales > Pinaceae > Pinus > Pinus tabuliformis. The sequence goes on along the minus strand of CM062819.1, from coordinate 663,361,490 downwards.
GAGGCCCACACCTCTCTTGTGTCTGGACACTTTGGTGTCGAAAAGACTTTATGTCATGTACAAAGATTTTGTTTTTGGCCTCATATGAAAAACATTGTGACTCGCTATGTAAAGGGTTGTGTGATGTGTTATGTTTCAAAGCCCTCTAATAGAAAACTCGGGCTCTACACACCACTCCCTATTCTGAGTCGTCCATGGGAAAGTGTGTCAATGGAATTTGTAGGAGGTTTTCCTTTGTCTAGGAAGAGTCATGACTACTTGTATGTTGTCATTGACCGTTTTAGCAAGATGTGTATTCTTATGCCTTGTAAAAAGCAGATTACTGCAGAGCAAACTGCTTCTCTTTTCTTTCAGCATGTTTGGGTCCATTTTGGATTACCCACATCTATTGTGTCAGATCAGGACTCTCACTTTCTTGGAGAGTTTTGGACCAGTTTATGGAAGATGATGGACACCAAACTGAAAAGAAGCACGACATTCCATCCACAGACTGATGGACAGACAGAGGTTGTCAACTGTACCGTGGTACACTTGCTACGAGGCTATTATAGGAAACATCCCAAGTTGTGGGATGAACATCTCCCATATGTACAGCATTCCTACAACCGAACAGTGCATTCATCTACGTAGCGTTCACCATTTGAGACATGCTTTGGTTACCTGCCAAAGGACCCTTTTGATATGGTCTTTGGAAGGGAAGATGGCTCCAGTGGACATAATGATAGGGACAAAGCTCAGCAGTTCATTCAACGAATCCAATTGATTCACCAAGCAATACAAGAGCAGTTGGAGAAAATTCAAGCCCATTACAAGGCTCGACATGACAAACACTAAGTCGACCACCAATTCCAAGTGGGCGACAAAGTGTGGTTCCACATCATCAAGGACAGGATGAATGGAGAAGGGAAGAAGTTAAGACCAATCCGGAATGGTCCATTCACCATATTGGAGAAGATTGGAAACAATGCCTTTTGTCTTGATTTGTCTATTTATATGCAAATGTACTCAGTAGTGAATGTAGAGAACTTAAAGCTGTATGAGCCACCAGTGATCATGGATGCAGATGAGGTGGATACAGTTCCTACATTTGATGATTTTGCACTAGAATATCTCGATGAGTTACTGGAATACATCATCCTTGATAGAAGGACCAGGACTTTACAGTGAGGAGATGTGGAATACCTTCGAGTGGGTTTTAAGGGAATGCACCCCAGCAAAGCCAAATGACTGGATAAGGAAAAGGTGAGGGAATAATTCCCTCACTTGCCAATTGACTAATGAAAGCTTTTGGCAGTCCAAAAGCTCCTCAATGGGGAGGATTGATCCAGGTGGATCTTCAGATACAATGGCATGGAAAAGCTCAAAATTAAAAGTGGCAGAAAAGTAAGTATCCTGACATCAAATCGAAGTGCTCATCACCCTGATTCCAATGGTGTGAACAGCACTCCAATCCGAGTCCGGATGATGAAGTTATGGCAAAAAGAAAGTCACCTTGTTCCTTTGGAAAATGAGGGTTTTTCCCTTAAAAAATGGACTTTTTAGCTTTAAAAGGGAATCGCATCAGAAATCGTGCAAAGGGCGGACTTTAAGACCCCCGATCAGTGATTGCCGATATATCGGGTCAAAGAAGTCAAAGGTGGAGAAGCAAGGGCAACGGAACCCCGATTAGTGATCTCCGACTAATCGCAATCGGGGGCAGGCAATCGATGATATCGGGGACATAAAGCGGTCGGCATCGGCGGATCGGGTCGGCGAAACCCAAGGCACAAGACCCGGACCTTTGGGCTATTGCAATTGCGATCACCGATCAGCAACGTGCAATCTCAACCATCGGATCAGGAAGCAGATCAATGACCAGGATCTTATCGGCGATAGGTGAATCGTCGAATCGGCAAATCGACGATCGAAGAATCAGCAAATCGGCGATCGAAGATTCCCCGATATACAGGGCCATGGACCTCAGCAATAGTGATATGCGATCACGACCAGACCCGATGGATTTATAGGGCCGATTTAATATATTTGAAGTCCGGTTTTAAAGGTTTTGGTCAGATTTTTAGTGTTTTTCGAGTTTTTTGTATTATCGCTTTTAAACAATAAAAAGGATACTTTTAAGGGTTTGTTGCGCCTGCCGATCCTTCCACCTGAACGGTTTCCATTCTAACAAAACCTACCTCCGATTTTTAAGTGGCCTTATCCTAAATGAAACATATAAAGGCTCAATGTATGAAGAAATCACGGGAGAAGGATTTTCAGCACGCACTTTGAGGCAGGAAAGTTTTCAGGAGGGTCGATAGTGTACTTTGTCTGATTTGGACAAATCTTATATGTTTTTAGCCCCTTTCATCGCCACGGACGCATTGGTGCTGTCTATTTCTCCATCTGAGGTCTCCATTTCACAGCCATTGTCCAGAATGGAGGTATAAGCCTCTTTTGATGCACTGATGATTGTATTCTCCTCTTTTCATGCCATTTAATATATGAAGGCCTCCCCATTGATAGAGCAGGGCCCAGAGACGTAGTCCGAGTTGGAAGAACTCCGTTATCAAGTCTTGGTGTCTTCTTGTCATGCTTTCGTGTGTTTCTTCTTCTTTTCTTATGTGAACATTAAAATTTTGTGTTAAGCTGCAATTTTCACATGTGATTCTTTCCATACATCTATAAGCGAAAGTACCCTGGATCAAAACACAAAACAATTCTAGGAAGACAGCTGCAGACAAGAGTACATCCATGAGCAGCAAGTTGCAAAACACTCTGTCGGAAAACACGAACATCCATCCTACCCCGGACACCTCGGTAATTCTACCACCTCTAGACTACAACATTGTTGATGACATGAAGAAAACTTGAGTGAACATCAGTTTGTTCGAGTTAGCTAAGATCCAAAGTCAGCGAGATATCCAATTGCATGCATTGGGATATATAGCAACAAACAGCGCAACCTCTACCATCAAGGGAGCAAGCACACCTCCCGGATCACTTTCCATTGTGCTCAATACACTCCAGATGGAAGAAGCGAACTCAGGTTGCCCTCCATTCCTGCTATCTTTTGAAATTTTCAATTGCAATGTTCACAACTGCTTAGTTGATTCCAACGCGGAAACCAACATCATGCCGCTCTCCATTGCAAAGAATATCAATGCATAATGGAGCGATACCTCCGTACGAATCATCCAACTTGATCGAGCATCAGTGTCAGCCATTGGTGAACTCTGAGATGTGATCATCCATATATCTCATGACGGTCAAGTCCACCAATGCATTAACATAGTGGTTGTGGACACACTGGAAGCATACGGTCTACTACTCAGTAGACACCAGTCCAGCAAGCTAGATGGATATTTTGCTATAGACTAGTCTCACATGTGGCTTCCGTACAAGGGCAAGTGCAACCAAATCTGGGTGTTGTCTGAGAGGTACATGAAGCATAATGTCACTCCCCTTAATGGCGAGAATGAACTGTTGGCCTTCGCAGATCTCATGTTTGGCAACTACCTCCTTGAAACAGCATTGGGGTGTTATCCTGCACGGACAGCTCCAACCCCACCAACACGCAGTTGGGACTCCTTCCTTGCCCAACTAATGGTAGTGAAACTTGTACATTACATTATACCAATAGTGGCAGTAGCAGTAGTACTAGCACATCAAGCGGTCTGTGTACAGATAAGTTATGGACCATGTACTTTGACGAATCAAAGACACATGACGGCCCAGGAGCCGGGTGTGTCTTTATCGACCCTTACAATAGGAAGCACATGGTTTCAAGTCGCTTGGAGTTCGAGTGTACGAATAACATTGTTGGGTCTAAAGCACTCGTGTTAGGCTTGCAGAAATCCATCAGCCTTGACGTGGTCTCACTCAAAGTGGTAGGTGATTCAGAGATAGTGGTACAGTAGGTATGTAACACCATTCATTATTTATCATGGCATATCAAAATTTACCAGCAAGAGGTATGATGACTAATCTCAAACTTCCAAGCATTTAATATCATTGTTGTACCACGTATGCGTAATGTAGTTTCCAATGCACTGGAAAATGCAGCTTCGAGAATGTCACCGATTAGGGATAGATTTACTATTGAGATTTTGTACAAACCATCTATCCCAGACAACATAATTAACTTACGCATGTTTAATGATGATCAACATATACTTCATTTCATGGCCAACACTGACGTCTTTAAAGATGCGGCGATAGATGATGATGAGCATGAGCACTCTCTACAAGCTGAAGATGGTAACAAGAAAGGCCACCTTATCACAAAGGGTGTGGCAACATTGGAAAAGATTTATGACTTGCAAGAATGTTTTCAGGGGCCAAGGAATAGCAAGACCCACAATTCCACCATGAGGCACGAACTGATTAACCTGGGAACAGAACAAGATCTGAAGTTTGTCAATCTTGGTACATGTTGTACACAGCAAGAGCGGCAGGCCTTTATCTGCTTGTTCAAACAATACCGAGATGTGTTCGCGTGGACATATGATGATCTGAAAACTTATGACACGTGGATCATCCAACATATCATCTTGATTAATGAAGGGGTCAAACCATATCAACAGAAGTTGAGGAAAGTACATCCGTCGCTTGAACCCCTCATACAAAAAGAGCTTACCAAGTTGTTGGATGCACGGATCATATACAAAGATTTTCATTCCACATGGGTTTCAAATCTTGTTCCTGTATGTAAGAATTCCGGGGAAATACGCTTGTGTGTCTATTTTCGGAACGTAAACTGTGACTCAGACAAAGACAACAACCCCATGTCATCTATGGATCACATTTTACAAACAGTATATGGGGCACAGATTTTTTCTCTTCTTGAAAATTTTTTAGGATATAATGAGGTTCTGGTAGCAGAACCTGACAGACTCAAAACTACTTTCTGTACTAAGTGGAGTACGTTCGCTTACAGACGAATGTCGTTTGGGCTTGTAAACGCAGGCGCAACATTTCAGTGCACCATGGACATCACTTTTCACGGACTCATCAGACAGAGAGTAGTGGTATACCTCGATGATGTGACTGTGTTCTCAAGAAAATGAAAGGACCACACAAGCCATCTGAAGAAAAATTTTGAGTGATGCTGGAGATACGGGATTTCCTTGAATCCCAAAAAGAGTGTATTCGCAGTGTCAGAGGGGAACCTCCTCAAACACATTGTTGCCAAAAGCGAGATCAAGGTGGATCCAAACCGGGTCCAAAATATTACACAGATCCCTTACCCAACTAACAAGAAATCTATGCAGTCCTCCTTGGGCAAGATAAAATTCCTCTGGAAGTTCATCTCAGATTACGCGCAGATAGTTAAGCCCATGCAAGACATGATCAAGAAATATGCAGTCTACAACTGGGGTAAGAGGGAAAAGTACGCTTTTTCCCGAATCGAGCAAGCCATTGTAGAAGCACCAGCACTCTATAGCCCAGACTTCAAGAAGGATTTCCTGCTATACACCTTCTCCTCTGATAATTCACTAGCTATAATACTCACTCAAAAGGATGAGATGAACGATGAACGCCCAATATCCTTCATGAGTGCAAGCATGCAAGGACCAAGACTCAACTACCCCGTCGTTGACAAGTAAGCTTATGTAGTTTACAAGGTGGTGAAACACTTCAGGCTCTAATTGTTGAAGAAACACTGCATAGTCTTCGTCCCTCACCGAGCAGTTCGCACATTTCTTGTACAACAAGAACTGGGTGAACGACGTGCGAACTGGATGAAAGGCTTGCAAGAGTGTGATCTTGAACTCAAGCCACCTCACATGACCAAAGGACATGGGCTCTGCAAACTTGCAGTTGAAGCAGTACACGCTGCGAAGAGCGAAGAAGAGCTCGCCAGCTGGGAGTAGGAAATTGAGATGTATGATATAAGGCGAGCAACAACCACTGAAGATGGAACCTCTTGGTATGCAGATGTGCACCAGTACCTTGAGAATGGCACTATACCCTCTCACTTTTCCATCAGATAGAAGAGAGCATTGTTCCTTAAAGCCTTAGCATATCAGTTGGTGCATGGAGTGCTTTAGAGAAAGCACATGAATGGAGTTCTTCTCAAGTGCCTGGAGGCACATGAATCAGAGAAGGTACTTCAAGATCTCCATGATGGACCCGCCAGGGGTCACTTCACGGGAAACACCACTGCGCACAAGGTTATGCGAGTTGGTTTTTACTGGCCCACATTACTCAATGATGCACATGGTTATGCCCATAAGTGCCCAGTTTGTCAGCGATGCACCGGCAGAACATGAAGATCAGCAGCCCCAATGCACCCTTTTGCAGTGACCGAACCATTCCAACAGTGGAGCCTAGACATCATTGGGGAAATATTCCCACATTCATCAAAGCAACATCGCTACATCCTAATAGCAACTAACTACTTCACACGGTGGACAGAAGCAGTTTCGCTCAAACAAGTGAACGCCGAGGAGGTCATCAGCTTCCTCCAGCAGAACATCTTCTCACACTTCGACATTCAATATCACTTGTTTTTTATAATGCAACGTGCTTCTCATCCTTAAAACTCTATGATTTTGCATTACAAAATGGTAATGTGCTAAATCATTCATCTAACTATTACATGCAAGGAAACGGTCTCACAAAATCCACAAATAAAAACCTCATTCGCATAATCAAGAAGACAGTTTTCTCTTAGCAGCATAACTTGCATATCGCCCTGATGAATGAATTATGGGCTAACCGTGTAACCCTCAAGCCCTCTATGAATACCTCACCATACTTCCTGGTTTATGGTAAAGAAGCCATCCTTCCGCCAAATATCTACTTGCCTACACTTCAGCTTTCCCAAGAATCCCAAGGCAAGCCTTGCTAGCTAGTATAGCGTAGGATGGATGCTCTCCATAAGCTTTAGGAAGAAAGGATGAAAGAAAAATAAAATATCACACTCCACCAGAACTGTATCAAGAGATGGTTTGATAAGAAGTCTACAGGGAAAGCTAACTTCGGTGTTGGTGACTTAGTTCTGAAATGGGATAAGCCCCATGAAGACAAAGGCAAACATACGAAGTTCCAGTCCCTATGGATTGGTCCGTATACAGTCCACGAGAAGCTTTTCCCACACACGCATCATCTGCAATCACTTGATGGGAGGATTGACAACCTTCCTATCAACGACCAAGATCTCAAACATTACTTTCAGTAGGTTGGGACATGCCCGTACCATGTACATAGTCTACTTGTTGCTTGTTGTCTTTCATCTTGTTTTCTTTGCTTATTATCTTTGTTTTCACTTTGTTTGCTCTGCTTACTATTTTTGTTTATGTTTGTTTTATTTTCTTGTTATATTACTATTTTTGTTTTTGGAAATAAGTGTTGCCAACTACTACATTTTGGCTTTTGAATAGAGTATGTGGCTGAAATTTGAAGAGACTTGTGACACTCCAGCACTGGCCAGTCTTGTTTCCATCTTCTCTATGCTTGGTTATAACCTTCGTCCGATGAAGTCTTGATGGAAAATACGAACCGTCTGCAAGGGAAGTTTTGGTCCAACCATGAACCTATGTCCACACTGGGAATTCCCATGCCTGTACTCAACCTTCTGCTCTGTGTGTTCAAGCTCATCCAACTCGTAGAAATAGAGAAAGGGAAAATATAAACGAGAAAAAATATGTCAGAGGTCTTACATGCTTCTCTGAAGGAACAACCTCTTTTTCTCTCAATAAGTCAGGATTCCTCTTCTACCCCAAAAATAAATAAGTGCCCATGCACAGTCCTCTTGAAAAATACAAAGGCAAAAGAAGAGAAAGGCTTCCTGCGCAGAGAGGTGAAGCATGCAACTCCACTGGGGTATTGACTAGGCTCGCTGGCAGTGGAGCAATGTGTGTGTTCTTGCGTGACTCCATCGGGGTACTATCCAGGCCTGCTGGTAGTGGAGCAACACCAGAGATGAAAACTTATACTCTGAAAATCTTCAACTCACGAGCTAAGTTACCCTTCCCGGATTTGAAACACTATGATCAAGCTGAACTTTTGATTATGTTTGACTGAGTTAGCAAAAGGTGAACCACGTATGCCCATGGGGTAAGTTGGGAAGCTGAAGTAACCCGCACAACATTTCAATACTCCCTGAAAGACCAAGGCCCTGTGCTATCAATGAACCAAAACAGAGAAGCTAGAGTTCTACCAATGTGTCACCAAGTGTTGTAGTGGCTACAACCACCCTCCAAAATTTTGGCCTGCACCTAAATTTGGAGCCTCCATTGAGAGTTTCACTTGATGGTTGCATACACTCGGGTTCACTCCATGAGCTCGTCTAAGCATTCGCACCCACCTTGCTTATTCATTCCACCCAACCTTTTGCATGTGATGTCATTGTCTTGCTTGTGACCATGTTCTGGTCATGCTCAAGGTCTTCACTTCATGTGTACATGTTATGTTCGATATGAAAACATCTGTCGCACTCACACACGGAGTCACATTCACTTTCGCGCTGTAGGTTTTAACCCTGTACAGAAATTACCTGCATACGAATTCTAGAACACAGAAAATAAACAATGCGAGAGCATAACACATAAAACACATATACACAGAGATTTTCCCCTGGATCCCAAAACCGGGACTACCAGCTTGATTTTTCATTATATTCCTTTCAATGTTACAATACATATTTATAAATGCCGAAGCATCCAATACCATGGACCGAAAACCATCGCTTCCAAAACCATGGACCGAAAACCATAGGTAGGTCCGCCCAACCTAACACAACCCAACATTCTCCCACTTGTTGTTTTCTTTCCACAGGGGGCCATAGGAGAGCTTAGTCATTTTTCCAGCCCTGAAACGCCCATTGTTTCTCTACACCAGGAGAACTTCTCAGAGCTCACAGATTTTGTCAATGCATCTAAAATATTCTTCAAAGTGTCCACCTTTACCAGTAACACCTTTTTGTCTTCTATCATATCCCTCACAAAGTGATATTGAACATCAATGTGATTTGTCTTTGAATTATAAGCAGGGTTCTTTGCCAAGAAAATTGCACTTTGGCTATCACAGTCTATCCTTATAGCTCCCTGTACTAACCCCATACTTGAACACAATCTCTGTAACCAAACTGCTTCCTTGCTTGCACGAGTGGTTGCCATGTATTCTGCCTCTGTAGTTGACAGTGCCACTACAGATTGTTTCTTACTCATCCAATTGACTGCACCTCCAAATAGGTTAAACACATACCCACTTGTAGATCTTCTCTGATCCAAATCTCCAGCCCAGTCTGCATCAACAAAGCCATGGATATCCAAAACTCTGTCCAATTCTGGTCTTCCTTGGTAGCACAAACCATAATCACTAGTGCCACGCAAATACCTGAAAACCCGTTTCACTGTTGTCCAATGCTCCTTCCCTGGTTTTGACATAAACCTGCTCAATACTCCCACTGCATGTGCAATGTCTGGTCTAGTACAGACCATTGCATACATCAGGCTACTGACTACACTTGCATATGGAACATGGGACATATCCTCTTCCTCTTCTTGTGTCTTGGGACATTGTTCAGCAGATAACTTTACACCTACAGGAATAGGAACCTTCATTGGTTTACTATCCTGCATATTAAACCTCTGCAGTATTGTCTCGACATACTTCCTCAGGTTTAACCAGAGCTTCCTCTTTACCTGATATCTTTTAATTTCCATGCCCAAAATATAGTTTGCAACACCAAGATCTTTCATGTCGAATTTGGAGGACAATTGGGTCTTCAAATCCTAGATAATTTCTTTTTCATTTCCAACCAGCAACATATCATCCACATACAAGACCAGACAAATAACACGGTTACTAATTAATTTAAAATACACACAGTGATCTGCTTTGCTTCTGGTGAAGCCAAGTCCCCGTATAAATGTATCAAATTTCTGATACCACATCCTTGGTGACTGTTTTAACCCATACAGAGACTTCTTTAACTTGCATACCAGTTGTTTCTTACCCTTCACCGCAAAGCCTTCAAGTTGCTTCATGTAGATCTCCTCTTCCAGATCCTTGTGAAGAAATGTTGTCTTCACATCCATCTATTCTACCTCAAAATCAAAAGCAGCAAGAACAGATAAAAGTAATCTAATAGAAGTTACCTTGGCAATAGGAGAAAAAATATCACCAAAATCAATTCCTGGCACCTGGGAATAACCTTTTGCTACCAACTGAGCTTTGTATTTCTCCACCTTTCCTTCTACATTTGTCTTCTTCTTGAACACCCATTTGCTGCCAATGGGTTTCCTTCCAACAGGCAACTCCACCAGATCCCAAGCCTCATTTTTTTGCAAAGATGCCATTTCATCAACCATGGCCTCTTTCCAGAGTTTTCCATCCTCTAAATCTACTGCTTCCTTCATAGTATTGGATCATCATCAGTAATAGATAAAGAAAAATTTGAACAAAAAGCAGATGGACTATACCTTTCTGGCTGCCTTCTTTCTCGAACTGATCTTCTTACACCCAGAGTTTGTGGCTCTTCATCTTCTGATTCCTCCTCTGCTGTAGAGTCTGATTCTTCCTCCTTTAGCTCAAACTCTATCTTCTCAGGTTCCTTTGGTTGGACTTCATATTTAATAACATCTTTCACCTCTCTAAACACCACATCTCAGCTGTACACAACCTTCCTTGTTGTTGGGTTCCAAAGCTTATAACCCTTTAAACCATCCTTATACCCAATAAAGATGCACTTTTCAGATTTACTATCCAACTTGGTTCATTTCTCCTTTGGAACATGTACATATGCATCACATCCAAATACCCTCAGATGTGAAAGAGAGGGTTTCTTACCAGTCCATACCTCTTGTGGAGTCTTATCCTCCAACGCTGATGAAGGTGATCTATTGACCAGGTAACATGCTGTCTCCACTGCCTCTGCCCAAAATTCCTGTCCTAACCCGGCACCACTGAGCATGCTTCTTTCCCTTTCCATCAACGTCTTGTTCATTCTTTCTACAACTCCATTTTGCTGAGGTGTATATGGAGTAGTCTTATGCTGTGCTATACCACACTTCTTACAAAAATTTTCAAATTCCTTACTGCAAAACTCTCCACCGTTTTCTGTCCTCAGCACCTTTATCTTCTTCTTTGTCTGGTTTTCCACCAGAGCCTTAAATTCTTTAAACTTGTCAAAGACTTCAAATTTCTTCTAAAGGAAATATATCCATGTATTCCTTGAGAAGTCATCTATAAATGATACATAGTACACAGAATTACCCAGTGATGGAACCTTCACATGTCCAAACACATCACTGTGCACAATATCTAATATATGTTTCGCCCTCTTACCACCAGAGGGAAACTCACCCGATTCTGCTTTCCATATACACAATTTTCACTGAAATAAAAATCCAGAGACCTATTACTCATACCATCTACCATACCTTTACCATGAAGTATTTGAAGGCCCTTCTCTCTAATATGTCTAAGCCTTTGATGCCACAACATGGTCTTCTCTCCAGAGACCACTAGATTTTCTACTCCACTTTCAGGAACCACAAAACTGTTGCACCTATCAACAACAGTGCTACCTTGCAACTTGTACAGAGTTCCAATCTGAACTCCCCGCATCAATACTAGTGCTCCTTGAACCATCTTGTAGGTATCATTCTCGAACACTGTTTTTACATCTGCATCATCCAGCTTGCTTACAAAAATCAAATTTCTGGCTAATGCAGGAATATGCAGAACACCCGGAAGTGTTCTAACCCTTCCACCTTGCAACTTCAACTTTACTTTTCCACGACCAATGATTCCAGCCTTCCTATCATCCCCTAAGAAGACCTCACCACCATCGTATTTATCATACTCACAGAACCACTCTCTATGGGGAGTGAAGTGAAAGGATGCACCTAAGTCAATCAACCATGCCTCATGATCTACATGTGTACTTGAAGAAGCCAAGTACACATCCCCGCCTTCATTTGATGTGGTTTTCGCCTCTGTAAAAGGAGCATCATCAAATCCCTTTCCTTTGTTAGGAGCTTTAGATTTACAGTCCCTTTTGTAGTGCCCTTCCTTTCTGCATTTCTAGCACACCACCTTTACAGGTTTTCCTAGAGATTTAGATCTCCCTCTATATTTAGATCTCCCACTCGATGACTTATTTTTGTTTCTGTTCTGGGACCATCCTCGTACAGACAAGGCATAACCATTCTGTCTCTCCATATTTTTCCGTCTCATCTCCTCCGTCAGCAAGGATGAGACTATTTCATCAAACTGCAAGGCAGTTGCATTGCTACCTATTGCAATAACCAGACTATCTCACGAATCTGGTAGAGAACACAACAAACTGATGCACTTATCTTCATCTGAAATTTTAATATCAATAGATAATAACTGACTTACCACAATATTAAATGCGTTCAGATGCTCTGTCACCGAGTCTCCATCTTTCATCCTCAAGTTATACAACTTTTTCCGTAGGAACAGTTTATTCACCAGAGACTTAGATTGGTACAAAGTACCTAACTTGTCCCACAAAGCCTCCATCGTAGCTTCCCCTGATACATTCAGCAATACTGAATCTAAGACACACAATTGTATTGTGCTTTTTGCCTTCCGATACAACTTCTTCCATTCTTCATCGGACACTCCCGTTGGTTTGGTACTTGGATCTACAGCAATCCACTGATCTTTATCCACCAACAGATCCTCCATCTTGAGTTTCCATAACTCAAAACTCTAACCATTAAATTTATCGATCTCTATCTTTCCACTGCTCACCATCTTCTTTCACCACCAGAATCGATCCCGCAGATCTCCCACTAAACAGGGTCTACCACAGGCCCGAGCGAAACCCCTCAACAACAAAGGCGTCCCCTTGAAGCCAAAAAACCTCTGATAACAAATGTAGGTTTTAACCCCGTACAGAAATTACCTACATACAAATTCTTGAACTTAGAAACTAAACAATGCGAGAGCATAACACATAAAACACATACACACAGAGATTTTCCCCTAGATCCCAAAATCGGGACTACCAGCTTGATTTTTCATTATATTCCTTTTAATGTTACAATACATATTTATACATGTCGAAGCATCCAATACCATGGACTGAAAACCATCGCATCCAAAACCATGGACCGAAAACCATAGGTAGGTCCGCCCAACCTAATATAGGGTCCAAAAAAAAATTTCCTAGGGCGCTGCCCCGAACCCCGTAGAGGGAGGCTACCCGCCCCCCTCAAACCCCCCTGCTGCGCAATCGACATATAGTCATGGAAAGAATATAACACAACCCAACACGTGCAAGCATCATCACGGTCGATCAACAATCAATCATGCTTATCGCTTGCACCATCGATCAGTCATGTTGAACATGTGTGTCTGGTTGGTTTGAGTTGTCTCGTCGTAAAGTCATGAGGGTGTGTGTTTGTAAGATCACATTTGCATCTTTCACTTGTTCACACACTTAGTAATTTTGCTGAAGTTCTGATGACCAGACTTGTTGGGCATGGAATCCCCCCAAGGCATGTTTTGGGGCTCAAAGCCCAAGTTTTGACCCAATATTGTTGTAAAGACTCTGCGAATTGCGGGCACGGAGCGTGAAATGTATGATAGAGTCACAGGGTTGTCCGCCCTAGTCTTGTAATGTAATGTTGGCCTACCCATGGTCCGCGGACCATGGGATTGTATAAATAGAGCGAGGCTCTAAGTGTAAAAGATAACTAACTAAGAAGGCATAGCAAAGTAGAAGCACAGAGCAAGAGTCTAAGTGTGTCTTGGGTCGTAGAGTAGGAGAAGGCTCTGCAGCTGAGTGCGCAGAGGCCTAGTAGTCCGCAGCTGAGTGCGCAGACCCCTACAGCTGAGTGCGCAGGGTGGAGTCGAGTCTGTAACCGAGGAAGAAATAATAAAGAGAAGTTTTATCTTAATTCTATGTATCTGTTCTTGGGTTAGTACATGTTTGATATAAATTGCAAATATATTGTCTGTTTACTCCATGCCCCTGTATGAATGATTTATATTGCTAAGTATACCTTAACGCATACAAGTATGCTAAGTTAATCAACTAACAGTGGAATACTAGTAAAGGCTTGGATAATAACAGTGTTCGGCCACTGAGTAGGGTTGCGCGAAGGCAGCATCTCAGGCTGTGAGGTACGGGTAAGTGCACGTACCGGCGGGCGCGCAGGGTCGAACCGCGAACCCCTTGAACTCATCAGACATCTCCAGGGTGCGGAAACCTGGTTCTAACACCCTCCCATACTACTTCGAGTGAGACCTCAGTCCGCGCTCCGCGGACTGTTGCCGAAAGGGCTAGTAGTACGGGAATTTGTTTGGCTAAATCACCTCTGAACCTAGGTCAGGCCCCAACAAGCCAAAAAGACTCCCCTCTGACAACCAGACCATCACTCCACCATCGACTCGATCGAATGTCACACAGAACAGCGCAGAAGCACCAAGCAAGTCTTTTCAAGTTGCGCTTCTCGCAAGAAATTCACTCAACCTTCATGCTGGCCACTCGAAGAGTCAGACCTAGTAGCCATCTCGGGATTGAATCCCCTCAAAAATTACGCAGAGGCTACTGACCTTGCATGTTCTGTTGACTGAAGAAATTGCGCATACAAGCCATACAGACACCCAGTGCCCATCCCTGTCTCCCTCAGAAAATTGTGCAGCTTTTCCAGTCATTCCTCTCGACAATCGACCGACTACTCATCCAAAAAATTGCGCAGTTTTCATGAGCATACCTTCTATTTCCCAGCAGTCCGCTCAGCTAAGAAATTATGCAGAGATGATCAGCAAGTCGGCCTCCTAGTCTTAGTGTAGTTTCTCTCGCCAGCAGCTCCCAGTAGTAGACTGCTAGTTCCCTCCAGGAATTGCACAATTTTTGTTGCCAGTCTCCCGGCAGTTGACTACTTGTTCCCCTTGGGAATTACGCAGTTTTTTATGCCAATGATGTAGCAGCCAACTTCCAATTCTCTCCAAGAATTGTGCAGTTTTGGCTGCTAGGATCCCGGCCAGTTCCTCCAAAAAACTGCGCAAATCCTGTCTTCCAGTCCTCCCTGCAGCCCAACCTGTTCCTCCGAGAAATTACACAAATTTTGTTGTCAAAGCCTCGTTGCCCACTCGTTCCAAAAAATGCACAGATTTTGTTTGCCTTGCCTTCCCAAAGCCCGGACTATCCCTCCCAAAATTTGTGCAGTCTTGTCCTCCAGCAGAGCCAGACCTCGCGGACAGTCATTGTCGACTCAGTTTTCCCATCTTCATCACCTAGTGACTCTTGCGTAGTTTTCATCAGCAGTGGCTGGAGCCATAATTCTACCTCGCAACCTTGTTGCCTCTCCCAGTTACGTGCATCCAAAATGATCATGTTTCATGGTAGACTAGGAGGTTTTTGGATTTGATGTCGTCTCGTCATGAGAAACTGCAGGTACAGGTACACCAACAAACATGGCATGACGACAAATGGGATGAACAAAGGGAGCACATACAGAAGGACAGGTTCACCAACGGACAAACGAATGATGCATGCAAAGATATTTTCTCGTGAATGGATGATCATGCAAAGATGTGTTCGCGAACGGACATACGAGAAAACATGCAAGATGTGCTCACGGACGGACGAACAGACGAACGAATGAACGTGAATCTTTCGCGAACATATGAGCTTGTCAATCCTTCCAACATACAAGTAAGAAGCAACGTGCCAAAGAAACATCAAGCGAACCAATGACCATCGAAGACTCCGCGCACTTTTCCATGCAGAGGTGAAACTATAACACACCATGAAGACATCCATCACCTAATAGCACTGCAGCTCGACATGCACTCCAACAGCAGCACGAATGTACCAGCATTGTCATGTCGAGTTGTGTCATGAGTCATGTTGTCCACATCTCTATTGTGGGCCATGTTGTCAATCAATGTAATGTAACGTGGAAGTCCAAGAGACCCACTTGTTGTACAAAGAGTCATGTAAAGTTGAAAAGTCATGGAAGTCAAACAATCATGAGGGTAGTCGAATAGCCACAAGGGTCAGTTTCACCCTTGGCTATAAATACCCCCTCATTTGTACATGCAAAGGACTTTTTCACCTCATCTCCTCCCACATAGCCAAGAGAGTCTATAATCTTTTCTTTGAGGAGTAAGTAGTGGCTCCAACGCCCCGCACATGGGGTTAGTGATGTATGGTGTAACAATGTGTCTTGGAACTTTCTCTTAATTCAAAAGCCTGCTAACAAGCTAGCACATTTTCACACATGTATTATAACTATTGTAAGACTAATATTGAACACTTGTAATGCATGTTGCTTTAACTTGTGTCAAACACTTGAACTTATTTCACTTGTTGTAATGCATAATTTGTTAATGAAAATGTGTTGTGTATGTTTTTAGCATTGTCTCGCCCATGGTGGCTATCTCCTCAGACATCAGATAGACCTTTAACATAAAACTTGTTGTAACAACCGTTGCACTCGTGCGGACTAATCTACTGAGTGTTGTATGTGTTATCTTCCCTTTGTGTTGTGACTGTCACATCTGTGTGGACTGCTGAAAGAAACATTGACACAAGTAACACTAGCAATCACCAGGCATGTGAACATCACTTCTCGAAGACAAAGCAGACCACTCTCCTGTGATGACAAGCAAGAGTTGAGGAAAATCTTAAGACAATGGAAACTAGGCCATCATATCGAATGGGACTCCCACAACGAACGGTGTGAGGCTTAGTTGAGACTTCATACCGGGGTGATCCCCTTAATGTTGGCGGGTCCAGCACCGTCAACATGTTGTAAAATTTACACGATTCATTCATTCATTCCACTTTTGCTTCTACATGTTGCTCTGAGGACCTGTTAATGGACAAAGATAACCTCTAAGTGGTTGCAGCACACAGAATTCCCTTCTATTGACCGGGTAAGTTACTCTCGCTTATTCTACTTTGCCACGCTCATAATTTAGTCACATAAATCAATAATGCCTGAGTCTGTGAGTAGATAATCTCTAGTAAACGAGCTAGTTGGGGTTCAAGATACCAGAGTTTGTATTACTGATATCCTTACTCTTAAAAGGACTTTGACTCATTCTTCTAGTGTATCAGACGAAGATACATCTTTTGAACTCTAAAATATTAGGTGCTACCCTTCCTTCTGTTCACTTTGACCTTGATTCTATTCAATTGCTTGCTAGGAATTACAACCTAGAACAACAATTTTTTTTCTTTGAGTCTAGTCGAAGAGTCTTTCTAAAATTAGAAGAAAAAATGATGGCCAAGATGTTAGG
The DNA here is from genome assembly GCA_031772625.1 of Pinus tabuliformis. Taxonomy (NCBI): domain Eukaryota; kingdom Viridiplantae; phylum Streptophyta; class Pinopsida; order Pinales; family Pinaceae; genus Pinus; species Pinus tabuliformis. The sequence goes on along the minus strand of CM062819.1, from coordinate 663,344,273 downwards.
TATTCCTACTCAGGGAATCGACATAACTGAAAAAGGTTTAGACCAAGAATTCATCACTTGGGCAGAGGATGATAAACTAGAATTTATGAAAATCTTGCTAGGGGATCCCAGTCCTGAACTTAAATTGGAATTTCCTATAGTGACTCAATCCTTGAAACCATTCTTTCAAACCTTAACTGCTCTATATTCTATTATTTTCGGACTAGTTGTCAATGCCAAAATGGATGAGTCTATATTTTTATCCATACGACTCCTCACCCTCCACTTAGACCATCAGACAATAAATTTTTCAAAGTATCTGACTCGAGCACTTATAGTCGACCTATCTACTACCATCCCATTCAGCTCTTGTCGACATTGTACCTATTTAATTCACTTGGTTCTCTTTAATTACCCTAACTATTTCCTTTCTACTAAGCTCCTCATGAGTATTATAGATATTGATAATAAAGAGAAGGAAAATTATAAATGGTCTGATGTAATTTATCCTTAGCGTATTCCTCACTCTTATTCTCAATATATGGATTATTTTGCTTATCCTTTGAATGTTAAAATAACATAAGCAATGATAGATAGAATCTCATAACAACAAAGGAAAGTATTGAGACTTACTGAAGAGTAGAGTATAGGAAGATGGTTTCTCTACCCCAATTTTCCTATGATTCGTTTATACGGCTTTGAAAAGCATCCCTTTCAGCTACCCAAGTATGTCTCGCCTTTATTATTTTCTTATGAGGTTCGTAGGAAAAAAACAATTGTAATCGAGTTGCATTTTGTTTCTAAAAAGAAAGGAGCATTATTTAATTATCCGTATGCAATATCACCTCCAATTTCCAAGAATAAAAATGCTATAGATGTATTGCAAAAGGAAATTTTGTCATTCGGATTCATGCAGGATAGTAGCTGGCATTATTATCCTTTGGGGATCATCTTAGCATTGAAGAAACATGTAGGGGTTGTCAGCCTATTCTCATGAGAGCGTACCTGAAAAAGAAAAGGTGGTGAATGTTTTGATACCTATCAATGATATCGCAGAGACCATGCCACTTGCACCTACATAAATTGAGAAAATAACTAATGTCATTCTCAGCCATACTGAAAAACAGATGCAGGTAGTCAATGCAGTCCATGTCGCTCCAGCCACTATCACAAAGATAAAATCCGAAGTTGCAACCCCATCAGAGACGTCGCAGCGGGTAAAGGCAAGAGAAGATGACATTGACATCGGCGTATTTGAACAAGAGGCATAGAAGTTGAATAAAGAGATGCAACAAGTTATCAATGATATAAGGCCGAAGGATTCAAGGGCACAAGCCCTTGATATTAAACATGTCTTTAATGAAGGGGAATAGATAATAGAGACCAATGTGGACTTGGTTATATTATCAGAGAAATCTAAATTAGCAGAGATTCCAACACTTAAAGGGGAATCTTCTATAGGTGGACCCCGATTTATGTCTACCACTGACTTCGAAGTGAATATTTTGAATCTCATATTTGTCCAGCCAGAAATCGGGGAGAACTAAAAGGTGTTGGGATCTCAGACTTCTTCCCTGGCTATTAACTTGGGGAAGGTATATGATATGGATGTTATCGATCTTCATCTATATATGGGTGAAATCGTGGCACGGAGATTGTTGGATGCAAATGCAGGAAACAGAAAAATGCAGGCTATGTTTGAGAATGTTTCTGATCAGTTGCATGTGGCACATGTGGTCTTGAAAATAAAAAAAAAACCAAATAAATTAATTACAATAAATAATAATTTGACAGTCCAGGCAATCTAAAGACACTGGGCCCATCAAGAAGCTGCTGGAAGAAAATGAAAAGGAGATAAAATCATTGCAAGCTATTTTAAAAATTCCTAATCATGACCCTCACGTTTTGATTCAGGCATTTGAAAGAAAGGAAGAGGTTGAAGCTCGTATCCAAGAGATGGAAATGGCCTTGTGGCTCAAGGAGGAAGAACACCAAGAGACTCTTAGACAAATGGAGCTACTAAGAAAAGAATCTTGTGAAAGAGAAGATTAGCATCTTAAGTTGTTGACAGAATATAAAGCCTCGGTAGATCAAGTCCTTAATTTTTCTCAAACATCTGAAACCAAGGATTCCCAGCTACTTAACATTTAGATAACTCTATTGAAAAAAGAGTTGGAACTAGCCCAATTTGAAAGGGAAAAAGCTGAGTATAGAGAAGAAAATTTGGTAGATCAAAAAAATGAAGAAATTGAACAAATACAAGTTGCACTAAATGAATCACATGGTGAAATTAAGACCCTATGGGAAGTGATCAAACTTACCCACACAGGTAAAGACGTGTTGATTCAGGAAAATGGAGAAATATGGAGGGAAATCGGACAAAATACCTCTGCAATCTGAGGTTACATCGAGATCCTTTCAGATTGTGAAAAAGGTATTATTAAAAGTGAAAACTTGGAAGCAAAAAATACATCCTCGACTCTTGATGAGAGATTAAAAGACGTTGACGCACACATTGATATTATCAATACTTTGGAGGATGATAACTAGAAAGAGATGGTTTTACCTGCTAGAGATCAATGTATTTATACTCTCTATATGTTAAAAGAAAGTCGTGTTGCGATGTAAGTAATGTGGGAGGAGTTCGAGAAGGCCACTAAGGAGATGGATGCCTTCAGAGCGGGAATAGAATTACCTTGGTAGGTTTTGCGTGCCCTCATTTTGGGGGAAAGATAATTGGGTAATATCTCAAGAAGAATTTTGTAATAAACTGCAAAGTATAGAGCAAGATCTTGGTTGCTTGACTATACAAGGTGAAGAGGCGATTTCAGCGACTACAGTCATTAACGGCCTTAGCATAGATTTTTGTATCCTGTCTGGAATTAACAAAATTATACAAAGCCTTCGTAAAGCCTACTATCAAATAAGATCACAATTGGTAGTGGTTATATCAAAATATAAAAAAGTTCCTCAATTGGCAGCAGCAAAATGGGATAAAATGGCTAAGTTAAGGAACCATTTGAAACGAAGTTTCGTTATTGAATAGACCTCCTCAACGAATCAAGTTATTCAACCAATGCAAGCTATAATGGAGTAGCCAGAAGGCTGGAGTGAAATTCCTTTAATTACAACTCAAGCACCAATAGGAAAGATACGCAGGGCCCGCGCTCTTTCCTCTACAGGCACAATAAAGAAAATCAAAACTCCAAAGCCGCAAAGATGACATGACGCATGAGCTTTTATCTTAAGATTTATTTTATTTTAAATTCAAATTTTCTACACTTGAGACAGTTATTTGATTAGTTATATTTTCAAACTAAGTATTTAAGGCCTTGTTTCCCGTACAGGGGGTGATTGAAAAAAGTGATACTTTTGGTTTTGTTAAACTGTCTGTACATGTTACACAGTCTTTTACTACATTTATAAATGCTTTCCTTGATGTTTTAGATGAATTTTTTTGTATTCGTGTGAATGTAAGTAACAATCACATAAATCTAAATCTGAGGTTTGTTCTTGTTTAGAGAAATATTTCGTTTAGTTGTTTGGATTCTGATATTATACTATCGATCTGGATGATTGAATTAATAACCTTGTATATTCATTCGTTTTAGTAGCTTGCCTCCTAACATATGGAAATTATTGTTTTACCTTTATGATTGTTACAGTGTTACCTGTTGCGTTTATCAATATATCGTGTGGTTTGCATTTCAAAGTCTGTAAATTTCCATTTCATCTTTGTAAGTTATGTTTCAATATTTAATATTAATCATGGTTGTCATGGGACAATTGGGATGGAAAGTAGGAAGATACTTGTACATGTTGCAATGATCTTTTATCATGTTTGAATGATTCTGCATCTTATGCCTTTGATGTTTGTTCTTTTTCTAGTTTTCCTTCAACATGTTATAATCTCTTTTGACGTTTATTTGTTATTTTCACCTTTTGCATTTAGGTTAAAGCTTTCAAAAAATGTTACTGTTAGAACTCTCTCTTATGTTGATACCATAAAACCACTACAATGAAGAAAATTATCAATAATTGACCCTATTATATTTGCCTATTGAAAATTGTATAATTAGTATCAGTGTTACCCCTTGTGGTGCACTGGAGGTCATCCTATATCACCTAGAGAGGGAGGACTTCTCAGTCCTTAGTGAATGAGTATTCGAGTCGTTCATATGTGGGGGCGATTTGAGCACCAACATTCTTCTTGCACCATTGTCGGGGAGCGATTAATTTAAGAATTATTGGATGATTAATTCTAACCCTATTCAACCACATCTTCTTTTTGGTTTGGCTGATCAACACATCATATTAAATGGTATGTATGAACGCACCTTGCGGGCTTCCCAAACTCATCAAGAACTCATTCAAAATTGGGAAATGTTAGTGTAGGAAGAAGAACGAGCGCAGTTGAACCCTAGCGCTCCTTGAAGACGACAACAACGAAGGATCTGAGTTACTACGGAAGTGCATGTATGTCATTTCACAGGTACCTTATCAGTCACGCTTACTCAATTTCTTGTCTTTAACTGCGACAAAATCCAGTTTACTAGAATTCATATTGAATTGTAAGATATTAAAGTGATATGTAAATAAATGATTGTAAAATTACTAGTTTGATAGCATGTTCCTTGTTAGTCACGTAGGTTAAGTTTCAATCTAGATACTCCCCATAGGTTAACTAGGTCTACGTCGGAGGTTAGTCACTCTCCTTTAGAAGACCCGAAATTGTTGGTTACCATAGCCAATAGGAGGATACGCCTTGACGAGTTCAGGCAAAATCATCCATTGTCACCTAATCCGAGGATACCAGAAACTCTTTCTTATCCTTCTTTTCATTTAAGTTCTCACTCTTTACCTTCATCATCAACTTCTCAAACCGCCTACTCATTTGTACCTATCCCATCCACTCCATCGAATATTCCACCACTTTCTCCATATCAATATTTACCCCCTTCACCTCCTTCTCTGCCTCCCATGAATGCCTGGGTGAATGCCTAGTATCATCCCCTCAATCTGCAAGGGAAGCTTCACGATTTTCCCCAAAATATGATAAAAATTTTCCTAGATTTGATAATGAAGGGGAGAGAACCACTGAATAACATATTGTTAAATTTTAGGATTATTGTGAGAATTTAGGTGTTGAGTATGATGATATTTGTATGAGACTTTTTGTACATAGCTTGGAAGGGGAGGCCCATAAATGGTTTAGAACTCTTCCCCAAAATAGTATCAATACCATGGATAGGTTAATTGAGCTATTTTTATAACAGTATGGTGTAAAAAAGACTAACCAATTGTGGCTCACATAATTTTCATCTTTAAAATTAAAACTTGATGAGTCAGTCCCTGATTTTAATAAGAGGTTCACGAAATGTTATAACCTTTTACATATTGTTGTGCGACCATCTGACACTGCTGCGGTTGTGGCATATTCCACAGTTCTTGATGATGACTTGTCTTATGCTTTGCAAGAAATAGAGCTAGTTAATTCAGTTGATGCTCAATCTAAGGCTTGTGCATGTGAAGGAAATCTCATTGCTACTAGGAAGCGTTCTTCTCGGGATAACCAATCCAAGGGTAAAAATAAGGTGGTTGACACATCACCGCAACTTCTTGCCACCTCGTCCTCCCAGGATTAGAAAATTGAAGAAATGTCGAAACTAATTAAGTCCTTAACAAATAAAATCCGACATCTTGAGGTTGGAAACAAGGCAGCCCCTCCTCCTCTTGCAAACCCCATTCCACAACCCAAATTTCATCCCAATCCGAAAAAAATAAATCCCAATTTTCCCCCTATAAATCAAGCTCCTTATTAATTCCCTCCACAAATGTTGCAAAGGGGGCAAAGGCCTCATGAGCCTCACATCCAACCTCCTCTCTTAAACAATGTTAACCTCATCGATGAATACAGTGATGATGCTACTAGTCAACAGATGAATCCTGACGAGGAGGAATACCCTAATATAAATTCCATTAATACCTTTGAAGTGCAAGACCAATATGTCTCTAATTATCTAGAACAGGATTTTTGGGATCCTCAACTTCGGCATTTTGCAGAACATTTGGAAGCTCAGTTTCAACATAAATATAATGACAAACCAGGGAAAGGCCATGTTCCACAGAAAGAGTCGACACCTCATTTCCCTCCATGTAACGATAAGCCAATCATGCACCATGAGCCTGACCCACCTAAGGTTGATTCACCTCTTGCGTGAAATTTCACCCTAAAGAATGAACTAAACAAACTCAAGATTAGTGTGCCTTTAGCAGAAGTCGTAAAGATTCCCATCTACAAAATAGAGATTGATTCATTTTTCAAAAATTATTATCAACCACATCAAGAAATGGTGTTGATAGACATTATAAATGTTTAGGATGATGCTCCGGAGATTACCCTTGGCCCCGTGAACCAAAAAGATGGTAATTTAGTTCCCCCTTTCTATATTAGCCTGAAGATTCATGATTGGAATTTACATAATTGCATGTTAGATTTTGGTTCCTCTCATAATCTCATGCCCAAAGAGATTATGGATAAGCTCAGACTAACTATAACTTGAGAGTATCGTGATATGTATTCTTTTGATTCCCGGAGAGTTAAATGTCTAGGTGTAATTAAATACCTGGTTGTAGTTCTGGCCCAAGTGCCTGTTAAAAGTATCATTATGGACATAGTGGTAGCTGATGTTCCTCCTAACTATGGAATGATCCTATCAAGGAGTTAGGGCGCTAAGCTTGGAGGTTCATTACAACTTGATCTCTCTTACGCCACCATACCTGTGTTTGGAGGAGAAACACATTGATTATATAGAGAATCTATGTTGACTTATACCATTAGTTTAGTGAAGCATCCTGAGAACTCACCAGTATATACCTTCGATGATAATATGGGAAATTTCATTTTTGTTGTTTTAGACAAGGAAAATTCCTTTGTCTGTGAGAAAGACACCTCCATCACCCCACCTGAAAATTCTAATGCCATTTGGAAAATGTACTTTGATGGGGCCTCCTCTAGGGTAGGGTCTAGTGTAGGTGTTGTTTTGATACCACCATCTCAACATAGTGTTACTTATTCTTTTAAATTAAATTTTGAGACTACCAATAATATAGCAGAGTATGAGGCTTTAGTACTTGTCTTAGAGACTGCCCGCAAATTAGGCATTCAAAATTTATCAATTTTTGGTGACTCCGAGTTAGTAATAAAATATGTGACAAATAAATTTCAAACTAAGAATCCTCATTTGCGGGATTATAGGAACCAAGTCTGGGATTTAATTGATAGATTATTTTCTTCTATCAATCCTATTATTGTCCCTAGGGAAAGAAATCAGTTATCTGATGCTCTTGTTGTTACTGTCGCTACTTTCACCCCTCCCACTGGACTCAAATTAAAATTCGAGATTGAAATCCTATATAAACAATATATACCTTATAACATTAAACATTGGTAGGTATTTGAAGACGATCAAGAAATTAAAAAATTCATTGAGTTGATTAGTGAGTTTTTAGATTCTTACATAGACGAGGATGAAGAAATTGATCAAGAAGATGCTAATGTTTCGAATCTTAAAACTAAAATTGGAAAACATGATGTAATCCAGTTAAAAAATAATTATATTCCCAGGGGATTAGTCCCTTTGGAGAAAATATTTGATAGGAATGATGTTGTTGCCAACCCAACGTTAAGACCTCCTAACATAGAAGTAGAACCTGTGAACATTTCTCAAAATGGTGAAAGTAAGTTAGTCAATTCATCTCCAATGTTACCCTAAGATATAAGAGAGTGATAAGTAAATATTTTGTCTGAATATACCAATGTCTTTGCCTGGTCTTATGATGACCTCAAAGCATACGACCAAAGTATCGTAGAACATTGTATCCCTTTAAAGGAAGGGGTTAAACCATTCAAATAAAAACTTAGACACATCAACCCCCTCTTGCTTCCTCCCATCGAGAAAGAAATTAAAAATCTAGTATACGCCAAGTTAATCATTCCATTGTGTTATTCTACTTGAGTAGCTAATTTGGTCCCCGTTAGGAAAAATAATGGTGAAATCAGGCTATGAATAGATTTAAAAAACCTTAATCGAGCATCACTCAAAGACAATTATCCTCTTCCGAAGATGGACGCCATCCTACAGCGAGTGGTAGGAGCAACTTCATGTACCAAAATATGCCCTTTGGTTTAATGAATTTTGGGGCAACCTTCTAAAGGGTGATGGATATCACTTTTACTAACAAGAAATATCATTTCATAGTCATCTATCTAGATGATATAACAAACTTTTCCCAAAGTGACGACCAGCACCTAAAGCACCTGGAAGTAATTTTTCGCAAGTGTCGAAGGTATGGTTTGTCCTTGAATCCAAAGAAATCCTTTTTCTCCATGACCAAGGGTAAGCTTTTGGGCCACATCGTATCACAACATGGGATTAGAATTGACCCTGAAAGGGTACAAGCAATCCAAACCATTACCCTTCCTTGCACTAAGAAGGAAGTTCAAGCCTTCTTAGGAAATATTAATTTCCTGCGAAATATTTTTCGCAACTTTTTGCTGAGATAGTTAAAAGTATTACCCAAATGTTTAAAAAGGGGAACGATATAAAATGGGATGAAGAATCAAAGGAATATTTTCAAAGAATCAAGGTTGCTATAATGGAAGTGTTGGTCCTCATTAGCCCAGACTATAAGAAGGACTTCATTATTTTCCCTTTTTCCTTTGAACATACCATAGTTGTTGTTCTGTTACAAAAGAATCGGCAAGAGTATGAGAAGCCCGTAGAGTCTTTTAGCAAGGCTCTTCAGCATGTAGATATTAAGTACAATATAATAGATAAGCAAGCCTATGCTTTAGTAAAAACCCTCAAGGCTTTTAGGGAATACATCTTGCTGGCTAAGTCCAGTGTATACCTTCCACACCCTGCAATAAGAGATATCCTTTCGCAACATGATATAGAAGGCAAAAGGGGGAAGTCGATAGAAAAAGTCCAAGAATATGATCTAGAGTTAAAACCAATCAAGATAGTGAAGGGCCAAGGATTGGCTAAGTTACTAACTGAATCCAACCTCGATGCATTAGGCATTGATCAATATTCTCTTGGAACTTTGATAGAAGCAAATGAAGATCAGCAGGATAAGCAGTCACGGTTGTTGCTACCTACTTTTGCCCCTACCACCGTTCACCTAGATTTTTCTTCATCAGAATGGTATAAGGAATCTATCTGCAGACCATGCAGTTGCCAAAGTCCTTTATTAAATATGCATGACGTTCTTTAAAGTTGAAAGTTGTAAATTATTGTATTAAAAATGGTAGACTATATTGGAAAGGTCTTGTAGGTGTACTTTTGAATTGTATATTTCCCTCCCAAGTAGATTATTTAATCACACAACACCATAGTTGAGTCTATGGTGGCCACTTCACCTGGAAATCTATTGTGCATAAAATTCTCTGAAGTGACCTCTATTAGCCCACTCTCTTTCATGATGTAAATAAAAAGGTGAGAGCATGTCACCAATGCAAAATCTTTGTCGGTAAGCAAAATATGGTATCTTTACCTCTGAAGCTTATTGTAACTTAAGCTCCTTTTCAACAATGGGGTCTATAATTCATTGGAGAAAACCACCCTCCTTCCACCGATCAACACAATTGGATAATCACTGCTACCGATTATTTCACTAAATGGGTTTAATCCATCCCATTGAGGAAGATTAATGATAAGGTAGTGATTGAATTTCTAAAAGAAAATATATTCTCACATTTTGGTTGTCCCAGAAAGTTCATAGCTAATAACGCTAAACCATTTTGTTCTGCATCTTTTCAAAAAAATTGTGGCAATTACGAAATAAGGTTAGGACACTCGACATCCTATTACCCTCGGGGAAACAAGTTTGTCAAGTCCACTAACAAAAATATTATTAATATTTTAAAGAAATCCTTGCACTCTAATAATTGGCATGTTACACTGAAGTATGTCGTGTGGGCAGACAAAATGAGTACTAAGAAGTCCATTGGTATTTCACCCTTTCAGCTAGTTTACAGGATAGACATTGTCTTCCCTCTATATTTAGGCACGAAAGTTATGAAAAGTATGCAAGAAGCCAATGAAGAGCCTAATGACCTTCAAAGGCAAATCAATCAAATGATCAAACTACAACATGAAATGGATCTAGTGTATAAAATAATTAATCAACATCAAGCAAAAGTTAAAAAAATATTTGATAAACATGCCAAGGACAGGGTTTTCCTTCCTGGTGATTGGGTTCTAAAGTGGGATAAAAGGAATGAGGAACCTAGCAAGCATGGAAAATTTGATAATTTATCACTGGGCCTATTCGTTATCGATAAGGTAGTAGGGGAAAATTCATTTTCCCTAAAAAAAATTGACGAAGAAGAAGTTGGCCATGCTGTGAATGGCCTGTTTATAAAGCACTATCTCACCTATTAAAACTTCTCGTTAAAATATATATATAGATATAACAACATAAAAAGGGATAACAAAAATAATGATTAATTGTTAATTATTACATTTTTATAAAAATAATAATAATAATAAAGAAGATAATTTTTTGCGATATTTTTACAATAACTCTATAACCTTTAAATCAGGTATGGTTCTTAAGTATCATTATTTTTGGGTCATGCAACTTCACTACTAAGACCAGGTCTAACTTCTTGTGAACTGTATTAATCCCTGGATATTATCTATATCATTACGTACTTCTAAATTTCCTATGAGGTCTCTAGTAATTTTGCAATCATGTATAGGCATGGAGTTGTAAAGAAAATTGTTTTCCTCCTTCCAAGATAAGTTCCACCACTAGTCTGACATTCACAATCTATAACCTTCCCTTCTTAGAATGGGGTATGCTGACAACCTCTGTTGGGGCTAAGGATGCTCACTGGTAGCGGATCAAGGTCAGTGGTACTAATTTTTTGGTGTGTAATCTTCCCATTCCCTTAGATTGTGTCTTTTGTGGGGTATGCTAGTGACTCCAACAGGGCTATGGACGTTCATTGGTAGTGGAGCGACACTAGTGGCATCGGGATTTCCCAGTGCGATTTTCTTCCCGTTGTGTTTCTAAAAGTGAAATTCAAAAAGAAAAATAGAAAAGCTCACCAGAAGGCCCAATCTTAAGGAAAAATAAGTCAAGGGAGGTAAATTTTTATTTTTTTGAAACAGCGAATGACTTCGTCAGGGCTATGGATGCTCGCTAGCAGCGAAGCGACATTCAGTGGAAACTGCCCTCAAGGGGTGTTCAAAAGCTTATGTTTTATTTATTTTTGGCCCATGAATGTATAATTGAACACACTATCCTTCTCACAGGTATCTCAATCAGGTATTTATGTGTTAAAGTCTCCAGTCGATGCTAACTCCCTCGCCTATATTAATTTCATCAAGCTGGTCTTAATGGTTTAGTCTCTAGATCTATATTAAGTCTCCTTTTGAACTATTACATGATGGACAAGTTGTAAAGTTATCATCTTAAAGCTCATTTGAAAAAGTAAAAAAGAAAATAAAAGAAAATATAGTTGATAGAACATGAGGTTTAATTATATGAATTAAAATAATCTTTAGTAAAGGAGTATCTAAAGGCTTCATTCATCAGCAAATTAACAATTTTCTAAAGAAAAAAAATCACTCATATTCATAAGTTCATAGCTATAAAATCGACATATATCATAGGCTAAGAGCCAATGAGGCATAATCCATAAAAATCATCAAAATGTGAGACATGATGCTCATTATTATTACACATTATACAAAATTTTATCATAGCACGATTTCTTAATCTATCTTAAGATAATTATCTGTCAGAAACCTATATTACGTTTCGGCCGAGGTTCTCAGAGTCTGTGAGAGGAGTGCTTCCTACTGCTTCCCTTGTGTGTACCTCCTGGACGGTGTTGTAAATCCCAGTAAGGAGCACCAACTTATCTTCTATATAAACCATCCACTCCTCCATCTCTGTCAGCAGGAAAAATAGCCTCTCCAATTTATCATGGAGAGTCTCGCGCCTTCCTCTGGTACTGCCTGCAACACTCACCATCGTAATTCACTCAGCTTATCGCATGTAGTTTGGGATAATAACCTCTGACTAACCCAACGGTTTTGTTATATTCCTCCTAATTATTTCACGTCATTTATGCATTAATGCCTCACTTTTATCCATCACATCTCAAAAATATTTTTCATGCCAAACCCGTACTAGGTTGACGTCAGTATGGTGTTATCCCATCTTAAAATTCCCCATCGTTGTTTATTCTAGACTCCATAACCCAACTGAAGGCACAGGGTCTTTGTTCTTGGACCTTTGTAGGGAAGAACCATCCCTAGATGGAGCAAATTTTATCTCCTAATTCCCCCTTCTGAAACCTTAATGGAATATTTATAGAGTTAATTAATCAGAACCCCTTTTGAGTTAAGGAAATCGGGATACATGCTAACGTGCTTGCTAATCTGAGCGGTCGATTCATATCTTTGTGAGATGGATGGTGGAGAGTGCACATTACAATTATTCATGACATAGTGTTAACATTATTAGAAATCCTGATGAGTGTAAGGTCCGATCAAACTTATCATCCAGTTATCGTTAGATGTGCAGTAGTTTTCTGGGCGCTCCTCGTCGCGTTCAAACATGCACGGGAGTTAAGGGTTGAATCAACACCTGATGAATCATGACCGTATAAATGAATTTTATCGGATGGCCCACGTTTCATATCGGGTCGGGACATGCTCGAAAGTTAACCCATCCTGTCAACCTAATATCATCTTAGCCGTATGATCCTCGATCATCAACGATTATCAAGATCGTACTTGCACAGAGTTTAATTATCTTCCCATCCCCAATCAGAAGGGCTCATGTCCTTGGGCGATGTTCCACCAATCAGAGCGTGGAAACTATTGCATGCATTAATTAATTATGTAACAATGATTTAACCTTAATTCCACTAACTTTACATGATTCATTCATTCATTCCGCCTTTGCTTCTAAATGTTGCTCTAAGGACTTGTTAATGGAAAAAGCTAATCTCTAATGGGTTGCAACGCGCATAATTCCCTTCTATTGACCGGTTAAGTTACTCTCGCTTAGTTTGTTTCATTGCGCTAGTAACTTAGTCACATAAATCAATAATGTATGAGTCTATGAGTAAATAAGCTCTAGTAAATGAACTAGTTGGGGTTCAAGATATTAGAGTATGTATTACTGATATCCTCACTCTTAAAAAGACTTTGACTCGTTCTACTAGCATATCAGATGAAGATAGATGTCTTTTGAACTCTGAAATATTAGGTGCCACCCTTCCTTATGTTCACTTAGACCCCGATTCTATTCAATTGCTTGCTAGGTATTACGACCTTGAACAACAAGTCTTTTTATTTCAGTCCATTCAAAGAGTCTTCCTGAAATTAGAAGAAGAAATAATGGCCAAGATGATAGGTATTCCTACTCAGGGAATCGACATAACTAAAAAGGGGTTAGACCAAGAATTCATCACTTGGGCAGAGGATGATAAACTGGAATTTATGAAAACCTTGCTAGAGGATCTGAGTCCTAAGCTTAAACTGCAATATCCTATAGTGACTCAATCCTTGAAACCCTTCTTTCAAACCCTTAATTCTCCCTTTTCTGTTATATTTGGACTAGCGGACAATGCCAAAATGGATGAGTCTATCTTTTTATCCATACAACTCCTCACCCTCCACTCAGACCGTGAGACAATAAATTTTCCAAAGTATCTGACTCGAGTGCTTACAATTGACCTATGTACTACCATCTTGTTCAGTTCTTGTCGACATTGTACCTATTTAATTCACATGGTTCTCTTTAATTACCATAACTATTTCCTTTCTACTAATCTCCTCATGACTATCACAAATATTGATAATAAAGAGAAGGAAATATATAAATGGTCTGATGTAATTTATCCTCAGCGTATTCCTCACTCGTATTCTCAATATATGAATTGTTTTGCTTATCCTTTGAAGATTAAAATAACAGAAGCAATGATAGATAGAATCTCAGAACAACAAAGGAAAGTATTAAGGCTTACTAAAGAGAAGAGTATATGAATATGGTTTCTCTACCCTAATTTTACTGCGATTCATTTATACGGTTTTGAAAAGCATTCCTTTCAGCTACCCAAGTATGTCTCACCTTTATTATTTGCTTATGAGTTTCTTAGGCAAAAAACAATTGTAAATGAGTTTCATTTTGTTTCTAAAAAGAAAGGAGCATTATTTAATTATCCATATGTAATCTCACCTCTAATTGCTAAGAATAAAAATGTTATGGATATCTTGGAAAAGGAAATGTTGTCTTTCGGATTCATGCAGGATAGTAGCTAGCATTATCATCCTTTAGGGATCATCTCAACATTGAAGAAACAGGCAGAGTTGTTAGCCTATTCTCATGAGACTATACCTGAATAAGAAAAGGTGGTGAATGTTTTGATACCTATGGATGATATCGTAGAGACGATGCCACCTTTACCTACAGAAATTGAGAAAACAACTGACGTCATTATTAGCCATAGTGAAAAGCAGATGAAAGTAGTCAATGCAATCCTTGTCACTCCATCTATTATCATGAAGAGAAAAGTTGAAGTTACAATCCCTTCAAATACATAGCGGTGGGTAAAGGTAAGAGAAGACGACATTGACATTGACGTATTTGAACAAGAGGCATAGCAGTTGAATAAAGGGATGCAACAAGTTATCAATGATATAATGTCGAAGGATTAAAGGGCACAAGCCCTTGATATTAAATATGTTTTTATTAAAGGAGAACAGATAATAGAGACTGGTGTGGAGTTGGTTGTATTATCAGAGCAATCTCAGTTAGCAGAGATTCCAACACTTAAAGGGGCATCTTCTGCAGGTGGACAATAATTTATTTCTACCACCGGACTTCGAAGCGAATATTTTTAATCTCGCAGGTCTCTCTCTAGAAACTGGGGAGAACCAACAGGTGTTTGGATCTCAGACTTCTTCCTTGGCTATTAACTTGGGGAAGGTGTCTGATATGGACGTTATCGATCTTCATCGACATATGGTTGAAATCGTGGCACGAAGATTGTTAGATGCAAATGCAGGAAACAGAAAAATGCAAGCTATGTTTGAGAAGGTTTCTGATCAGTTGCATGTGGCACGCGTGGCCTTGAAAACAAAAACAAACCGGATAAAGGAATTAGAAGAGATAATAATCCGATAGTCCAGGTAGTCTAAAGACATTGGGCCCATCAAGAAGCTGTTGGAAGAAAAGGAAAAGGAGATAAAAGCATTGCAAGCTATTTTAAAAATTCATGATCATGACCCTCATGTTTTGATTCAGGCATTAGAAAGAAAGGAATAGGTTGAATACCATCTCCAAGAGATGGAAATGGCCTTGCGTCTCAAGGAGGAATAATGCCAAGAGACTCTTAGACAAATGGAGTTGCTAAGAAAAGAATCCTGCAAAAAATAAGAGCAGCATCTTAAGTTGTTGATGGAATATAAAGCATCGGTAGATCAAGCCCTTAATTCTGCTCAAATGTTTGAAACCAAGGATTCCAATATACTTAACCTTAAGATAACTTAGTTGAAACAAGAGATGGAACTAGCCCAATTCGAAAGGGAAAAATCTGAGTATAGAGTATAAAACTTGGTAGATCGAAAAAATGAAGAAATTGAAAAAATTCAAGTTGCACTAAAGGAATCGCATGGTGAAATTAAGACCCTCCGGGAAGTGATTAAACTTACCCACACAGGTAAACAAGTGTTGATTTAGGAAAAAGGGGAAATATGGAGGTAAATCAGATAAAATATCTCTACAGTAAAATCTTACATCGAGATCCTTTCAAATTGTAAAAAAGGTATTATTAAAAGTGCAAACTTGGAAGAAAAAAATACAGCCTTGGCTCTTGATGAGAGATTAAAAGATGTTGACACCCTCATTGATCTTATCAATACTTTGGAGGATGATACCTTGAAAGAGATGGATTTTCCTGCCATAGATCAATGTATTTATTCTCTCTATATGCTAAAAGAAAGGCATGTTGTGATGCAAGTAATGCGAGAGGAGTTCGAGAAGGCCACTAAGGAGATAGACACCTTTAAAGCAGATTGGAATTACCTCGGAAGGTTTGGTGTGCCCTAATTTTGGGGGAAATATAATTGGGTAATATCTCAAGAATAATTTTGTAATAAACTACAAAGTATAGAGTAAGATCTTGGTTGCTTGGCTATATAAGGTGAAGAGGTGATTTCAACAACTACAGTCATTAACGGCCTTAGAAGAGAATCCTGGTTGGAATTAAAAAAATTATATAGAGCCTTCCTAAAGCTTGCTATCAAATCAGATCACGGTTGGTAGTGTTTATATCAAAGTATAAAAATGTGCCTTGGTTTCCAGCAGCAGAATGGGATAAAATGGCTAAGTTAAGGAACCATTTGAAATCAAGTCTCGTTATGGAATAGGCCTCCTCAATGACTCAAGTTGTTCAACCAATGCAATCTATAATGGAGCAGCCAAAAGACTGGAGCGAAATTATTTTAATTACAACTCAAGAAACAGTAGCCAAAATGTGTGGGTCCCATGCGCTTTCCTCTACACACACAATAAAGAAAATCAAAACTCCAAAGCCGCGAAGGCAACATGACACATGAGCTTTTACCTTGAGAGTTATTTTATTTTAAATTTTAATTTTCTACAATTGAGATAGTTATTTGATTAGTTATATTTTCAAACTAAGTATTTAAGGCCTTGTTTCCCGTACGGGGGGGGTGATTGACAAAAGTGGTACTTTTGGTTTTGTGAAACTGCATGTACATGTTACACATTCTTTTACCACATTTTTGAAATCTTTCCTTGATGTTTTAGATGCATTGTGTTGTATTCGTGTGAGTGTAAGTAACAATCACATAAATCTAAATCTGAGGTTTATTCTTGTTTAGAGAAATATTTTGTTTAGTTGTTCATATTCTGATATTATACTATCGATCCGGATGATTGAATGAATAACATTTTATTGTCATTAATTTTAGTAGCTTGCCTTTTAACTTATGGCAAATATTATTTTACCGTTATGATTGTTACAGTGTTACATGTTGTGTTTATCAATATATCGTGCAGTTTTCAATTCAAAGTCTGTGAATTTCCATTTCATCTCTGCAAGTTATGCTTCAATATTTAATATTTATCATGGTTGTCACGAGACAGTTGAGATGGAAAGTAGGAAGATACTTGTACATGTTGCAATAATATTTTATCATCTTTGAATGATTCTGCATCTTATACCTTTGGTGTTTGTTCTTTTTCCAGTTTTCCTTCAACTTGTTATAATCTCTTTTGATGTTTATTTGTTAGTTTCACCTTTTGCATATGGGTTAAAGCTTTCAGAAAGTGTTATTGTTAGAACTCTCTTTTCTATTGATACCATAAAACCACTACAACGAAGAAAATTATCAATAACTGACCCTATTATCTTTGCCTATTGAAAATTTTATAATTTGTATCAAGTTTACCCCATGTGGTGCACTGGAGGTCAGCCTATAGCACCTAGAGTAGGAGGACTTCTCAGTCCTGAGTGAATGATTATTCGATCTGTTCATACATGGGGACAATTTGAGCACCAACACCTGTCATGAATAGTAGGGGTGAGGTCGAGTCCTTTTTCAAGTGTTTGCATTAGTACCCTTGTTTCTATGTTATTTATCATTTCTAGAAGTTTCATGAAGTTTTGGGCAGTGGCCTGAGTTCTAGCCCTAAAAAAGTGGCACAAGATCTGGGATCGTTGGTAAAGAACTACCTAAAAAAGGCCACAGTCGCATGGATGTCCTATTATGGGAGTGACTGGAGGGTCCCAGTCGCATGCATTCCTTGTCATGGGAGCAATTGAGGGTCTAGGGCAGTGAAAAAACAAGTTGCCTCAGAGGTTGGTCACCTGGAATGGTTGGTTGAATCCTGAAGGTTCTGTAGCAGGTGTCTAAGGTTAGATTGGCCTTTTCATGTCAGTTTAACTTTCTTAATTGTACTTGGGGAGTTGAATCATATCATATTAAATCTTCGTCACATGTTTACCATGGTGGACAAGATAGCTTGGATCAATGTGGGAGGAGGGTGTTATACAGCCATAAGATCAACATAATAACCAATATAATTGCTCATCAATGACAATAAGAGAATGTATCATATTAACATATGCAAAATCCAACCAAGTCAGGGACTTCCACATACCACCCGACCATAGATTGGGCTGAACCAAATCTCTCTTTCATCCAATCACCCCCCGTGCCATATTCCAAGCATGAATGTCAAATCCTATGCGTTAAATGAAAATAGAAATAACCAAGATTTCTAGATAACAAACCACCTTAACCCTCAACCACAATGGTTTCACCTAAATAGGTCCAAAAATCACTAACATCAAAACAAGATTGGATGCCTTTGAATTCCTTCCTAGCTTTAGAGGAATTTTCCTATCTCCGCCCATCAGTCAAGAGTTCCAAGAGAAGCCCATCTCCACCCTTAAACCTTGTGAATTTTCTCGATACCATCTCAACCAGGATCCAAGTTTACTGGTCATCCAAAGCTTAAACCAAAACAAGGAACCCAAAACACCATGCGGCTACCCAAGAAATGGAAGGGCAAGGTTGAAATCAATGTCAATCCAAGCAAATCTCATGCCAATAACAACAAACATAAAAAATAAACAAATGCATGCACCATGCATTCGAAACCCAACATGTTAAATCTCACACACATTGTTACTTGCAATCCAAAGCTAATTTATGTCCTTACTTTCTATTGTCCAAACTTCCTCGTACACTCTCTTGCTTTCCTTTGCTTACTTGCTTCCTTGCTTGTTCTCTCTCCTTTATTGAACCTAATCAAAGGATGAGCAAAAGTTGTCAATTGTTTCTTAGGTGCTTTTTTATCATTGATGTCTAGCCTCTTCCTTTCCTTTTTTCCATTTCTTTCATTTCCTCTAATTTATCTCGAATTTCCCTTACATATATTTTTGTGTCTCTTCATCTTCCTTTTGTCCTATTTTCCTTTATTTCCTTAATTAAATGTCATTTATTGCCTCTTTGCCTTTGATAAATTCCATAGCCATTAATAAACTGCAAGTGATTCCCACTATAATGCCTGCCCACCGTTAAGCTTGGAATAAGTGTCCCATGATTACCTTGGTGTTATTTTATTTATGTGGGAAATCAACCAAGGGTTATTACAGTGCATTCCTCATTGTTTATTCAGTATGAATTTTCGCATTCAACTTGCATTCTTGCATTCAGTGTGCATTCTTACATTCAGCGTGCATTTATCTAGCATGCCTTGAACCCAAACAACAATGGCCTCAATTGAAACAAGGACATCCTCTTCCCCAAAAATTGTTGACACATGGGGTTCCCAAGAGAAGTTCACAGTCAAAAAATTCAAAGAGTGTATCGACACATGGAGAGATACAAACAATTGTCCAGTAGTCTGCTAAATATACTGAGAAGAGTAGAGTTTTATAAATTTATATTTGGATAGTTTGATTTCCAAAATGATGAGATAGATGAGGCCATAGAAAATTATGATGATAAAGCCATGGAATTAAAAATATTTGGGTAGAGGATTAACTTGGACCTTGATCTGATTACAAGAGAAACAAAAATTCCATACATAGGGGGAGCAATATTTAACTCCAAGAAAACCCATAAGCTAGAAAATATTGAAATGGCCAGTAAAATATGTGGGAAAAAAGTATTTGTTCCAAGGAATGGATTAAAAATGCAATATGTTCCCCAAGGACTATACAAATCCTTGATTCAATTTTTCCTTAGGACAATTATGAATCATCACAAGCTTGATATTTCTGGTGACTTCATGAAGTTAGTTATTCATTAGGTTGAAGGAAGGGCCATAGATGCCCCTCATTTGTTGGATAAAATTACATTTTTCCCTACAAGAAGGTAAAATTAAGAAGGTCAAGTTCAGTTTCTCGGGAACACTGCAGAAAATTATTGATTTGTATCGACCTGATGTTCAAACAAGGCCTCTTAAAACTTATATTAGGAGATCAAAACTAAAGAAAACCATTGAAGAAGAACCTGAACAGACTCCAATTGAAGGTGTAAAAAAATTTGTTCATACAGTTTTCCATGCAAAAGATATATTTTTTAGTGTTCTAGCATATTTACATGTGCATATGGATGAAGATAAGGAGAAAGAAGGTATATTTCTCTCTCTCTTTTTGCATTTGTCGCTCCAGTGTTATTGTTCTCCTCTTTATTCAATTCACGCTTCTTACCATCAATATTGAGTTCCTCTTTTGAAAATGACAGAAGATACAATGCAGAGTATTGGACATGAAAGACAATGACAGTGTAATATAAACTAAAGTAGACTATAAAGGATTTATACGAAATATACCTCAATATCAGTGATGTCAATGACATTTTTCCCTAGAAAAGTAAGATACTCGAACGAGTTTTCTTCAATTGGGCAGTAGTGGCCACTATGTGGCCAAATGACCTGTATAAACAAACCAAATAAAATGTCACCATAGAAAAGAACACCTTAGGAACTTAGTATTCAACATTCAGGAAAATATTAGGCACCATCATTCCAACTAAGTTACATGCTAAAAATCTCAAGTTGTGAGTCTAAAAAATAAAAATAAGTCCATCCTTAACTAGTTATATTCCATAATATCCTTTTTGCATGCTATCTCCACATATCTACCAAAAATGTCAAATATGCCAAATAAATGGCATTTTGGAATTGTTTCTAAAACTATGCCATTTACACCCCCTTCACTACCACCTAAATAGAAAGTGGAACAGGGTTCTAAATGTGGGCTCCAGAGTCAATACCTCCTCAACATTTTGAATAGTTTTTGTTGAAGCTTCCATAAACATTATACCATGTTCCTTTGCAAACTGCTCACCTTCATCTGTGCTCCCCACTCTCATGTGAGCAAGATCACATTTGTTCCCTATAAGCATTATCGTCATATTTTCATTTGCATGTTGGTGAGCATCCTCTAGCCAGTTTGCGAGATGATTCAAGGTTTCTCTCTTGCACTTGAGCATCGAGATAGTTAAGTACAGAATACGTGAGCTAGATAATTCAAAATTATACCTCATTTAATATATATATATATATATATTAAAAATATGCATTTCCATTGTCCCAATTTATTCCAAATTATAATTTCACACACATGAATTTCAAAATAAGAGTCAATCTAAGTTATCTTATATACATTGATGATAGAGTTTTAAATGTGATAAATGAATACAAGACTTCCAAGTATAATAAAAAATGGCAACCCAACACAGAGCATACTATAGCACATATTTTAAAGTATGTTTTGCACTTCTACTAAATGAATTGAAAGAACTTTCACTAAACATTTTGTTTTGAAAAAGTCACCATAAATCTAGAGAAAAATACCTTGTGATGTCATAAACCAGTAACACTCCAGTTTCTCCTCTGTAATAAGATATTGTGATAGATCAAAATGACTCTTGTCCAACCTGCAAGATGCCCAAAGAAATGTTTTTTCAATGCATATGTAGTTCTCAACAAGGGATATGTCATTGTGACTAGTAAGCTGGTAGTTAATAAGGTATCATATAGAAAATCATGACAAGGGGGATCCATTAGAAACCATTTTTGCATATTCAGCTGATGGTTGAAACTGCGGGAAAAAACTTTCTCAAACAAAGTTTATTGTAAAAACCAGGAAAAATTCACTTGTTTATCACCTTGCAAATAAATATATATTCAAAAATGACACTATTGAGTTGGATGGATTTGTTGTGTATAACACAAATATAGAGAAATATTCCTCCAAACTTTTCTTTCGCACTTTCCTACCCACTACAACAAAAACTAGCAAAGATGTTATAAAGCTCTAATCATAAAATGATGGAAAAGTACATACCTAATGATAAGGAAAATCTATGTTTTAAAGAATTATCAGGTTGTCATGCAATATAAATTATCGACACATTGTCATGGACTATTTTGTTTTCACTCCATTCTACAGATTGCCTTGGCTTTAGTTTGCAAATACTGTTGAAATGTGGCAACAAGAATATTCCAATTTTAATCTGTCCTTGAATTAAAATTCGAATTTAGTCTCACCAGCTGTTTGAAAAATAATTAATTAATTCATCTTGAGTTAATTAGTTGGAGAAATTCAAACATGAAGTCTTTGTGAAGTCATGCAACAGTTATCCCTTTGATTGAGGAATTTATCCCTAAATTAAGGAGATAAGGATGAGTTGTATTTGAGTTGTAATTAGTTAGCTCGGTTAACTGAGTTAAGTCCAGTTAAATTAGTTCTAAACAGTTTGTGGAACTAATTGTGAGTTCAGTCAGTTAATGCATGCATGCATGAAACTAGTGTACTCCAGATAACTAAATATTCTCTCATAAATAACTCATGCATGTCAATTCAAACAAAGACCCAGTTGAGATTAAAGTCATGGACAATGTACTATCAGTTGCAAGAATTTTCCTATAAGAAAATCTCTTGCATGTAGAAGGAATTCATTCCTTGAGATTTTCATAGTTTTACAATGTGTTGGAGCAGTGTGTGAGATCAGTGTCACACAATGTTACAGCAGGAACACCCAGGGAAAATAGCACAAGGAAATAGGAGGCTTGGAGGACAGAGGAGAAGGCATATGAGTTGTCTAGTCTGTCTATGAGCAGCGAGAGGGATTGTACTGAGATCTGGATAGCTGTGAGAGCTAAAGCTTTGTGTAATTCTGAGATATTTCCACTTGTATGATAATACAGATAGCGGGGTTTTTAGTTGAGGATTTCCCCAGAGTATTCTTCTATGTTTCATGTGCATTGATTCTTCTTCTCTGTTATATGTGTTCTGTTTGATCTTGCTCAAATCGATTAAGCTTCCGCAAGTTTGATTGTAGAAGTAGATTAAGTATTTTGCTTTAGTCTATTGCATAATTAGGTTAATCTACAGTGAGAATTTCTACATGGTATCAGAGCAAAGGTGATCAAAGCTGTGAACAACATACTGAGAAGGGAAAAATCGAAGTTTGAAGTTCTTGATTGCAGGTACAAAATCGAATTCTTATCACACCTCAAAGTTCACCAATGGCATTCAATGGCTTGAGACTCAAGTATGCACTAGATGGTAGCTTGAATTACATAGCATGGAAGGATCACATGGAAGCAGTATTAGAAGACAATGGTTTGAAGGATTTCATTGATCAAGAAATCCCCAAGCCAGCTGCAGCTAATGCACAAGAATTGGCGGAATGGAAGAAGTGTGTGGTGAAGGCAAGGAGGATTCTTCTAGAGGGAGTTCGAGACCATATTTTCTCGAGTCTCCATGGGAAGGAGACTCCATTTTCAATGTGGAAGACATTGAAGGACCTATATCAAAACAGTAGCGACCAGAGGAAACTGGCGCTCAAGGATAAGCTTCGG
Source organism: Pinus tabuliformis (assembly GCA_031772625.1). NCBI lineage: Eukaryota > Viridiplantae > Streptophyta > Pinopsida > Pinales > Pinaceae > Pinus > Pinus tabuliformis. The sequence goes on along the minus strand of CM062819.1, from coordinate 663,320,852 downwards.
AAAATCAAGTGTGAAAAGGGAGACACTATTTATACATATCTGAACAAGCTCACCACCTGCAGAGATGATCTTGGTAGTGTGGGAATAACGACAGCCGATGATGATATGGTGAGTCTTGCTCTCCTTGGTCTTTCTAAGAGCTAGCATAGCTACCAAGACTCTGTGAATGGAAGAGAGAAACTGTCTGATTGGGAACAACTGTGGTTAGATCAAATGTAGGAGGAGATCAAGAGGAGCACCAGAGATGGTTATTCATCTAAGCATGATGATGAAGAAAATCTAGCCTTAGCAAGTAAGGCAAGGAAAGGGAAAGGGAAGGCTTCCCATTCCAAATCGAGTTATTCCCATGGTGGGAAGAAGATTTACAAATCTAAAGTGAGATGCTTTAATTGTCATGAGGTGGGCCATTATGCAACTAATTGTCCATTGAAGAAATCCAAGAAGGGATCCTCCAAAAGATCAGAAGGTGAGGCACTGGCATCTCAGTTCGAATTGGATTTTACCCTCATCGCATGCATGGTTTCATCAATGGTGGGTTGTGTTTGGTACCTGGACAGTGGAGCCTCATTCCACATGACCAGCGATAAGAGTTTATTCAGTACCTTCGAGGAGAAAGACCTCAAGATGTGCATAGAGATGGGCGATAATGGAAAGTACTGTGTTTTAGGTGAAGGCACGGTTGTTTTTCAGAGGGATCATGGAGCTCCTCTCACCCTGACTGATGTAAAGTATGTGCCTAGACTAAAGAAGAACTTGGTATCGGTTGCGATGTTGGAAGACAAAGGCTACGATGTTGTCTTCAGTAAAGGAAAGGTGTTTCTGAGACACATAGCCACGGGTCAGACCAAGAGGATTAGGATTCAAGCGAAGAATATCTACAAGTTGGAGGTAGATGACTGTGTTGGATTGAGTTCGAAAGCAGGATTGGTGCAAAGCCAAGACATTGGCGAGTTATGGCATAGGCGGTTAGGCCATTTGCATCATGGGGCATTGAAGATAATGCAGCAGATTTCTACCGGACTTCCCAAAGGTAAACTTGAGCAAGTGAACACATGCAAAGGTTGTACCTTGGGAAAGTATGCCAAGTCTTCCTTTCATGATTGAGACAATCGAGCTGAAGCTTTCTTTGGGAAGAGACCAGATGTGGGTCACTTCAATATCTTTGGCTCATTGGTATATTGCCATGTGACCAAGGATGCCCGGAAGAAACTTGAACCGACAACTGAGTTAGGGATACTTGTGGGGTACACTGATACACCCCACAACTATCGGGTGTACTTGCCTACCAGTCGGAGGACAGTGATTCATAGAGATCTCAAGTTTGATGAGCAGAAGGCCATGCGAGTTTCACTTGAGAGGGAGCTCCAACTACAGGCTGTGGAGGAACTTTTGGTTCCTAAGGAGGAGGAGCCTCAGACTAATGTAGAGCAACCGCATGCAGTGGTTCTGGGAGTGGAGACATCCACTCAAGAAGAGTCTTCTAGAGAGGGACGCAAGCGCACAAGAGAAGCTGATAGATTGTTGTTGGATGCAAGAGAGAAATTGGGAGAACCATCTTCTCAGCACAGACAGAGGAGGTCGCCTGATAGGTACATTGGATACATGGTGCTTGTTGGGGAATGTGTTGAGACTGAGCCATCTTCCTTTGAGGAAGCAATGCAGCAATCGATTTGGGTTGATGCTATGGTGGAGGAGTATGACTCCATAGTTCGGAACAGTGTTTGGGACGTGGTTCCAAGACTGGAGAGCAAGTCAGTTGTGAGTTCCCATTGGCTTTACAAGGTAAAGCAAGCTGTTGATGGTAGTGTGGAGAAACATAAGGCAATATTTATTGCCCGTGGTTTCTCACAAGTCAAGGGGATTGACTATGATGAGACTTTTGCTCCTGTAGCAAGGTACTCATCTATCAAATCGATGTTAGCACTATCAGCACATATGGGTTGGAAGATCCATTAGATGGATGTGAAGACTGCATTCCTCAATGGCAATATTGAGGAGGAGGTGTACATAGAGCAGCCAGAAGGTTTTGATACCTTCGATCATGAGTCGCATGTGTGCCGACTCAAGAGAGCTTTGTACGGGCTGAAGCAAGCACCTCGTGCTTGGTACACCAGGATCGACAACTACTTCACTGGGTTGGGCTTCACAAAGAGTGAAGTGGATGCGAACCTGTACCACATCATGGTAGAAGGTAAGCAGTTGATCATTGTTCTTTATGTTGATGATCTCATATTGATAGGTGATGATCAGTTGATCATGTCTTGCAAGGAGGACCTTGCAAGATAATTCAAGATGAAAGACATGGGTCTCATGCACTACTTCCTTGGCATGGAAGTGTGGCAGAAGGATGGGGAGTTGTTTGTGTCTCAAGGCAAGTATGCCAATGAGATACTCAGGAGATTCCACATGGAGAAGTGCAAGCCCATGCAGACTCCTCTAGCAGGTAACTGGAGGAAGGAGGATTCTACTTCAGGAGAAGTAGTAGAATCTACTATGTATCGGCAACTTGTGGGTTCACTGATGTATTTAGTGAACACACGACCAGATTTGTGCTATGCGGTGAACCAGCTGAGTCAAGCTATGTTTCAACCTACCAAGTTGTTTTGGAAAGCCGCTAAGCATGTTTTGAGATACCTCAGAGGCACATATCAATATGGATTATGGTACAGATGAACAGAGGGAGTGAAGCTACAGGGCTGCATAGATGCAGATTGGGTAGGGAGTCCATCAGATCGTAAGAGCACATCAGGAGGAATTTTCAACCTTGGGTCAGTTGCAGTTTCTTGGTACAGCAGGAAACAGAGGTCGGTTGCACTTAGTGCAGCAGAGGCTGAATACATGGCTGCAAGTCAGGCATCATGTGAGGCCATTTGGATGCGGAAAATCCTAGTTGGTTTGTTTGATCAGAGGATGGATCCAACTGTGATCTATTGTGATAATCATAGTTGTATCAAATTCTCTAAGAATCCAGTATTTCATGACAGGTCCAAGCACATCGACATTCGGTATCATCATCTCAGAGACTGTGTGGCGAGGAGGATCATGTTGTTGCAATATATTTTGACCGAGGAGCAAGATGCTGACATTTTGACTAAGGCATTGTCAAAGTGTAAATTCGAGTTCCATAGAGACAGGATCGGGGTGGCAGATAATCCCTTTCTTGTTGAGAGGGAGTGTTGAAATGTGGCAACAAGAATATTCCAATTTTAATTTGTCCTTGAATTAAAATTCGAATTTAGTCTCACCAGCTGTTTGAAAAATAATTAATTAATTCATCTTGAGTTAATTAGTTGGAGAAATTCAAACATGAAGTCTTTGTGAAGTCATGCAATAGTTATCCCTTTGATTGAGGAATTTATCTCTTAATTAAGGAGATAAGGATGAGTTGTATTTGAGTTGTAATTAGTTAGCTCAGTTAACTGAGTTAAGTCCAGTTAAATTAGTTCCAAACAATTTGTGGAACTAATTGTGAGTTCAGTCAGTTAATGCATGCATGCATGAAACTAGTGTACTCCAGATAACTAAATATTCTCTCATAAATAACTCATGCATGTTAGTTTAGACAAAGACTATTATGAAACCAGCTCACAAAAAGATAGAAAAGATATATCAACGCCTTAGAAATAAGCCTCTTCGAGGGGGCAACCTCTTTTACATTACACAAATGAATAATTCTTAGATGATACAAATGACAAGACCTCCTTTCTGTATATAGGAGTCTAAGGGGTCATAATATAGAGCCGACATAACAATAATAATGTAAGGGCACAATAATAACAATAGTGGGCTTCTATGGGGCACAATAATAATAATATGGGGACTACATGGGCACAACAATATAATAAGGGGGTTGTACTAATAACAATAAGGGGTTACACTAGTAGTATAGGGACCTAACATGCCCCTCCTTCAAAAATTGTTGTCCTCAACGCTTGAGTAGTTCTTGATGATTCTGTATAAATTCGTGTCCTCCCATGTGGAATCTTCAGCGGGTAAGTTCTTCCACTTGATGAGATACTTTGAAATTGATCTATTTCGTAGCTTTCGATTTCTCGATTTTGTGACTGCTTCAGGTTCCAATATGATTTTTCGTTCCTTGTCAAGTTCTCGCAATACTGTTTGAACTGGGATCTTCTGCAACTTTTGAATGATTTCCCACTCCTTTGGGCATATGGATATATGTAAGACCTGATGTTTGGAGGAACACTTCGTGGAATCAAATTAATAGCATGATCATGATCACGAATAGGTGGGAGGCCTTTGGGAGTCTCAAATACCTTGGAATGATTGTCCAAAACATTTTGGAGATCTGGAGAAATACATGATTTCAATGTGGGATCCTCTAGTGAACATAATTGTGCAATTACACCCCGTTTTTCTTTATTTAGAAGCTTTGTCATGTTGTTAGAGTTGATTATCTTTCCAGGTTTTCCTTCGATACCCCTCAATTCAACTTCCTTTCCTTCCCAAAAAAAATTCAAGAAAAGTTCTTGAAAATTAAAAGCTATCATACCCAAAGATTGTAGTCATTGGACTCCTAGTAAAACATCAGCACCACCCATTGGAATGGAAAGCATTGAGCTATTCAATACATATTCTCCCATGGATAACTTGATATTATAGCACTTTCCAAAGCAATTTATGGTTCCTCCACTTGCAACCATCACTTGCCACTCTGGTGTTGGATATAGGAAGCAATTCAATTCCTTGGCTATCTTACAATGAATAAAATTATGTGTACTTCCCGAATCAATCAACACTATTACCTTTTTCTTCTTGATATGTCCTTCTATATTGATAGCTTGAGGAGTGGTAATTCCGGCCAATGCATTACAAGATATGGTTGGATTCATTTCTTCTTTTTGGATGTGATCTTTCACTTCTTGAACCTTTTTCTTCTTGATATGTCCTTCTATCTTGAGAGTTTGAGGAGTGGTAATTCTTTCCAATGCTTTACAAGATATGTTCGGATTCATTTCTTCTTTCTCTGGGGTTGGTTCTTGTTGTATATACTCTTCTTTTGACGTGTCTTGATCCTTTTCTTCCTCCTCTCCACAATCATTGTAAAATAATTTCTTCTTAGCACACTTATGAGCTTTAATGTATTTGTTATCACAATAGTAACAAAGCCCTTTTTCTCTTTTTTCTTCCAATTGTTGTGGTGTGACCCTTGTAGGTTGTGGAAGGCTAGGAGAAACAACAATTCCATCTTTATAGTTGTGAGGGGTAGACTTCCTTGTTGCCATAATTTTTCTTTTCACTTTGTAACAAAGATGTTTTTCTCTTTTTTCTTCCAATTGTTGTGGTGTTTCTCTAAAGAAGGTGTTGCACTTTGTATCCTCATAATGTGCTATCATTTCCTCCGTGAAAATTGACCACATAACAAGTTGTTTACGAGAACAAAGCCCTTTATACCATAAAAATTGATCCGGTTCTAAATATGAAGATGCAATACATACCTTTTGTAACAGTGGTACACCATGTAGATAAAAATATTGCTCCATCTGTAGTATCCAATTTACTGGATCCTTTCCATCAAACTTCCTCATATCGCCTTTTCTTGATTTCAGGAGCTCAATCTTGAAATGACTGTAACTCTGTACTTTTAGATCTCAAAGTTCTGAAATTATCTCCTGCAGTATCCCTCTGAGTCCTCTTTCTAACCCCGCAAGTCTGATCAAAATTTGATTCTCCAAGAAAGAGTTATGCCTAATCTTCTAAGATGACCTGATTATATAATGTTTCAGTAGAGCGAACTTGTATGAAGTGCCACGTTTCACTGTTTTGACCTTCGGATCTGAAAAATACAAACAGGAAACTACCATCCGTCCTCTTTCTGTAACTTCTTACAAAATTTCAATCTGATGCTCAGAGAGAAAGTTATGACAATTTTCCCAAGGTCACTTGTTTAAGATGTAATTCGGGAGTCTGCAAAAACCCTAACTTCCTCAGATCATATATCCTAAAATATAGTGAGACAAGATCTGAAATTTGGACCCAAGGTTCAAACCACGTTCTTCTCAAATGGGTTTTTTTTGTAGCTTCTGAAACTTTGTAGTGAACAAGTTATAGCAAAACTTCCACAATGACCTGTTTTAGATGAAATTCTGGAGCTTGAAAAAACCCTAAATTCAGCAGATCATATTGCCGAAAATATAGCGAGACAAAATCTGAAATTTGGACCGAAGGTTTAGCGATATTTCCTCTCAAATGGATTTTTTTGTTAGCTTCTGAAACGTCGCAGAAAAAAAAGTCATAGCGAAAATTCCAGGATGATCTGTTTGGAGCAACAAAACCCTAGAATCCAAAGCTCTAATACCAAATGTTATGAAACCAACTCACAAAAAGATAGAAAAGATAGATCAACGCCTTAGAAATAAGCCTCTTCGAGGGGGAAACCTCCTTTACATTACACAAATGAACAATTCTTAGATGATACAAATGACAAGACCTCCTTTATATATGTAGGAGTCTAAGGGGTCATAATATAATCAGAGCCGACATAACAATAATAATGTAAGGGCACAATAATAACAATAGTGGGCTTCTATGGGCACAATAATAACAATATGGGGACTACATGGGCACAACAATATAATAAGGGGGTTGTACTAATAACAATAAGGTTTTACACTAGTAGTATAAGGACCTAACAAAGACCCAGTTGAGATTAAAGGCAAGGACAATGTATTATCAGTTGCAAGAATTTTCCTATAAGAAAATCTCTTGCATGCAGAAGGAATTCACTCCTTGAGATTTACGCAGTTTTACAGTGTGTCGGAGCAGTGTGTGGGATTAGTGTCACACAAGGTTATAGCAAGAACATCCAGGGAAAATAGCGCAAGGAAATAGGAGGCTTGAAGGACAAAGGAGAAGGCATATGAATTGTCTAGTCTGTCTATGAACAGTGCGAGGGATTGTACTGAGAGCTGAATAGCTGTGAGAGCTAAAGCTTTGTGTAATTCTGAGATATTTCCACTTGTATGATAATACAGATAGCGGGGTTTTTAGCAGAGGCTTTCCCTAGAGTATTCTTCTGTGTTTCATGTGTATTGATTCTTCTTCTCTGTTATATGTGTTCTATTTGATCTTGCTCAAATCGATTAAGATTCCGCAAGTTTGATTGTAGAAGTAGATTAAGTATTTTGTTTTAGTCTATTGCATAATCAGGTTAATCTATAGTGAGAATTTCTACAAATACATTCTTCTGATAAGGTCATCCATAACTAAGTTTTTTTGCCACTCAAACACCACCAAGAACTGAATATAATGAATATGCAAGTAAATTGTTGTTATGAAACAACTCACAAAATATAAAGCAATGTAAACTTCGAAACGGGAACTGTAAACTCAAAACGGGAACTCTAGCCCAAAAAACCCTTAAAAACATCAAAAACAGTGCTAAAAACAATAAGTGTTGATGCTGGAATAACACCTTCTTTTTTCTTGGGTAAATTTTGAACATGTTTTAAAAATGGCGATGAAAACCAATTTTTGATGCAAAAATTGTCCAAAAAACACCCTCAAAACAAAAAGTGTTAACGTTGGGATAACACTTTTTTTTTTCCTTTTTTTTTTCAAGGGTAATATTTCAACATTTCAAAATAATAGCGTAAAATATTTTATCATGATCCTGAAAAAAATTAAAATTTCAAACAAATAATGAAGACATAAAATAAAATTAAAAATTAAAAAAATTAAAACAATGAAAAAACACAAAACAAAAAAAGTTACAAAATTAACAAAACATAAATCAAAGCATATACTTAAAAAAAAAATTATAAACAAATTAGTAAAACACTTAAAAATTATATACAAATAAATAGTAAAAAAACATATTAAATAAATAAAACTTGTAAACAATAAAAAAAAAAATTGTCAAAAGAAAAGAAAAAAATATATATATATATGTATGGAAAAGAAAAAAAGAAAAATTGAAACAAACTATAAAATTTAGGTAAAAATAGAAAAATTTAAAAAACATTATCAAAAAAAAAAAAAAAAAAAAAAAAAAAAAAAAAATTATCTCATAAACCATAAAAGAATTAGGAAAACAAAAAACAAAATTATATATATATATATATATAATTAAGTTATTAAAAAAAAAAAAAAACAAACTAGATTAAAAATAAAAAAATAAAAATAGAAAATCAACAAAAATAAAATAAAAAACTAGTAAAATTAACATCAAAAACATTTAAAAAGAAAAAAAAATTTAAAAATATGTCTTTTCAAAAAAAAAAACCAAAAAATTAAAATTTAAAATTTTTAAAGAAACATTTATTTTTCTATTTAAAAAATAAAAAACAAAATTGATTAAACTTACCTTTTTTATTTAAAAAAAAAATTAAAATTAAAATTTTTTTATACATATTGTTTTTTTTTTATTTAGAAAAGTATATATTACAAAATTTTAAAATAATTGCTTAACAATTTTGTTTTTTTTATTATTAAAAAAAAAAAAAATATATATATATATATATATATATATATATATTTAAAAAATGTTTTTTTTAAATTTAAAACAAAAAAATTTAAAGTTTTTTTATTTAAAAAATAAAATAAAATAAAATAAAAATAAAAAATTATTAAAAAAAAAAAATTTGGGGGTGGCACGGCCCCGGGCGACCTCCGCCCGGGGCCGCGCCATCGCGGGCGGCCCGGAGGGTGGAGGGGCGCAGGCCTCTGCCCGGGGCCGCGCCACCGCGGGCGGCCCGGAGGGTGGAGGGGCGCAGGCCTCCGCCCGGGGCCGCGCCACCGAGGGTGGCCCGGAGGGCGGAGGGGTGATTCCATGCAGGGCCTCCGCCCGGGGTCGCGCCACCGCAGGCGGTCGGGAGGACCCAAATTTTTTTCTTTAATAATTTTTTTTTTAAATAAAAAACCTTTAAAAATGTTTGTTTTAAATAAGAAAAAACCTTGTTAAAAAAAAAAATATATATATATATATATTTAAATAAAAATAAATAAAAAATTAAAATAAAATTGTTTATCAATTAATTTAAAAGTTTTTAATATATACTTTTCTAAATAAAATAAAATAAACAATTTGTATAAAAAAAAAATTAAATTTTTTTAATTTTTAATTTTTTGGTGTTTTAAATAAAAAAGGTAAATTATTATTATTATTATTATGATTATTATTTGTGTGCGTGTGTGTGTTTAATCAATTTTGTTTTTTATTTTTTTATGTTTAATCAATTTTGTTTTTTATTTTTTAAATAGAAAAATACATGATTCTTGAAAAATTTAATTTTTAATTTTAAATAGATGTTTTTAAAAAAAAAAAATTTAAAGACATTTTTAAAATTTTATATTTTTTTGGTTTTTTTTTTTTTCAATTTCAGTTTATTTATTTTTTTTAAGTTTTTTTTTTAAATGTTTTTAATGTTAATTTTACTAGATTTTTATTTTTATTTTAGTTAATTTTCTATTTTTTTTTAATCTAGTTTGTTTTCATTTATTTTATTTTTTTTATTTTTTTTAATTTTTCTACTCTGACTTACTTAATTTTTTATATATATATTTTTTTAAATTATGTTTTTTTTTTCCAAATTCTTTTATAGTTTATGAGATAATTTTTTTTTATTAACATTTTTTTGTCTTTTTTTATATATATTTTTATATGACTTTCTTGAAGTAATCAACATTTAAAAAAATAAAAATAAAACAACTTAAAAATTCTTTAAGTAATTATAATTTAAAAAAAAAATGGACATAATAAATTTTATGTGTGAAAAATAAGTCCTCTAAAAAAAAAGGTATGCTGTATAACGCGTTGCATCAACACGTTTCAAAATCAGCATAAAAATCACTAACATTTAAAAACAAATATTTATATTTGATACATAAAAATATTTAAATTGTCAAAAATATGCTCCAAAAAATAAGTATTGTATTCTGCATCACCACTTTTCAAAATCGGGTCATGTTTTTACTACCTCTATGAAACGGGTAATCGTATCGGTTATTTAAGGTTATTTAAAGTGCCAAAAACTATGTTCTAAAAAAAATATGTGTGTTCTGCATCGCCCCTTTTCAAAATCAGGTCAATTTTTTGCTATCTCTACGAAATGGGTAACAGTATCAATTCTCGTTTCAAAGTTTACATTGTTATAAGAAAAGATAGGTCAACAACTTAAGAAATAGCCTCTTCGAGGAGGAAACCTCCTTTACATCACATAAATGGAAAATTATATGATGATACAAATGATAATACCTTCTTGGTATATATAGGAGTCTAAGGGGTCATAACATAATCAAAGCCTACATAACAATAATAATGTAAGGGCACAACAATAACAATAGTGGGTTTCTGTGTGGCATAACAAGAACAACATGGTGGATACATGGGCACAACAATAACAATAGGGGGCTACACTAACAATAACAATAAGGGGGATACACTAGTATTATAGGGACCTAACATGCCCCTCTCCTTCAAAAAAGTGGTGTCCTAAATGCTTGATTAGTTCTGGATGTTTCTGTACAAAATTATCATCCTCCCATGTGGAATCTTCAATGGGTAAGTTCTTCCACTTAATGAGATACTCTTAAAGTAATCGATTTCGTAGTTGTCGGTTTCTTGTTTTCATGACTATTTCAGGCTCAAATATGAGTTTTCCTTCTTCGTCAATCCTGGCAACACTATTTGATCTAGGAGCTTGTCACCGATAACCTTCTTTAAGCATGAAACATGGAAAACTAGGTGTACTTAGGAAGATGCAGGTAGCTCCAATTTGTATTCCATAGTATCAATTTTTTGCAACACCTTGTAAGGACCATAGTACTTGGGTGATAATTTATTATCCTTCTTAGCTTGCTTGAGGGACATTTTTTTGTATGGCTGTAGTCGTAAAAATACACAGTTGCCTACATCAAAACTTCTTTCACTGCGATGTTGATCTGCTTGTTGTTTCATTTGATTTTGTGCAAGAGTGAGGTTATCCTTTAAGAGTTGGAGAACTTGTTTTTGATTCTTGATGTGATCTTCCACTACTTGAACCTTAGAATTTTCTCTTAAATATAATGTGGTGGATGGTGGATGATATCCATAAAGTGCCATAAATGGGGTCATTTTTTCTGCAGTATGGAAGGAAGTGTTATACCACCATTCAGCTAGAGGTAGCCACTTAACCCATTATATTTGTTTATCATATACAAAGAAATGAAGACATCCTTCCAAAAAATAGTTCATTGTCTCAATTTTCTAGTCAAATTAAGGATAATAAGATGATTTATGAGCTAATTGAGTACCAAGATAAGAAACTCATTTCGTCCAAAAAATTCTAGTGAAAATAGGATCTCTGTCACTACAATAATCTTTGGGTTTCCTTGTATCTTTTGAATTGTTTCCATAAATGCAGTAGCAACTGTACCGACTTTAAAAGGATGAGATAATGTACAAAAGTGTGCATACTTGGTAAGTCAATCAACTACCACCATGATGACACTCTTTCCTTCAGACTTGGGTAAACCTATGATAAAATTCATTGATACCTCCTCCCAACGTTGACTTGGAATGGCTAAAGGTTGTAACAGACCTGGGGTCTTAATTATCTCATCTTTATTTGTTGGAAAACCAAACATTCTGCCACAAACTTATGGATATCAGATTTAAGTCCATCCCAAAGAAAATCCTTCTTGACCATGTGGTAAGTTTTTAAAAATCTTGAATGCCCTCCTAACGGGGAGGTGTGCAATTCCAAAAGAATATTTTACTTGAGTTGGGAATTCTTACAAAGATATAGGCGATATTTGTATCATAATGAATTATTTTTCTAGCTAAATGTATCAAATGTACACGAATCTCGCTGCAAATTTTGAATGAGTGTCCACACCTCTTCGGCATTCTTTCATTCATCCCTTGCCTCAATTATCAACCAAGTTGGTTAATAGAAATGGCACAAAGAATGCTTCCACATCCTCATCCTTTCTTGAGAGTGCATCTGCAACAACATTTTGCTTCCCTTTTTTGTAGATGATTTCAAATACATAACCCAACATCTTTGTGACCCAATTTTGTTGCTCTTTTGAAGATAATCTTTGTTCCAAAAATTATTTAATACTATCATGATCTCTTTTTACCTTGAAGTGTCTTCCCATTAGGTAAGGTCATCATTGCTTTAGTGTATGTATTATTGCCAACATTTCCTTCTCATAAATAGGTTTGTGTAAATACTTTCCTTTGGTTGGACGACTTTCAAAAGCAATGGGTCTTCCTTCTTGCATAAAAACAACACCAATTCCATTTCCTGAAGCATCACATTCCACAATAAAGGTTTTTATGAAGTCTGGTGTGGCTAAGACCGATGCTTGGCACATTGCCACTTTAATATGTTCAAAGGCCTTAGTTTATTTTGGAGTCCAAGAAAATACATCTTTCTTGAGTAATGTTGTTAGAGGTGTTTCTATTTTCCCATAATTATTAACAAACTTGCGATAATACCCTGTCAACCCGAGAAATCCTCAAAGATGCTTTATGGTTGTGGGGATTTTCCATTCCTTAATGGCTTTAATTTTGTTAGGGTCTACCTTAGCACCCTCATGAGGTAAAATATGACCCAAATATTCCACCTCATGTACTCCAAAGAAACATTTGGAGGTTTTCGCATATAATTGTTTCTCCTCCAATAGTTTGAGAACCCTATCAACATGTTGAACATGACCCTTCCAATATTTGTTGTAGATTAGCATATCATCAAAAAATACTAACACAAATTTTCTAAGGAAGGGTTTGAAAATGGAATTCATCAACCTTGAAATATGGAAGGTGCATTAGTAAGGCCAAAAGGCATGACCAAAAATTGATAATGATCCTCATGAGTTTTGAATGTTGTTTTCGGAATGTCTTCAGTCTTCATTCTAATTTGATGATATCTTGAATGAAGATCCAATTTGGTGAAGTAAATTGCTCCATGTAATTAGTCCAACAATTCATTAATGACAGGAATGGGAAATTTATCTTTAATAGTGAGCTAGTTGAGCCCCCTATAATCCGGACACATACACCATGATCCATCATGTTGCACCAATACTACTAGAGCAAAGAAAGAACTTTGACTAGGTTGAATTATACTGGCCTCTATCATTTCTGCAACCATATGTTCAATTTCACTCTTTTGGGCATAGGGATATATGTAACGTTTGATGTTTGGAGGGAAAATTCATGGAATCAAATGAATAGCATGATCATGAATAGGTGGGAGGCCTTTTGGAGTCTCAAATACCTTGGAATGATTGTCCAAGACCTTTTGGAGATATGGAGAAATATATGATTTCGATGTTTGAACCTCTAGTGAGCATAACTGTGCAATTACGCCCTGTTGTTCTTTCTTATAAAGATTTTCCATTCCATTAGACTTTATTATCTTTCCTGGTTTCCTTGTGATACCACTTAATTTAATTTCCTTTCCTTACCAAAAAAAAATCAAAAAAAGTTATTGAAAATGAAAAGATATTGTCCCCAAAGATTGTAGCCATTGGACTCCTAGTACAACATCAGCACCACGCATTGGAATGGAAAGAATTGGACTATTCAATACATATTCCCCCATGGCTAGCTTGATATTATGGAACTTTCCAAAGCAATTTATAGTTCCCACATTTGCAACCATCACTTGACACTCTGGTGCTGGATATAGGAATCAATTCAATTCCTTGGCTATCTTACAATGAATAAAATTATGTGTACTACCTGAATCAATCGGCACTATTACCTTGTTCTTCTTGATATATCATTTTATCTTGAGAGTTTTAGGAGTGGAAATTCCTACCAATGCATTACAAGATCTGGACAAATTCATTTATTCTTTATTTGGGGTTGGTTGATGGTGTATATCCTCCTCTTTTGATGTTTCTTGTTCCTTTTCTTCCTCCTCTTCACAATCTATGTAGAATAATTTCATCTCGACACACTTGTAACCTTTAGCGTATTTTCTATCACAATTGTAACAAATCCCTTTTTCTCTTTTTTCCTCTAATTGTTGCAGTGTCAACCTTGTAGGTTGTGGAAGGCTATGAGCAACAACACTTCCATATTTATAGTTATGAGTGGTAGACTTCCTTGTTTCCATAATTTTTCTTTCAACTTTTCTTGCCACCTTGAATGCCTTCTCCAATGAATTAGGTTCCCAAAGGCAAACCTCATGTTGGATCTATGAACAAATCAATTCTATGCTCCTCTGGAATATCAGTTACCCTGATATTCAATTTTTGGAATTCCTCAATGTGCTCCACCATTGAACCCTTTTGTTTGAGATTTATCAATTAGCTAAAGAAGGTGTTGCTCTTTGTATCCTCATAATGTGCTATAATTTCATCCGTAAAAATTGACCAAGTGATAAGTGGTTTACGAGAAAAAATTCATTGATACCATACAAACTAATTGGATTCTAAATATAAAGATGCAACGCATACCTTTTGTGTGTGTTTCACATCAAGGAGATCAAAATATTGATCCATTTATAGTATCCATGTTGCAGATCCTTGCCATCAAACTTCCTCATATCGATCTTTGGAATGTGGTGGTTCTTAAACCCAAAATGGGAGTCTCTAAAATCATAATTCATATTCCTTTTGTCCTCATCATGAGTTTCATTGAATACCTTTTCGTCGTTAGGAAGCATTTGTCAAACCTTCCGTGTTTGTTTTTAAGCCATCCTTCAAACCTTCCATGTGTACTTTTAAACCATCCATCTTAGCTTGTATTTCATTTTTTGTTACTCTTTGCAAGAGTGAAATTTGTTGCACTTAGTCACGTAATTTTGATATATCATGTTGCATTTCTTCCTCTTCTTCATGCGTCATAGAAGAGATTTCTTGTTGCTTAATAGGTGTGTTCATTTTTTGTTATGAGGAATTTTTTAATCAAACAATGATATCTATGCTTCACTATGCCCTATTAATCACTTCAAATTGATTTTTCAAACAAAAGTTGTGAATTTTTCTAAAAAAATACACACCTTTTTCTTGGTTTTTAGGAGCTTGAAATTGAATCTGTTGTAACTCTATAATTTTGGATCTCCAAGATATTAACTTTCTTCATGTGGTATCCCTCTGAGTCTTCTTTCCAACCCCGCAACTCAGACTGAGATTGGATTCTTCAAGAAATATTTATTACCAATCTCCCATGATGACCCTATTATAGACTAATTCAGTAGAGTGAACTTGTATGAAGTGCCACGTGTCACTTGTTCGACCTTCAGCCATGAAAATGGCACATGAAAAACTATAGTCTATGCAATTTCAGTCAATTTTTATGAAATTCAAATCTGATCCTCAGAGAGAAAGTTATGATGTTTTTCCCTAGGTCACTTGTTTGAGATGGAATTCTAGAATCTGCAAAAGCCCTAACTTCCTCGGATCATATCTCTAAAAATTTAATCAACCAAGACCTTAAATTTGTACACAAAGTTCACCAATATTTCAGCTCCATGTGGTTGAAATTTGATCTTTGGAAGCCTCGTATAAAAAAAAGCTATAGAGAAATTTATAAGATGACATGTTTGAATAATTGAAACCCTATAATCCAAAGCTCTGATACCAAATGTTATGCAACCAACTCACAAAATAAAAGAAAAGATAGAGCAACGACTTGAGAAATAGCCTCTTTGAAGGGTAAACCTCCTTTACATCACATAAATGAAAAATTCTTGGATGATACAAATGATAAGACCTCCTTAGTATATATAGGAGTCTAAGGGGACACAATATAATCAAAGCCTGCATAACAATAATAATGTAGGGTCACAACAATAACAATATTGGGCTTCTATGGGGCACAACAATAAATAGGCGGTTATACTAGCAATAACAATAAGGGGGATACAATAGTATTATAGGGACCTAACAATTGCCCTTGTTAACATTATAGCTAGAACTAGTGAATCATGCACATCATATTTCCTAAACATATCCAAATTGTATGCACAACATTTACGCTTTTAATTTGTTTATGGTTGTCTTTTCCAACATTATCCACAAAGAAAAGTTTCATGTCAGACTTCAGTAGACATCTTTGACTAGTGATTATGCAATGTGCATCAATATCCATTGCTTTCAAATTTATCCTGACTCCTAACTCAATCAGGAATGGCTTGTAAATGGACGAATTCCTTACTAAGTTGTTCTAAATCCTAACTCAGTCAAGAATGGCTTGTAACCAAACAAATTGAAAATGAACTTATTGATAGAGCCTACATCTAGAATAAAGAGGCCTGCTCATATAGGTTATTTATATGCATCAAAAGAACACATTGGCAGAGGTGTTCAGACCTTCAGGTGCAACATAAGAAGCATCTGAAAGCATTAGCACCAAAGGAAAATGAATAGTATCATGCCCACTTACAATGCAATAAATCCATAAAATAAAGGACCAGTTCAATTTGCATTTGCTCATCCTCTTCTGTAACCAAAATGTTATAAAAAGCACCTTGCCAATTTGAAATTTGTATTCAATTTTCCATTCCCTCTCCATTGGTACTTATTGAACATAAGTAGACTTATAAGGAATATGCTTTAGGCATTTTATTTTCCCAAGTTTACTCCCTTGCATTGAATGTCTTGTCCCACTGACTGTATTAGTCCATTTATGGACATCAGAAAATTTATCTTTATCTAAACACACATGCACACACCGACTAACTTGTCAAAACATCATCTTCAAAAAGATTTACCAATGAATTCCTTGAGTGTCTCACATTTCCAAAATAAAACTCATTCGACAAAATCAAGTTTGTTCCAATTGATTAGAACTTGGAAGGGATATCTAATAGAAAAGTTCGCTCTATTTCTCATAGAAAATTAATATAAGGCTTTTCCACCAAAAAAATATTATTTTGCAAAAGTCGCTTAAGGGGCTAGTGTTAGGTGGACTAATCCTTCTTGCAAACAAGATGGATCTCCATATATTTCAAACAAAACCTAGTAACAAACATCAAAATAATTTCTACCTTTCCTTAGCTTTCAACTGATTGAAACATGTAACATGCGAAGAATCACTTACCTATTTAACGAAGTGCCTGTTAAAGTCCTTTCAGTGCTTTCCACGACCAGTTTTTCCTCAATGCCTTAGAGAATTTCCAAATTCTTTCCACAACTTCTCCATGATGCTCCAAAAGATATCTGCATAGACAAAAACATTCAAAAGGATCAAAGCATCTTGAATATAAAATCAAAGGTAAATGAAGTTCTTAACTTAGCATACATCATAAGTTGAATCAATAATCAATAATCAATTATAAACCATGTGGTGATCAAGGAATCTCTCAAATGACATCATAATAGACACAATTAGGAAAGAACAATTACTCTGTATTGATTTCAAAGGAGAACAAGCTTACAACCTGCTTTCCTTGATGTCACAAGCCTCTTCCTATGATCTCCAACCTTCTCCTTGGATGACAAGCCTTCTAGCCTGATTTCAACAACATAAACCTACCTTTAGTGGTCCTTGTAGAAATTTCCCACTATAGATCAACAGATTATGCAATATACTAAAGCAAAATACAAGATCTACTTCTACAACAAACTTGCGGAAGCTTAATCGAATATGAGCAAGATCAAATAGAACACATATAACTAAGAATGAGAAATCAATCACACATGAACACAGAAGAATAACCCGGGGAAAGCCTCAGCCTAAAACCCCAATCTCTATATTATCATACAAGTGGAAAATATGTTCAAATTACAAAAAGAATCAACTCACAAGCTATCATGCTCTCTCTGCAATCAAACAATACAGCTCACAGACTGAATAGACACTAGATATGCCTTCCCTCAACCCTCCAAGCCTCCTATTTCCTTATGCAATTTTTCTTGGGGTCCAATGATGCCACCTGTGTGATTGGCCTCATCACACACTCACTAAACTGAAGAAGTAACTGTGCAATCTCCAAGGAATGAACTCCTCCTGCATGCAAGAGATATCCTCCATGGAATATTCCTGCAATTGATAGTACATTGTCCCATCATCTGATCTCAACTGGGTCTCTATCTGAACTAACATGCATGAGTTATTAATGAGAGAATATTCAGATATATGAAGTTCAGCAGTTACATGCATGCATGCATTAACTAACTGAACTCACAATTAGTTCAACAAACTATTTGAACTAATCTAACTGGACTTAACTCAGTTAATTGAACTAACTAATTACAACTCATTCTTATCTCTTTAACTAAGGGATAAATTCCTCAATTAATGGGATAAATGTTGCATGTCCCCACATAGACTTCATGTTTGATTTTCTACAACTAATTAACTCAAGATGAATTAATTAATTTTTTACAAACAGCTACTAAGATCAAATTCAAATTTTACTTCTCTATTTAGTTCAAGGACTAACTAAAATAGGAAGGTATCCCAAAATGCTATTTATGGCAGTGCTATTTTTAGCACTTCTATATTTAGCATTTCTTTTGCTATTTTCAACGCTCCCTCTCAACAAGAAATGGATTATCAGTAACCCCAATCCTATCTCTATGGAACTCGAACTTGCATTTTGACAATGCCTTCATTAAAATATCTGCATCCTGTTCCTCGATCGAAACATACAGCAACAACATGATCCTCTTTACCACACAATCTCGAAGATGGTGATACCAGATATCAATGTGCTTGGATCTGTCATGAAAAACTGGATTCTCACAGAGTTTGATACAACTCTGATTATCACAGTAGATCACAGTTGGATCCATCCTCTGACCAAACAATCCCACTAGAATCTTCCGCATCCAAATGGCCTCACATGCAGCCTGACTAGAAGCTATGTATTCAGCCTCTGCTGAGCTAAGTACAACCGACCTTTGTTTCCTGCTATACTAGGAAACTATAGTTGAACCAAGGTTGAAGATTCCTCCAGAAATGCTCTTCTAGTCTGATTGACTCCCTACCCAATCCGCATCTGTGAAGCCCTGAAGCTTCACTCCCTCTGTCTGTCTGTACCACAATCCGAACTAAGATGTGTCTCTGAGGTATCTCAGCACATGCTTCGCTACCTTCCAAAACAGCTTGGTAGGTTGAACCATAGCTTGACTCAGTTGGTTCACCGCAAAGCATAAGTCTAGTCATGTGTTCACCAGATACATAAGTGAACCCACAAGCTGCCGATAAATAGTAGCAGCTACTACCTCACCTGAAGTAGCATCCTCCTTCCTCCAATTCCCAGCTAGAGGAGTCTGCATGGGCTTGCACTTCTCCATGTGAAAGCGCCTGAGTATCTCATTGGCATACTTACCTTGAGACACAAATACTTCACCATCTTTCTGCCACACCTCCATGCCTAGAAAGTAGTGCATAAGACCCATGTCTTTCATTTCGAACTCTCTTGCAAGGTCCTCCTTGCAAGACTGGATCAGCTGATCATCACCTGTCAAAATCAGATCATTGACATAAAGAACAATGATCAATGGTTTACCTTCTACCATGATGTGATAAAGGTTTGCATCTGCTTCACTCTTGGTGAAGCCCAACCCACTGAAATAGTTGTCGATCCTAGTGTACCAATCACGGGGTGCTTGCTTCAGCCCATACAAAGCCCTCTTGAGTCGGCACACATACGACTCACAATCGAAGGTCTCTAAACCCTTTGGCTACTCAATTTACACCTCCTCCTCAATCTTCCCATTAAGGAATGTTGTCTTCACGTCCATCTGATGGATCTTCCAACCCATCTGAGCTGATAGTGCCAACATCGATCTGATAGATGAGTACCTTGCTACGGGAGCAAAGGTCTCATCGTAGTCAATCCCCTTGACTTGTGAGAAACCACGGGCAACAAACCTTGCTTTATGTTTCTCAACACTGCCATCATCTGCTTGGTTTACCTTGTAAAGCCATCTAGAACTCACCACTGACTTGTCCTGAGGTCTTGGGACAACATCCCACACACTGTTCCGGAAGATAGAGTCATACTCCTCTACCATTGCATCAACCCAGATTAGTTGTTGCACTGCCTCCTCGAATGAAGAAGGTTCAGACTCTACACACTCCCCAACCAGGGCCATGTACCCAGTGTACCGCTCAGGCGACCTCCTTTGTCTGCGTTGAGAAGATGGCTGTCCCACATTCTCCCGTGCATCCAGCATCAACTTGTCAGCTTCCCTTGAGCGTTTCCGCCCATCTCTAGAAGTCTCAGCATGAGTGGATGTCTCCACTCCTAGATCCTCTGCATGCGGCTGCTCCGCATCAATCTGAGGCTCCTCCTCCTTAGGAACTGAAATTTCCTCCTCTACATGCAACTTGAGCTCCCTCTCAAGTGATACTCGCATGGATTTCTGCTCGTCGAACTTCAGATCCCTATGTACCACTGTCCTATGACTGGTAGGAAGGTACACCCGATAGTTGTGGGGTGTATCAGTGTACCCCACAAGTACTCCCAACTCAGCTGTTGGATCTAGGTTCTTCTGAGCATCTTTGGTCACATGACAGTAAACTGATGATCCAAAGATTCAGAAGTGACTCACATCTGGTTGCTTCTCGAAAAAGGCCTCCATAGGTATCTTCATTCCTAGTATATGGTGCGGGCTTCTATTCTACAACTATACTGTTGTATTGCATGCCTCAGCCCATAAATGCAGTGGTAGGCTTTGGTCATGCAACATCGCTCGAGCGGCTCCCACAGTCGATCTATTCTTCCTTTCAGTCACCCCATTCTGCTGTGGGTTATGGGGTGTCGTCAAATCCCGTTTAATTCCTTTTGTAGCGCAAAAGTCCTTAAATTGTTGGGAGACATACTCTCCACCATTGTCGTTATGCAAGGCGTTTATTTTCTTTCCAGATTCTTTCTCTGCCAAAGCTTTAAACTCACAAAACCTCAAGAAGGTTTGATCCTTCTTTTGCATAAAGTAGATCTAGCATCTACGAGAAAAATAATCAATAAAAATAACATAGTACCTTTGCTTAGCGGTGGAGGCTGTAGAGAAAGGTCCACAAACATCTGAGTGAACTCGCTCCAGGATTTCTCCAGCTCTACTGTCTCGATCTGGAAAGGAAGATTTCGCATACTTACCCAAGGTACAACCTTTGCATGTATCCGTCTGCTCCAGTTTTCCCTTGGGAAGTCCGGTAGAAATCTGTTGCATGATCTTCAGGGCTCCATGGTGCAAGTGGCCCAATCTTCTATGCCATAACTCGCCAACATCTTGGCTCTGCACCATCTCATCTTTGGAACTCAATGTAGCATAGTCGTCTACCTCCAGCTTGTAGAGATTCTTTACTCGAATCCCAATTCGCTTGGTCTGTCCAGTGCCGATATGCCTCAGGAATACCTTTCCTTTACTAAAGACTACATCATAGCCTTTATCTTCTAGCATAGCAACGGACACAAGATTCTTCTTCAGACCTAGTACATACTTTACATCAGTCAGGGTGAGAGGAGCTCCATGCTCCCTCTAAAACACAACCGTACCTTCACCTGAAACACGGTACTTTCCATCATTGCCCATCTCGATCTGCATCTGGAGATCCTTCTCCTCCAAGGTACTGAAAAGATTCTTGTCACCTGACATGTGGAATGAAGCTCCACTATCCAGGTACCACACACATCCCACCATGGATGAAACCATGCATGCAATAAGAGAGAAATCCAACTCAAACTATGAGGCCAGTGCCTCACCATCAAATCCCTTCAAGGATCCCTTCTTGGATTTCTTTTGTGGACAATTCGTAGCATAATGGGCCACTTCATGACAATGAAAGCATCGCACTTTTGATTTGTCAAACTTCTTCCCACCATGGGAAGAACTGGATTTGGGATGGGAAACCTTCCCTTTCCCTTTCCTCGCCTTACTCGATAAGGCTAGATTTTCTTCATCATCTTGCTTTGATGAGGATCCATCTCTGGTGCTTCTTCTTCTCTCCTCCTGCATCAAATCCGACCAAAGTCGTTCCCAATCTGGTAGTTTTTCTCTTCCATTAACCGAGTCTTGGTAGCTATGCTAGCTTTTAGGAAGACCAAGGAGTGCAAAACTCACCATGTCATCATTGGCTGTCGTGATCCCTACACTTCCAAGCTCATCCCTGCAGGTGGTGAGCTTGTTCAAATATGTAGAGATCGTGTCACCCTTTTCACACTTGATTTTCTGAAGCTTGTCTTTCAGCGCCAGCTTCCTCTGATCACTGTTGTTCTGATATAGATCTTTCAATGTTTTCCACATCGAAAACGTTGTCTCCTTCCCATGGAGGCTCGAGACAATGTGGTCTCGAACTCCCTCCAGGAGGATTCTCCTCGCTCTAGCCACACATTTCTTCCATTCCACCAATTCTGTAGCATTAGCCGCTGCCGGCTTAGGGCCTTCCTGATAAATGAAGTCCTTTAGACCGTTATCGTCTAATACTGCTTCCATGCGATCCTTCTAGGCTCTATAATTCGAGCTTCCATCAAGGGCATACTCGAGTCTTAAACCGTTGAACACCATTGGTGGAATTGAGATGTGATAAGAACTCGATTTCTATATTCAGGAACCTCAAACTTTAAAATTCTCCCTTCTTGTATACTGGTCTTCACTTTGATCACCTTTGCTCCGATACCATGTAGAAATTTCCCATTGTAGATCAACAGATTATGCAATATACTAAAGCAAAATACAAGATCTACTTCTACAACAAACTTGCGGAAGCTTAATTGAATATGAGCAAGATCAAATAGAACACATATAACTGAGAATGAGAAATCAATCACACATGAACACAAAAGAATAACCCGGGGAAAGCCTCAGCCTAAAACCCCAATCTTTGTATTATCATACAAGTGGAAAATATGTTCAGATTACAAAAAGAATCAGTTCACAAGCTATCTTACTCTCTCTACAATAAAACAATACAACTCACGGACTAAATAGACACTAGATATGCCTTCCCTCAACCCTACAAGCCTCCTATTTCCTTGCGTAGTTTTTCTTGGGGTCCAATGATGCCACCTGTGTGATTGGCCTCATCACACTCACTAAACTAAAGAAGTAACTGCGCAATCTCCAAGGAATGAATTCCTTCTGCATGCAAGAGATATCCTCCATGGAATATTCTTGCAACTGATAGGACACTTTCCCATCATCTGACCTCAATTGGGTCTCTGCCTGAACTGACATGCATGAGTTATTTATGAGAGAATATTCAGTTATCTGAAATGCAGCAGTTACATGCATGCATGCATTAACTAACTGAACTCACAATTAGTTCAACAAACTATTTGAACTAATCTAACTGGACTTAACTCAGTTAACTAAGCTAACTAATTACAAATCAAAGTACAACTCATCCTTATCTCTTTAACTAAGGGATAAATTCCTCAATTAATGGGATAACTGTTGCATGTCCTCACAAAGACTTCATGTTTGATTTTCTACAACTAATTAACTCAAGATGAATTAATTAATTATTTTACAAACATCTGCTATGATCAAATTCGAATTTTACTTCTCTATTTTAGTTCAGGGACTAACTAAAATAGGAAGGTATCCCGAAATGCTATTTATGGTAGTGCTATTTTTAGCACTTCTATATTTAGCATTTCTTGTTGCTATTTGCAACAGTCCTCCCCAACCCTTTGGCTTGTGTTTGATTTATAGGCCAAGAGGAGGAGGCTTGAGATCCTCTTCCTAAGGGATGAGATCCTCAAATCTTGGGATAGGGGATCCACAAAGAGAGGTAATTAGCTCTATGATGATAGGTACCAGGCTTGAGTAAGTATCAACTCAAAGCTTTTAGTTGGGAAAGATTCAACTAACAAAGCTTCTAGATTTTACATTGTATTTCTTACTTGTGTTGAGTCATGTGCACAGTCCATGTTGTATGACAGAGCGTAATTTTTCACTGAATTTAATGGTCAATTTTGTGTATACGCAAAAACTGGCTAGGGAACCATGCAAGTACTCAAAAAAGGTTTATGGGCCTTGTAATCCAGAAATTTCATTCTCTTTGGGATTGTTTAGCTTCTAGTCTTGCAAGGGAATGCTTTGGAACACTTTGATGGATAGCAAAAGATCCAGACTGATGGTCATTTGCCTAATGGTGACAAAATGATGTGTAACAGATTGCCCCCTAAAGTGCAAAGTCAAAAAAGATTTTTGAGGACTGAAGCACTTTATCATGCCAAGGTTTGGATTAGAGACTATGGTTGGATACCTGAAACAATCAATCAAGTGTTACAATGCAATATATAATCATCATTGAGGTAGGCATTTCCATACTCAGAGCATAAATATCTCAAAGAATCAGTATGGAAATACATCTGAAGATCCATGTCAACAGAAGACATAGTATCGACGCATCCATCAATGGATCTATGTTTACAATCATGAATATTTAATCACTCCACGCATCTTGGATGGATGAAACTAGATCCAAGGTCTTGATCTCCATCTGTTGATCCTTAGTACAAATCTAACCGTGTGAGTGAATGTCTCGTAGTCGAACGGAGTAGAAACCACTATATTCAATGATGCGAATTGTTAACAAGTGCGAGAGAAACCACCAATAATGACAACGGTTCTCAAGGTATTTCCAGTACAATCTATGAAATGTGAAAATATGTCTTGAAGTCAAACACTCATAGAATCATTCGACTGAAGTTCAATGATGAGAGCATGCCGTCGAAGGCGAGAAACCTGTCATTAAGGCATGCAAGCTCCAAGGTACTGAAGAAGGTTTCTAGATCAACTTCCTAGATAATGAGTTGAAGTCGATAGGAAGCGACCCGTCATGGTTTGGCCTATGACATGAAACTCGTGACAAGATTTGAAAAACAAATTTGGAGAAATCCAAAACTGAATCATGGATGGTTGGTGTGATTGAAGGCTATGAATTGCAAGGTAATTTTGACCGAGGTTGGACTTTTCTTGAACATATCGGTGACACGACATTTTGACTAAGTAGCATTTGACTCAAAAATAAAACCCAAAACCAACTGAAGACTTTCAATGAGGTATTGTTAACTGAGAGACAAATGGATTTCCCAACCTAGACACAAAGGTGACAGAGTGTCATGTTCAAGAGCGACATACTACCTTTTGTGATACAAAACAAACATTCTTTCCCAATTTTCCCCCACCATTACATGCAAGTACCTCTTTATTTTTGTGCAAGTTTGAGGAGGATAACATATGCTTGTCCTTAAATCTCATCTGAAGGATGAGTCGTTCGGAGTATTTTTAACAAACCCTAGGAAGGAGTAGTTCATTCTCGTCATGATTGACGACTCCTACATTGTTTATATTTAACAAGTCCTGCGAAGGGGTAACTCAATGTCGTTTTCATGTTTAAAGAGTTTGAAAAGACAAAAAAAAGAAAACTCGTTCAGTTATTTCAAGGTAAAGTTTTAATGAGCCTAGAGAAAGTAAAGCTCGATGTTTTTTAATTTTAAGGAGTCAGGAGAAAAACATAAGTAAACTCCACAATGTCCTTTTTCGTAAATTTAGTCTCTCAAGCCCGGAAAAGGGTAAAATATTGTAGGATAGAACTCTATTAGCCATGATTAGTCAACGTATACCATTTTCATAAATAGTCTAATTTAGTCTATAAAAGGGGTAAACTTATACTGAATAGACGATTGTTCATTTATTTTTACGAGTTCGAATAGTCAAATACTCGACAATCTTTTCATGTTTAGGGATTCTAAAAAGGGCTTAAAGAGAACTCCAGTGTTTCACTTTTTCGTAAGTTTTAACGAGTCTGAAAAAGTGATAAAAATTTACTCATCGCCAAAATGATTCATTTTCATAATTAACTTGTGTTCTGCACATTTAAACTCAAAAATTATCGTAACTGCTCAAAAATTTAGTAAAAACATTAAAAAATTGGACTTTTATAAGCTAACGCCAAAATAATAATTTTATGGGCCTAAAAATCTCATAAAAGTAAAAAAAAGTAAAAACTTTTACCATTTGTGTTTTTACCATTTGAGAGCCATTGAGAGTGCATTTTTACCAAAAAATTCAGAGGTGGATTTTGACCAAACTGGTGGACCAAATCACGAACCGCTTTCTCCTGGTAAGAGATATTTTTGTTATCTTCGTTTTCATTACTTTTATTTTGCATTTCACTGTGAAATCAATGTTTTTAGGGGTTTTTATTAATTTAAAAAGTCGCCCTCAGTGTGCACAGTCCCTCCTCATCAGGACCGCGCACATCGACCCGATATTTTACACTGAAAATTGTGATTTGTGCAGTTTGGCAAACCGGGACTACGCAAATTTTATTTGTTCATAAAAGGGGCCCGCGCACAGTTTTGATGTTTTTGAGAAAATTAGATAAAACGCCCAATTTTTTTTTTAAATTTATCACAATGTTTCCCAATCATCCTCCATGGTTATTTTCAGGGTTTTGATTTGCAAAAATGGAATAGAGGGAGAGAGAACATGAAGATCAAGATGCAAAAACTCTAAATCACCCATAAACACTACAAGCCTTGAGGGATTGTGGTCTATACAAAATTTTCATGATCTCGGGTATGAAGGCTCAATTAGATTTGCTGGCATGGATGGTAAGAACATGGAATGTTCAGGAACAGTGTTTCTAGATTGGAGACCATAGACTTACCATAGATGCAGATGACATATATTTCCTGACTGGGATTTCATGCCATGGGGTTGATATTTATTTATATGGACACAAACGAGGTGGAGAAACAACAACAACTTACCTACAACAACATTGTTTTGAAGGGTCCCAACTCAAAGATGGACAGATTGACATCAAAACCATTGAGAGGCTTCCATTGAGGACCATTGCTTTCACTATTGCACGATTATGTGGAAGTGCAGTGCTTCATTTACTCACCAAGGCTCAAATGCATATTTATGTGGAGTGTTCGTAGCCTACCATATTCAACTGATGTGAGGGGGTTGTTTCCAATCTCAAAGGGAAACTAACTAGAGTAAAGACTGGAAAACTCAAAAACTTTGGGTATGGTGCCATCGTGGTCTCTTTTTCTCTAGAGAGGATCCCTCTTCTTGCCCCACATGTATCTATAGATGTAGGAGTGCCTCGAGATCCTCGTATGCTAAAGTTGGTTTCATTGATGCACGCCATGGAGGTAGTGAAGGTCCAAGTATGATATACACTCCTGACTTTTTTGGGTGGCTGGAATGCCATATCATCATGATCGAGGACTTTATATATGTGGGCATAGATTATACTGGTGATCCAGATATCCCACTTCCTTTCGGAATGCAGTGGGCCCGGTCAGACTAGCAAGATTACGTCGATTTGATAGACATGGTGAGTAGCCAACAACTCCTGTGGTACAGAACCCTGATGCAGTAGAGGCTTTAACTGAGCTAGAGCATAACCTAGAGAGATTGACTCTGGATATCCCAGATGTTAGGATAGATGATTTGCCTCTTCGTTACTAGAGGCATACCATGGGAGTTCCTGTAGTGATCAGTCACTTGCAACAACGAGTAGCTCACACCATTGTCTATCACCATGATCACCGTGCTTAGCTCCTAGTCATAGGGCTAGATTTTGTTTTTTGATATATCAGTATGTTCGAATAATAAAGGCCACGGAACCTCATATGTCTTGGATGACATTTTGCGAAGCCACACTTTTTACAAACACTTTTAATAATGGAAACTACTACTATTATCTCAATTTATCTTGTACAATATGTGGATGGATATTGTTTTTCTTTCTTACAAATGTTACAAATGTCGATTTAACACATAATTAGCCAATGCATCAGTTAATGTGTTTAAATGTCTTGGAATGTGTTGATATTCAATGTAATCAAATTCTCTCTCCAAGAGACGAACCCGAAAAAACATTCTTAACATTGTGGAACTTCTTACTAAATAGACACCATTTAAATGTAATATTATGAGTTGAGAATCTAACCTAATGATCAATCGACGAATACCAATTGAAATGGCATCAGATAATATATCAATAACGGCACTATATTATGCGATGTTATTCATTGTTCGACTAAGGAATATTCCATGAATACTAACTAACTCATTAGTAGGTGAATAAATAACACAAGCTGCGGAAGACAAATTTTGAGTACTACGACTAGCGCCATAAGCAAAGCCAATGTAAGTTTGAGGGAGCGTCAACATCTACAAATCAAGTGTAACAAAAGAAAAGCAGGATAATTATTAGAAAATCATAAAAGTATGCTAAAATTTCCACACACACACATAAAAATATGATACAGCAATGTACAAAGTCTTCACTGAGTGAATTAAGCATAGTATTTCTTCGAGTAAAGACCATTTCAGGGCTTTTCTATAGAAATGTTGGCATAATCAACTAGGTCATAAGCCCCTTTTTCCAATAAAATTTGTACAATATAAGGATCATGCCACATGGGCTCAAATTTACCGGCACCTAATTTATCGTGCTCTTGATCATAAACCAAGACTAGGTCACCTTCTGAATATGAGCGAGGATTTACATTTTGATCAAAATGTGCCTTAACTCATTTCTTATGAGTCTCACTAGCTAATGCAACATCACAATGAGTCTCATCTAATCGTGCTAAGTATAAAAAACATTTCTCCTCTGTAGAAGTGGTTGGTAATAATTCGATTTCTAGTTTTAATGACGATATTTCACATTCAATAGGCAAGACTACTTCCAAACCGTAAACTAGCTGGAAGGGAGTAAAACCAGTTGAAGTTTTTTCTGAGGTATGATATGCCCACAAGGCTAGAAAAAGCATCAAATGCTAATTTTGTTTATGAATTCCGACAATCCATTTAATCATGGTAGTCAAAACCTTGTTTGCTTCTACTTGGCCATTTTCTTGCAGGTAATATGGAGTAGAATTGTCATGATGCAAGCCTAGCTTCGCAGTAAGTTTGGTCATCATAAAGTTTCGAAAATGGCTACCATGGTCCATGACGATGGCTTGTGGAACACCGAACCTAGCAATCATGTGATTGAATATGAAATTATTTTCAGTTTTTCAATCATCTTTATATGTAGGCATCGCCTCATCCCATTTTGTAAAGTAATCCACTTCTAGGATAATATAACCATGCCCCCCAGCTGAGTGAGGGTTACATGTAAGAAAATAGATGCCCCATTTTGCAAAAGGACTGACAGCAATGATTAGGTGAAGAGGAGTTGGAGGTGCACAAATTTTGTGATTGTAAATTTCGCAATTGTGGCATTTCTGGCAGGCCAGAAATACCTAGCACACAAGATTTTTTGGGCAGTGACAAACCTTGACAGATGACCGCCATAAGCTCTAGAATGGCAATAATTCAATGCTTTTTCGACTTCTTCATGAGTCAAACATTGTCTAAATAGGAATCAGCACCACAACGATAAAGTGTATCCCCAACAATAGTGTATTGTTGGGATTGGTACCGAATACGACAATGGTTGGTTCGAGTTAATTCTGGCCGAAAAGTTTGGGTTTGAAGATACAAGATGATATCTCCATACCAAGAGTCTAAAGTAATGATAATAAAAAGGGATTCATCTAGAAGAGAATCCTCTGCCACGATTTCCATCTCAGTATAGGGAAAGTCACATAACTATTCGGAAAACACCAATAATTTCTTGGACTTAGATTTTATGAATTCTAAATCAAATTCTTGCAGCATAACTATCCATTTAGAATATTTTCCCCTTTGAAATTGTCTCATAAGAATGTAAACCATAGGGTTGCATACTGAAATCACTGTCGTTTTACATAAGATAATGTAATGACGAAATCTTTGGACAGCTTGAACAGCTGCCAAGGCCAATTTCTCCACGTGCGTATTTTATCTCAATTTTTGTAATATTTCTACTCAAATAATATATCACATGTTCATCATTCAACTCATCTTCCTGAACTAAAACCATGCCAATGGTGACATCAAAGGTAGTTAAATATAAAAAGTAATCTTGATGATAATTGGGCAGATGCAACAATGGTGTATGAGTCAACGCATGTTTGAGCGCATCAAAATCTTTTTGAGAAAATTCATCCCATGTAAATGAGATACCCTTTTTCAACAATCGAGTAAAACCTTTAGTTAGCTTAGCATAGTTCGGGATGAATTGACGTAAAAATTTCGCTTTCCCTTGCAAACTTTGGAGTTGGTGCAAGTTGGAAGGAGGAGGCAAATTCATAATAGCCTCTACCTTAAGTGGATCAACACGAATGCCTTCCTTTGATACGACAAATCCTAGTAATCGACCAGATTGTACACAAAAAACACATTTGTGAGGATTCAAGTGTATATTGTAGTGTCGACACCTGATAAAAATAGCTCTCAAATGCATTGGATGATCTTCCCGTTTCAATGAATGAGCCAGTAAATCATCCAAATAGGGTTGTACAATATGATTGATATTGTGAAATGTGTAAGACATGGCCCGTTGAAAGGTCGTGCTGGCGTTATTTTATCCAAATGGGAGTTTTTGATAAGGAAAAGTTCCCCATGGAAAAATGAACACGGTTTTATGTTGATCAGCAGGGAGCATGTTGATTTGGTTGTATCTAGAAAATCCATCCATAAAAGAAAATATTCCGTTACTGGCACAATCGTCAATGATTTGTTCGATATATGGGGTAGGATAGTTGTATTTTGGACAATACTTATTAATATCCCTATAATCTACGCATACTCTAATGGTCCCTTACTTTTTGTTAACAAGAATAATTGGAAACCTAATCATTCAAGGGAATAGGATATATAAAACCTGCTTTAAGCAGTTTTTCAACCTCAGCTTTGATAGCAGCAGCCTTTCGTGGATGCACTGGACATAATCTTTGTCTAATAAGTTTAGCATCCGGGTAAGTCTTAATTTCATGAACAACAATACTCGGGTCAATTCCTAACATTTCCTCATAAGACCAGGCAAAAATGTCATGAAATTATTGAAATAGGGCTTTGTACGTTTGAATTTATTCAAGTGAGCATGAAGCACCTATGTGAATGTTCTCAATAATTCCAGGTTTGAGTAAGATATTAATTGGAATGGTTGTAGATATATTTCCTAAGTTCTTTTCAGATTCAGATTGAAGAATTGACATAGGACATTCAGGATTATCTACGATCTCAAGTGAAAATATGGTAGAAAAATCATTCTTGATTTTATCAAGGTTAGGAAGAAAAGATGAATGATGATGATAGTTGTCCCATGGCATTTCATCCAAATTCACAATATCCATAATACTTCCATCAGTTGGAAACGTATTATCGAAAGGATCATGGAATGATATTGGTTCTGACCAAGATAATTGAGAATAATCATCAGTGATCGCATTCACTAGATCAATTTCAAAGGATGGTGGATCGGAAAACATTTGAACTATCTGATAAGCTAATTCAAGTGGTATTAAAGGAATTTCATTGCCATACGAGGTCAATTAAGATTCTAAAGGCACAATCCAAGGATCATAAGATTCCATAGTGCTTGATGAGATCATGTTAGCCTGGGAAACATTAGGAGGAAATCTCGTTGGAGGGAGTGAAAAAGTTCCCATCAATGATGAATTCTTAAGCAAACCAACACTAATATCCTCATAGGGAGTAATCGTTTTCCCCACAAAAGGTACACTACCTGTAGAGTTAGGGTCAGAAGTATAATAAGATAACTGGTATACTTTTACTATTTTCCCTTGATGAGGAAATAGTGTCATGCGAAAAAGTGATGAGACCACTGTAGACATAGTGTAAATCCAACTTTTACATGGTAAAAGGTTGTAATCGAGCTGGGCATCAATGAATTCAACCTCGATTGTGATTGCCTTACCTTCTAACTCTATTGGTAGATTGTTTAAGATCTTGTAAGGACGAAAACCTCTTCCATCAAAGGCTTTCAGAGTAGTAGGAGATTGATTGATAGTTGGAGAACCCAAAGCTTTCCAACAAGCAATAGACATGATACATGTAGAGGCTCCTTCATCAATTACTATACGAAACACTCATTTGGTTTTGAAAAAAACTAGTATTTGGAATTCCATTTGATGTGGGAGTATAGGTATATGACTTTTAAGGTCAAAGATAATAAGATTAGAATCTTGAGGATCAATTTCTCCAATAGCTGACAAAATTAACTTTCTTTGTGCTGGACATGTTTGCAGCACTTCAAGAGCTGACATTGTTGAAGGAGACATTGCCAGGTCTTCAACAATGTTGTAGTTCTGAGCAGCTCTAGCATGTGGGTTGAAAGTTGATTTTCAAACAACACCTTTGGGAGGCAGTCAAATCATCATGTCATAGTTTGGTTTCTCAATCTATAATGGTTCAGAAGGAGAAGGAATTGAAGTGGAAGGTTGACTAGATGGACTAACATCGTTTCCATTTACTATAGGACCCTTAGATCCATAATCTTTAGATCTTGTTGCTACCATAACTTGTGAAGACATCATCATGATATCTGTCAATGTGGAAGAAGAGGATGGATTATGTGAAACCATTTTACTGTCTTGAGAAGGAAAAGGATCCTTCAAAATAAGTAGGATTTGGATAATCTTTTATAAATTTATTAACCTCTGCCAGATGTGGGCATTCCTTTGTATAATGATCTTGATCACAAATTAGGAAAGGATAACGAGGTTTCTTTTTCTCGTCAGAAGGTTCATTTTTTGTTGGTTTCTATTTCTGAGAAGCAATCTTCTTTGTTTTACCTTTCCCCTTCCTTTTACCTCTGGATGGTTGATTCTTTTCAGTAGATAATTCTACGACATTAATTTCAGAAGTAGTTTCCAAAGAAAGGTTTTCACTGGGTGAATCTTGTATAGCCAAAGTCTGAGTGCTTTTAAAATTATTCTTTTTAACCTTAGACTGATGGTTGAAAAAACCAATTACACCATCAGTGGTGTGAGATCCTATAGGAGGTCAGTCTGGTTGATCTGAAATTGTTGGGCAAGGTAGATTTGGGATTTTCTTGTACAAAGTGTGAGATTGTGTATAGACTAAGTCTATATACTGGGCACAAACAATTCCCTGCTCTTCCATTACAACACCTGCTTTAGAAACATCCTCAGTAATATCGGGAAGTAATGATTTTTTGAACCATTAAGCCAAAATTTCACTTGGAATATAAACCTTGACTAAACGATGCCTACGGCTCCATTCATGTATATGATCCAAAATGTAGGTAGATGTCGATTGTTTTAGAGAAGTGAAAAGTTTAGTATCCATGTCGTATCGAATTGGTCGTTGAAAATGTGTAAAAAATGTTGATGCTAAAGAGTTGAAATTATGGAAAGAAGCACGTGGTAACTCAATGTACCATTTTGTTGTCGAACCGATTAAAGTTCATTGGAAAAGGTGTAATCTAATACAATCATCTGTCAATGAATTCGACACAAACCAAATATGATATGTCATAATGTGATTTGATGGGTTGTCTCTTGATTTATCTTCAAACTTCATTATATCACTCGGTAACTTAGTAGGAATTTCCAGCCAAAATGGATAATAATAGATAGGATCATTCGTCAGTCGAGATAAATCTGGAAAATATAAGGTTGTGATGAATGGTAACTTCTGGTTAAAGTCTCGTTGCGGATTTTGATAACCCTGAGGGTTAAGTCCAACCCTTGGAGGAGGATACCTAGGATATCCTAGAATAGCTTGTGCGGTTGGTATTTGCATTCCTCTAGTGTAACCAGGGTGAGTCATACCAAGTTACTATTGAAATGGAATTTGAAAAGTATGACCCTAAAATAATAAAAATTCTAAATTTATTTTATTAGCGTTGTTTTTTAAAGTTGTTACTTACTCAATGGGTAAATGGATGTGAAACTGATGGTGTTATGACCTGACCCAAAACCTTAATGCTGTCGAACATGATATTGTGATCTTTCCATTTCGATGAATTTATAATTAGGGTAAGGAGAGAGTCTTTTCAATTTTTCAAAGAAAATGAAAAAACTCTTAAATTCACCATATATCTTTTCATGAATGCAAATTTTCAATTTCGAATGACCCAAATGCAGAAAATAACATTTAAAATTTCAATTTTCCCAATAACTCAAAAACCATGAAACTTTCCTTTAACATACAATCACTCAAAATTTTCAAAAATGCATAAGGAAACCAATCAAATCCTTAAAAAGAATTTCTTCCAATGAATGCCATGAATTTAATGTTTTCTAGAGTACAATTCTGAAAAACGTCAGCACTGAAAGAAGAATAGATTTTCATTTCAAGTTTAGCAAAAGAAGCACTTTCATAAAAAAAATACTCATTCTCAAAAAACATTGTTTTTCGTTAATCAAATTATCTTTCACATATGAGTAAAATAAACACTAAATCTGATTTTTTTGATAGAAGAAAGACAGGAATACAAAAAATCAAGACCAACCAATCCTTCTTTCGATAGATCCACAAAACACCAAATGAAGTTTTTACCCTAATTCATGAAAATAATAAATTTTCAAGAAGACTCTTTTACAACACTCAACCGAACTGACATAGACTTTCTGATAGACTTTCTGAAGGTGTCAACAAGTGTAATCAAACATAAAAAACAAAAGTTCCTAGACTTAGTGAAAGGAAAAGTCAAATTTTCAAAAATTTCATGTATGTTCACAAGCAATAGTTATATCCAATGTGCATACGCACTGTTGCTAAAAGCTCAGTGCACAGATATACACTTTATGGCTAAATATAAAGTGTGCCCTTCCAGAAAATTTTAGAAAAAAAAAAAAAAAAAATAATCACAAAATCCAAACTCTTGATATCTTTCAGACACTTAGACAGGGCTATGAGAAAAGGTTCAAAAGTCAAATTAAGGAGATGATGAAGAATGAGACATTCCCCAGTATGTTCACTAAGTTGTTAGGTGGACTAATCCTTCTTGCAGACAAGATGGATCTCCCTAGATTTCAAACAAAACCTAGTAACAAACATCAAAAGAATTGCTACCTTTCCTTAGCTTACAACTGATTGAAACATGTAATATGTGAAGAATCACTTACCTATTTAACAAAGTTCCTGTTGAATTCCTTTCAGTGCTTTCCACAACCAGTTTTTCCTCAATGCCTTAGAGGCTTTCCAAATGCTTTCCACAGCTTCTCCATGATGCTCCAAAAGAGACCTGCATAGACAAAAGCATTCAAAAGGATCAAAGCATCTCAAATATAAAATCAAAGGTAAATGAAGTTCTTAACTTAGCATACATCATAAGTTGAATCAATAATCAGTTATAAACCATGTGAGTGATCAAGGAATCTCACAAATAACATTAAAATAGACACAATTAGGAAAGAACAATTTCTTTGTATTGAATTCAAAGGAGAACAAGCTTACAACCCAGTTTCCTCGATGTCATAAGCCTCTTCCCATGATATCCAACCTTCTCCTTGGATGACAAGCCTTATAGCCCTATTTCAGCAGCATAAGCCTACCTTCAGTGGTCCTCTCTAACCCTCTGGCCTGTGATAGATTTATAGGTCAAGAGGAGGAGGTTTGAGATCCTCTTTCTAAGTGATGAGATCCTCAAATGGTGGGATAGCGGATCCACAAAGAGAGGGAATTAGCTCCATGATGAGAGGGATCAAGATTGAGAAAGCATCAACTCGAAGCTTTTAGTTGGGAAAGATTCGATTAACAAATCTTCTAGATTTTACTTGCATTGGGTCATGTGCGCAATACATAGTGTAAGACAAAGTGCACCTTTTCACTGACTTTAATGGTCAAGTCTCTGTATGCGTCAAAATTGCCTGAGGAACCAAGCAGGTACTCAAAAATAGGTTTTTGGGCCTTATAATCCATAAATTTCATTCCCTTTGGGATTCTTTAGCTTCTAGCCTTGCAGGGGAATGCTTTAGAACACTTTGATGGATAGAAAAATGCCCAGACTGATATTCATTTGCCTAATGGCGAAAAAATGATGTGTAGCAGCTAGCTAAGCACCAAGTTAAAACAAAGCACGACCATGAAGGAAAAACAACAAACGAAAGTAGCAACTACATAAAATTAATTCATGGAGCTCACATGGCTCCATGAATTAATTCAATTTCTTTAGAACATAAGACATCCATTAAAGGCTAAATCATATTATGCTTCAGATGAAGTTAGGGTTTTGAATTCAAATCAAAAGTTTGGCTTTATAATAACTTATATAGAGGATGCCACTCCAACATAAAAAAAATATGCCAAAAGACTTAAACTCGATCTTGATAACCAAATTGCGTTCTCAACTTGAGCATCTAGTTTGATTTAAACATTCCTTAGTCTTAGAATTGAATAGGCAGTATTGACACTAAACTTTATTTTTAAATATTTGATGCAAGAGAAATAATTTTAAATTTATAGAGAAACAAATTTCAAACTTTTATGTCAATGATTATGACTCATAAGAATTGATCCCTTGGGAGTATTGGTTTCCCTATATAATGGTGAGTTGGTATGGCACTTCCTCAGTATGTTCCACCTCACCGTGGTCTCCTAACAAGTTTCACATAATCAGTAAACGACCTTCCTAGAGCATGCGTCTCTTTCAAGGAACAGGACCGCATACCACAATTCATATGGTATTAGTTAAGACTTGATTTTTACGCTTAATCTTCCGTGCATCCAAGATATAAACAACATCTCTTGAACTAAAGCTAGATCAAAAGGAAAAAGGACGAACTGAGTAGCATCCACCCATGGTATTCAACACATTCAAATGAAACAAATGCGTCATCAACAGGTTGGGCACCAAGCATGAGAGTAATATTAAAAATATATTAAAAATTAAAAGGTCCAAAACAAGTGCATTATCCAATAAATAAATAAAATTATGAAGTGTATATGATACACCAGAGTCATGTTTTCATTAACCAGATGTACCATGCATTTTCTCTTGACATTGAAAAACGACAACCATGCTATGGGAAAAGCAAAACATAATCATCAATATACACCAATTCCTCACCCATGTATTAGTCAGTAGTTGAGACTCAAAATTCATGGACTCATCATTTTTTTCAAAAAGCATGCCAATAGACACCTTTATCATACCCAAGCATAATTAAAAAACTTCATATGGTTACATAGTATTCAAAACTAGAACTGGTGTTGATCGGACTGGTCCACCTATCAAACCAGGTTTCAAACTAGAACTAGTCAAATCTCAATGAACCAGTCATTAAAAAATTACATGAAATAATTAATTTTCAAGGAAAAAACTATTTTTAAGATTTAAAACCGTGATTCCAAACCAATAGAGACAAAATATGCAAATTTTTCTCATCTACATACCATGTAAAGGTGAATATATCAAAATGGCACCGAGTGCAATACATATCAACAACAAAATACATAATTAATGAGGCTCTAAATGGCCTCTAGAGTCCAAAAACAATGGTACAAGCTATGGTGCCATTGGCCTACTACAAGTCTACATATTAGTGATCTATTGGAAATAATACTTAGCGGGGGGGGGGTGAATCAATATTTACAAATCAATAACTTTTTCATTTACATAATCATATTTATATACGCTACTTCACATAAGGGAACTTGCATGTGCACGCAACTGTTCTTAAGGCAACCAGCGTATATCTAGTGAAC
This sequence comes from Pinus tabuliformis, assembly GCA_031772625.1. Classification (NCBI taxonomy): domain Eukaryota; kingdom Viridiplantae; phylum Streptophyta; class Pinopsida; order Pinales; family Pinaceae; genus Pinus; species Pinus tabuliformis. The sequence goes on along the minus strand of CM062819.1, from coordinate 663,283,394 downwards.
TTATGATTCAGTTAATTCATCATATGTTGATCTTTAATCGGTTCATCAGTACTTTATTAAACATTAAATAGTAACCATGTGTTGTAATAATATAATAAACCATCACACATAAGCAACACACATGAACACCAAGATTTAAGGTGGAAACCCAATGTGGGTGAAAACCACCTGCTGTTGTCGTCTCTGTCTTCTTTTAATAATAATAAAATTTGTTTACAATATTGTACTGGTGCAGACTCATACCAGTACGCAGGCACCCACCTGCAGAAGGCTACAACCTTCTCTCGTTCTCCAGCTTCTACTAGAAGGGAGCTACAACGCCCTAGTTCTTGTACTAGCCGATATGTTTACTAGTACGTAGGCTCCGACCTACAGAAGGCTACAACATTCCCTCGTTTTCCAACTACTACTAGAAGGGAGCTCCAACCCCCTGGCTCTTGTACTGGCCGATATGTTTACCAGTATGTAGGCGCTGGCCTACAGAGGGCTATGACCTTCTTTCTTCCTCCAGGGACCATGTTTCATAAATTTTCAGACTGGATGCTCCTGGAATACAACACCACAATCTGAAGGCCTCATTTCATCAAATTTTCATACTTGACCCATCAACAACATTGAAGCTCAAAATAATAACTGCAATACAACCATCAAATACATCTGCATCAACCAATCACTGAAACTCAATCATCACTCTCTGAATCAACCACAACTTAATCAAACAATCACTGACAACCTCTGAACCTCTAACACAATTGAATCAAACAATCACTGAACCTCTGACACAATTGAATCAACCATTCATTCATACTTAATCAAATTCAACCAATCAACTGGAATAGATAGATCATTGTAACCAGTACACAGATATGAACCCAGAACACTGCATCAACAACCAGAACTAACTATAACCTCAAAAGGCATGTGTCAGAATGTATATGCTCCTTTAATGAAGCAAGCTTGCGTGTGTACACTACTTCCTTTTGCCCAACCTGCGTATACCTCTAAAGATATTGAATCATAAAACCTCTGAACCACAAACTGTACCAATCAGTGACATTCTAAAGATCTACTGTCATATTACAAAGTTCTAAACAGATAGCAACAAGGATCACCCTTCTTTCTCAATCAATTAATCAATGAGACACAAACTCTTTATGCATTCAGTTTTACTTTTAGATCTAAGAAGACTTCATTGACAGACAGCAGTAAAACAGCAGCACTAATCTGATAGATCAATCATCCTTGAACATCAAGTTTTTCTTTTGCATACGCTACTTGGAAGAGCCGAACCAACGTGTATACACATCTTCACCAAAGCAAACCAACGTATAGATCTGTAAATACTTACTTATAACTTCGCTACAATTCACAACTTTAGACATACCCAGATCATCACATATAAAGGATAAAACATGTGTTAGTAATCAGATCTAGCCCATCCATTATTAGATCACATAATGATAAGTCATTGTGATCTTGATCCATCATTAGATCTCATCCATCATCAAACACTTAGGTGCATACTTAGTTCAGATCAAGCAAAGCATCAGAAGCCCATAACCTGCATATTTTATCTAACACTTCATAAGATATTCAATACTTGCACACTTGGCCTAATGATCTTCTCCTCCTTATATAGTTTTAGGCCTTTCTCAATACCTTGGACCAAAACCACTTAGGACCAATACCTTGGACCAAATAACTAGGGTCAATACCTCGGACCAAATACCTTAGACAAAAATACCTTGGACTAAATACCTCGAACCAAAACCTTGGTTTTCCAACATGTACGTGCTTTTCCTCCTGTGAAAGTGTGTGTATATGTATACGCTCTTTTTGTTCCATGGACTAGAGTGTATACGTTGTTTTGACTAAGAGGACCTACGTATACTTCTTAAACTACTTTTCATCAACCTTTTCCTTCACCTTCTTTATTCTGATGAAAAGACCTTAGTTCCAACTTCCTGTTCTTCTATACCAATGCCATGTTACCTCTAAATAGACTTGATACACTCTAATTTTCCATATTACTTCTGACATGATTCCTTTGAAATTCCATGCATTTTGTCACATATGTAAACACAACTGCCATGCATTCTATCACATCTGATATCTCTCCTGTAGATTCATCTAGTTACGTAGATTCATCTAGTTACCATAAACAAGTGAGTTGTTCTACTACAAGTGGGTTTCTTTCAAGTACAACACATGTATCATAATGCCAACATGATCAACATGATCACTCCTCATCATGATCAAACTCATCACCACTACTAGACATGGTATCATCAACATTGGCTACATAAATAATCTAGCTAAGAGATTGAGGACTCCTAAGACTCCTCTACAACCTCAATAGTAGTGGCAGTAGTAGCAATCAAACTAGACATCAAAACTTCAAATCACCAATCAACATGATCACTCATGAAACTCATCATTAATTCAAGGCTACTATAAATGGGATCGTCAACAAGAGATACATAAACATCATCTAGCTCAAAGTCCCCAGACTTGGATTGCTCAACCTTGTAATATGAGAACAAGCTTACAACCCAGTTTCCTTGATGTCACAAGCCTCTTCCCATGATATCCAACCTTCTCCTTGGATGACAAGCCTTATAGCCCTATTTTAGCAGCATAATCCTACCTTCAGTGGTCCTCCCTAACCCTCTAGCTTGTGATTGATTTATAGGCCAAGAGGAGGAGGTTTGAGATCCTCTTCCTAAGTGATGAGATCCTCAAATGGTGGGATAGTGGATCCACAAAGAGATGGAATTAGCTCCATGATGAGAGGGATCAAGCTTGAGTAAGCATCAACTCGAATCTTTTATTTGGGAAAGATTCGATTAACAAATCTTCTATATTTTACTTTTTATTTTTTACTTGCATTAGGTCATGTGCACAATACATAGTGTAAGACAGAGTGCACCTTTTCACTGACTTGAATGGCCAAGTCTATGTATGTGTCAAAATTGTATAAGGAACCGTGCATGTACTCAAAAATAGGTTTTTGGGCCTTGTAATCCATAAATTTCATTCTCTTTGGGATTCTTTAGCTTCTAGCCTTGTAGGGGAATGCTTTGGAACACTTTGATGGATAGCAAAAGATCAAGACTGATAGTCATTTGCCTAATGGCGACAAAATGACGTGTAGCAGCTAGCTAAGCACCAAGTTAAAACAAAGCACGACCATGAAGGAAAAACAACAAATGAAAGTAGCGACTACATAGAATTAATTCATGGAGCTCACATGGCTCCATGAATTAATTCAATTTCTTTAGAACATAAGACATCCATTAAAGGATAAATCATATTATGCTTCAGATGAAGTTAGGGTTTTGATTTCAAATCAAAAGTTTGGCTTTGTAATAACTTATATAGAGGACGCCACTCCAACATCAAAAAATATGCCAAAAGACTTAAACTCGATCTTGATAACCAAATTGCCTTCTCAAATTGAGCATCTACTTTGATTTAAACATTCCTTAGTATTAGAATTGAATAGGCAGTATTGACACTAAACTTTATTTTAAATATTTGATGCAAGAGAAATAATTTCAAATTTCTAGAGAAACAAATTTCAAACTTTTATGTCAATGATTATGACTCATAAGAATTGATCCCTTGGGAGTATTGGTTTCCCTATATAATGGTGATTTTGTATGGCACTTCATCAGTATGTTTCACCTCACCGTGGTCTCCTAACAAGTTTCACATAATCAGTAAACGACCTTCCTAGAGCATGTGTCTCTTTCAAGGAGCAGGACCGCATACCACAATTCAGATGGTATTAGTTAAGACTTGATTTTTATGCTTAATCTTACGTGCATCCAAGATATAAACAACATCTCTTGAACTAAAGCTAGATCAGAAGGAAAAAGGACGAACTGAGTAGCATCCACCCATGGTACTCAACACATTCAAATGAAATAAATGCGCCATCAACGGGTTGGGCACCAAGCATGAGAATAATATTAAAAATCTATTAAAAATTAAAAGGTCCAAAACAAGTGCATTATCCATATAAAAAAAATAATAATAATAAAAATAAATAAATAATAATAATAATTTATAAAGTGTATATGATACACCGGAGTCGTGTTTTCATTAACCAGATGTACCATGCATTCTCTTTTGACATTGAAAAACGTCAACCATGCTATTGGAAAAGCATAACATAATCATCAATCTACACCAATTCCTCACCCATGTATTAGTCAGTAGTTGAGACTCAAAATTCATGGACTCATCATTTTTTTCAAAAAGCATGCCAATAGACACCTTTATCATATCCAAGCATAAGTACAAAAACTTCATATGGTTACATAGTATTCAAAACTAGAACTAGTGTTGATCGGACTGGTCCACCTATCAAACCAGGTTTCAAACCAGAACCTGTCAAACCAAGACTGATCAAATCTCAATGAACCAGTCATTAAAAAAATACATGAAATAATTAATTTTAAGGGAAAAAACTATTTTTAAGATTTAAAACCATGATTCCAAACCAATAGAGACAAAATATACAAATTTTTCTCATCTATATACTATGTAAAGGTGAATATATCAAATGGCATCGAGTGCAATACATATCAACAACAAAATACATAATTAATGAGGCTCTAAATGGCCTCTAGAGTCCAAAAACAATGGTACAAGCTATGGGGCCATTGGCCTACTATAAGTCTACATATCAATGATCAACATGATCACTCCTCATCATGATCAAACTCATCACCACTACTAGACATGGTATCATCAACATTGACTACATAAATAATCTAGCTAAGAGATTGAGGACTCCTAAGACTCCTCTACAACCTCAATAGTAGTGGTAGTAGTAGCAATCAAACTAGACATCAAAACTTCAAATCACCGATCAACATGATCACTCATGAAACTCATCATTAATTCAGGGCTACTATAAATGGGCTCATCAACAAGAGATACATAAACATCATCTAGCTCAAAGTCCCCATACTTGGATTGCTCAACCTTGTAATATGATAGAAATTTAAAAAGTTTAACATGTCTAACCAATGATTTTGGTTTGAGTGAAGGGTTCATCTCCTCAACCTCATAATGTGGTAGAAAAATATTAGCATGCCTAACCAATCATTTTTCTTTGAGTGAAGGGTACATTTTTTTAAGGTCATTGTAGAGCAGTTCAACAATCAATACCACCAACATCAACAAAGTTTAAGAATCAATTCCACCAACATCAAGGTACTTAAAGGAATTCATGCTCCCTATCAAATGCCAATCGCATACCCTCACGCATGACATAATCAAATAGAAACATTACAAACCCCCAAAGCATGAAATCATGAAAACCATTAACTCTGATGGATTTTGAGTGAAATCTAAAATTTTAGTTTCTCCATATGAAATCTAATGAGGTCGAAACCATTCTCAAACATCCTCAGTCATCTCATGGTAATGTTAAAAATTTAGTAAAAGGGTGAAAACGAAAGATAAATGAAATGTCATATTACCATTGATTGTCAGTGTTGCTATAGTTGAGATGTGTGAGGCAAATGAGAGGGGAGGCATGCTTTTCCTAGAGGCATTGTTTTAGGAGGGAAACAACCCCAAGTTTCCCTCAAAACCGCTTCAAAACTCACAAAAACGTATTATGTTGTGTCTGTGGCTGGCTTGGCAATTAATCAGTTGGTTTATGATGAAACCGACCAGTTTATGGCCAGTTAGACCCAAAAACTTTATTCCATAAGGATTGAAACTAGTTTTTCTATCGGTTAGATAACTCAGCCTAATGAACCGACTGGTTTGATTAGTTTACGATTTGAACCGATCGGTTTTGAATATTATGGTTATAATGATATCTTAGAATGTTCTCTTTAAAGCAATGATAATTTCATCCCTTTTTAGCAATACAAGTATTAGGTTTTAGCTAAAAAGGCTAGTTGAACTTATTGTTTGACATTTAACTAATTTTGTGCTAGCAAGTGCCCAGTTCAAATCCCCCTAGGTTAGGCGCACAAATCTATGCAACTAGTTTAATTGGGAATGGCATAAACTAATGTGGAAAAGCATCCCTTTGGTTTCCCACAAGGTTTGAAATAAAAAACCCAATGGATTAATCTATGCCGACAAGTTTAATTGGGATGTCATAAGCTAATGTGAGGAAGCATCCCTTTGGTTTCCCCACAAGGTTTAAAAGAAAAAACCTAAGGGATTAGCTCAACCAGTTATCCTCAAACTGGGAGTCCAAAGAAAGAGATGTTATAATCAAATACTAACTACATACTAACTTGCACATAATTGAATTTCAACTTATCATTTTTTTAAGAATTTGAGAATCATAACAACTGATTAATCAACACATAAACCACATATCGTGTCCCATATTTGAAGTTTTATTGTTTTGTTATCAATGGTAATCATGCGAGCACCAAACTCCACACCAATTGTCAAGTTGTGTACAGGCTGGAATCTCTTACCAGTGAACTGGAGGAGAATACATGATTTACCCTCCCCTACAACAACATAGGAAGACATCAAAAGAAATCCAATGTTTAATATTGGAATGGAGAAAAGAGTTAAGTTAAAAATTATAAATTGAAACTGAAAAACCATTAAAAATTAGAAGCACGGGGAAATTAGGCATCACACCAGGATTCTCTAATCATTTGAGAAAAACATGAATGAAAAGACAATTGGAAAACTATTAAAAGAAGCCAACATAAACCTATGGACATTTTTATCATACAATAATATGCCAACACTTTAGTATCAAAATAGAAATTTTCCATTTCTGAAGTGACACAATTAAAAATGACTAGCATAAATAACTAATTCATATACTTGTTGTACTTGATAGTTGGTCATATTTTTATTCTTGGACTATAGTGGCCATTTACGTTAATCATTTTTAATTTTGTCACTTATTATCTAGTCATATATTTTAATCCTCGACTAAATTAGTCATTTTGGTTTGTCACTTTTAGTTGGGTCACTTATGATCTAGTCATAAATTTTATCCCTAGGCTAAATTAGTTGTTTAAGTTAGTTGTTTTTAGTTGGGTCACTTAAAATTGCTCAAATTTAGTAGTAATTCACTTGAAATAATTGTGGTGACTAAACTTTTTAGTCGCGTAGTCATTAATCTCTCATTTTGTACTAGTGAGATATCATTTATAAATTGAATACAAATTGTATAAGGCTGAGATCACTTCTCACAGAGTGTGCTTTCTCATATCTTAATATTGTATCAATGTTGAATCGGAGAGAAAGGGGGTCAAATTACGATGGGAAACAACAATATTATCAATCTCGATATCTCAATATGATTCTCAATTATTTCTAGAGTATATAACTTACCCTAGTTCCAGAGTATAAATGAAATCTTGAAGCAAATACAGAGTGATACGATCTAGTCATATAATCATAAACATGAAGCAAATTAAGGTCGAATATGAACTGAAATAATAATCTCTAACCAAAAAACGTTGCTTTGTATACAACCACACAACAATATTCACAATGATTATCAGTACATCAATCATCAAAGCACTATAAAGAACAATGTATATGCAAAAAAGGATGATAGAGTATATGTGCATAAAGGCAAATGATACATTACAAATCAGGAACACGGCTATGAGGGGCCCTCCCCCAGGTAGTGCCTAGGTAGATTATTATCAAGAAAGGCAAGAAATCACAACGCAATCATGGATTGAACCAGTCTTCTATTAATCACAACCATATTAAAATAGGTCTATTAGTGCATGGCTCATAAAAAGCCTGAGAAACAAGATCAAAATCACAATATCGACTAGCTAACTCAACATCACAATGCCTAGTTCTATTTATAAGTATTACATAAAATATTACATCCAAATATTTCCTACAAGAGGCCATGATCTAGAGATAAGATTTGATCCTCTATTCTAGGAACAAAACTCCTCGTAATAGCCGAGATATCGAACAGGAGATCTCCTTTTGCCTTTCTAACCTTCGCCAAGTTCATTGTTGGTATGGTGAGACAGATCAATCTTGAATGTGCACTTGGTCAATATAAAAATAGGGTTTTGTTATGAATTCCTTACCAGTAGGCACATTATGGAACCCTCGATGCTTGAATTTGACTTTAGGTTTGCTCAAAGGGACTCAAATGCACACCCAGAAGAAAGGTGTTATGTTTCCATGTACTCACCTAATCTTACAATTTGAACTGTTATGTGATGGGAATTAATGCAATGTATAATGACCTCATGGTTCCTTTAGGTATTGAAACCTTTGTGCTAGTACTAGAAGTGAACTACATTTCCATCGCTAGCAACATAACCTCAAAATGCACTTAATCTAGTTAAAACAAAAAACAAAAAAAAAATTAATAAGTTAAGCAAGGTGTACCTCATCATACTAATTATAGGTATTTGAGGCCAATAATATGGATTTTTAGGATAAAAGAGATATAATAGTTAAGGGAATAGTATGGAAAAAGGATGGCTAGTGATGTCAATGTTGAGAACCAACACTCACCTGAGGATGCCATGTCATCATAGAACATGTCACTACCACATGTCATCATCTAATTGGGCCACATCATTTAACTATCATCTAGAAATGCCACCTGGTATCTCGACAATCATACCATAGCTTGTCTCATGTCGTGTTGTTGTTATGTTCTTTGTGTGCATTTGAGTTCTCACCTAGCAGTATGATATGCACCTTGGTGCCAAGGGCGAGCACCCTATGACTAGGGGCTTTGTCCCTTATCGCTTGCCACTTTACACTCATGCTGTTGTTTTCACATCTGATGGACTAGGCGGTCCGATAAGCGCTTGAGCACTGCTTGTTGACCCCTTTCGATCAAGAGTTGTGACCATAGGCTTTTCGCCCTACCACCTACCACTCATTGTTCTTACTCCTGATATTTTGTTACTTTTTTTAGTTTTGATCTTATAGGAAAGGGCCCAAGATGAAACCATGACTTAGCTGAAACCTTGCTTGAACTGAATAACTTTAAACTAATATTTCTCCTTATTCCTTTAGAGTTAACCTAAGCACCACATATTGTTGGAAAGGTCTTGGAGAGAGTTATCTAACTAAACACTTGGTTTAATCATTTGAAATAAGGAAAATAAGAAGAAATGTCTTCAAAGGTATTACCTTCATCTATGACCTCTATAACATACCCCCTATTATCCCAACCTCATCTAAGGGTAGAAGGAGGTAGTCACTGTGATGACCCAGCTCCCATTATGACGTTATGGAAATTGGATATAAATTTTTCAACGTTTTTCGACCTTCTCAAAATAAGAAACAAATGACATTGTTGTGTTCATCTCATCGAGACCTTTCCAATAATATAAATTTTGTTCCAATCTGGCTACCAGATCAAAATATATGGTTGATTAAATAGTGCCATGTCATCAGGCCTACCACATGGCATCCATTTGGTTTTCAAATTGCAAGTCTCGTCATGCCAAGTGGCAGTTACCTACCCTCTCATACGACATGCCCTTGCAATGAATGAACACCCATACATGGACAAGGGCAGCTTAGGTAGTTGCAGGCCCCTCCTTGGCCATGTCACCCTACTGCATAAAACCTCGATGGGTTTCCATACCACTCCCCATTGAAACTACCAAGGGAATCCCTTTAAGCTATGTGGTGATGCACACCTCTCTATAAGGCATAGCCTTCCCCATGGTCTGTGAATAAACACAATTATGCCACATGACGCCTGTACCCGTTGAAACGGGCCCACATGCCACGTCATCCCAATGCACAAAACCCCAGGCATTCTATCCAAACTATCTGAGGAATGGGGTATGAGGTGACGTCACCAATCTTAAGCATCGAGGTGGCGTCATTATGTCAGGCCAGGTGGTCGCACTCCCTTAATCGTGAGCACGATTGTGATCAAGATGGAAGACTTCATAGTCTAGATTGATTGTTTAGCAATGATAGTTAGTGGGCTCATTCACAAAAGCTTCTATTTCACTAATCCTTTTTATAGAGTTTTCAGATTCAATTTCCAAAGGTTTTAATTACACTATAGAGTTGAGTTCTGAGAGAGTTGTGATTCACAGTGTTAAGTATAGCAGCTATGACACTTGAATGAAGACAAGCATAGTAGAGGTATCAGACTCTGTTATAAGCTTACCTGCATATTATAAGGGACTTGGTTGGCTTTTTTATAATTTTATAAACAAGTTCCATGTCGTGGAAATGTGAAAAAAAAAAAAGTGATATTTCCACCATGTGGCTCTTGTCATATATGGTTTTATACTTTTTCAAAAAATTCTCTAAGAGTTCACAATGCTAAGATTCACTAGGACTTTACAAAGTTTTATTATTTAGTGAAAGACTCGCCAAGATCTTACAAGATTTTATAATTGAGTAAAATATTCGCCATGCCTGGTGAGAGATTCGCCAAAAAATTATATATACATATTATATTATTGATAAAATCACCTTCCATTTTTCCTATATGCCATGGAGATTCGCCCATTTATTATACATATAAATTTAGGGGGGGTTCTTAAAATTTTCCTTGTACGAGACAAAGTAATGTTGTGATCATGATTCTTGAGGTTTACTCCTATTAGCTATTTGACACTAACCCTTGATGACAGATTGATGTAATGATGAAGTAGCTGATGTTAACATGATATAACTGTAGAGCCTTCAAAATGTCTTCAAAATATCATCCACTTTCACCTTTGTTGCGACCATTTCACTCACATGTCGCAACTCCATAGCCTTATAATCTTTCATTAGCCTCCATTTTCATGATTACATGGGGTTACCTTTGTGTTTCCAAAAGCTAATGATTTCTAGTATTTTAAGTAAATTTGTGGTTAAAACTTAGAAAAATGACATATACTTGCTAATACTTAAAGTGGCTTGAGTTTCATGACATGTTTAGGTCATTTGGAAGCTTCCAAGGAACCCTTATGTGGCCTCCAATGCTCAAATTCGAATTCCCTTCAAGATATGGAAGAAGATTTAGATAAAGGTCAAAGAGGATATGTGTCTCATCATTACCTATTTGAGTTGTAACTCTATATGTGTCTCATCATTACCTATTTGAGTTGTAACTCTATGAGATTTTCTAGGGATCTAGGGAGAGAATAATGGACCTCCATTAATGAGGTAGCTTCTTATGTTTTTGTATAAATAGGAGAGCCTTCTCCTTTGAAAGGCATGTGTAAATTTGGAATTACTCAGGTGTCCAAGTTAAGATTAGTCATGAATGGAATTTAGATTTAGCACCATGCTCATGAGTGATGTTCACCTTTTTCTGGTAATGCTTGCATTGGGAGCCTCTCAACTTGCCAACTCTCGTACTTTTGGATTGGCCACCTACAATGTGTGAGATTTATTGTTTTTCATAGATTAAGATTTATTGCTTTCATAGATTAAGATTTATTTCTTTCATATATTTTCCTGTGTGATAGGTCAAGAGTGATTGTTTTTATTTGCTTTCATATCTTTTCCTGTGTGATAGGTTAAGGATGATTGTTTTTTCTTTCATTTCATGTCATGTGGTTTTGATTATTTATTTCATAGGATACTAATTTGATAACGCACACATGATCCCTTATAGTAGATTTCATTTCATGCAATTTTATTTCTGAAAGAGTGATGTGCTTTTCAATTCCTGCAAGTGTGGTAGATTAATATTTCAATTCCGCGCGTTGTACTATAATTGTAATATAATTTCTTTTGAATTGATTGTTGAATTAGAATAGGTGAATTTGGTTTGTAGTTATTTGGTTTCATAGTTAGACTGGTCTAAATTAAAAGTTAATTTCTAGCATATATAATGCACACATGCTTCGCAAGTTTTACGAAACCCCCGAGTTGACAATTAAATGATAGGTAATTAATTTGCCTCAACAATAACCAAGATGAATATGTGATATAGTCTGACTTTATGATCTAACAGATCTGCTGATGCATGACAGTATTATAGACAGTTTTATGACTTGAATAAAGATTACTAAAGTGGATTCCCATTCAGATGGAGAATCTCTCCATAAGATACTCACTCTTATTACCATTGGCATATTATTTACTGTTGAAGCATGATTTATGTACATGAATAGGAAAATATCTTGCATTGTTGATCTGCAGCAAAGTTATGATCTGAGAAGAAAAAGTTTTCCCTTACTCTAAGCCTCAGTCACACGAAAGCAAGCTTACAGGTATGATAATAGCCTCTCAAATGCATGGAAGTAAGGTCAAGGGTGCAACTGTAGTCTCCAAACCACTCAATGGAATGCCTATGGGTGTAAATTTGCCTATAGGAAACAATAGTGAAGCTTTGTGCATAAAATCAGAAGTACACCTGAACAATGTCAATCCTACAGACATGGAACAGAAAACAGAAATTTCTATGAGCAGGGAAGTTTGAATGTTTGACTTAATATAATGTGAATATGTTGACAGGTGAACAGGATATGCATATCAGTATGCCATTCTGTTTTTGGTTAATTAATATAGATAAGCAATATTTGACATGATGACTGATAATAATTTAGAACTTTGACTTGATGTTGATATATGTTTTGGGCTATAGATCTCTCTATGATAGAAAACTTTGGATTTGACCTGATGACTAATGATTTGAATTGACGACTGATGAATTGCCTTGATAACAATTCTATATGGGCATAGTGACTTTCAGTGACTAATATTGGTATTCGGTAATGGTTTTTTATTGGCCTCCTTGTTCTTATCACAATGGTTGAAGTATTGATAGTTGTGATTCAGTGTGAAGTAATCTCACAATAAATGGATGCAACCTATTCTTAGTAAATGCATTTGCATCTAGTGACTTATATTATGATCATGAGGATGACTTGATGAAGCTTGGTTTGATAATTAAATGACAACTTGTTGCCATGATAATAGATTAAGTCATGACTTGATGAGCTCTCTACTTGTCACATGGTCTAAAGAATTTGATACTGTGATATTGATTATTTTGATATTAGTTCTGATCTAGAATCTAAACTTTGATAAGTTGTCTTAGTTGATTTGATTGCACAATATTGACTTATGTAAATCTTAGCATATTGGTTTGGTAAAGTGTTATGTTTGCAAAGAGAATTGTATGAAGAAAGCTCCTAGATCTTGATGTGTCTGCATTGAAAGTTATATGGTGAAGCTAGGATGATGTGTTGATCCAAACCTCTACTTCATAAGTGCTCAAAGGTATGATTTTGATTTTGGTTTTAGTTTTATATATTGATGGTCTACTCTTGATATGTAATGAGCCTCTGATGATCTAAGTAAGAGGGAGATGGCTTATGAAGCTCGAAATAATGAATCATGGCATGATGAATCGATTTCTGAAGTTTGGAAAAGAAAATATATATTGCGAAGCTATTAAAGAAGTGTTGGAAAGTGGAAATACAAATCCTTGGACACTCTGATTGAATTTCAAGAAGTTATGAAGAGATATTGTTGAACTTAACTTGGCACCCGGCAGTTGATTGAAGCATTGATGTTCCGATTGAATACCCATCTGTATACATATATGTTGTACATAGAACCTGAGTCGATTCATGATTGAACAGCTTCATACACATAGAGTTTCCACTGAGAACCCTTCATATATATTTGCATGGAATGAATAGTTTTTGGACTAAGACATTATTTTTGTGATATGTGACTGCATGGACGTACTGATGATGTTTTGGATTATTATTGATGACCGCATCTAGGAGTTGCCTTAGTATGAGATTTGTCATGATGTTTTGGATGAGAAGTTCGTAGTTTTAAGCACAACAGAGGTTGAGTATGATGGTGCTAGCATGGCTAGCTATGAGGCAGGATGAAGAATCTCTTTGGAGAGATGTTTGAGTAGGATCTCGATATGACATGGATACATTGTGATGATAAAGAGTAGGATCCAATTGGCAAAGAATCCCATATAAATATGGGACTAAAATACCTTCATATATTGAAATGGTTTTGATGTACGAGACAAGCTTAGGCTTGTGGTTAGCACCTCCTTGAGAGGGAGGATGACTATGGTATCCTTTTATGATATGTATATTTTGTTCTAATATGATATTTGATTTGATTTCTTGTATGAAAATGAGAGAGTTGTTATTGAGACATGATGATTACCAGATAGCAACACGATGATATGTTCTTGATCTATAGAGAGCATCGTTGATCAAGAACAATGAGCCAATTATTCCCCGTTGTCTGAGCTCCCAGGGTGAGGAATTGAGATAGAGGGCTCCTGGGGTTGAGAGATCTCTAAAAAATATGGTCGTAGATATTTCTCCACTTTCTGTTACCCATAGGGTTGGAATAGTAGCTCAACTTATCTTGGTATTTGCATAATATACCCTAGTTGGCATCATACCCACAAGTTGGGCTTGTTGGGATTATCACTCCCCTTATGACAAATGGCTTGGGAGTGTACTTGGGGTGTACAACCCAAGTTGATTATGATGCATGTGTTCTACCACATGACTTTTGAGGGTCATTGTTGGGAATATCAGTAGGCAATAGGATGGGTTTAGTACTAGCTCCCCTATACCACATATTGCTCAATATGGGGTCGTAGTAGTAGCTCCCCCATGAGATTTTGGGTTAAGATATGATCCCTGATATAGTTCCAAGTTGAGATGTGCTCCCTGATGATATGCTCTCTGATGTTGTTCCAGATTGAGCTAAGCTCTGCGATGTTGATGTGGGTCATAGATTTGACTCACGGCTAATGTTTACCAGGTGATAGCATTCGGCTCCTCGCTGGCAGAGATTCTAGGTGTGGCAGTGGCTCCTTGATGGATAAAGGGTGGTAGATTGAGCTCCCCTCCGATGACATATTATTCTTCTTTTAGATTCGATAATGTTCAACATATGAGCAAGGACAATCAAGAGATAAGTAGTAATAAGCAAGAGATGAATTGAGATGATCAGTGATGATGAGATACTTGAGAGTGGATATGATTTGTTGGTAGGATACTCATGACATGATGCAGGTGGAATTCTCCTTAGTTGAGAGAGAGTGTTAAAATATGGAACTGTAGTCAAATTCCACATGTGATAGATCATTTGGTGGAGATGATGATTGCATTGAATTTTCTTTTTGTTAGGACCAAAATCGACCTAAAGATCACTCAATATGGATAAGGGAAAGTGTACTTACGAAGAAAATCCCACATGTGCATATTTGATAAGGTCAGACCTAAAGCAAAGTGGACACCCTTGGAAGGATATAAATACAACTTACCTCTACCTCATTTATACATCATCGTGGATCATTCTTCTAATCCCTTTCTTGGTTTTGGCTCGCATAGTTTTGAGGCACATCCACAGAGGAATGAGTTCACTCGAAGATAAAATTACAGGGTCTGAAGCTCGCATTTCTATTTTAGGGTTTTGGGCCTCAGTCGCATGCACAAGACAGAGTGATATTGACTACAGTCACTCACTACCAAGCTCATCCATGTGACCAAAGCATCCTAGTCACATGCACAACTTGTCCTTTGTGCGACCGACATCTAGGGTTTCAAAATCTTAGTTGCAGAATGTAGTCGCTCGCTTGTAGGCTATAGAGAGCAACTAGAAGCTTCCCAGTCGCTCGTATGACTCCTCCTCCGTGAAATCGAGACCTAGATTATGAAATATTTGTTGTTTGAATATTTTACTCAGTGACGCAGTGTTCGGTAGTTGACCATAGACACTGAGAGTTCATTATAGGCTTAAGAATCAGGATTTTGAGTATAAGCATTGTTGGGTTCATTTCATGGATGTTGTAGTTTCTTTTGATGAATAGTTGTATGAATGAAGATATGGATAATTGTACTATCTTTTACTAAATCATTTGATGACAATCTTATAAGAAGAAGAATTTAAAAGGGTTTTCCCATAGTGGGTTTTTCCCTGGTCTCCAGCCAATCTTGGTGTCTCTATGTGTGAATGCTTTTATTCTATTGCTCCTTTATGTTCTGTTGTATTGATGATCATGATAATGTTCTTTCTATATAATTTCATATGTTGTATAATAATGAAGTAAATCTAAATATTTTTATGATGTTGTGGGGTGAATGTAATGTGTTAATGAATAAATGCAATAATGAAATCAAAGAATAACATAGCCCTAAGAAAAATTAACATGGTTTCAGAGCTGGGTTGAAGAAAAGTCATGAATAGCACCCCTATGATGACATCATTGATGGAAGCAAGAGAGGATGGAGGAGACCTAAAAGAATTATAGGGTTTGAAGGAAACCCTAGGCAATTTGTGTATTAGGGTTTGACAGATATTAGAAGGGTTTGAGAAACCCTAGTTTATGATAAATGTTTGAGATATGCAATTTAGAAACCCTGTCATGGTCAAAGTAAAGATGTTCAAGAACTTGTGTCAAGCCCTAGATGGGATAGTCTCTATTAGGCCTGGTTGCTGATAGAATTGGTTAAAATATTGAAGGCAACATTGTTATATGGAAAATGGACAGTGGTGGCTCTTGAAGGTTGGTTCAATAGGGAGATGATCACCTTGCATTGAAGATAGGTTCTTTTCAATTTATGATGCTTCTTTATGTATTTACTTTTGTTTATACTTATGGATTTGATTAGTGTTTTGATTATTGCTTATGCTTCGGCATATATATTTGAGTATTTTGATGCTTCTAACTTCTTTATGAGATATGATAAGTGGATCCTTCATGAGGATCATGGCTAGTGGATGAAGAGGCATCTAATGAAAAGATGACAAAGCGCTACAAATTACCTATGTAAAATAAAAAGGTGCATAGGTATTTGAATACTACAAGGTATGGATGGTATATTGTTCCAATATTATGTTTCAGTTGCAATATTGATGGCAAGGTGAGTCATAAGGTATGATTAGAATGTATATTTCTCAAATGGCTCATGCATGCATATGAAAGTGATTTGGATTCATGATTCCTATGATGAAATAATGCACTTATTAGTAAGCGAGTATTTTATAGATATGATGAACTTCTTGATTCTATGAAGCTACTTAATATTGATCTTTGATATATTGTTATACTTGATGTTTGGCTAACACCTATCATTTTGGATATCTTGATTCCATAAAGAAGGTTAGCACCTTGATTCTAATAGATGGTAACTTGATACTATTGATAATGTTTGTGAAAAGCATGGTAGCCATGATGATAGAAGTATAACAATGAGATTGATATTTAGGATCTTTTGTTGACCATGGTTATGTTTTGATGTGTTTAGTAATTATGGCATATGTTAAAATTGAATGCCCTGACTTGATGGATTGAGTTATGAGACAAAGAAGTAATGTTGTGATCATGATTCTTGAAGTTTACTCTTATTAGCTATTTGACACTAACTCTTGATGACAAATTGATGTCATGATGAAGTAGCTGACAATAACATGATATAACCATGATGAATATGTGATATAGTATGACATTATGATCTAACAGATCTACTAATGCATGACAGTATTATAGACAGGTTTATGACTTGAATAAAGATGACTAAAGTGGATTCACATTCACATTGATAATCTCTCCATAATATCCTTAATTCTATTACCATTGGAATATTCTTTACTATTGAAGCATGATTTATGCACATGAATAGACAAATATCTAACATTGTTGATCTGCAACAAAGTTCTGATCTGAGAAGAAATAGTTTCCCTTACTCTAAGCCTCAGTCACACCAAAACAAGCTTACAAGTGCAAGTGTAGCCTCTTAGTCACACGGAAGTAAGGTCAAGGGTGCAATTGTAGTCTCCCAACTGCTTAGAGGAAGGCCTATGGATGTGACTATGCCTATAAGACACAACAGTGAAGATTTGTGCATAAAATCAGAAGTACACCTGAAGGATGTCAGTCCTACAGAAATGGAAAAAACAATAGAAAGTTCTATGAGAATAGAAGTTTGAATGTTTGACTTACTATAATGTGACTATGTTGACAGGAGACCAAGATATGCATATCAATATGACATTATGATTTTAGTCAATTGATATAGATAAGCAGTATTTGACATGATGATTGATAATAATTTAGAACTTTTACTTGATGTTGAGATATGTTTTGGGCTCTAGATCTCTCTATGATAGAAAATTTGGGATTTGACCTGATGACTAATGATTTGATTTGACGACTGATGATTTTCCTTCATAATAATGTTATATGGGCATAGTGACTTTCAGTGACTAATATTGGTATTCGATAATGGTTTTTTATTGGCCTCCTTGTTCTTAGAACAATGGTTGAAGTATTGACATTTGTGATTTAGTGTGAAGTAATCTCACAATAAATGGATGGAACCTGTTCTTAGTATATGCACTTGCATCTAGTGACTTATATTATGATAATGAGGATGAATTTATGAAGCTTGGTTTGATAATTAAATGATAACTTATTGGCACGATAATAGATGAAGTCATGACTTGATGAGATCTCTACTTGTCACTTGGTCTAAAGAATTTGATACTCTGATATTGATGATTTTGATATTAGTTCTGATCTGGCATCTAAACTTTGATAAGCTGACATAATTGATTTAACTGCACAATAATGACTTATGTAAAGCCAAGCATATTCGTTTGGTAAATTTTTATGTTTGCGGAGAGCATTGTATGAAGCAAGCTCTTCGATCTTAATGTGTCTACATTAACAATTATCTGGTGAAGTCAGGATGATTTGTTGATCCAAACCTCTACTTCAGAAGTGTTCCAAGGTGTGATTTTGATTTTGGTTTCGGTTTTATATATTGATGGTCTACTCTTGAGAGCTAATGAGCCTCTGATGATCTTAGTAAGAGGGAGATGGCTTATGAAGCTCGAAATATTGAATTATGGAATCATTAATCGATTTCTGAAGTTTGGAAAAAAAAAAAAAAAATATATATATATATATATATATATATATATATATATATATATATATATTGCGAAGCTATTAAAGAAGTGTTGGAAAGTGGAAATACAAATCCTTGGACACTCCGGTTGAATTTCAAGAAATTATGAAGAGATATTGTTGAACTTCACTTGGCACTCGAGAGTTGATTAAATCATTGATGTTCTGATTGAACCACCATTTGTATACATATATGTTGTAAATAGAACCTAATTCGATTCATGATTGAGCAGCTTCATACACATAGAGTTGCCACCGAGCACCCGTTGAGATATTTGCATGGAATGAACAATTTTTGGACTAAGACATTCTTCATGAGATATGTGATTGCATGGATGTACTAATGATGTTTGGTATTATTATTGATGAGCACATCTGGGTGTTGCCTTAGGATGAGATCTACCATGATGTTTTGGATGAGAATTTTGTAGTTTTAAGCACGATCGAGGTTGAGTACGATGGTGCTAGCATGGCTAGATATGAGGAAGGATGAAGAAGCTATTTGGAGAGATGTTTGAGCAGTATCTACATATTACATGGATACATTATGATGACAAAGAGTGGGATCTGATTGGTAGAGAATACCATATATAGCTGGGACTAAAATACCTTCATATATTGAGACAGTGTTGATGTACGAGACAAGCTTAGGCTTGTGGTTGGCACCTCCTTGAGAGGGTGATGACTATGGTATCCTTTTTATGATATGTATATTTTGTTCTAATATGATATTTGATTTGATGTCATGTTTGAATAGGAGACAATTTGTATTGAGACATGATGATTACCATATAGCAACACAATGATATGTTGTTGATCTATAGAGAGCATCGCTAATCGAAAACACTGTGCCAGCTCTTCCCCCCTGTCTAAGCTCCCAGGGTGAGGAATTGAGATAGAGGGCTCTTACGGTTGAGGTATCTCTGGATAATAGGGTCATAGATGTTGCTCCCATATACGTTACCCATATGGTTGGAATAGTATCTCACCCTATCTTGGTATTTGTAGAGTATACCCCAGTTGGTATCATACCCACAAGTTGGGGTTGTTGGGATTACCACTCCCCGTTTGGCCAATGGGTTGAGAGTGTACTTAGGGTTTAAAACCAAAGTTAATTATGATGTAGGTGTACTACCACGTGAATTTTGAGGGTCATTGTTGGAAAGATCAGTAGGCGAATGAATGGGTTGAGTAATAGCTCCCATATACCACCTATTGCTCGATATGGGTTCGTAGTAATATCTGACCCATGAGATTTCGGGTTGAGATATGCTCCCCGATGTGGTTCCAGTTTTAGATGTGCTCCCTGACGATATGCTCTCTGATGTTATTCTGGATTGAGCTAAGCTCTCCAATTTTGATGTGAGTCATACATTTCACTCCCCGTTAATGTTTCCTAGGTGGTAGCATTGAGTTCCCCGCTGGCAGAGATTTTGGGTGGTAGTAGTGGCTCCCCAATGGATAGAGGGTGGTAGATTGAGCTCTGCTCCGATGACAAATTCTTCTTCTTTTAGATTCGATAATTTTCAACATATGAGCAAGGAAAATCAAGAGATAAGAAGGAATAATCCAGAGATGAATTGAGATGATCAGTGATGATGAGATACTTGAGACTAGATATGATTTGTTGATAGGATACTCATGACATGATGCAGGTGGAATTCTCCCTAGTTGAGAGGGAGTGTTAAAATATGCAACTGCGATAAAATTTCAATTTTCACACCTCATTTGGTGGATATGATGATTGCATTGAATTCATCTTTTCGAGAGGACCAAAATTGACCTAAATATCACTCAAAACGGATAAGGGAAAGTGTACTTATGAAGAAAAGCTCGCATGTGCTTATTTGATAAGGTCAGCCCTAAAGCAAAGTGGACACCCATATATGGCTATAAATACAATGACCTCTACCTCATTAAGACATCATCATGGATCATTCTTCTATTCTCTTTATTGGTTTTGGCTGGCATAGGTCTGAGGCATATCGGCAGAGGAACAGGTTCACTCGAAGATGAAATTGAAGGGTTTGAAGCTCGAATTTTTTTTTAGGGTTTTGGGCCTCAGTCACAAGCATAGGATAGAGAGATATCGATTGTAGTTGCTCGCTACCAGGATCATCTGTGTGACCTAAGATCCCATTCGCATGCACAACTCATCCTTTGTGCAACCGACATCTAGGGTTTCAAAATCTCGGTTACATACTGCAGTCGCTCGGTTATAAGATCCAGAGAGCGACTGGAAGCTTCCTAGTCGCTCACATGCCTCCTCCTCCGTGCGATCGAGACCTAAATGATGAAATATTAGTTGTTCAAATATTTCTCTCAGTGATTGTAGTGTTTAGCAGTTTACCGCAGACAGTGACAATTCATTACAGGCTTAAGAATCAAGATTTTGAGTATAAGCATTTTTTGGTTCATTTCATGGATGTTGTAGTTTCTTTTGATATATAGTTGTATGAATGAATACATGGATCATTGTAGTCTCTTTCACTAAATCATTAGATGACAATCTAATTAGCAGAAGAATTTGGAAGTGTTTCCCCATAGTGGGTTTTGCCTTGTCTTCAACCAATCCTAGTGTCTCTATGTGTGAATACTTTTCTTATGTTGTTCCTTTATGTTATGTTGCATTGATGATGATGATATTGTTATTTCTATATAATTGCATATGTTGTTGAATAATGAAGTAAATCTGAATAATGTTATGATTTTATGGGGTGAATGTAATGTGTTAATGAAGAAATTCAATTATAAAAGCGAAAATCAACATAGCCCTGAGAAAAATTAACAGATGGAAGGTAATATTTGTGATCAAGTTGTTTCTATTTTGATTAACCCTGGATCTAACTATAGTTATATCAATCCTGACCTGGTGGATAAGTGTGGTTTGAATAAATAAGTGCATGCAGAGTCTTGGTAAGTTGGCTACAAGTACTAAGAAACGATTTAATCATTGGGTGAGATCTTGTACATTTGAGCTTAACAACGTGTCTACATCAGCTCATCTAAATCTACTTTCATTGGGATCATACAGTATGTTGTTGTGTATGGATTGGTTGTACATTCACGGGACTAAGGTAGTTTATTGGGACAATTCTATTGAGAATTTGGATGATGATGGAGAGAAGAGAATCTTATTGGGTAAGAAGAATCCTACATGAGTGAGAATGGTTATAGCTATGCAGGCGAAGCGCATGAGTAGGAAAGGATGTGTATTGTTTTTAGTTCATATTTCCAATGATAAAGGGAAGGATGTTGAGGATTCGGAAGGCTTAAAGTGGTATCAGGTTTTGTATCATTTACAGATGTATTTACAGCAAAGATCTCAAAGTTACCGCCTCATAGGGAAGTGGACTTTTCTATTAAGTTGATGTCAGAGGCAGCACCAGCATCGAAGGCACCTTACAGGATGAGCACTCTGGAATTAGTGGAGTTGAAGTTGTAATTGAATGAAATGTTTAATAGGTGATACATTTGGCCAAGTGTGTCACCTTGGAGTGCATCAGTATTATTTTTGAAGAAGAATGATGGTACTCTCAAGTTGTGTATCAATTACAAGTAGTTGAACAAGGTGATGATTAAGAACAAGTGTCCTTTGTTGTAGATTGATGACTTGTTTGATCAGTTGAAGGGAGAAACAATGTTCTCGAAGATTGATTTGAGATCACGTTATCATCAAGTACGCATCAAAGAAGAAGACATCTACAAGACTGCTTTTTGGGCCAAGTATGGGCATTATGAGTTTTTTTTGGTTCCTTTTGGCTTGACTAATGCTCCAGTTACTTTCATGTGTTTAATGAATAGTGTGTTGTGTCTTATCTGGACAAGTTTATGATCATATTCATTGATCACATATTGATATATTCTAAGAATGAGGAAGAGCATGCAGAACATCTAACTTCAGTGTGGATATTTCTAAGAGAACATAAGTTGTATGCCAAGCTTAGTAAGTGTAGTTTCTTCTAGACAAAATTTCATTACTTGGGACATGTGGTTTCCAAGGAAGGTATAATAGTGGACCCAAAAAAGATCAGAGCTATCATCGAGTGGGAAACTCCTAAGAATGTGGATGAGGTCAGATCATGCATGGGACTAACAGGTAATTACAACAGGTTCATTAGGAACTTCTCACAGATTTCCTATCCTATTACATCATTGTAGAGAAAAGGAAAGAAGTTTGAATATATAGAGGAATGTGTAGCTAGTTTTGAGCAGTTGAAGAAATTACTAACAAATGCTCTAGTTCTAAAGATTGTAGATCCAAAAAAAGAATTTGTATTATGTACAAATGCTTGCAAGAGAGGACTTGGTGGAGTCCTGACGCAGGAAGGACATGTAGAATGCTATGAGTCAAGGAAACTGAATGAGCACAAGCAGAACTATGTGACGCATGATCTTGAGTTGGCAGCTATCATTCATGCACTAAAGATGTGGAGACATTATCTTCTTGGTAGGAGGTTCATTTTGATGAGTGATCACATGGGTTGAGATACTTGTTTGACCAACCTAATCGGAATGTCAAGCAAGATAGGTTCTTAGCTATGCTTAGTGAGTTAGATTTTGAGATCAAATACATTAAGGGTAAAGAGAACAGGGTTACAGATGCTCTTAGTAAAAGAGTGTAGATGAATCACATAGCAACTATGAGTTCATATGGGATAGATTTACAGGATCTGATCTTCTAGGCAGGTCAGAAAGATGACAGGTACCAACAACTTAAGCATAGGTTACAACAGCAGGGTACAGGTGATCAGGATGTGGATTATCATCTCACAACAGATGGTTTGGTGATATCTAGGGACAGAATCTATGTGCCAGACAACAGCGAGCTCAAGAGCTTATCCTAAGGGAATTTCATGTTAAGTCATATTCATGTCACTTGGGATATCATAAGACGTTGACAACTATGAAGAAGTTCTACTACTGACCGAACTTGAAGAAAGAGTTGGTTGAGTATGTTGGGAAATGCTTGGATTGTTAACAGGTAAAAGCACAGTGTAAGCATCCAGGTGGTTTATTGCAGTCGATTCTAATTCCATAATGGAAATGGGAGGTCATTTCCATGGATTTCATTACATGTTTGCCGAGGACATCTAGACATCATGATTCCATTATGTTTGTGGTTGACAAGTTAACAAAGGTAGCTCACTTCGTTCCAGTGAAGTCTACAAATTCAACTACTGAGGTAGCTCAGATTTTCATCAGGGATATAGTGAGACTGCACAGTGTTCCTAAGAATATTGTGTCAGATAGAGATGCCAATTTCACTTCCAGATTTTGGAAAGAGTTGTTTGCAGGTTTGTAGATAGAATTGGCATTAAGTACAGTTTATCTTCCGCAGAAGGATGGATAGATAGACAGGGTCAACATGATTTTGGAGGACATGTTGAGGATGTACGTCATGCAGTAGCAGTGGAAGTGGGAAAAGTATCTACCACTGGTAGAGTTTTCTTACAATAATGGGTATCAAGAGTCCTTGAGGATGGGTCTATTTGAGGAAATTTATGGGCAGAGTTGTAATACTCCTATCAACTACAGTGATCTAGTGAACAGGGTATTGATTGGACCGAAAATGTTGGCAGAGATGGAATAGGAAATGCAGGTTATCGAGAATAATCTAAAGGCAGCATAGGACATGTAGAAGAGCTATGTAGATCAACACAGGGTATTTAAGGAGTTTCAGGTAGGGGTACATGTGTACTTTGCACCAATCCCAAGAAGAGCTCCTTAAGGATTGGTTTGTGTGCCAAGCTAGCACCTTGGTATTGCGGGCCTTTCAAGATCCTTGAGATGATTGGACCAATGGCCTACCAATTTGCATTGCCTTGGACAGTGAAAATCCATGATATTTTCAATGTTTCATTGCTTAAGAAGTATGTGAAGGATGTTGATCATGGGATTGACCAACATGTATTGTAGGTGGAGCCAGAAGGAGAATTCCAGTTGGAACCTTAGTGAATTTTGCAGTGAAATATTCTCATGCTCCAAAATCAAGCAAGTTAAAGTGCAGTGGAAGCACTTTGGGCCCGATGATCTACATGGGATATGGCTGATCAAATTCGGGCTATGTATCTGTTGTAGTGGCTACAACCACTCTCCAAAATTTTTGCCTGCACCAATTTCAGAGCCTTGCTTGGAGAGTTTCACTTGATGACTGAACACACTCAGGTTCACTCCGTGGGCTCGTGTGAGTCTTTACATTTACCTTGCTTGTTTATTGCACTCAAGTCTCTGCATGTTGATGTATAAGTCATGCTTGTGACCATTTTCTGGTTATGCTCAAAGTCTTTGCTTCGTATGTGTTTGATGTGTTCACTATGAAAGCATTTGTTGCACTCACACACGGAGTCACATCCATTGTTGCGCAAGTGTCGTCTCGGTCATGAATGATCAATCACGAGTGTCGCACTTGTCACTTGCACCGTCAGTCAGTGATGTTTAACATGTGTATCTAGATGGTTTGGTCATTTCGTCATCAAGTCGTGCGAGTGTGTGTCTGTATCATCACCTATGCATCTTTCGAATGTTCACACACTTAGTCATTTTTAATGAAGTTCTAACGACCAAACTCTTCACTGACAGCCGGACCATCACCCTGCTTTTGACTCGATTGGTTGTCAACCAGAATAGCATAGAAGCGCCAAGCTAGTTCTTTCAAGCTATGCTGCCTGCAAGCATTTTAATCAACACCCATGTTGGCCACCCAAACATTCGACCGGTTGTTCATCTTATAAATTGCGCAGTGCTCATGAGAAAACCTCTCGTTGCCCATCAGTTAGCTCAGCTCAGAAATTGTGTACAGATGATCAGCAAGACGGCCTCCCAGCCTTAATGCAGTTTTCCCAGCCAATAGCTCCCAGTAGCAGACTGTTTGTTCCCCTCCAGGAATTGCGCAGTTTCTGTTGCCAGTGACTGAGCAACCAATTGACAGTTCCCTCTGGGAATTGCAGTTCTGGCTGCCAGTGACCCAAGCAGCAAACTGGCAGTTCCCTCTAGGAATTACGCAGATCTGGCTACCAGTGACCCCAACAGCCAACTAGCAATTCCCTCTTGGAATTGCGCAATTCTGGCTACCAGTGACCCCAGCAGCCAATTGGTAGTTCCCTTTGGGAATTGTGCAGATCTGGCTGCCAATCTCCCAGGCAATTCCCCAGCAAAATTGCACAATCTCTTCTGCTGACCCCTCATGCAGCCCAGCCTGTTCCTCTGGAAGTTTGCAAAAATTTGGTTGTCTAGCCCCTATTGACCCTTCGTTCCGAAAAATGCATAGAGCATGCTAGCCTTACCTTCCAGCAGCTCGGAGTATCCCTCCCAAAATTTTTGCAATGTTTCCTCCCAGCCGAGCTAGACCTTGTAATCAGTCACTGTCAACTCAAATTGTTCGTCTCCATCCTTCAGTGACTCTTGCAGAGTTTTCATCAGCAGTTTCCTGGATCCATCATCCTGCATCACAACCTTGTTGCCTCTCCAAATCACCCGCATCTGAATGATCATGTGTCATGGTAGACTAGGAGGTTTTGGATTTGATGTCATCTCTTCATGAGTGACTGTAGGTACAAGTACACCCACAAACATGTCAAGATGACGAATGGGATGAATGAAGGGAGCACATGCGGATGGATAGGTCACCAACAGATGAACGAATGAAGCATGCGAAGTGGACGAACGAACTAAGCATGCAAAGCAGGCGAACACGATGAACATGCACCTTCGCAAACAAGTGAGTTTGTTAAGCCTTCCAACATGAAAGCAACGAACAACATGCTAGAGCTTCATCAAGAGATCCAAGGACCATCGAAGACTCCACGCACTTCGCCAAGCAGAGGTGAAGCTATGATACACCATGAATACATCCATCACTTAGCAGCATTGTAGCTCGACATGCACTCCAGCAGTAGCACGAATGTACCAGCATTGTCTTATCAAGTCATGTCAAGTCAAGTCATGAGTCATGTTGCCCACATCTCCATTGTGGGCTTGTTGTTAATCAATGTGATGTAACATGGAAGTCCAAGAGACCCACTTGTTGAAAATAGAGTCATGTAAGTCAGAAAGTCATGGAAGTCAAACGGTCATGAGGGTAGTCGAACAGCCACAAGGGTCAATTTCACCCTTGGCTATAAATACCCCCCTCATTTGTACATGAAAGGAATTTTCTCCTCAGCTCCTCCCACATAGCCAAGAGAATTTGTAATCTTTTCTTTGAGGAGTAAGTAGTGGCTCCAACGCCCCGCTGACGGGGTTAGTGATGTATGGTGTAATGATGTGTCTTGGAACTTTCGCTTAATTCAGAAGCCTGTTAACAGGCCAGCACATTTTCATACATGTATTGTATTTGTTGTAAGACTGATCTTTAACACTTGTAATGCATGTTTCTTTAACCATGTGTTCTACATATGAACTGATTCATTTGTTGTAATGCATCATCTATTAATGGAAATGTGTTGTATATGTTGTTAATGTTGTCCCGTCCATGTCGACTACTCTGTCGGACATCAAACAGACCTTTCACATGAACCTTGCTGCAACAACCATCGCACTCATCTCAGACTGATCCGTGAGTGTTGTACATGTTATCTTACCTTGTATGTTGTGACATCCGCATCCGAGTGGACTACTCCGCCAAAAGCTATGCATGTCCTTTTGTGTTGTGTGTTCCTAGCCGAGTTGGGACTGCTCCCTTTCAACCTGGAACTCACCTTCACTCTCTTCCCCTCACAATGAAAGAACCATTGACACAAGTACACTTACACTCACCAGGAATGTGAACCTCACTTCTTGAGGACAAAGCGAACCACTCTCCTGTGCTGACAAGCAAGAGTTGAGGCAAATCCTTAAGACATTGGCAACTAGGCCATCATACCGGATGGGACTCCCACACCAAACGGTGTGAGGTCTAGCTGGGACTTCATACCAGGGTGATCCCCTGAATGTTGGCGGGTCCAGCACCGTCAACAGTATCCTTCTCTATTTGCCACTTGAGCGGATGTATTCTGATACGTGTGTTTGATGTTTTGATTTGGTTATGTCTATATAAATGCATATGTATGTAAATATTTATTTAGTTGTGTTATAAAGCTCCAATAAGTTGTATAGTGTTCATGGTATGATGGTTGTATGATATGATGTAAATGTTGCATCAAGTTGTGTTATAAAGCTCCATAGGAAACATGTGTTTTCTAGTTTATAAGTGTCATTGAACACTGAAGACGTTCTTCCCCCAAGGGGGAGGGGTTTGTAACAACCCCTGGTTGATTTCCTATGTAGATAAAAATAAGACCAAGGTCATGGGACACATATTCCAAGATGAATGTTGCGAAAAACATAGTGATGGGTATCACTGATGATTAACTTATGGAAATTGGCAAAGAAAAGTGGCATTAATTGGCTTTTTATTTGTGAAAATAAAGGAAAACAGGAGAAAATGAAGGTGAAAGGTCGCAAATTTGTATGAGAGGGAAATTTAAGGAAAAATTAAGGAAAATGAGGAAAATATAGGCCTCAATGATGAAAAGGCTTCTGAGGATCAGTTGTTGGCATTTTAACAACTTTTGGGTGGAGCTCTCTTCTATTCTCTCATACTCTTGCACACTTAGAGCATTATTGGAGCATGCTTAGAGCATTCTAGTTTCAATTCTATTTTGAGAAAGAAGGCAAAGGAAAGTGGGAAAGCACAAGGGAATAGGTGGATTAGCAGCTACAACTAGATAGCTTTGCATGTAACTGGTTGCATGTGTGATTTCCTTGATGATTTATGGATGCATGGTATATGCATGATATTATTTGGTTATTTTTTGTCATTGTCATGGAGAGTTGCCTAGATTGACAATGGTTTTAGCCTTGCATTTCCATTTCCTGGATAGCCATGGTGTTGTGGGATTTTCCACTTGATTGTTTCTTGTTGGTGTTAAGAATTCCTTATGGTTGTGGGTTGGAACAAATGCTTTGGAAGCCCTGGAACAACTTGGGTTGAGCTACTAGTCCGAGAGCGCAGGTTGGGACAAACGCTCTGGAGCCTTTGGTGGGTTGAGTTGCTATTCCTTGGAGTCGAGTTCAAAAAATGATCTGGAGCCCTAAAAGGTTGTGGTTTAGTTTCTAGTTCCTAGAGCCCTAGATAGCTTGGATAGAGACCGATATGGTTGGTGATTAGTGATGTCTGACTATGAGGTGGAATCATAGGTAGAGGGTTGAGGTGGTTTAGCCTATGGAAGCCTTGGTTTTGTTTGTTTGGTTTATGCCATGAGATCCCACATTCGTGCTTGGAATATGGTGCGGGGGTGATTGGTTGAAAGAGAGATTTGGTTCAACCCAATCTATGGTCAGGTAGTACATGGAAGTCCTTGACTTGGTTGGTATTTTCATATGCTAATAAGATTTATTATTCTATTGTGATTCATATATATTTTTGGCGATTATGTTAGTGATATTATGGTTGAGTTGCCATGGTTTATATGTTGGTTATTTTCTGGTTATATGTTGGTTATATCATGTGTATCATATATGTCCCTTGTCTTGAATGGTTTAGTTATTGATTTGTTGATGAATATATGGACTAATAATTATAGTTGAAATTATGTGAAGAGGGCATAAGGCCTTCTTGTTGATTCTCAAATGAATCTCAAACTTTTATGATCAGATATACATTCATGACTTGTAACTTACATGTTTTCTATGTGTTTGACAAAATGTTTGTTATGTTCTAGGTAGTGTAGCTCCAGTTATGCCTTCAAGTTTGTATGTTTAGCCTTTTTGTCATGTCATTTTTTATTCTGAGAAGTTTAAGGAAGTTTTGGGCAGTGGTTTGGAGGTTGGCCTAAAATTAAGGCTCAGGTCTCATGACCACACCTCCTGAAGTAGAAAATTTGGCTCACAATCACACCCAGACGGGCTTATGAGTGTGGTTGGAGGCATTCAACCATATGGAGGCCTTGTCATGCATGCAGAAGCGAGATAATTTGTGTGAAAAGGAGCCCCATCTTAGGTTTTGGTCACCTAGGGTGGTTCTTTGGCCCCTGAGTGTCATTATAGCCCTGTGGAATTTTGTCAGTTGTCATTTGATGATCATTTGTAGGCCCCACTTCCTTAATTGGGGCTAGGAGGTCGGGTCATGTCATAGTAACTCTTTGTCTCATGTTTACCCTGAAAGGCCGATGAAATTGGGTAAATGTAGGAGGAGTGGTTACAAATTGGTATCAGAGCACCCAAGTTCAAGCACTTGGACTGATGGGGGGAATGTGTTTGTCATGCATGCATGTTAGTTGTTTATGTGTTCGTTATGCAAGCATTGTGATAGTCATTGTTGTAGTTGTGTCATCATGTAGAGGTCAATGATGTTGATGTTGAGATGATTTATATGTTGATTCCATTATATATACATATATTGTGCTAATCTAGATTGGTTGTGTAGGCGAGATAGCCTCCCCTGAACTTCAATGAGGTATGTCATATTATTTTTTTATTTGGTTATGTGACATGATATGTTTGTAGGAAGTAGAAGATCAATATGAATAGCATAATTGTGGACTACAATTCATGTGATTCTCCCTACATATCATATGAACAACATGGCAATGAGTATTCCCCTAACATAGAAAATACATTGAGAAGTTTGAAAGAAAAGATCATAAGTTTTAAGGCGGATAATGACAGGATCATTCAGTCACATGAAAGACTTTCCAGAGCACAGGAGAAGCAAGAAGAAGTTAATGCAGTCATCCTTCAGAGTCTATCATATTTGTAGAGATATGGACCACTTAGGATCAGTCATGGACAGGAGGAAAGCACCAATAGGGCACATGGAAACAGGTCTCAATCAGGATATAGATTTGACAGAGATGACACAATCAGAGATGGTAGGTTCTTGGATACACCTAATAGGAGGGGGTAATGACCATGGGTTCTATTCTAGTTTTGGTTCTGTTATCACTCCAAAATTTCCAAGGGTTGTTCAATGTGTTAAAAATAAATATCAGAGGTAACTACAAACCTACTTTGGAGCTTAGGATATAGCATTCCTAAACTCAGAGAGGGCTCTCTCTATATGATTTAACTTTTTTTATTTTCTTAATTATATAAGATAAAAGAGTCCAGATCAGAATGCATGGAATAAATAAGGTAATTCTATGATCTTTCTGAACTACTTACCATGTACTTCATAAAGCTTTCTCTATAAATCTTTCTTTGCTGACCAAATACAGAAATGGTAGCATATGACATGTCTAATCATAGTGACCCTTGTAATTTTGCTCCCCATGAGCGAGATAACAACATACCATATTTAGGTGGGAAATCAGCAACTACTATGTCCATAACAAAACTCTTTGTTGGGCATTGGACTAGGGTTACACACAGATATTTTATCAGGCCAAGGCATTTGAATTGATTGGAATCAAAGGAAAACAGGTCCTTGTAGGGTCTAGTGATGTCTATGTTTAATCTTTCCATGACTGCTTTAGGCATTAGGTTATGGGATGCTCCTGAATCTAACATAGCATTATGTAAGATTTTATCATGAACATTTAAGCTAATGTAGAATGGAGGGATACCCCCTTGTTGATGTTTTCCATTTACTTCTAGACCAAATAATAACTCAGGCTGATCATCATTAAGGTTTACAACATCTTCACCTTCATCTATGTTTAGTGTTTCAATGATTTGTGCTTTGTATGATTCATTTTCTACCAGCACTGTTAAGGGAACTGGTATTTTCAATTTGGCTAATTCAATTTTGATATTGAATGGTATTTGAGTTTCTCTTAATTGAATGATTTCATCCTTAGCAATTTTGGTTTGTGTATTCTTGTCTTCTTTGTCAGCACTAGGTAATTTAGTTTGTATGTCAACTATTTTGTTTTCAATTTTCTTGTTTGGAGCAGTTTGAGTTGCATTTGAAGTTTGAGGTGTAGCTAAAGTTTGAGTTGTAGTTGATGTTATGTCCACAATTTTTGGGCTGGAGGCTCCTGAGCTCCTCTAGGTAGAATCTGTAGGATCTTGGTCACAGGAGCTTCCACTATTTTCTTAGTTTGGGTTTGGGCCGATTTCTTAGGAGGAACTTCTGTGTTCTTTTTCTTCTAAGGCTATATTGTTTATGAACTTCGTAGATAGCAGATTCATAGCCTTGTTTGTAGTCAAAGGACTCTCCAGACTCTAATTGTAATTTTTGTAACATGTACAATTCTTGTTCTTCCTGAGTAAGAAAAATGGAATCCTCGTTGTTTACTCCCATCAAGTTTATCTAGGTGTCATGGTCTTCTTCATGTTGTTGTGAACTTTCAGCATAATTTTCCTGGAAAGGTGGTCTAACCTGCTGATCGGGTACAAATTCTCTTGATTTTCCAGTATTAGGATTTTTTTCAAAAGTTGGGGTTCCTAATTTGGGGTCCTTGTTGATTTTCCCACTAAGGCTTTCTTTCCATATTCTCTAACCTATCCATTAGCCTTTCTACACTTTTAGCTAAACCATCTATCTTAACATCTGAAGTAGATGGCTCTTCTTTAATGGTAACTCTCCTCTCATTCCTCATCTTGGCTCTTTTAGCCAATAAGTTAGCTTATACACTAACTGCATCACTTTGCATTTGTTCTAAAGTGGCAAGGTTTCTTTCTCTTAATTGATAGGACATGTCAGCATCAAAACCATATGGAAATTTAATCAGGGCAAGGTCTAGTGGGGGTTTGATATTTACTGGAATTGCATTGTAAATGTTGTTAAACCTACTACAGTAATCCTGGCCAGATTCGTTAGGAGATCTCCTTATGTTCTCATATTCAGATAATATCTGGAGAGGGTTTTTATTTCTTTCCCACCTATTTATGAACAATTGGTGGAAAGCAGCTAGATCAGCAATATGGTTAGGAGGTAAAGATTTAAACCACTTTTTAACATCTCCTACTAGTGTTTGTGCAAATAATCTCATTTGTACATCAGCCTCATCAACTTCATGTAACTCAAAATAATCTGTCATTTTATTTACATGTTGTTGAGCAGTATACTAACCAATACCATCAAACTACAAAATTTACTTTGGTAAACCTGTGGCATAGCATGTAAAGGAGCTTGTAAGGCCAAAGGTGCATATCTATCTGTCATGGCTACAATTTTAGCTTGACTGGGAGGTGAAGTAGTTTTGCTTGAAGATGAACTTGAGAAATTAGGTTGGAGAGGAAGTTTAGGTATGAATGGCTTTGTGGAATGAACTGTGGTGGATATTATAGGTGAGGTGGTACTGAATGAGGTTGTATTTATAGTTTCTGAAGATACTGTAGAGTGTTCAGGGGTAGCAGCAGTTAGGGCATCTAATTCAACTCACTGTTGAAAATAGGCTTCATCTATATGCCTTATCAAAGTGGAGGTTAACTCATCAAGTTTGTCAAAAGTATCTAGAACATGTTGATCTAAATCAGGATGTATAGTATCCTTCTTTGATTCAATAATTGAATAAAACTGGGATCTTATTACAAATATCATGATGATTTTCAAATTTGGTACAAAGAAAATGCTCAAATGATAAGTCAAATTTAATATCCTCTAAGCTTGATAACTCTTTAGGAAGTGAATTTGATTTGTTTAACTGATTAACCCTTCCTTGACTCTCTAGCTTTTTAGGTTTTCTTAAAATTCTGTCAGGATCATCAACAATTGTAGCAGGTTGTGGATCAAGATGAGCCCTGGTATAATATGTTCTTTTAGAAGCTATAGTTTTGACTTATAATGCTGATCTCAAACAACCCTTTAAAAACTTAATGTGAAGAATGAGGAAAATTGTTTTCCTTTAAGATTGATTTTAACTAGGGACTGAGTTTCCCCAGTATGGTCGCCACTATGTTATCACTCCAAAATTTCCAAGGGTTGTTCAATGTGTTAAAAAGAAATATCAGAGGTAACTACAAACCTACTTTGGAGCTTAGGATCTAGCCTTCCTAAACTCAGAGAGGGCTCTCTCTATATGATTTAACTTTGTTTATTTTAATGGATTTTAGGCTAGTTATGTTTGCTTGATTTGGTTTGATTTTGATTTGTTGGTGGAATTACTGATTTAGATGGATAGGTGCCTGTCTATTTTCCATTGGGCTATGGAGTCAATATATCAAGAAAACATAACAGAAACCAATTATAAAAGCAGTGTTACAGGGCAAGGTAACTGAGCAAAATTAGATCTTTAGGGCTGAAATGGTGAAATGATTTTCAATCGGGATCAAGGAGCAGTTAAGGATTCCTTAAACTGGATAATGGAGGAAGATGAAGGAGGTCAATCGGGATTAGAGGGCAATTAAGGATCTTTTAAACCGAATATCAGAAGAAAACATAGACATGAATAACAGTTCAAAACAGAGTGTACTTAAATAGATTCTACAATAACATTCCTGTTATACCATTCAAATTTAGAAGAAAAACATTCAAGTTTATGGAATACTTTAGAAAAGAACATGAACAATTGAAATATACTTCACTGAAGTGGCTCAACACATGAATCCTGTAAAGAAATGCTTCTATTATTTGTCCTATCTGTCAACTGAAAAAGTACAGTAAACCCTCAGGTTGTAGATGAGCTCAACTATAGAAATATTCAGATATCCACACTCAATACTTCGAATTATGAAATATTTATACAAAAACTACTGTAAAATATCCTAAAAATGATTTAGGAATTATTCAAGGAAAATGACATATCTTCATGCAAGAAGATAGAGACAACTATCTAACTAATGCAAGTTGTCCTTGTTTATTTGGCTTTGCTGTTTGCTTTCACCGATATTTTGCTGCTTTATCTCTTTTGTTGTTTGCTTTACGCTAGCTATCTCTTTTTCTGTTTAGTGTCTTTCAAGCTGGCTACATCTTTACTCTGCCTTGTCATCTGATACTCTTTAAACTTTGTTACTGCTTTACTTTTAATCTTTGACTACTCTATTTTTGTTTTAACCTGCATGTTTTGTTTTAACCTTGACTGCTCTTTTACCTGTTTTACTTTTACCTTTCAAAGTAAATCATTCAGTTTCTCCCAAGCCTCTTCATTTGGTAATTTGATTTTTACCATTCTTCTGTTTCATCAGCATCTGTGTACTGTGCAAAAGTAGGCTTGTTTATAAAGAGATTTTTTACCTCATGCTAGAGGTAAAAGTTTTCAAAGTTTGGTTGGAGGAGCACTTTTCCTGTGGGCACACCTTTCATTGATGAACTTTTGGAAGTTTCTCTT